>OX459189.1:13183783-13816605 GCA_949775195.1 Diarsia dahlii
ATACGAAAATGGTTACCGACGTATAGCCATTAGGTACTGTCTCACTGCTGGGCAAAGGCTTCCCCAAGTCCTTTATTTAATTCCTTACCTAAAATATTGTTGCCTATTCATTCTCTTACTTCACCTTCATTTCTGAATTGAGGACTCAAGAGGATCTGTGCGACACAGGACAAAGTCGCTTGTTAATACATTATGTAACTAAATTAGCACATACCCCGAAAGTATGCGCTTAAAACTCATTTGCGTCATATCAATATTTTGTTAGTAATTTATTAAGTGTGAACATCCCATCTCCTGAGAGAATGTACTTTTTTACGATACTGATTGTTTGAAGTGACAAAAAAACATGCATTTCCAATACGTAATTTATTTATAAATAATGTTATTTTGTTTGTGTATTGCGTGAACTTTCTTAGATCTATCGTAATTAAAAAATATGCTAGTGTGCAAAATTACCGTGCATATTTTAATAAAGTCTTTTTGCAACCGTAAGTTCTGCAAAAAGGAGCGAAACAATAATAGCCACGTGGCTAACATCGACCTTGTTGCCTCCTACCTTCACAAACTTAGCGGCACATCTCACAGCTGGACCAACTCCAACATGGAATTGTATCCAACTTAGCACTGACACCTTGAATGACAATTTAACTTTCTTGTTTAACTTAGATTAAGGTCGACACTGACCGATATCTTTGTAAGTTATTGACGTCAAGTTGGCTTGAATGCCTCGACTGTCTTAATTTTTTCTGACAACTAAACCAAGGCAATATAATAAAGCGATATATTTTATAAGTAGGTTATTCAAACACTAAATACACGACTGCCTTGTTGTTCTAGTGAACGCAAGCGACACTCACCCACTCAAATCGCATTAGGTTTTGGGTTTGATTTCCGAGTCAGGCAAGTGTTATTGAGTTTTTACATCAGGAACTTCTCAGTAGCAGTAACGTAGTTTGAAAATTTTGCGCCCGGTTAAAGGCAATAGGCTCCACGAGCAATAGGCGCCACGAGCTCCACGAGCTTATTCCACCATCTCCCTTCTTCCATCGAGAGACTAGGCGTACTGCAGGTTATCACCCATACCTTGTCGATGTTCCACACATTCGTACGAAGCGTTTTGCTAAGACTTTCATTATTCGTACAGCCAAGGAGTGGAACACCCTGCCTGCGTCGGTTTTCCCGAGTTCATATAACCCCAATCTATTTAAGTCGCGAGTAAATAGGCTTCTTCTGGGTAAGCTCGTTCCATCGTCGACCTCATCTCTGCCCTTAGGGCAAGATTGAGGTCAAGAGTAAGCCCATATTAAATAAAAAAAAAAAAAAAAAAAAAAATAGGCTAGGTCTCTATTACATGGGACAATTGGGTGTATTTTTAGGTCACCTCTGCCTAACCTTTCAAGGATTCAGGCATGATATTTTGTTGAGGACATGTTTTTGTCATATCACATAAGGAGCATGCAGGTTTACTTCTGAGATGGTCATATAAATCATAGCATAAAAACCGATAAAAGTTACCTACAGTTATTAAAACAAGCATTTTCCATTAATTTAATTTTAATTAATATTGCAGCTCTACGTAATAGTACTTACGATCCAAGACAGTCATATCGTCACGATGGCTGGTCGCACAGCTGACCTTAATAGCGGCATTCCTTGTTGAAGAACCTTTTCTAGACTTGAGATGAAAATACCACGGGTATTGATGAGGTTTAAAGAACGCACTCACTATATCCACACAAATGAACAATGCATCCACTATATAAGCGCCCAGAACATCCGGGTGTAATGAAACGTACTTCGAATTTTATAAAGAATCCTTCTTATTCATCAAATTAAATAAACATAGCGACGTTATAGGTTGTAAACTTAGCAGAATATATTTAAAACTTACTGAACATCGTTATCTAAAACCGTCAATGCGACCGAAAGTACTTCAGACGTCTTGATAGCGATTTAACCATTTATTTTTAAAACTGACGAACTTTTCGATTTCTTTACTCTTTATTCCGGTGACGGTTCGGTTGCTGTCGACGATTAGTATCGGATCTAGGCTCGGCTTTTTAATACTATCGTGCCGTCCAGTTTTTCCGTTAACAAAGAATACCTCAGGTACATTATCGACCACCTGTTCGCCGGATCCATCTTCAGGGAACACAACATATATCAAAGTCTGCTTGTTGTCACCTCCGAGGTGCACATTTGGTGGTGCAGTAGCCACTAACACCTTATAATCACCAAAGGGCCGGCTCACTAAAGGCAGATTCAATTGACTCATACCCGCCCAGTGGGTTGCCAGCGCTATCGTAATATTCGTATTAGTATTACTACTTCTATCATTAACATGTTTATTAGGATATAATAATTTCCCCACTTGATTCGAATATCCTGACAAAGCTTCGGACTTCTGAGGAATCGAAATCGTATTGAGTATTTCTTCTCGCCTGATTTCCTCTTGGGGTTTAAAATCTTGTGGAATTTTTGCAAATAATGTGCTGAACTTTCTTGGTCTAAGCTCATCTTTGGAAGAAATGGGATTGAACTTCACCGTGAAACCATTCTCTATAGGAAAACTTTGAATGGCAATATTCATTGAGAGTATAACCAGAAGTGCGATAGCCTGTAAACAAAAAATAACAGGTTGCTTTATCTTAACCTGCCACAAAAGAAGAATGCCTGATTGTTAAAATAAACTCAACTCACGCGCTCCATATGAATTTGTGGATATGAAAACCATCACTATCCGTGGGCAACTTTAAACTGTAACCCAGACTGAAGTTGACACTGTTGTCGTGTTGTTTACAACAAGCAATAGGATGTTTTGGAAAACTGAACAAACGGCTTAAAGAGAAATCATCGATTTAATTACTAATTGTGTATCGTCACATTCCGGTGTGTGGGTGTGCATGACACGATCATATGAGGGTAATCATTTAACAGAACCCGTTACAAACATGAGATGTAATCTTAGACGGTGCTGAAACTGCGTATAATGTTGGCACACGATTTATGTCGGCAATTAACAACTTGCTAACATCATGGCAGTGGTGATAGTCGCAGTTATCCCGGCGGAATATGACCAGCTAGACAGCTAGCATAGCTTTACTAGGTCTAAAACCAATTATTATCATTCAAAGACAAATTGCTGAGAAGTTGGTTAGTTTTAATCCAGTTTATAACTATTAAATGACAATGAGCCAAGAACACACAGACTCAAACTCAAACTCAAATCATTTATTTCAATTAAGCCATTACAGGCACTTTTGAATGTCAGAAGGACGGAAGAAGAACGAAACTACGAGTGCAATACGTCATTCCGAAAGCCACCACGCCGAACCACACGCCACCGAATGCCCGCAACAACGAACACTGCGAGCACGAAACCATAACTAAAATACTTTGTTGTATTGGAAAATGTACATTATGTTTTTGAGTCCGTTGTCCGGAGCAGCATCGTCCTCAACTTGTCCTTACAGGTTTAATACCAGTTTGTTTAAAAATAAATATTTGCTAGGTGGCTCTGGCGTGGACTTAGCCAACATTTCAAAATAGCTCCAGCATCTAAACTGTTTACAGTCCCAGTTAATAAAGTTTACGCTAGCCTAATCTAGAGCTTAGGTAATTAGGCCACAGCATCGCTACTCCGTCGTACCGACGAGGTAAGTACCAACTATCTCATACATAATATCATGAATTATTAGAAAATGTATCATTAAATCACCATTTCTCCGTTTTCCTCCTTCCTACGGCCACCTTAAGATAATTTCCCATGAGAACACCACAGACAAGTCTAGCTCCTAGATCGAACATCCACTGTGTTAAAACAATAACGCGAAAAAGTAAACTGTGTTATCTATACTAATATTATAAAGCTGAAGAGTTTGTTTGTTTGTTTGTTTGTTTGTTTGTTTGTTTGTTTGAACGCGGTAAACTCAGGAACTGCTGGTTGGAATTTTAAAATTCTTTTTGTGTTGAATAGTCCATTTATCGAGGAAGGCTATAGGCTATATAACATCACGCTACGGCTAATAGGAGCTGAGCATAAATGAAAAATGTTACAAAAACGGGAAAAGGTATTTCCTTTTTGAGAGCTTCCGCTGCGTGCGCTGCGAAAACGGTTTAAGTTACGCAAATATCATGTATGAAGGAATTGTTCCTCTTTAAAAGTTCTAAAAAAAAGTCCGCGACAGCATATATCTATCTTTTAAGATTGACTCACTGTAACCTTTTTTTACTATTAAACTGTTAGGTTAAAAATAATTATTTTTTGCGAAGCTTATTTAACCCATATGGTATTAATCTATATCTAAATAAATGTGTTTGTTAGAAGGAAAATTTAATGTAGAATATTTGTGCCCTTTACTCTATACAATTTAAACAAATATCTTAGAAGATATCGCAATGTAAAAATATACGCGCGGCAAAATAATTCGCGCGTCGCAATGTAGGTACGGGGGATTGTGGCTGGCCTCCGGGAAATTCAAATTCAAAATATTTATTGCATCATAATGTTTACAAGTACAGGGTGTTATTGTATATTTAACAGTAAGAGATATATAGTAATTCTGACTTTAAGATAATCTAAGCTAATCTAAACCATCTAAACTAATATTATAAAGAGGAAAGATAAGATTTTTTGTTAGTTACGATTTAGCTTAATTTATGTTGGATAGTCGATTTATCGAGAAAGGATATAAGCTATTTTTATTTGACGCAGACGAAGTTGCGTGGGTCAGCTAGTTTTCCGATAAAAAGCTTAGAAGAACAATCCTTTGAGTATTCCAATGAAATGTATTGTTATACAATATGAATTTTAGATATTTTGCTATGTAATGTTCTATCAATCCACCTTCTTTACTATTGAAAGGCAATAAAAGATAGTGATCCAATATTTTTCCTTCTACTTGATTGTATTTAATATTTAAAATATTTTGACAAAATGCCAATATTTGAGTTCGCATGATTCTGCAAGATCGACGACATTATAATTATTATAGTGTCCTATATTATAGTATTTTCATGTGAATGATATTAACCCCACTTCCTACAAATTTTTTTAATGTGTAATTTTATTAGAATGTCTAAATGTTTGTTCCACTTTCACACAAAAACAACTGACCGGATTTGGATGAAATTTGGCACACAGTTGGTTCATAACCTGGATTAACAAATATTATGATTTGTAACAGTTACCATGTTTATTATTTATTTCAAGATCTCGACACATAGGGTGGACACAGTGAGTTTCGTGTGTCGGGAACAGAATCGAGTTGTGAGTGACAATGGTAGCGGTACCAACTACCAAGCGCATGAAAACTAACAAGAAGGAGGGTAGACCGATTTGTCTGCTCATAAACATCCCCCCTAATAACTTTAGTTTATACGTGATCATTGCGGGGCTGAAATATAGAAATTCCAGGAATAACTGTACAGTTTACACACGTTCATGCATGTACCTACAGTTTGGTTGTACAGGTTAACTGCACATGCATAACCTAATGTCTTATACCGAATTAATATCTGTTTACTGTCTCAGGTGATGCTTCTTTCAATTGTCATCTCCGGTTCAGTCGCAGCCTCAGTCGCATCACACGTGTCGCTGCATCGCGTAGCTGTGGCCAAACGGTTAATATAATATTGTAATTTATTATTGATGCATAGGCAGCATTCTTAACTTAACCATTTATTCGAATAAGTTCTTAATAAAGCTTTCCTTTCACGCATCTAAAATGTGAAAATCAATCTACGAGCACATGGGTAACAAATCTTTGGACTATACTTAATTATTGAGAATATTTACTCTATAAAATACAATATCGACCCAAAATTATATTTATAGAGATTCGCATGTTACCAATATAACAACGTCATGAAGAAAATAGTTTGGGGATACTTTAATTCTAATTTTGTTTTTGGGGGATGGAAACCATCAAATAACCCCTCCCGCTCTGGGCAGAACGGAAGGGAGTGTCAGGTTTCTACTGAATAAAACCACCCATGTTCCTTCTTAGCCCTTTGTGTCGAGGCCACGATATCTCTTTCGAACAACCCGCAGCCCGACGGGTCTTTCAGAATACTTACAAGAGTTATGAAAATATTTACAAAATAAAATTATCCCTATAACGTGGTTTAGAATGGTCATTCTAAAGATGCCGCCGAGTTTGATTATTCGATTCAACCGGTGCGCGGTGGCGAGAATTCAATTTATTCCAACAGAAATGCGAATAGTATTTGCCCGTTTTGTAGTGAAGATTTATATTTATTTTCAATTGAATATTTATCCTGTATGCAGTCGAGAATCGGAAAAAATACTGTCTCCCGACTACTGTATACGGAATGAAATATAATACAATAGGTAAGTGCAGGTAAAAACCCACAGTTGAATAGAATTGTAAATGATGATAATAAAACATGGTTGTAAAGAATAGTTCTTTTAACACATAACAACATCACGCCTGTAATCCCCATAGGGTTAAGCTGAAGTAAACGTAATTGTGTATAGGTATAAGTTCTATGTACGGGCGAGCCTTTTGCCATTGGCCGGGCACAAATCTCGAATTTCGCACAAAATTCCGAAAAATCCAATAACACTTTGGCCGACCTGGGAATCGAAATTTCCCAACCGCCAAAAAAAAAAAGATATGGTTGCACACTTGCTATAATTGTGTGCACCGCCTCACCAAGGTGTAGTGAACTAAACAAAAAGATCATCATCATCATCATCCACAGCCCGAATTTGCCCACTGCTGGGTATATGCCTCTCTTTTCTTTCGCCAATCTCCACGGTCCTGTGCCAACATCATCCAGGTTTTGCCCCGGATGGCAACTATGTCGTCTGCCCATCTCGCCGCCGGACGGCCACACTTCACACTTCTTTTGCCAGTTCTTGGACGCCATTCGGTGACAGCCTTATATTTGAGATAGCCTGAAGAATTGGCAAACTTAAGTGGCAATGGGCAGGGCACATTGCTCTCAGAACGGATCGCCGGCCGATAGTACCGAAAAATTCTGGAGTGGCGACGGCGAAGCCAAAAGACGCTACGTTGGAAGGCCTCCCACTTGGTGAACCGATGACTTGTTGAAGGCTGCGGGGAACCACTGGAGGCGAGACGCACGTGACCGATCAATGTGGCGACACTGGAGGCGAGACGCACGGGACCGATCAATGTGGCGACACTGGAGGCGAGACGCACGGGACCGATCAATGTGGCGACACTGGAGGCGAGACACACGGGACCGATCAATGTGGCGACACTGGAGGCGAGACGCACGGGACCGATCAATGTGGCGACACTTGGGGGAGGCCTATGTCCAGCAGTAGAAATCTTTCGGCTGAAAATATGGTAACATTAGAGATATCCATAATATATTTATTTGACAAAAATATTATAAATATCCCGACCCCCACATAGTTGGAAAAGACGAGGCAGCCTTATGAATGATGATTTATATGGGAAAATAGAAAGGGAAATGAAAGAAACGTTTTGTTTTTGTTATTCAACTGTCTGCCCGATTTTTTTTCTAGGTCAAGGTTAGGGCCAGGGTTGTCGCAAAATCCAAGTTACTTCATGCACCCTCATCGATATTCGCGGGCACGCGTTGCCAAATGGATCTCAAACAAAACTTTAATAGTTCTCTCTAATCTTGTATTTACTCTTACGCTCTGCACGAGTTCTGGTGAGTGCTGGTAAATACTAAACACACGTACTTCCACAATGATAACTGTGCATTTTTATTTATACGGGTTAACATCATTGAGTCACCCTTGGACCGTCCAGACTTTAATGAAGCAAACAACAGAGCTGTCCAGGTCGCTAAGTACTGTTTGGACCAAATCTGAGTCATCGATTCCGGAAGAAGAAGAAATAGGATCATTAATTTATTGTAAAGATATATAAATAAACGTACCGAAGCCGAGGAACGCGACCAAGTGATTGGTGTCGATGTAAAAGTGAAACACCTTGGTGCTTCGTTTAGACGTATAATTGTAACTACGACTTTTTCATTCATAGCTTATTTATTTTATCTTAAAGTTGTTTCATTAATTGTTATAATGTAGCCAAGTATCATGGCAACAAGCACAGCCTGAAGACGGACACTAGTGTAGAGGTAGTTACTGCGCCACATAACCAAATTGCTCCAGAACCGTTTTGGTACCGATCGATTCAGCCCAATCAGAGTTTGAAAGTCCAGCAGAGTTTACAGGTGCAGCATAGCCCTTCCTTTGCCCTAGTTAAGGTTAGAAAAACCCACTGGATGCGGGCTACACTGGACTTCAGGATCCAGAAGTAAACGCCTTTAAGGTATCACGAGAAAAATTATTGAAACGATGTGGAAGAATGCAAAGTGATGTGAACGAAGTGATGAAGTGTAGATGACCAGACAGAGTTAGTCGCTGTTGTAGGCCATATGATAGCCCAGCAGAAGTGTGCATTGGAAGATCATTTGGGACACCTGCACCAGCCGGCTTAGCATGACCACCGAAGAAACGGTTTTTTGTCGACGGAAAAATCGACAAAATGACAGATTGTAGCAAGGTTTCATGTCAAACTGTATGGAAAAATTTTTGTCTATTCTTGGTAGAATAGCTTCGATCATACTATTATTGATCGAAGAATAGAGATAGAATCGCCATGCTACGGGGGCAGGTAGCGTTTGAATACACGTACAGCCTTGTAAGGGTAAAGTTGTCGTACAAGTCCGTAGACGTTGTAAGGCTGCTAAGAAACCTGAAGTCATAATTTTCAAGAATTTGTGTAAAATCTTCAAGCTAGTGCGTTAGCGCCTAATTACGCACGCAGTTGCGTACTATCATTAATATCCATAACTAATCTCATCAGCTATGTTTAATTGCAAAGTGGGCTTAAAATTAAATTGTTAAATAACATTTTTATTTCTAGGCCCAGTGTGACTGATCGGATTAGTGATGGCAACGTATTCAAATCTATTTAAGCGTTTTTTTTTATTGCGAAAGTAATTGGCGATCAGAGATTGTTTTTCAGCAACTCGTGGTTTAGAAAAACAACAACGGTAACAATAATGTTAAACAATCAATTTGATAAAATGTTGAGCGAAAATATCGAGAACAGACAATCATGTTGTATGAAACGGATCAAGGTAGCCCTTGATCCGTTTCATACAACATGATTGTCTGTTGTGAAACAGTAAACAAATACTATAGTACCTTTTTTTTTTGTTGGTGGAAAATCATCAAATAAACCCCCCCCCCCCCTGCTCTTGGGCAGAGCGAAGGGGAGTGTCAGACATCTACTGACTAAAAACCAACCCATGTTCCTTCTTCGCCCTTGTGCCGAGGCCACGTCATCTCTTTCGATAATCCACAGCCCCGACGGGCGTCGGCCCTTGCGGGCGGGCCCCTCCTTGCTGACATCTCTTTGAGGCGCGCGTGGAACACGAACGCGCCGCCGTTGCCGTCATGACGATGGCCGGACGGCGAGCTAGCCCATTACTCACCGTCCACAGGCCCGCGTCTACGGTGGCCGGAAGCCATCACGTGGCCCCCGACGCCCGGAGCGCCACGAGAGGTTCTCTCCCTCTCTCGTTCCACCACCTCCTTCGCTAACATCACTGCTTCGCAGAAGGAGGCGACGGCGTCCCATTCCTCCTCGCCCCGGACCATGGCTTGCACCAGGGCCGAACGCGAGAGGTCGCCGCCGCCGATCGCCGCTACGAGAACACGGCGGGGCTCCGCCTAAGCAGGGCACACCTCCACAGTGTGCTCCACCGTGTCCTCCGGTCGATCCTCGCAGTGGAAGCATCCGGGCGTTTCCTCCCGCCTGATTCGGTACAAAACCTCCCGAAACACCCGTGTCCGGTGAGGACCTGCGTCAGACGGAAGGTGAGGGCGCCGTGGCTCCTCTCTAGCCACTCCTCAAAGAGGGGACTTACCGCCACTATCGTGGCGTGCCCTATACCGTACCTTCTCCAATAACTTAGAGTGCACTCCAATTGAAAATATCATATTTCAATCTGTCCTCGTTTTGTACTGCAGGTAGGGTTTGTTGTTCGTTCAAATGATTACAACTATTGCCTTGGGGTCCGTCGCACTGTATCTAGGTAATTGATTGCTAACCAGCACAGCACCCTTTTTTTTGGGGAGATGGTAATTATCAAATAACCCCTCCCGCTCTGGGCAGAGCGAAAGGGAGTGTCAGACTTCTACTGACTAAAAACCACCCATGTTCCTTCTTAGCCTTTGTGCCGAGGCCGCGGTATCTCTTTCGAACAACCCGCAGACCCGACGGGCAGCACCCTAACCTTACCTACAGTTAAGACATTAGAAACTTGAACAAATCTATATCTTCTATCTATCTATACTTATAATAAATCTGTAGAGAGGTCAATTCTGTACATGATATATATTTTCAAAATAACTATCAGGGGGTAATTAGTGATCGATACTGATGCCAAAAATGCAATCAGTAAAATTTTTGTCTTTTTGTCTGTCTGTCTGTCTGTCTGTCTGTCTGTCTGTCTGTATGTTCCTTATAGAAACAAAAACTACTCGACGGATTTTAACGAAACTTGGTACGATTATTCTTCATACTCCTGGGGAAGTTATAGTATACTTTTCATCACGCTACAATCAATAGGAGCAGAGCAGTGAAGGGAAATGTTGGGAAAACTGGAGAAGTTGCTCGATTTTTTAAGCTTCCGTCGCGTGTGCAGCCTTAACGGTTAAAGCTACATAGAAATCATTTATGACGGAAATGTTCTACATAAAATTATCTAAAAAATATCTAACTACAGCATATGTCTATCTTTTTTGGTTGACTCGCAATAACACGTGTAACTCCCGATAGCTTAGCAGTTCGGAGCATTCTGATTATATTTGTTTACTCTTACGTTTATAATACTCTCACTCATCCCTAATTAAAAGAAGTTAATATTATTACCTATTCAATAAAAAAATAATCATAGTAATCGGTATAGAAACACCAAACTTATACATGAAATACGCTAATAAGCCACCGCGTCGCGCGTGAGTACTGAATCATGCCATAAAAAAAAAAAAAAAAAAAAAAAAAAAAAAAAAAAAAAAAGGATTATTTTTGTGTAACGGTTGCCGCGCTCGACGCAGGTCGTGGCTGTTGATGCGTTCAGAGCGTTCGACCTTATTGACAGACAATAATTGATTTTAACAATCAATGCTTATCAGCGCGACTTTTAGTCTTTAAATAATTTATTTGAATTTCTTTTGTTGTTATTTTATAAAATAGGTATTAGTTGTTTTGGTAGTGTTTAAATATTCGTTCAAATTAAAAATTATTAATAGTTTGCATTTTATTTCCTTTTAGGTGACGTAGTAGGTAGTAGAAGTAGTACGCATAGTTTTTTAGATACCGATAGGTAAGTTTTGGCTAATTTATGTTCAATTTTATTTTTGTATTAGGTAAAAGCGTAGATACTTTTATTAATTATAGTAGTTATAGGTATTTATTTGTAAGTGAAGTAGGTATGGTAGATGTATTGCACAGGCGTTTCAGCTTTATTTTCATTTCTTTTTTTGTTGTAAGTTGTACATATTTCTGGGTATACTTAATTCTATTAGAATATTTTAGTTTAAATAGGCACTTAGATTTTAAATGTAAGGTAGCTATAGTTAGGACCTCTATCGTAGGTTATTTTGTTACCTAGGTAACTGACAGCCTTTCCGTTACCGTCAATTAAAAATAAAATACACAATGCCAACTAAAAACGCCACTGAACCGTGAGGAAGGACATAATTATGGTACTTTTTTACGACAAAACGAATGAAACGCGGACGAAGTCGCGGGCAAAAGCTAGTATACAAAGTAATTGCGAAAAACAACAAACACAGAAGTTCACAGGTTGATACTCTCGATTCCAATCAAAAGTTTTCTGATTCAGAACTTTCTGGCTCATAGTCGTAAGGTCCAGGAATTAAGACATAAAGTCAATTGAAATAGAGCAGAATCGAAAATACTTGCGAGGGGAATGGTAAACGTGGAAAAAAAGGCATAAGAAGTGGGGACTCGGGAGGCAGCAACAACCCGCAGGCCGGATTTATTGCAAAAGCATTGCTATTTTTCTACCTCAGAAAAGATTTATAGGTGAAACACGTGTTGCCTGAATCACTAACGTTGCATCAAATATGTTTAGATCTTTGGATATACGAGTATTTTGGTGGAGTACGGCATTTCGGGTAAATATTGATTTTGTTAATACTTACTGAAGTATTCGGCTGCAACCCGCGAGCTACTCTAACGTAGTTATGGAAATGCCGAAACAGATGATGATTTTCATCTCCGTGGAATTATTTTCTCAGAATTTATTATTGAAGTGTTTGCATAGGTGTTTTAGTGACTGCCTCTTTGGTCTTAGAGGTCGTTGTTGGCGCGTCTGCTGAGCAAGAAGTCTTGGGTGCGATTCCCCAGTAACAGCCACTCAGTCTGGATCTGTACCCGGTTGATATCAATATGCTCGCCCTCCCCCCCCCCCTTACATGGGACTTAAATATAACTGGTGAAATGCGAGTGTACTATTTAATTAAGTACACCTCTGCCTTACCCTTCGGGGATTACAGGCGTGATGTTATGTTTTAGCAACAAATATCATTCACAAATGCTGTTATTATTAAAATCGATTCTCTGAAAGCAAGCTTCAAAAGCTTTTTCGATGCAATATCATGAAGTATTGACTATAGTTCACAAGCAATTTACCTCAATGTGTACTATTATTATTATCTAGGGTCCAGTAAAGATTTTATGGGTCATAAAACACCGAGTATGACACTTTAGGGGTATATGTTGAGGGGTTAAAAACATCGTATGTGGATAAACTGATAGTTGAAGTTTATGCTTAGGTACAGTCGAACAAACTAATAATTATACAGGTAGAGCTTCTAATTCTAGTACACTGAGAAAATATTGATTACAATAGGGTATTTCACCAAAAAAATCTAATTAGTCCGTCTGTTAGATTATCGAAAAATATTGGATACGTGTTTTTTGTTTTATCAAATTAATAAAAAATGACGAAAATAAAACGTGTCAAAGATCATGAGTGGGGGCTTTTGGCGTCACTTAGTGGGTAAAAAAGTACTAACCTTGTGACGTCACACGACTTAAGATGACTTTTCGAAGCACTGTATCGTCTTCATCTTTTGTTTACGTGAAAAAAGAAAAAATACGTGTCCATTATTTTTTGGAAATCTATCAGACGGACTAATTAGATTTTTTTGGTGAAATACCCTATTTTGTTTTATAAAGCGTTTCGCATTAAGCGACTGATGTCAAACGCTGTATCGTTTGGCATCAGTCTCTAAATGTATCTGTGTATTCTTAAAAGTAAATGCAAGTTAGCTGACTGTATACTTATTAGCTTGTTTGACTGTACCTAACGTTGCCCCTAACTTCGACGAAATAACCTGTCATGCATGTAAACTTCTCGTAACATAAGTTAAGTGAAATACATAGGTTCAAAAGTTGTCCAATAAACCATAGCTCATGCAGCAGCAGGTGTTTTCTTTCTCAAAGGTGTATTCAGGAAAATTACTCGAGGAGCTGAGAAATTGCTATGCATGTTTTAACTCCACTGCAAGTTTGCTCGCAAAAATATTCTACTCGGTTACTCGTACATTAGCAATCATGCTAATGATAATAGTTATCCGTGGTGCTTCGCAACTGGACCTATCCCAATCCCAGGTGTATAATGTATCTTAGGGTCTACGGGCTTTTATTCTGTCTCCTGCTGATATGGATTGAGGTGGAAATTATGTATTTCCTCCATTATTATTTTCTGATTAATTTCGTTACGGGATCCAACACAGTTAAATTTCTCTGAGACTTCGTCGAGCTTCAATCGGCGCTTTTCTTATGGTCGCCACTGTTGATTCTGGCTGGCAGGAGTTACAGTGGTTAAGTAATAGAGAGGCGCGCTTGTCCCAAAAAAAAAAAATTTATGTTTCTCAAGTTTCTACTTTAGTGAGTAAGCTGAAAATTAACCAAATTCTCAACAGTGGTATAGGAACCTAGCTATATCTAGGGACTACCGTGGACCATTTAACTGCATCGTTGAGTTTAGACAATTAACAAATACTGGCAGCCGAGAGAGTAGTTAAACTAGTTTAGCAGGAGCCATATAGTGCCGAAAGCCGTTAATTGTTTCCTTTTTTTGACTCTTTTTTTAAGCTTTTTCGAGTTCGGGTTTTCAGTCGAGTTAGTTCTAGCTGGTGGTACGATAGTAACTACTATGCCTGGCGTTTTAACTTACACGGATAATACAATACTAAGTTTAGCCCGTGACTTCACTTGATTTATCATGGGGAAATATTCCAAGGGAACGTTTAAGAATAATATGACTTTTGACACTTGGGGCAAATGTAGCTTCCGATTGGGTGAAGAATTTGCAAAATCGGTGCAGTAATTCCGAAGATTATTCCCTATAGGCATTCAACCTTACAAACTATACCAGTTTTCTTTCCTTGTAGGTATATGCGTCACAATACTAAGTGCATGTTTACGTACAGGCGTTTTTAATTCTAACACATGGCGATGTATGAAAAAGTTAACGATTTCAAACGCCGATTTTACGAGAACCGATTTTTCGCTGCGTTTGTTGCGGTGGAGTCGTATCTCAGTAAATTAATAAAAAATCACGAAACTACCCTTCTGCACACGCCGCGCGACGCTCCGTCTCCGTAAACGCGGCGAGCCCTAAGGTAGACGCAGAATGCAGACGCCAGCACATCAAGCTATCTGTCAAATGATTTCTTTAATAGATTTTCAACTTTATCTCTAAGCCATTAGGTTCAAGGATGACTGGGAAAATTTGACAGTTCCAGCCCTATTAACACAACTTTTGACTTGAAGCCTCTTTAATAAAACTGACAGCAGACAGGTGACTTGGCGACATTATGCGACAATTTAATAAGTTTCTTGGTCCAAACTGGCTGCTTTGAAGACAATATAAATGTCGGTGACCTACATTAAAGCTATTTATAACTTTGAATTCGACTACATAATGCGTTTGTCGTTAATGCTGTTAATCTATATCTATAAAAGCGAAAGGTCACTCACTGACTCATCACGAAATCTCAAAAACCGCTGGACGTACAAAGATGATTTTTGGCAGGCAGGTAGTTTATGGTTAGTAGACGTCCGCTAAGAACGGATTTTGCGACAGGGCCGGATTAGGGTGGTCTAAGGGCCCTCGCAAGTTTGTATGAAAGTCCTTAATTTGTCGTGCTACAATCTTGATTTTTGGCAGAGACGTAGTTTATAGTCAGTCGACGTCTGCTATGAAATAATCCGCCGGATTGGGGTGGTCTATGAGCTCTCGCAAGTTTGTATGAAAGTCCTTCATTTTTTGTGCTAAAATCTTGATTTTTGGCAGAGACGTAGTTTACAGTCAGTAGACATCTTCTATGAATTAGTTTTGCGACAGGGCCTGATTAGGGTAGTTTATGAGCCCTCGCAAGTTTGTATGGAAGTCCTATATTTTTTGTGCTACGTCTGCTATGAACAGATTTTGCGACAGGGTCGGATACGGGACGTCTAAAGGATAACACAAGTTTGTCTGAAAGTCTTTCAGTTTTTGTGCAACAATCTTGATTTTTTTCAGGGACGTAGTTTATGGTGAGTAGAGGTTATACAGGAATGCTTTTTATTCAGTGCGCAAACTTTGTAAAATTAAACTTAAATGAATCTGGACTAAGGGCTCCCCCGCAAGTACATAAATGAAATCCTTGGCGTTTTGGAGCCGAAAATTGGTAGAGAGATAGAATATAGTTAAGACATATGTATTTGTATGTGTGGGAACAGATTTTATGACAGGGCCAGTTTAAGGAATATAATCGCTTCGATTGGCATTTGAAACAAGTGCCTCACCTGAACGTTGCAAAGCATAGTGCCTACCACAAGTCGATAAAAATGTTTAATAAACTGCCGGTAGAAATAAAAAGTCTAGTACATACTGTAAGTGAGTTTCAGAGTAAGCTTAAACGGTTCTTGTTAAACAAGTGTCTATACTCTATTGATGAACTATAATTTGACACAAAGATTGAAAGTATCATGATCATTGACTTGTAATGGACATTGTTGTTGTAGTTAATTTAATGAATTGACTTATGATGTTAATTGATTTCTGAATCAACCTATGACATTAATTTTGATATATTTTATTTTATTGTTTTTTTGCATTATTCTTATTGTGATTTTAATTTAATTTAGATAATTTAATTGTGTGGTAATTTTGATAATCTGATAGCATGTACGATGTTTCTTTATATTTAGTTATAGACATTCAGACACGATGTAAAAATTGTTCTTGAATAAATGAATTGAATTTGTCATTCGCTTTGGCACAGTACATCCAGAGGCAGTCCCACACATACATACACGTCAAAATTTCCTCGCGAACGAAGTCGCGGGCAACGGCTAGTTTTATATGTACGGTAGCTGAAGGCGTTCTGTAATTTCTGCCTGAGTTTCACCAGGTTTCCGCAAACCGCCACAACGAAACAACATTTTTTTTTTTTTTATAAAAGCCAAAAGCTGTTACTTTACTGCTTGGTCTGCCTCATGGGACCTGTCCCAGTTGGATGGTGTCAAATATTGAACGAGACTCGACCTCTCTATCCGCACCGACTTGTTCACATCAATGTCTTAGAGAATAAAGTTTTAAAACGGCATAACTTCCACGACGAGCTTTGCAGTTGTTTATTTAAATAAATACTTTATCCCTATACGACTGACTTAATTTGTAAAACTCGGTTTGACAAGTAGTGTAATTTAAAAGCCACTTTTAGATACCTAACGGCATTTTAAGGGTTCCGCAGTCAAGAAGAAACGAGTTAACTGGTCAAGCTAATGTAGGCTTTACAAGTAGAGTAACACTAATAACTAATGAGTGACTAAAAATCTACCATGTAACGTTCCACTGAAATTGTAAGTAGTTGTATGTCAGTTTCGGTAATTTGTCCTACGGGATCGTACTACCGGAATTAAAAATATCCTTTGCGTTAATCCAGGTTATAAACTATCTGTGAGCCAAATTTCATACAAATCTCTTCACTAATTTTTGCGTGAAAGTGTCACAAACATTCCTAAATCCTCACAAACGTTCACTTTAGTAATAC
Organism: Diarsia dahlii; assembly: GCA_949775195.1. NCBI lineage: Eukaryota > Metazoa > Arthropoda > Insecta > Lepidoptera > Noctuidae > Diarsia > Diarsia dahlii. The sequence goes on from OX459189.1 coordinate 13,200,903, forward strand.
GAAGTGGTACTCGACTACTCGTATAGTAAAATAAGATCAACACCTTGACATCAGAAATCGGTCAAAGCGCCACCCTCAGCCACTTGGGGTTAATTTGCACAATAAGAAGGACGCAGGGCAGTAAATACCTAAGTATATACTCGTACCTAGCAAAGTATATGTCGAATTAATAGACCGAGATGAATAAGATAAGGATGTAATTTCCGTTTGTTTGGCAAAGGTCAGTCCCGGGGGGCTCTAAATCTAATTTGTTTACGACCTACGACCACCTCGAGATTATTGTTATGCGCAACTATGTAGGTAAACCTCGGCTAGGTACCTTAAGTATCTGAAAATGTATTGTTGCTTCTGACAGTTTGGAACATCCCGCATCAGATGGACTTGTCAACCTTAATGTTATGAAACTCGTGGCTTGATAACAACAACCGCCCTGATCAATCTTCAGGTTAAATGCGATTGCCTAGGTTGGTCTTTGGATTTTGGATGAGTGACCACTCATTACATACCAAGTTTCCCCGGGCCTCAGAAAGCACATATGAGATAATTATGGGAAACCAAGGACTATGTTATGTTATATTTGACGAAGGTAGCTCAACTATTTCGGGTTCATCGTTGTCAGAGTCCAAGTTCGGCATGGCGGAGGTACGAAATAATAGTCTCAACACTGATTACAACCGCCTATTTATTTACTTCCGATAACAAATTAACAAAATCTCAAACGATCAAGCCGATGGAAACGGATTAAAGTACGGAAACGCGGTAAGTTCGATACAGGCGGGCAGAACGACCGTTTGCGCTCGTGTCTCGCCAAAAAGTCCCGTCCCACAAATCAAATGCGTCTAATGTCAACGTCAACCGATCACTGACCACTGACGTCTGACATATCACAACTGACATTTGACTTATGACAACTGACAGCTGTCAAACCAGACCTGCCACGCTCTGTATCGACCTCACCCAAGCTCACTGCTTGACGTTTCCGAGTTTTCGACAAACGATGACAGATGGCGTTATTCTAAATTGTCAACTCTAAATATTGTGCCTCGGTGTTGAAACTGCGACACGGCCATCTTGACATTTCACACGTCCTCGTGTGAGGTATCTGCAACAAGAAGTCACGGAAAGTAAATCGTCCCTTACTCGGCCTCCCTGGCCAAGACGTCGGAGTATTATCACTCACACACACAATTCAAAACAAAGTTTTGTTCTGATCCATAATCTCATCAAATCTCATAAAGAAAATCTCAACATTCTTCAAGAATCATCAACTTTCGACCAAATCTAGTAGCCGATCAAATCCAGTATGCAATGCTCTGCTCGGTACCATACAACACACACAGCTTCCAACAGGCAACCATGGGACCTCCATTCGGTACCCAACCTCAACACATCTCATTGCCTCCATCCGGCAACCATGGGACCTCCATCCGGTACCCAACATCAACTCAACTCAACACATTGCCTTTATTTAGCACCTTTAGCTACATTGCCATGATGGACTTTGGTCACAGCCCTCAAATAAACACTTACACGCGTGCAGCAACGAACAGCATTGCAATGTATGCAATCTGAGCCATTTGCATACTACATTTGCATCTTTTATCTCTCACTTAAGGTCTGACCCCTTCATCATCACCCGATCTAGTTTTGTCAGTGTCTATCGTGTCAAAGTCAAATTTACAGTCAGCAATTGCGTCACATGTCGCAATTGACAGTATTTTCTCAAATCGTATCTCATTTGATGACATTATGAACTAAAACTAATCGCAAATAATTGTCGGGTAAAACGTGAAATAGAATTTCTAAAACAATTTCATCGAACTAAAGTCAAAATTTGTACAGTTGACCTTACAGAAGTCTGCCCAATACCAGTCGTTCGGCCATTCCTGGCCCAAGTGGGTAGGGAATAAAAGGTATTCTGGTCAAAATCATTACCGGCTCTAATGAAAATCATAACAAACTCTTTTGTTTAAAGCTGACATGTCGAACAACACCCATACTCATTCAAATAATAGGAAACTCATTAAAATATTGCAGTGCTCATACTCTGACCTCTATCCGGTCTTCATCATCACACTTATAGCCTCCATCCGGCCATAAGCATCAAAACAATCGACCTCCATCCGGTCTTCATCATCACACTTATAACCTCCATCCGGTTATAAGCATCAAACCAATCGACCTCCATCCGGTCATAAACACGTAACCTCCATCCGGTTACATACACAACAGGCAACCTCTATCCGGTCACCTCCACATGTAACCTCCATCCGGTTACATACACAACAGGCAACCTCTATCCGGTCACCTCCACATGTAACCTCCATCCGGTTACATACACAACAGGCAACCTCTATCCGGTCACCTCCACACGTAACCTCCATCCGGTTACATACACAACAGGCAACCTCTATCCGGTCACCTCCACATGTAACCTCCATCCGGTTACATGCACAACACCATCAAGATAATCATTTCGAGCCTTTATCAAAATAATTTTTAAAGTAGGGTTGTTCAACATGTTACTTTATTTTTCCTGTAACGTTACAGGTTATAAGAAAACTCTAAATGTTAAGTTGACCACTTAGTATTCAACTAGTCTTGTTGTAATATGGGATCTAGAAATCACTAGTAAACAAAGATGAATATGCTGTCAATAGATTAATTAATTGGGAACGAAATTCTAACGGAACATCTGTATCAACTGTATTGAAATCAATTTGAATATTAGAAGCATTCTTGAGCTTATTTGAAACATCACATAACCTAACAACCTTTTCACGACACAAAAACAACACTATCACACGTCTAACTAACATTAAATCCTTGTTGTAAAATCTCAACGCCAATTAAAATATCATTTTTTTTTAAAACAACTATCCGGTACAACATGAAATAAAATCTCTAATAGTAAATCGATAATCATAACCTCAGTAAATAATTGTGAAGTACAAACTATCATGACCTATCCCGGGTCAATTTACAATGTTATTTACACGCTTGCCACTGAACTGTAACGAAACATTTTTGATCAGAGAGCATTCGGCACCAGAATCATAGTAAAATGGATACGACTCACCAGATATTCATCAGCACACTGCTGGGATTGCTCACATAGCAAACTTCAACACGTCGCTCGCTATTTGCCTCTGCTGCAGGCTGCAGGCACTGCTTGGTCAGTCTGCCGCGCCGCCGCGCTGCCAACCGCGCACCGCCAAGTCACGTCCCGCCGCCGCGCCGCCGGCGCCGCTGCCGAAGTAAATTCTCAGCGCACCGTGACGTCATCGCGCCATTCTTCGTATTTTCTTCAGCTCGAGTGAATACCGGTTCTGATGTCGCATCAGGGTCTTCGCGATCGTCATCACCATACGGGGCACTCCAGACTATAAACAGCTCCTTAAAATCGCTCCATTTCATCCCAGGACAAGATATGGACGACCGCCATGACGAAACTTCTCCCATGAGTCTCGTGGAATGTGGAATTCGCTGCTTCCCCTGTAGGCACGCCACAGCGCCGGTTGCACGGCGCCGCTGTCTTCACAGCACCCCGGCGGTCCATCCCCACCAGGTGAGACCAACGGTTACCCGGAGGAGGCCCAGCGGAGGACGACCAGCGACGGAGGTGCCGACTTACGATGCACCTACAGTGGATGTGTGACTCCCGTCCGTCCCGTGTCTCCCACGAGTGCGCGGTTCAAAGCAATCATCAACGATGCACCTTGACTATTCGGATCGATAACACACATGTCGGCTCTTGCCAACCAAGCACGCGGGACAATGTTCCGTTTTTCAGGGTCAAAATGCGGTAGGCGAATATCCGTACTCGCAAAAAGTGATTTCTTTGCTTGCACAATAGTCATAAAGTTTTTGTTCAGCTGCTCGAACAGAAAACACCACATTTCCGTTTCTATGTCACTTTCAGACGCACGCGCATTGTCTTTACACTTTTCCGGCCTAGCACTGTCACTTACACTATGTAGGCGTTAAAGTTACATCCCACTTCTGATGACGAAGGTAGCTCAACTATTTCGGGTTCATCGTTGTCAGAGTCCAAGTTCGGCATGGCGGAGGTACGAAATAATAGTCTCAACACTGATTACAACCGCCTATTTATTTACTTCCGATAACAAATTAACAAAATCTCAAACGATCAAGCCGATGGAAACGGATTAAAGTACGGAAACGCGGTAAGTTCGATACAGGCGGGCAGAACGACCGTTTGCGCTCGTGTCTCGCCAAAAAGTCCCGTCCCACAAATCAAATGCGTCTAATGTCAACGTCAACCGATCACTGACCACTGACGTCTGACATATCACAACTGACATTTGACTTATGACAACTGACAGCTGTCAAACCAGACCTGCCACGCTCTGTATCGACCTCACCCAAGCTCACTGCTTGACGTTTCCGAGTTTTCGACAAACGATGACAGATGGCGTTATTCTAAATTGTCAACTCTAAATATTGTGCCTCGGTGTTGAAACTGCGACATATTCATATCTGTGTTTAATACAGATTGTGCTCATCATCATCATCAGCCATAAGACGTCCACTGCTGGACAAAGGCCTCACCATAGAACGCCATAAAGAACGGCAGCCTGTCGTTTGCATCCACCGGTTACCCACGACTCTTAAGATGTCGTCGGTCGACCTGGTGGGAGGCCTACCAACGTTGCGTCTTCCGGTTCGTGGTAGAAAGGGGAAGAAAGGTTCTCGTGTGGCGACACGAGAACCTTTCTTCCCTATCGGTTGTCGGTTCTTCGAGCGATGTGGCCTGCCCATTGCCACTTCAACTTGTATATTCTGAGAGCTATGTCGGTCGGGCTGTCGCTTATTACAAACAGTTTAACTAAAATGCTAAAAGGTCATTGTATTTTCAATTCAAAACTCGACGTACGTGCTAGCATCTCTGGTCACAATGGTATGTAATACTGAATAACGCTGGCCACCTAGAGAATATACTTTAGATTCAAATGTGAAAGCGTGTGTTCTTTCTGTTTGTCACTCGGCAACAATTTTTCCTATATAAAGATGTCATGTGTAATTTTATAATAATATATATTAAATATTTCACTTCTTTCCAACTGTGTTTATCACTCCACTCCGCAATAACAACAACAGGTTATGGGCTACATGTGTGAAGTGTAAATATTTTGTGAAAATATTATTATTTTACTCGAAATATGGATGAGTATACTAATTCGAAAGTTACGATGGAAAAGCTGAAAGGTACCATCAACTATCGCGATTGGGCATTTCAAATGCAAAATATACTAGTATTCGAGGATTTGTGGCAATGTATTACTGGAAAATACGAAACCTCAGGTGAGAACGCTAACAAATTAGCTCGTAGAGAGGAGAAAGCTCGAGCGAGGCTATGTTTGAGTGTTGAAAAATCGTGCTATTCTCACATTGTGCAGGCGAAAACTGCGAAGGATGTATGGGATGCCTTGCAGAAGGCTTACGATGATACCGGGTTGCAAAGGAGATTGTCGTGTCTGCGAACTTTATGCTCGATTAAGCTAGAAAAGTTCGATAGCATGGAGATTTATGTCAACGAGATCTTGTCACTTGCTGAACAACTCAGTAGCATGAAGAAACCACTTGATGATGAATTTCTGGCTGCTATTATGCTCCAAGGGTTGCCTCAAGATTATGACCCAATGATAATGGCTCTGGAACATTCTAGTATAAACATAACTACAGATATGGTAAAAACAAAACTACTTCAGGATAAGAGATGGAAAGGGAGCGCCGCTGATAATGGCGATGGCTGCTTATTTACACGGAATCGTAGTAATGAAAAGGCTAGCTCTCGAGGCGAGAAGAAAAATGCCTCAAGTACATCAAAACACGCTAGTACCACGTCAAGTACGAACAAGTTGTGGTGTTGGAAGTGTCGTTCTAAAGGACATGTCAAGAAGGATTGTCCTCAATTGAACCGTAATGGAGCGATGTCGACTTCCATGGTGTTGTCTGCACTTAACACTGATAGTTCGTGGATTATTGATTCTGGAGCGACAGATAATATGTCAGGACGCCAAGAATGGTTTCAAGCTCTTGATGAGTCGTCGACTAAGGAGGTTTGTGTTGCTAACGGCAAGAAGTTAGATGTGAATGGGAAAGGTGACGTACATTTTACGGTTAACTCTCGTGGACATACGATAGATACTACTTTAAAAGATGTAATGCTTGTACCTGACCTTAATGTTAATTTAATATCTGTGTCTACCCTTGCTGAAAAGGGATTTAAATTTATTTTTGATAAAAATGGATGTAACATACTTAAAAATGGTAAAGTAGTTTTATATGCTAGGAAAGTTGGGAGAGTTTACAGGCTCCATTCTGTGGGTAAAGTCAATCTGACAACGTCATCTACGTCTAAGGATATGATGTTATGGCATCAACGTTTAGCTCATATTAATTTTGACAGCTTGGCATCACTTAGGAAGGTAGCTAATGATATTGACTTTCAGGTTACTACTCAGAAGAAAGTTTGTGATGTGTGTCTTAAGGGTAAGCAATCCCGCGCTCCCTTTGTGACCAATCATAACAAACAGGTGGCCGAGGCGCGGCTAGCGCTCATTCACAGTGACGTCATGGGGCCGATGCCGACTACTTCTCTCGGAGGCAAGCGCTACGTCCTCACGTTTCTAGACGACTACTCCAGGAAGGTGTTCGTCTATCCCATTGCAAAGAAGAGTGAAGTGTGTAAGTACACTAAAGATTTTATTAGACTGGTAGAGAATCAGTGTAGTGCTAAAGTCAAGGTAATGAGAACAGATAATGGCTCTGAGTACGTTATTGCTGAGTTGACGGACTTTCTTAAAAAGAAAGGCATTGTACATCAGCTGACGGTACCCTATTCTAGTCAGCAGAATGGATCCGCGGAGCGCCTGAATCGTTCTTTACTTGACAAAGTCAGATGTCTACTGTATAATGCAAATCTCGATGACAAGATGTGGGCAGAGGCTGTAAACACTGCGGCTTTTCTGATCAACAGATCGCCAAGCTCGAGACTTTCTGGTAGATTACCAGAGGAAGTGTGGAGTGGTAAGAAAGTGAGCCTTAAAAATCTACGTGTCTTTGGTTGCGAGGCATTTACTCATGTAGATGACTGTAAACGTAAAAAGTTAGACCCCAAAAGTAGAAAGCTAATCTTTTTAGGTTACTATGATAACGTCAAAGGATATCGTTTGTTCAACCCTGATGACAATAAGATCGTTGTATCACGTGATGTGGTGTTCAACGAATCTGTGTTTCCAGGGAGAAATACTAAAATAGGGCCAAAACGTGAGTTTGAACCTATTTATCTTACAGGAGGTGATGATGAGAGGGAGATGCTGGAGACTACGTCGGTTGAGGCGGAGCCAGATACAGTTCCTGCAGAATCACCAAATCATCCTGTTGAGTTGGAGTATGAACGCGAGGCTAGTAAAGATTCGGTAACGTCGCCTGAATTGGCACCAGAGTCTACTAGTACACGATATGACCTACGTCCACGTATGCCTAAGACAACCTGTAACATAACTAACGTGTGTAATGTGACAGAGCCCATAGAGCCACGTACTGTCAAAGAAGCTTTGAAATGTGAAGACAAAGAGTTATGGCAGAAGGCCATGAAAGAGGAAATCGATTCTTTTGTCTTACACGGAGCTTGGGAACTTACTGATAAACCGGTTGACAAGAACGTCGTTAAAAATAAGTGGATTTTTACACTTAAACGAGACTCGGATGGGCACATTACACGTTATAAGGCAAGGTTGGTAGCTAAAGGCTTTACTCAAAGATATGGTGAAGATTTCCAAGAGACTTTTTCACCGGTCGTTCGTCATTGTTCTATAGATACGATTGTTGCTATCTCTGGCAGTAGAAATGAAACTTAAGATTGATCATTTAGACGTGCAGACAGCATTCCTGAATGGAGATTTGCAGGAGGAGATCTTTATGCAACAACCGGAAGGTTTCATATGCCCTGGGAGTGAGAACAAAGTCTATAGATTACGAAAGGCTGTTTATGGGTTGAAGCAAGCATCGCGATCCTGGTACCAAAAGGTAAAAGATGTCTTACTTTCTTTGGGATACAGACAGTGTAAACAAGAGGACTGCATCTTCACTAAGAGATCAGGTGAGTCGATTGTTTTTATCGCTCTGTATGTTGACGATTTTTTCGTGTTCTATAATGACAAACGTCTGGCTGAGACGTTAAAAAGTTCTTTGTTAAATGTTTTTAAACTCAAAGACTTAGGCCCGGTACGAAACATGTTAGGTATAAAGGTAGAACGTGATGCAACTTCCATCAAACTAAGTCAGGAAAAGCGGATTGACAATATGTTAGATCGTTTTGGCATGACAGACTGTAAGCCTGTAAAGTCTCCCATGATAACTAATGTTAGTTCGGTCATTGAGAGTTCTAATAATGCTACAAATAATATTGTAACGAAGTTTCCGTATCAAGAGTTGATTGGTAGTCTTATGTATTTATGTGTAACTACGCGACCTGACATTTCGTTTGCCGTGTCATATTTAAGTAAATTTAACAGTTGTTATACGGAATTCCATTGGAATCAAGCTAAGCGTGTACTGCGATACCTTAAAGGTACTAAGCAAAAGGCTTTGGTATTTAAGAAGTCGAATGTAGATCCCGTTCTTGAGGGTTATTCTGATGCGGATTGGGCGGCAGATCCTGATCGTAAGTCGTACACGGGGTATGTGTTTAAATACGGCGGTAATTCGGTATCTTGGGGTAGCTACAAACAGTCCTGCGTATCGCTTTCGTCCACCGAGGCGGAGTATTGCAGCTTGAGCGAAGCGAGTAGAGAAGCGGTGTTCCTACAAGCTTTAATTAAAGAATTGCTAATGACGACTTGTTGTAAAATAGTAATGTATTGTGACAATCAATCTGCTATACAGCTTGCTATCAATCACACTCATCACAGACGGAGCAAGCATATAGAAATAAGATTTCATTACGTTAGAGATATGATAGATAGGTTTAACGTAGAAATTGTATACATCCCTACGGATGAGATGTTGGCAGATGTGTTCACTAAGCCCCTGGGCTGTGTCAAGCACGAGGTGTTCACCCGTCAGCTTGGTGTGGCATGAAGCCATCATGATGCCCACGTTATGGGGGGGTGTTGGAAGAGTAACGCTGGCCACCTAGAGAATATACTTTAGATTCAAATGTGAAAGCGTGTGTTCTTTCTGTTTGTCACTCGGCAACAATTTTTCCTATGTAAAGATGTCATGTGTAATTTTATAATAATATATATTAAATATTTCACTTCTTTCCAACTGTGTTTATCACTCCACTCCAAAATAACAACAACATGGTAGCAGAGCGTGGTTACGATCCAATTGCGGAGTGGAGTGATAAACACAGTTGGAAAGAAGTGAAATATTTAATTAAATTTAACAGTTGTTATACGGAATTCCATTGGAATCAAGCTAAGCGTGTACTGCGATATCTTAAAGGTACTAAGCAAAAGGCTTTGGTATTTAAGAAGTCGAATGTAGATCCCGTTCTTGAGGGTTATTCTGATGCGGATTGGGCGGCAGATCCTGATCGTAAGTCGTACACGGGGTATGTGTTTAAATACGGCGGTAATTCGGTATCTTGGGGTAGCTACAAACAGTCCTGCATATCGCTTTCGTCCACCGAGGCGGAGTATTGCAGCTTGAGCGAAGCGAGTAGAGAAGCGGTGTTCCTACAAGCTTTAATTAAGGAATTGCTAATGACGACTTGTTGTAAAATAGTAATGTATTGTGACAATCAATCTGCTATACAGCTTGCTATCAATCACACTCATCATAGACGGAGCAAGCATATAGAAATAAGATTTCATTACGTTAGAGATATGATAGATAGGTTTAACGTAGAAATTGTATACATCCCTACGGATGAGATGTTGGCAGATGTGTTCACTAAGCCCCTGGGCTGTGTCAAGCACGAGGTGTTCACCCGTCAGCTTGGTGTGGCATGAAGCCATCATGATGCCCACGTTATGGGGGGGTGTTGGAAGAGTAACGCTGGCCATCTAGAGAATATATACTTCAGATTCAAATGTGAAAGCGTGTGTTCGTTCTGTTTGTCACTCGGCAACAATTTTTCCTATGTAAAGATGTCATGTGTAATTTTATAATAATATATATTAAATATTTCACTTCTTTCCAACTGTGTTTATCACTCCACTCCGCAATAACAACAACATATTTACTGTTGGATATTAGATTAGTTTAACCCAATGTCCAATATTTACTACGTTAAGCACAGACTCTGTTAGTGTTTTCGTAGCTAATTGCAATGCTAGTTTTCTATCTAATCTAGTTTATTTTTATTCTTAATCTTTATATATACTAGCGGACCTGGCAGACATCGTCCTGCCCGGACAGCAGCGCCACCTACCGAGTCCACAATAGGTTAAGTACGTCTTTATGTCACTGAACTCCTCCTAAACGGCTGGACCGATTTGAATTAAACTTTCTGGGGATATTTCAAAGGGTTCTTATATGGTCTGAAAAAAACAATTGGACCCAGTAGTTGGCGCTGCTGTCTGTCAGGTCGACGTCTGCCAGGTTATTTATTATTAGGATTATTATTATAAAAGTACTTTTTGTAAGATTGGATGTTGGAAGGAGACTCTGAAACTACTATACTACGATTGCCATTCAATGTGTTGTTCACACGTGTGAAGTCGCTGTTAGAAGTGAGTCTTAGTCGAAATCACGTAAATCGACTACAATTAAAAAATAGTAAAATCGTAGATTGACATAAAATGCGACATAAACAAAAGTAATAAAGTTTCTAATCAATTCGAATGTTTTTAATCTCCGTTAGGTTTTAAACGGAGTAGAACTATAAAGTGTCGAGACGAAGCAGAGGTGGTACAATCACCTGCAAAAATGCATGGATAATTCAGAACCAAAATCGTGTAAAGCGAGAAATTACACCAGCTAACCTAAACTAGTTATCGACTTATCGACTATTAACGTTCACAGGAAAATACACACTAAAGTATCTATGCGATTTTGCAGGTGAGTGTACATTCGCTCAGGCAGTATTGGCGCGTATATAAACGCTTCAGATTGATACTACAGCTTCACTTTTCATTTTAGTTCTTCGAAACAAAGTCGTTACAAAAGTAAGGTGTATTATATCCCTTCTTTTTCAACAAAATGTACTACGATTGCATAATGCGTTTAGTAATAATCCTTTCACTATGTCATACATAAATTGTTTTTGATAGCACTTTATCGATCTGATTTGTTTGCGGGATGTGGGGTAGACCAAAAAATGTGTAACAATGAAAAACGACACCAAAACTGACTTTTTGCAGTGAATTTTGAAGTACTTTCCGATCACCTGGGAAACTATTTTTTTTTCAATCGGTTCAGCTTGCCGTAAATTTTGAGAATATATAAAAATATTTAATTTCTTTAATATAAAAATACCTTTTCTATTAATTTACTTCGTTCCAACCGGGTAAGACACCTCTCTATTATTCTCCTCTATTTTTATCTGATTGGCACTAATCTATTCTAGTCATTTGTAGTGCAAACGGACCTCAAGCTATTTTATTTTATATGTTACTATTATATTTAACTTTAACTGCCGTAGTCAGAGATATTTAATGATCACTTAAGCCGTCACGTAGTAAACATTTGACATACAAAACCTTCAATATAGTGTCAAAATCTATGCTAAGTGATAGCTTAAGTAATCATTAAACGTCTCTGAGAGCGTCAGTTATTAGTGTTGAGCCATCGGTTCCCTGAGCAATAGCATGAAAGGTTTGGGAACTTTTCATGGTCGATAAAACTTTCACACGATAATATAATATATATATCTTTTTGTTGTATTATGTGAACAAACAGTGTAACAATTGTAGATAGGCCAATAAATAAATAAATAAAAATAAATAAATAAATAATATTAATATAAAACGCAATGTAAACAATCCATTAACTTTAATTATCTAATTTTCTTCTTTTATTGCGATACGATGGTTGGATTTCACATGTTACATAACTCATTTATGAAACTAATCTTAGGCAAATTACATAACAACATTGATGGTAACTAAGTACAAACTAGTTTGATTTATAATCATACTACTTTAAACAGACATAGTTTTGGGAATGTGCATTCAGTTTCCAGCATTACTTGACCCCTCTTCTCACACAACTTCTTTATACGAAGCGTCAGATAATACTGGGCACTGACTGTACATAACATAAATTTTTGTTTACCATGTTTATGGTCGCAACGAATAGGTGCAATGTGTTTACCAAAGTTTATTGTGTATTCTGTTTGTGGATCGTGGAATCAACTAAACTAACCGACAACTAGCCAATACAGTTTCACCTTCAACAAAGTTATAACAATGCATGTTGTTTATCTGTTTCAATTGAATTTCCGAAAATCAGGTATCGTTTCATTTGATTTCACACTTTACTTGTGAAACGCAATGTCTGATACGGGTACAGTACAATGGATGATATGATTGATTAGTTTTCCTTCTAAAAATGTACTTATTTTCATTAGCAGCTAATAAATTAAGGGCTGGAATATTTTTTGGGCAAAGAATCAGCATTGCCATCCAACGTGGCAATGCTGCCAGCCTTCTGGGCACTTTTCCTGTTGACAGCGGTGTGGACGAATTTTTTGACGCCCTGTAATTACTCCCCTTTTTGATACTTGTATATATTTTATTATTATCTTAGTTCTGTAAATACTAGTTTTTAAATGTTGTAAATAAAGTTTCAAGATTTTCTTAATTACCTTAACACAATTTTTGACTAAACCTGGAATCTTTTTTATTGACATGTCCTATATTACATAAACCTCATTATACATACTATAATTATATTTTATGCGAAATGATACATAAGCGAGTAAATCAGAAATAAAGCCTGAAAGTACAACCATGTACAAACATAAAATGATATAAATTGTAGCAATTCGCTCGGCGGATTTTCGCATAAAGGCAAAAACCCGACTACGACAAAAAAAACGACGCTGAAAAAGTATGAAACAAGATTTTCAGGATAGAACAAAAAGAAAAGCCGTAGTCACACGGTATTAAAGTGTTTAGGTTGGTACCTATAACGTGTGACTACGTTTTTGTCGTAGTCGGGTTTTAGTTTTTTACTTTTTTTTATTTAAAAAATTTTGGTGTTAAATATTTTTTTTTACTCTTGACTGTTTGTCCGCTAGAGGGCGTGATTTTAAATTTGAGCAATATTTTGGAAATGTACAAGTGCGGCTCTTTCAAATGAGGTATCATAAAAAAAAAAAAAATAGAGATAAATACGCCGTGTTTGGTAAAACACGGCGTATTTATCTCTATTTTTATTTTTTAAGCCTTACTTTTTGTCCGCTAGAGGGCGCCAAATCGCTTTTTGTGACACGTCACGTAGCCTATGTTCAGCGGAAAATTAAGGCGGTTCTAACGATACCTCATATGTCGAGTTCCGATAAGTAGATTAGAAGCTATGAGGGAACAGATGAAGATACACACATACATACATACAAACATACATACATACAAACATACATACATACATACATAGCCAGTCAAAATCATAACCCTCCTTTGGCTTTGCCGTAGTCGGGTAAAAATAACGCACGTAGTAATTAAAAGTGAAATAATAATAAAATACCTTGCATACATTCGGGAATCTGTCCGTAGTATTATCACGACCTTTGAACGAAAATACGGGACGAATTTAAAGAATATAAAATAAAGCTATAACTAACTTAATTATTTACAATAACAATGACATAAAGTACAGAAGCCACCACATCAAGCTATCCGGAACTGTCGAATTTTCACAATCAACCTTGAACCTAGAAATGTAGAGAAAAAGGTGAAAATCTTTTAAAAACATTCTATGTAACTTGATACGCTGACGTCTGTACATTCTCCACATCAACAAATATTGGTAGCATACAGTATTATTTTGGCAGATTGCAGACGAAGTGTCAAGAGAATAGAATACATAATTATGTGCTTGTAATATTTATAAATGTATACATTTTTGTGATTTACTTTGAAATCTATACTAATATTATAAAGCTGAAGAGTTTGTTTGTTTGTTTGTGTGAACGCGGCAAACTCAGAAACTGCTGGTTGGAATTGAAAAATTATTTTTGTGTTAGATAGTCCATTTATCGAGGAAGGCTATAGGCTATATAACATCACGCTACGGCTAATAGGAGCGGAGCATAAATGAAAAATGTTACAAAAACGGGAAAAGGTATTTCCTTTTTGAGAGCTTCCGCTGCGTGCGCTGCGAAAACGGTTTAAGTTACGCTAATATCATGTATGAAGGAATTGTTCCTCTTTAAAAGTTCTAAAAAAAAGTCCGCGACAGCATATATCTATCTTTTAAAATTGACTCACTGTAACCTTTTTTTACAGTTAAACTGTTAGGTTAAAAAGAATTATTTTTTGCGAAGCTTATTTAACCCTTATGATATTAGTCTATATCTAAATAAATGTGTTTGTTAGAACGGAAATTTAATATAGAATATTTGGGCCCTTTACTCTATACAGTTTAAACAAATATCTTAGAAGATATCGCAATGTAAAAATATCCGCGCGGCAAAATATTTCGCGCGTCGCAATGTAGGTACGGGGGATTCTGGCTGGCCTCCGAGAAATTCAAATTCAAAATATTTACTGCATCATAATGTTTACAAGTATAGAGTGTTATAGTATATTTAACAGTAAGAGACACCTGTAGTAATTCACACTTTAATATAATCTAAGCTAATCTAAACCATCTGAACTATTATAATAAAGAGGAAAGATAAGATTTTTTGATTGTTACGATTTAGCTTATATATGTGGGATAGTCGATATCGAGAAAGGTTATAAGCTATATTTATGTGACGCAGACGAAGTTGCGTGGGTCATCTAGTGTACAATAATTATGAAAGAACGCAATCACTTCGCCAATAATGTTCATCACTTTTTATTTACCCGAGACCATTGTGATAACGTCTCACCGTGTCACTTCTTTCCATTCACTAAACCTGGTTCTAAAGGAACAATACTCTGCACTACACCAGATTTATCCAGGTCTTCGTTGACTGCCGCCGCTAAATCCAAAGGGTTACCATTGTACTTCACGAAGAACACCTCGTGCTCCGACGGAGTTCGGTTAGGGATCACCACCGGTTGCTGAGTCTCCGGGTTCTTCACCAACACATAAATCAGAGTCTTATGTTCAACCGAAGCAGCCGCATTACTCATTTCAGCTATTTGCTTTAAATGGGCCAAATTTGACCTAGGTTCCTGCGACGGCACCTTTATAAAAATAATCCGGTAGTTCCTCTTCGGTGGGGTTGGTGGTAGAATCGTTTTCTGATCTTCAACTTCTGGTGGAGGGACATGGAAATATATGTGCTTGAATACCGCCGGAGTGACCGTTCCACTGCTAGCCCCGCTAACTGTGTGGGCATTTCCATTGAAATTGTTATTAGAACCTGCTTGCGTAAAACCGATGTTCAAATTTGCACTACCTGATGATGTTTGAATATGGCCACTATTTAAAGAAGCATCGAAAGTTGATGTTGGATTAAGGTTTACTTCGAAAGGTGTCGTGGATGTCTGAGCATAGCCATTATTCAATGAAGAAATGGCCGGTGTACCATAGGCAGTATTTAAGTGTGCGCTAGTCTGGGGTATACCTGTTTGGCTAAAACCGCTGTTGAAACTGCCACTTTGTGAGGGTTCAGTACTCGGATTTGAAATGACTGATTGCGATGATAGGGAATGGGAGAAACCTGTATTATAATTATCCGTACCACCGACCGATGACGGGATAGAAGTTCCAGAATAACCTGCATTACTTGAACTACTACCAACGGATGGCGGGAAAATCTGAGAGTACCCAGAATTTAAATTACTACCTGTATCTGCAGAAGTTTGAACGTAACTATTGCTTATACTGGACGTGCTTGAATAAGGAACTAATGTATACGACTGGTCAATAATCGAATTACCTGTAGCTGATGAAGTTGATGTTTGGGCGTAACCATTACTTGTACTAGATGCACTTGAATATGGGAATAGGGTTTGTGAGAAACCATTATTCAGATCACCATTTGAGGATGAGACTGCTGCCGGGGAATAACCCTGGTTCAAACCAGCACTACCTGATGTTGCTATAGGCTGGGAATAGCTATTAATAAGATTTGCACTAGAAGGTATAGATTGAGCATAACTAGTACTAAAACTAGCGGTTCCGGATGGTGCTGATGATTGTGAATAACCAGTATTCAGATTACTACTAGCAGATGATATTGAATAACCACTTGTCAAACTTGCACTATTTAATGGTGTTAAAGACTGTGAGTAACCAGTATTTAGGTTAGAATTAGTAGACTGTATAGCCGCATTAGCGTAACTGTGGCTCGCGTCCGTATTTTCAGAAGGTGATGGTGCATATGAGTAACCACTATTTAAGTTGGTGGAAGGTGCAAAAGTCTGAACATTACCCCCGTTAAAATAATTACTGACGGCTGGTCCCGAAGTAAGCGTGTAACCAGTATTTGAATTAACAGCAGATGCTGATGAGGTCTGAGCTAGTTCAGTACTCATACCATTGGTGAGTGTCACTGAATTCTGTGTGTTACCCACGTTTGAATTAGAACCTGCCGATGAATAGCCACTGTTTATATTGCTACTGATAATTGGTACAAAGTTTTGATTGTGGCCGCTGTTGAAATTATTAACTAATGGATAGCTCCCCGCGTAGTTATAGTTCAAATTCGCAGTCGGTACAGGTGCGTAGCTTTGTGAGTAACCTGCATTCACGTATCCACTGCTCGAACTTTGACCACCAGTAGATTGTATGCTCGATGATGCTTCGAGTCCACTGTTGCTTCCATGGTTTATATTTCCATGATTTCCGTGAATGTGATGAGCATTATCTTGTTTTAAATAAACATAATCCTTGTATGATATGGAGTGCTCTAACGGTCTGTCATGCTCGTTCGGTAGTAGGGTGTTCTGCTGTGAACTAAGTCCCGGTTGAAAGTTTGCAGGTCGATTACCAGGCAGACCGTAGGACGCACTTGGTGCATTGAACTGATAGCCTGCATCTGCTAATGCCAAGCTGGCCACTGTTAAAACCTAGAACAATAACACAACTTGTTAGATCACATCTGATGCACAACACAACACGATGCCAAAACTTCACTGACACAATTTTTGTAAACTATTTATTTTAAATTTGACTATCGGTACGGACCAGCACGAATGACATCTTCATTTTCCCATACACACACCAAATGATGAGATTATGGGCTCAGAGGCAATATTTATAAACACTTTCCCTTTGACAAAATGTGCCTTAGGTTTGCTAATTTTGTATAAATCATGAGTTTCGATTCGATCACATTTCCGGAGACACTAAGGCAGCGGTGTTTGTGTCAATCGTGGCGGAATTTAACTTTAGATAAATTTATCTTGTATGAACAAAAGTTAACGATTAACGGACGGATTACGAGTTAACGGAGGAGCTCGTGGCTTAATAAGAACTGCCACTCGGGTCGATCTTTAGGTAAAGCTGTGCTTGCCTAGGTCGGTCCGTGGATGGGTGACCGCCCGACATACCGAGTTTCCTCCGTGCCTCGGAAAGCACGTTAAGCTGTTGGTCCCGGCTGCCATATATATAGATCTTTGGCCGTCGTTACAGGTAGTCAGTGACCTGAAATTCTGACATCCAGTCTTACCAAAGGGTATCGTATTACCTAGTATTAACTGGGTTGTGGGGGTCAGATAGGCAGTCGCTCCATGTAAAATACTGGTATTCAGCTGCATCCGGTTAGACTGGAAGCCGACCCCAATATAGTTGGGAAAAGGCTAGGCAGATGATGAACAAAAGTTAACGATTCGAATCTTCGAATCGAATCTTCTACCATATTTTTTATAACTTTGTCTCATTATTTTCTGTTACTGTGAATATGGAATGTTGAAATTGCATCGTATTGTGTCCAAAATGCCTTTTTTTATTGTTCATTCTTTGAAATATCATGAGCCAATTACGGTTTGAATAATACGACAAATAATCCATTTATTCATTTTAACCTCACGCCTGTCAGTTGTTCACCAATGATCTATTCCCATGAGATTATCCGCTATCCGCTGTCTCATAATCGCACCATTAAAATATTATACCACAGTTTAAATTCACCCACGATACTACGAACCATAAATATTCAAAACCGAGCGATAATACGACAGTTTCACACGGATAGACGATCATAGAAACCCTCAGAGAAGTGGAAAATTTAGAATAGGCCTACCACGTAATTATGTAAACTAGCTCAATCGCACCGATTTTTTAATCAAAACATAACATTTCACTACCTACCTTCGAAAATAGTCATGTATTTATTTGAAAATTAACTAACTATGATGGTAATAAGGAAGTCGTTTCCTCAAAGAGTTTGCAAATGTTATCTAATATTACACATTACTTGCAACACTGTACCATTTCGCGGGATTGTAACATTTTATTGTTACTGTGTGGACCGTACTTACGGCTTAGACGTGTTTATAATATTCATGGCTATTCTTTTTGCTACAGTGGGCGCCGAATCTTCTTCATATTTTGTAATTTGAAGTAATAGCTTGGATTTCTTGGCTAAACAACGCTCGCCGCATTTTTTGTCTGTCCTAATCCCAGGCTTATGGGGAGGCGACTCAATTATATAATCATAATCAAAAATGTTGATTAATTTCAGAATAATCTTACCGTGAATGAAAACTGAGACAATCTTTTACCATTATTATATAAACCAAAAAAGCAATTGGTGGAATCATGAAGATTGGTAAGAAAAACTAAAGTAAAGTAACTTTCGTATCTTTGTGCTTCTAGACTTTCAGACAAGACGAAAGGACGAATACGTACCTACTTTACACTAATAATGCTTTGAGTTTGACTTTGACCCCATAGTTTAGATTAGTGCCCTGTTGATGGCAAAAGACTGACCCCTTTTCCAGGTGCATTTGGGGCCCACCTCTGCCTAACCCTACGGGGATTGCCGGCGTGATGTTATGTACTTGAAGCACTATTGCATGTAGCACCCGTTAGACCCGCCCGCTCCATAAATTCGGTACAGCAGCGTGGGCTGTTATTTTACGAAACATTTCATTACAATTTGCTGGATGGATGGTTTTCTGTTTTTGCCGCGCCAGCACGCTTGCGTTTAGACAAGAGAACAATATGGATACGGAAACATGTTTTTAAAAGTGATCTCGTCGAAACTTCTTTCTCGAAAAAATGAACTTACCCAGTAATATAGGTCAAATAGGCAGTCGCTTCATGTATACTACCTTCCGTAATTCAGCTCATCAGGATAGACTGAAAGCCGACCCTAACACACTTGGCAAAAGGCTGAGCAGATGATGATACTGTCAATGCCATCGGCATACCACCAGACACCGTGCGTGGCAATGCCAACAAGGAAAGCACGATGTTCACATCTGACTGTCAGTAACTTGTTCTTAAGAGGACAGTCCTACTTAATTCACATTTGTCATACATTTTCTTTATACCTACCGTTGTCGATAAATATAATTAATTCTTTGTTCTTTGCTTGTTTCAGTTACGGAAAAGGAGATCCGGCTCTGGTATGTATGCTGCATGAAAATGTTTGTTTTCTTGTTTCTGTATGTCGCAATAAGATTATTAATGATTTTTTTTTTTTTAGGCACAAAGGATTTCTCAAGGACTGTCCAAATGGACTCCTGACCGAACAGGTACGGTTCACAAAATTTGTACATTTTGTAACTTATGTATATTTTGTCTCTTTTCATCTACATTAATATTAATTATTGTTACCAAAAAATTCGAAGACATGTGACATCTACCATCCCGCACTGGACCCGCGTGGTGGATTATAGACCATCCCTCTCTTAGAGAGCAGGCCTGAGTCCCTGTAGTGGGAACATTATAGGCTGATGATGATAACTTTCAAATATATTCATAATCCACTCAGTCTTCTTCCATACCCACATCTCTATTAGCCGTTAATTCCACAGTCGGACCCTTTCTTGCCAAATCATCTTTCGACTTTCACACCATCCATCCATTGCTTCATGATCTACTCTTAGTCATAGGACGGTTCTCAGTCATACGATGGTGGGGAATACTCCTCATATTCATGCTCAATACCTATTATCTCATGTCTTTCACATCATCCATCCATTGCTTCATGATCTACTCTTAGTCATAGGACAGTTTTCAGTCATACGATGGTGGGGAATACTCCTCATATTCATGCTCAATACCTATTATCTCATGTCTTTCACATCATCCATCCATTGCTTCATGATCTACTCTTAGTCATAGGACAGTTCTCAGTCATACGATGGTGGGGAATACTCCTCATATTCATGCTCAATACCTATTATCTCATGTCTTTCACATAATCCATCTATTGCTTCATGATCTACTCTTAGTCATAGGACGGTTCTCAGTCATACGATGGTGGGGAATACTCCTCATATTCATGCTCAATACCTATTATCTCATGTCTTTCACATCATCCATCCATTGCTTCATGATCTACTCTTAGTCATAGGACAGTTTTCAGTCATACGATGGTGGGGAATACTCCTCATATTCATGCTCAATACCTATTATCTCATGTCTTTCACATAATCCATCTATTGCTTCATGATCTACTCTTAGTCATAGGACAGTTCTCAGTCATACGATGGTGGGGAATACTCCTCATATTCATGCTCAATACCTATTATCTCATGTCTTTCACATAATCCATCTATTGCTTCATGATCTACTCTTAGTCATAGGACGGTTCTCAGTCATACGATGGTGGGGAATACTCCTCATATTCATGCTCAATACCTATTATCTCATGTCTTTCACATAATCCATCCATTGCTTCATGATCTACTCTTAGTCATAGGACAGTTCTCAGTCATACGATGGTGGGGAATACTCCTCATATTCATGCTCAATACCTATTATCTCATGTCTTTCACATAATCCATCCATTGCTTCATGATCTACTCTTAGTCATAGGACAGTTCTCAGTCATACGATGGTGGGGAATACTCCTCATATTCATGCTCAATACCTATTATCTCATGTCTTTCACATCATCCATCCATTGCTTCATGTTCTTCTTATAAACAGGGTGTAAATTAACCTTTCACACAGCCGTCAACCAAGCATTCAGTACACCAAACTAAGTACCCACGCAAAAATTATTACTGGGAAATGACTCGATGGGACCAATGTCACATTTTACGGTATAACTCAATGAAGTCACTCTTAAAACATTGTGCTAGTGGATGCTTTGGATATAAAGTTATTCTCTGAAAACCTAGTTTAAAAAAAAGCAGCTGTGTAAAATTTTGAACTTTGACCCCCAATATCTTCGTAACCAGAAGGTTCCCAGGTATGGTCTAGAACAAAAAAATGATCGCAGTGACGGGGAGAACAAGTTACCCATTAAGCTAATTTCGATATTCCGCTTTTTTAATTTTATCTAGCAATTGGAACTGAAGAAATGGAAATTGCATTGATTGTTTTCCGTACATTTCTTCAAATCCAATCAAGCAAATTGATTCTGATCGATTAGTTAGAATAAATGAAAAGCTACATATTTTATTTATAAAGTAGCTTAAATTAATATCTTCATATCAAATTTTCAGGGGTTCATTAAGATCTACAAACAGTTCTTTCCGCAAGGTGATCCGAGCAAATTCGCATCGTTGGTGTTTCGTGTTTTCGACGAGAATAATGTAAGAGGAATTACATTTTTATATCTCCTTACTTAATAAGAGTATTTTTGCATTTTATTTTGCATTGCCAATTCAAATTCGGGAACTACTTAAATCAAAAGTTTACATCCATGGGTATCTTTGGTCCACTGCTCTGAATTCAGATTTAATCCTAGGTTCGACCCCAGGGTTGGATAAAGTTGGTGTGCCCGGTCCATGACAACCTATTACAACTTATAAATTACTTATGACAAGGGCTTTGCCAACTCTTTGGAATACAGGCACGTGTTTTGTTATATGTCTGGCGAAATGTAGGTGTACAATTAGGTACAGTCGAACAAGCTAATAAGTATACAGGGTAGAGATCTTTATAATTCTATAACACTGAAAATATTGATTGTAATTTTGTTTTATCAAGTGTTTCACATTAAGCGACTGATGTATCTGTATAATCTTGGAATATTTTTTGGGCAAAGAATCAGCATTGCCATCCAACGTGGCAATGCTGCGAGCCTTCTGGGCACTTTTCCTGTTGACAGCGGTGTGGACGAATTTTTTGACGCCCTATAATTACTCCCCTTTTTGATACTTGTATATATTTTATTATTATCTTAGTTCTGTAAATAGTAGTTTTTAAATGTTGTAAATAAATAACATATCTTAAAAGTAAATGCAAGTTTGCTGGCTGTATACTTATTAGCTTGTTCGACTGTACACCTCTGCGTAACCGTTCGGGGATCACAGGCGTTTGTTTCTGTTTGTGTAATAACATCGATAATAAAATTTAAGGAATGACTTTAAATAAAACTGAACCCCATCACTAGTAGATATAATTTAAGAGCAGAGTAACATATGATATAAGAAAATCTTGACAGTAAAGATGCCCGAGAGAAAACTAGACTGCAACGCAAATAAAGATGACCCACTTTCCACACGCTTATGATTAGAATATACGGCCCTTAATTTATAAGTAGGTATATTAGGTAACTGATGACTACAATATTTAATATTCATAAGACGATATGTCTATTGGACAGTTCCAAATAGATCTCACTCGAGAAGATTCGTTAAAGGTTCGTTAAATGTGGAAATCAATGAAATATGATGAATCACCAGTTCCTGTTCATTTATTCTAGCATCATGGAAAGAAATCTGATTCCTAATGAATACATGGTTCCTACGATAAAAGTAGGATCAAATAGAATATTTTCCCCATTATTGCACTTTAAGACTTTTACCGCCTCGTTGGTCTAGATCGGTAGCCAAGTGCAACTTCTGTACATGCATGCGGTTCTGGGTTCGGTTCCCAGGTAGGGCTTGTGTTATCCATCAAAAATTTCTGAGTAACACCCATGGAGTCTAGAATCGTGCCCGGTTGATGGCAATAGGACTTATACATAACTGGCAAAATGTGTGTGTAATGGATACACCTCTGCCTAACTCTTCGGGGATTACAGGCGTGATTTTATGTTTACACCGTAGATATAGCCAGTCGTTAAATCTAATGGATTACATTCTTATTTTCAGGACGGCTCGATTGAGTTTGAAGAATTCATTCGAGCCTTGTCGGTCACGTCACGGGGAAACCTCGATGAAAAGTTGCACTGTACGTATTACCATTTAAATAGTAGATATAATTTGTATGTAGGCTACTTCTTCTGCGCGTGTCGATGTTGAACGCAAACTGTGCCAGACCAGTATGAGCCATCCGTACACCTCTAACATTTGCATCAATTTAATCCTGAAAGGTGCAAGTGTTTATGGGCCGGACAGGTAGTGGCACCTATCCTGCAGAGGTCTGGCAAACTGATACACCAATTGCACTGATGATGTACAGTCAGCAGCACCAATATGTATATACTTAGCAACGTTTACAGAAATTTTCGCCTGCTGCATTGATTTCATTTTCACGCGAACGAAACCCATTTTATCGTAAAATTGGTCATATCTCGATCTTGCTATCGTTATTTCGAGAAAAAATCACGTTTGAACTATGCTAAGTGTTTACATGTTTCAACCTTTAAAAGTCTCAAATTCTTCAGTAACTTTCCAACACTATGTTTAAAATTCAATATAACACGAACAAAATAATGCATTCGCTCCAGTATCTCCAGAAACATTCAGCTAACTAAACTTGCAGATTCCCAATAATTAATTATATCTAAAGTATCCTGTATAGTGAAAATTTATGCAGGTTAATTGGTGATATAAATTTCAGGGGCTTTCCGACTCTACGACGTTGACAACGACGGTTACATCACACGGGATGAAATGTACAACATAGTCGACGCGATCTATCAGATGGTGGTACGTATAAATAAATGACCCTTCATTAACCTAATAACCCTATTTACTTTGCTTTTGTTTTCCTTCGTTTCCTTATTGAGACTGTCGTCCTCACAGATACCTATAGATGTAGGTGCCTAGATAACGCTAGTATATTATATACGTATGAAAAACAACCGTGCCATTATTTGAGTACCTCCTATGACGTCATATGCACTAGTTTGTTACTATAACAACAAGTTACTATACAAAATAGACTAAGTTTTTGTTGTTTAAAATTCTAGAATCAGGTTCTTGGGTTGTAACGGTTTAACGTGATTGTTTTAAGCAAATTAGCTTGCTGCGTCAGTAACCTCGTAAGTATAAAATACTTAAGCCGGGCACGCGAAGTGTCACAAGAAGTAATGTGCTCTTGCCTTATCTAGGTAGGTATATCTATATCTGTGGCCGTCCTCTTCTTCGTTTATTACAATTCAACACAGATCGGAAACATTCCCGCGTAAAACCTGACGTTTCTATAGAAAGCCCTCCATCATGATTGATTTACTTTCGATTAGCTACGGAGGACACGACAGTAACACCCGTATTTATAAACAAGTCATAGTGATTACTTGAGTAAAAGTCATTTTTAAGATACGATTTTTTCCCTGTATAGTTTAGTAATTCCTTGATGTTAGAACTATCAAAGGTTAGAATTCTTAGGTTTGCTTTCATTGACAGTTCTAACTTCGTTTAAATTCTTGCCCATTTCATAAAAATGTTTGCATAAGTAATTTGGTACTTAAATTCAAGTAATTACTTTAACTTGACTATAGATACGGGGGTAAATGTCTTTTTCCGTCTTCATTTGATGTGATAGAAAACTTTTATACGAGCTAATACCGAAACAGTCTTCATTTGAAGAGATCTTGTTAATTGGGAAAAGAAAATAGACCTTTTAATTAAGAAATGTTTGGTGATGTAATTTAGCCCAGCCTCGCAAGTTTTAGTTGTAGGAGCCTAAATGCGTTTCTTTCGATACGCTTTCGTATGTGTTGGCGACTTATTTTGTTTTATTTTCACGTCAGAATCTGCTATTTATTATTGGCACAGCCAGCAATACCGTAGTGTAGTGCATAATGTAGAGTAAGAGTAACGCATCAATTGAGCTTAATTAGCCCTCTTTAGAATAATTTATTTGTAAACCCCTAATAAGCTTTGATATGGTTCATAGTTGGGTGTACCCAATTAGTTATGAGTAGGTACACCCAACTATGAACCATGCTGTATTATTAAAATCAAGGCATAAGAAATTCCCGTCGGGGCTGCGGTATGTTCGAAAGAGATACCGTGGCCTCGGCGCAAAGGGCTAAGAAGGAACATGGGTGGTTTTTAGTCAGTAGAAGTCTGACACTCCCTACCGCTCTGCCCAGAGCGGGAGGAGTCATTTGATGATTTCCCATACTCCAAAAATAAAAAGGCATTAGAAATTTTAACATTTTTGCAGCCCCATTCCAATACTTCACATACGTACTTATTTGGCTTCTACTGTCTTCTTTTCTCAATATCTGTTCTGCCTCCAGGGCCAGACCCCACAGCCTGAGGACGACAACACTCCTCAGAAGCGTGTCGACAAGATCTTCGACCAGATGGATAAGAACCACGACGACCGGCTGACCCTCGAGGAGTTCCGCGAGGGCAGCAAGGCAGACCCCCGCATTGTGCAGGCTCTCTCACTTGGAGGCGATTAATCGACGGTCATCCTCTCGCCGGACTTCACATTTACTTAAAACGCTACTATCACTCAGCTGCTTGAATTTTTCTATTAATTTATTGTACGAGTTGTCTTTCTTCATTTAGATCTAGGATGATTTAATTCGATTTAGTCCTTTGATGAACTGAGTAATTGAAGTTTTCGCTGTGTATTGTTTCAATTATCATCAATAAGTGGTTACTTACTACTTATTAACATTATTCGACGCAACACCTAGATCATCCTAAACAATTGATCTTTTAGTTCTCAAAACTTAACTAATTGTTAGAATCTGAAGCGTTGTTATAGGTACTGTTGTAGCGCAGGCGACGGATGAATTTAAACGAGTTATTTTTTAAAATTACCTAATATTTGCCAATATGAACACCAGGCCAGGAGCAAGTGTTCAAATCCAACCTGATTACTAAATGCCAAGAACATTTTTCTGATTACAAATTTTCAACACCTTCATAGATGTGTCTCATGACAAGCCTAGAAAGACAATGCAAACAACCTGCAATCCACATTCACGGATGAATTCAATTCCGATTGTTTATTTATTTATTGCAATTATTATAACTGACATGGGTGTTACCCACACAATTTAAACACATTCAGTGTTAACGTAAATTAAACTTGTAAATATCCTCGCCTTTCGCTTCGTGTTGGCAAATTTAACAACGCTCTTTCTGATGTAGGTAAAGCTGATTATCATTATACTCCCACCCCATTCATGCAACAACATTAAAGGATTTTCAATTAGAAGCCATTCATAAATAATGAAACTTGTTAGACTGAGCTTCTGCTCGATCAAAACAAAGTTCAATCCGTGCGAGAGAATGACCGAAGACAACGCAGACGGCTGTAAAACTAGTCGTCAGTGCACTAGGCACCCATTTCATAAAGAAGCGATTATACATCATTTGTTAAACAATCGCCTAATCTTAACGTCATCAACATAACTTACAATGAGGAATTCATAAATGTGTCAACGCATAGACACGCCACCCACGGGGTCGCACATCGCACCCTGCTGGGTGCTGGCATTACGCTAACAACTTTGGTATTTAATGCGTTTTGTGAGAACATCACGTTAGCACTTTACTGTTGTTGTTGATAAATTGTTAGTTTTTTAAGTGTTGCGCCCCATTAACGTTAAATTTGCATTTTAAGACAATATAAAAATTTTGGCGTACAGGCGTTTTGGGTTTTTACTGCCCCATATTTATAATATAAAATACTCTCATAAAATTGGAGTGCAGATATGGCAAAGCCATACCCAAAAACGGACTGTACCGTTTTTATCCAATATTAAATGCTCGTCTACAATTTTTGGAAACTACATTGAATACGAGACACCAACAACATTTTTAAACTTATGAAATTCGTAAGTTAAATTAAAACTTAAGAATTAGGCGTTGATTTATTTTGAATACGTAGAAAATTGGAAAAAACAATTCGTTAGGGGTTAAACAGATAATTTTGATCATGAAGAGAAATCGTCATACAATGATTGTTCTTCATCATAGAAATTGTCAAAATTGTAATAAAAATATAAAAAAAATAGTTTAAGTAACGTTATAAATGATGATTGTTGAGACGAGCGCGATGCGTTATGATATGACAACGCAATTCTTTCGGCGAGTTTTATCATGAGGACATATATAATCTATTTAATTCATTGTGTCTATGTTTATGACATATTATCCATGTGTTAGAGCAGTAGTAGATGATGTAGTTGGTGTAATACATTTAAACTTTGAAATATTAAAGCACGATTGGAACGTTTCAGCCGGTCCGAGTCATCTCGGCGGCACGTTGAGCACTTTTCTTGGAGAGCACTAATAATCTTTACTTGTATAATCATTGCCAAATATATAGTATCTATCTATATCTATACACATTTCTCCCTAAGACAGGGCTACCTCCATCTCTCTCTCTCTCCATCCTCTTTCATAATTATAAATATTTTTTGGAGGACTTTTGGATATTTCCGTTTAGCGATTCTCAACATAATATAGTTGTTAAGAGTCTACTTATCATGTAAGAAACTTCCCTACAGCTTTATACGAACTTAATTGTTATCTTTTGCTTATAAAGTAAACTAAACTTCTTATGATACATGTAATGGATTCTATATTAAGGTGTGAACTTTCGCGTTTCGTAACCTTTCAGCTATGTATTGCGATGGCGTTGTCCGTTTGGAGTTCTGAAACATTAGGTAAGGTTTGTATTAGTAGTTTTGGATCGCGTGTCAATTTGTGTCTTTCAACAGTGTTTGTAGACGTTAAGATGCGTTTTTCAAACGAACTAGAGTAATGACTTTGTCGCGGGCTGTGCATTTCGTATAGGTTAAGTAGCGGATCTCATGTTGGACTGTTGAAAATGTATCTTATACCTACAGCGCTTGTTATTGTATTAGGTACATACTTTATTTCCTATTTAGTTTTCTATTTGTCACTTCATTCAACTTTGTATCGAAATTGAAATTGTAAAACTGCCTTACTGTTGTCTCGTTGTAAGAGATCGACATGTTGTGTTAATTCTCTACTATTTGATATTGTTGATTTCTTCGTTTGTTTTCAATTGTACAGCTATCTATTTTGTAATATCATAGCTGGTAAGAAAATGACGGACAGAATGATATAATATTTCTTCAAAAGAAAATTCCTTGTAACTCACTTAACAGTACGGGTTATTGAAATTCAAATTGAAAATTCCCCTACGACTGAGTTATAGGGCTCTTGGTTATTATGGCTATAATATCTGATGTTAACTGCGCTGAAATTTAAATAATCATATTAAATAATCATACATTAATAAGAAATAATAAATTATATAGACATAGTATTTTTCAGTAGCTATTTTCTGCTCCAAATGCATTTGTAACTGTTTTACTGCTTGAATAACTTCAATCTTCTGTACTTTTTGGGGAACAGGTAGGTATACGCCTTGCTCGAACTAAATGGAACTAGGAACGCCTGAATGAACAAAGAAGAAAAGTCGCTAAAAGACCTAAGGTGTACCTCACAGTAGTAGCAATGTGAAAGAGAGTCACTAACACAAAGATGCAAGCATGATAGGTACATGACAGAGTGCCATGAGGCTAATCCTAATAACATTTAGATCGAGCACGGATAAAGTCACTTAATTAGAAATGTTTAACAAATCTATGAATTATTAGTTTTTTACACTTTACTTCACAGTGGATTATTTTTGTTTCACGTAAATATAACAATAATTGTTTTATTGTTGTCATTCTAATCATTGGGACGTAATCATCAATTATTTATGTTTTTAACGAAGGCGCCTAACTGAAATTTCTTGTGCCTGGCTAAAGAGAGAATTAATTAAATAGAAATACCTAGGCATTTTAGATCAGTATTCTATCACGGTGGAGCTTAGGTACAGATTCATGTACCCAAAGACCTCATCTATTGTTTATATCGTATTTAAAAACATGTTCCACGTTGAAAATGTAACCGTTTCTTCATATTTAATGGGAAATCCATCAGACGTCCTTACAGAAGTATATTTTCTGGTCCTACTTATTAAAACTGTTTATGAATATACCTATAATATTATAAATATACTCGTCATAACGATTTGATGAGTTACACACGTTTATTTTGTCAACTGTATCTTTATAAACGTAGATTAAGTTAAACATAACAAGCTTATCATTATTTCCATGTAATATCTAAATGGCGACGAGCTGACTGAATTTGTGATGACGAAATAGGTGTCTTTGCCTTCACTCTGAATTGGGTTGACGTCGCGTTCATGCGACATTAGCGTCACGTTATCACGTATATGCATCATTTGATGAATCTTTATAATTATCTCGTTGCCAGCACACGAAATATATTGCTGACAATTGCAGTAATGTTTGAAGTCGGTATTGCTGGCCCGTTGATGTTGCGAAAAATAGCGTCATGCTAACGCAGCGTTCGATGAACCTTAACGCTAAATGCAAAGTGTGCCTAATGTCTAACTAACCTGTACGTAACGTTAATCATGTAGGTACCTATTCTACGAATAAGCAAAAAGATTGTAAGCTGAAAATCAGCAGTAGAGTCGCCATCGACCGATTTGTAATCATACCTATTTATAACTGATTATTATACCTACTTATTCTCTTTCTATGTAAATAGTAATTTATTATTCGCCTACTTTCATAGATATTATGATAATATTCACTTTTAATAATAATGATGATTAATAATAAACGAATTGAAATTGGCGTTGTTTTTAATATGTAAAATTCTAACAACTTACTTTACTTTGAACGTAGTGACATAGACCCTGAAGGTACTAAACATACATACCTAAATATGATAACAAAAACAATGTTTTGGCATTTCCTCTCGATTTTGCCAAGGTATTCGATTCGGTCTCCTGTGTACCCAGATAAGTACCTATATACTATGAAAATTATCTTGAAAGACTGGAGATTTACAACGTGAGTTCTTCATAATCTACATTAGTAAAAGATTATAGCACATTTATTATTATATTTTGGTCATAGCATAAGTGGCAATCTATCTATGATCCACCGGCTTCCTCAAGGAAGCATACCATGAAATACTTTGTTTTACAATAATATTAATGGCCGCTATAACTCTATAGCCAAAATATAGGTATATGTAGATTGTTTCTTTTGCAAACGACAGGACCAATGTGTCTACAGATAGTTCTTGGATAAAATGGTTTCAACAATGGATTCAGTGTAATTTTAATGATTTTGGCTAAGTTCCTACTCTAGATAGATTGTATTATCCAATTATCCATAGATAACAGAAACAACAGGTATCTTCTAAGGTAAATCGAATTAAATTGTGGCCTTCACTTTTGACCTTAGTAGCATAAAATAACAATGGTAGGTTAATACTAATAAAGTTAAGGCGCTCCGTTATAGGCAACACTTTTACTGCAAAATATACCTAACTGCACTACTAAATTTTAGAAATACATTCAGAACTGGACTGGCCTGTTGGTCTAGTGGTTAGTGACCCTAACTGCTATGCCGGAGGTCGTGGGTTCGATTCCCACCCAGGACAAATGTTTGTGTGATGAGCACGATCATTTGTTCTGTGTCTGGGTGTAATTTATCTATAATATGTATGTATTTAGAAATATATAAGTATGTTTATCAGTTGTCTAGTACTCATAATACAAGCTCTGCTTATCTTGGGACTAGATGGCGTTGTGTGATAGTTTTGGAATATTATAATTATTATTATTAAAACAATTCTTTATTCTAGCCTTTCACCGAATATGGGTCGGCTTCCAGTCAAACCGGATGCAGCTGAATACCAATATTTAACATAGAGGTAGTCTATTTGAATTCCACCAGTCAAAGATCTGCAAATATCCCCGGGACTAACGTTTTAACGTGCTTTCCGAGGCACCGAGTAGTCTTGTTATGTAATGAACAGTCACCTCCAACCAGGACCAGGACCTTCCTCGCTGTGCGTCTGCCAAGAAACAAGTGTCAAGGCCTCCTCTCCAGAAAGTTGTATGCAGAAAATCGTTGCCCGGCAATCATTACCAAATAATGTGGTTGATTTTACTTACCCTACTTGCGTTTACACAAATAACAATAGCTAGCTGACGCAATATTATACTTAGTTAAATTCACAATTGAATGCAGTACCTAGGTAATTGATAGGAAGATTCTTCCAGTACCAAGTTACCAGAGAACCGAATCACACACAAAACTTTGCTCAGCAATCCAGCAATATTTTACGGAAGTAGGCATTGCCAGATAACTCTTCTACTTCAACTAAGAGACTTACTAAACTCATCATTCGCCCAGCCTTTTCCCAACTATGTTGGGGTCGTCTTCCAGTCAAACCGGATCCGGCTGAATACCAGTATTTTACATGGAGCCATTGCCTATCTGACCTCTACAACCCAACCCAATTAGTATCGGGTAATATGATACATTGAGCAGCGGTGGCCCAGTGAGCAGCGGTGGCCCAGTGAGCAGCGGTGGCCCAGTGAGCAGCGGTGGCCCAGTGAGCAGCGGTGGCCCAGTGAGCAGCGGTGGCCCAGTGAGCAGCGGTGGCCTAGGGAGCAGCGGTGGCCCAGTGGTGTCGGCCCCGACTTACGAACAGTAGGTCGTGGGTTCGAACCCAGGCAGGCGCATTACTTTGTGTAATTTATTTCATCACCGCTGCTCTCAAAACGGTGAAGGAAAACATCGTGAGGAAACCGTCATGTCTTAGAACCAAAAAATTCGAAGACATGTGACATCTGCCAATCCGCACTGGGCCCGCGTGGTGGATTATAGCCCATCCCTCTCCTAGAGAGGAGGCCTGAGTCCCTGCAGTGGGAACATTATAGACTGATGATGATGATGATGTGATGAATATGATACCCCACGGTAAGACTGGTTGTCGTACTTTCGGGCCACTGACAACCTGTTCCTTACGACAGTCAACTAAGTATTGATTATTGTTACTATTTAACCTCAGCCTCACAAGATGTATTACAGGTTGATTAAGAACGATGACGAGCGTCATTCTGGCGGTATAGAAGCCTGTAAGTCAAGCCTGTCCCAATAATCGCCACAAAAACAGCCACATTTATCTATGCCAACATAGGATTGACAACACTATTTCCAAGTAGCTATATAACCTGATACGTGGTAGCACATGACCACGAGGAACAACAGCACTTGGAGATAAATATTGACCGACGAAACAATAACCCTTCAGTACCAACCGTTACCATAAGTACAACTGGGAGAGATGATGGGGCCTAAGTTTCTCTTTGGACTAAGGCCTTGTGACTAGAAAATTACCAGAACGTATGTAGGTATGTAGTTACCGGTGGAAGGTGAACGATAGGATTTGCTAGGGAAAAGTATATTATGAATCCATAAGAATAAAGGTAAACCTTTGAGAAAAGGGGTCTACAATTGTTTAAAGTTTCTGCCCGGTTCGGAAAATTCGTGGCTCTCGTGACTACCTTAAAATTAAGTCTAACTACAGCCCTGATGGTGCAAGGACCCGTGGTGTTTGGTTGTGGGCCGCTCAGTGTTGCTCCAAGAACCAAAAAGCTGCGGGACCCGTGCGGTCGTGCTGCTTTGAACATTCAAAACACTAAATAAGTGCAGACGTCAGCAAAACCAAGCTACCCTAAACTGTAAAACCCAATCAACCTTGAACCTTATGTTTTAGTGACAGAGTTCAAAATCTATAACAAAAAACTGGCCAAGTGCAAGTCAGACTTGCACATGAAGGGTTCCGTACCATTGTAGTATAGATATTGAGGTTTTCCATGTTATTTTAGCAGCATAGACTTCCTCTATAGGTTTTCCTGTAACGGAACTATTTTTTTTTATTTTAGGGGGGGGGGGGAATGGTCGGACAGACAGACACACGAGTGTTCCTATAAGAGTTCCGTTTTTTCCTTTTGAGGTACGAAACCCTAAAAATTGATACATCATAGATAGCTTGATGTTCCTAATTCCTATAGTAGGAGCGTTACAAGCTGATTATGAAATAGCTATAACCGTTATTGTCAACGAGGCAAGTGCCTTGGAGACCTTTATTTTCTTTCTTAGCCTTTTGTGCCGAAGCCGCGGTATCTCTTTCGAACAACCCGCAGCCCAGTCTTGGAGACCTCAAGGCATAAGTGGTAAAATGTAAGTCTTCTTCTTCGTAGCATGTCGATGGCAATGAAAGTGTACTGTTAGGTACAT
This sequence comes from Diarsia dahlii, assembly GCA_949775195.1. Classification (NCBI taxonomy): domain Eukaryota; kingdom Metazoa; phylum Arthropoda; class Insecta; order Lepidoptera; family Noctuidae; genus Diarsia; species Diarsia dahlii. Next base: position 13,234,405 of record OX459189.1, read on the forward strand.
AGCTCTGGCTAATGTTATTTCCTGCCTTTCGCGATGTTATGTGACTTGAAACATTGCCGATAGCGTCTTGGTTGGAAAGCGGCTGCAACCGCATAGCATGCGGGCCAGCTCCAACAGTCTTATGCGTGTTCCGCTGGGACTCGCCGTTATGGCGGCCCTGGGTGCGACTACTTACTGGAGCTGGTCGCGTCCAGGGCTTGCCATAAACTGGTGTTCCTGTGCGGTGTTACTTTGTATTTTTTATTTATTTTTTGCGGCCTTTTACAAGTGCTAACAATAGTTTTATAAGGTTTTTGTGTTACTAACAGTGTATGGACTACCTACGTCTGAAAATATAAGTACATATAATATTATGACGAAACTCACTCCTTTCAAACGGTTGAAAAGCAAACGTCGGGTGAGGCTATAAATAGGTACAGCGCGCGCCCTGTCACTCGTCCATGCGGTCCGTCGTCGCGGAATCCCGTTTCAAACCCGCAATGCTGAGCCAGCCATTTTAAACCAGCCCCTAAATAATCTCACTCAGATCCAGCCTATCCCCGTGCTGCCCTCTCCCAGTTACGTCCTAAGCCGAGGTCCGCACCCCACACGGGGTGCCCTTAGCGATTTGTCACTTAGTTTATAAGTTATTTGCCCCTGGAGGCCTTAAACTCACAGGGATTTGCCCGGTTAAGCAAAAGTCTCCTAGACTGAACGGCGAGATGCCATTTAGAAAAAAAAATATCGCTTGTCCATTTTTCGTCCGAAGATTTCGCCGAGACCCATCGCTCCTATCGTTAACTGTATTTTGCTTACTTATTTTTCTTGTGCTATTTTATGCTATAATTCTGGTTATTTTTGTGTGTCGTTTTTTTATTATAAAATTAAAGCTACGGCTTAAAATATAGGTATATTATATCGCAGCCACAACGTCAAACAGTTGCAACGAAAGAAAGAAGATGGGACAGAAAGGGCCCAGCACTACAGAACTTTCAAACCGACATAAAAATGAAGATCTGGGCCCTGTTTAATAAAACTTACAAATTGTAAATTGTAAATGTAGGCTACAAGTTACAATTCTACAAGTTTCTGTTTAATAAAAACTACAAGTTACAATTTTACCATGGTGGAAAACTGACAAATTTGTAGACTTGTAGCTACAATTCTACATATTTCTGTTTAATAAACATTTTCTCTCTACAGGTGACAATTTACAAATTTGTAGGGAAAACTGTTTTATTGAACGCATAATTCTAGCTACAAGTTTACATATTTGTAAATTGTAGAAAAATTTCGACAGGTGGACTCACCGTGTGTCAGAAACTTACAATTTTGTACCTCAATTAAATACGTGAAGAAATTTTATTGTTATTCTTTAAAAAATGGTTGAAATAGTGATGATGAATATTATGAGTGAACGGTAAAGGTGAATTTTTTTGTATAAAGGGGTTAACTTTACTTTTGAATCGTTTAATTTTAGGTTTAATGAAAAAAAAAAAAATACCGGCGAATATTTTATAACGAAGATAGGACATGATCTTAAATTCGATTTTAAGAGAAATGCAGCTCTTACACCCACTCGGCAAATTTCTTATAAATCAAACAAATATTAAAGAAGTTAAACCAAATTCTAAATGTATAAGATTTATGAAATTACTCTCGATTTAAGAATCTTCAACAAAACTTACATTTTTATGTAAAATTGTAACTTACAATTACATATTTGTAGCTACAAACTTGTCATAAAAATCTACAGGCGTTTTTTACAATTGTAAACGTTTATTAAACAGCATTTACAAGTGTACAATTTGTAAAATTTTTACTTGTAGAATTTTTACAAATTGTAAGGTTTATTAAACAGCACTTGTAAGAAATTTTTACAAATATGTCAGTTATCTACAAAATTGTAGACTTGTAAGTTTTATTAAATAGGGCCCTGATCAATCTTATATTTTATTCTGTGATAGTATCTCGCTAACTAATGAAATCTAAAAGTTAGAGCAGCTAAAGTTTTCAAATTATTATTAGTAGTGAGTTAATTTAATTGTGTCCAACTCCAACTTCTGCATTTTGTTGTAGGTATGTCATGTACATTCCTCAGTAATTATGACTACTGCTTATACTCGTACACCAACTGAAAACCTAAAGTATCCAAGATCACCTCCACTTGAAGCACTCCTCAATGTTCAACAGCATTGAGTCGCCAGCAGAGGCGTATTTACCCTAGGGCCATCCGGGCCGCGACGCGCGACGTAGCCACCCGGCCGCCCCCAGCCGATTGCATTTTGTTAGGGTTTCGTAGTCAACTAGGAAACCTTAAAGTTTCGCCATGTCTGTCTGTCTGTCCGTCCGTCCGTCTGTCCGTCCTCGCTTAATCTCTGTGACTGTTAGCACTAGAAAGCTGAAATTTGGTACCAATATGTGTATCAATCACGCCGACAGAGCGGTAAAATAAAAATTTGGAAAAAAATGTTTTATTAGGGTAGCCTCCTATATGTAAAGTGGGAAGTGATTTTTTTTTTAATTTCACCCTAACGTGTGATATATTGTTGGAAAGGTATTTAAAAATGAATAGGGGTTTTCTAATAGTACATTGTTACCTTAGAGAGAGACAGGGTGGTTTGACGTCACCCAAGCTTTTCAACCTATACATAAATGACCTCATCGTCGAGCTCAGTAGCAAACGTGTCGGGTGTTCGATAGATGGCGTTTGCCTTAACAACATTAGCTAGGCGGACGACATGGTGCTGTTGAGCCCGACGGCAAAAGGTCTTGTAGAACTGTTAAGGGTGTGTGAGTCCTATGCTGCTGCACATGGTCTTGTATACAATGTCCAGAAATCTGAATACATGATATTTAAGGCCGCCGGTGCATGCCCAGAGTATTTACATAATATTACCCTTAATGGCTTGTGCATAAATCGTGTTGCAAATTTTAAATACCTGGGGCATTTCATAACCGAGGGTCTTGATGACGATTTGGACATATGAGAGGGAGCGCAGGGCTTTGGCGGTCAGAGCCCAGAGGTAACATGCTGGCACGCAGATTTTCCCGCTGCTCTGAGCAAGTAAAAATAACGTTGTTCAAAGCGTATTGTCAAAGCTTTTATACTGGAAATCTGTGGGTCAAGCACACCAAAAGATCGCTGAATGTCCTGCGCGTCCAGTATAACAACATCTTCAGGATGATGTTGGGGCTGCCTCGCTTCTGTAGTGCATCGGGGATGTTCGCACTGTATCGAACTGATGGCTTTCATGCCGTCATTCGCAAGAAAACTGTTTCCCTGATCTGCAGAATGCGTGGCAGCTGTAACAGAATCCTGATGACTGTAGCGGATAGGATCTCTTCTCCGACGTGGGTGTCATTTATTAGACGGGTAATTTGAATGTTTTAATTTATTTTAATTTGAGTGTTATATTTTAATTTTATCTAATTTTAGTTTGAATGTTTTAATTTTATTTTCAATTTATCTAATTTTATTTTGAATGTTATAATTTAATTTTAATTTTTATCTAATTTTATTTTGAATGTTTTAATTTTTAATGAATGTGTATTTTAATATTATTTTGACCCGTTGTACCTACCCCCGTTGTTGTCGTTGTCTGATTTTGATTTTAATTGTAATTAATTTTTAAACCTTCATTCTATGTTAATTTTCGGGTCCATATTGGCTCACCTAAAGTTCTTTACCCGAAATTGTTCTTCCTAACGATTTGTAATCCGAATGATCACTCTTCCTAAAATTTTTCATCCTAAAGTTTTCATTCATACTATTTGTAGTGCTACCGACGATGTTCATAACACTCATGTTTCCGAAAATTGTAATTCATAATATCATTATTGTAAATATATTTACAATACTTACCCCAGTGTCTCAAGACGAAAGTCTATGACCAGTGTGTGTTGCCAGTGATTACATACGGGACCGAAACGTGGTCGCTCACAATGGGCCTCATCAGAAAGCTCAAAGTCACCCAAAGGGCAATGGAGAGGGCTATGCTCGGAGTTTCCTTGCGTGATCGAATCAGAAATGAGGACATCCGCATGAGAACCAAGGTTACCGACGTAGCCCGAAGAATCGCCAGACTTAAGTGGCAGAGACTGACACACACTGACTGACTGACACACTGTCTGTGTGACTTGAGTGGCTTTAGTGGCAGTGGCATTGCTCGCAGAACGGATGGCCGATGGGGCCGAAAAGTTCTGGAATGGCGACCGCGAACCGGAAGACGTTGCGTTGGAAGGCCTCCCACTAGGTGGACCGATGACCCAAGGTTGCAGGAACCCGCTGGATGAGAGACGCACGGGACCGGTCAATGTGGCGACGCCTGGGGGAGGCCTATGTCCAGTGGACGTCTTTTGGCTGAAATGATGATGATGAATGATGAAATATATTTAAACTCCTACTGTTTTTCATCCTAAAGCTTTTATTCCTAATCATAATTACCATAATATTTTCACTCATACAACTGTTTAGAATGATTAAAGGTCGTTTCACTGATTTTTGTCTAGAAATGAAATAAATGAATGAAATTCAGGCCAGAGTGTCGTCTTGGGGGCACTATGAAAAAAATACTTAGAAAAATTTCGCGACCAATTTCGAGGTAGCGTAGTTGGTCACAGTTCTAACCTAACCTAACCTATGGATATCTTTGCATAGTATATAACATAGTATATAAGGTCCCTTTAAAATAAGTGGACACATTTTAACACAGCGTTTAGTAAGCCTAACTAAAGACATATAAACAAAAAAAAACACTATATAAAGAGATTTTATTATGACTTAAAATAATAAATTGCCGGCACTCTAGAACAAACTCATCCTATAAAAGTAGGTATTTTAATGTCTTTTTCTTATATTTTTTTTTAATATTGTCCTTATTTAGCGGTCTGAATGATTTCTAAAATTTTGTCCACCTATTTTAATGGGACCTTTTATAATACTGATTATTATGAATAAAAAGTAAAATAAACAAAAAAGATATGACTTTGAATAATAGTGTAAAAGATGGTTATGTTGAGAAAATATAGGAAAACAAATAATAATGTTATAGATGTTTATTGCTACTGACATTATGAAGTTGAATGCTTCGGAATTAAAACATTAGAGACAGAGTAGTTAGGAATTGCGATTGTTAGGATGAAAAATGTTAGGAAGAACATTTTCGGATTTCCAATTATCGGAGTTGAAATTTTAGGTGAACTTTGGCGCACCCTTAATTTTCTTCTACCTGTATGGATCAAGTTATCTGAATTAAATGAATTTTATTTTATTATTTATTTTTACGGCATCACTGGGTCCCTCCTTAATTGGTTTAACTCTTATCTCGATGGACGTTCCTTCTTTGTTGCTCTCAATGGTTACCAATCAAGCTCCTACAAGGTTACATCTGGTGTCCCGCAAGGAACTCATGTTGGCCCAGTTTTATTTAATTTATTTGGAAATGATCTCGCCAATGAGCTCAAATTTTCCGAGTGTTACCTACACGCCGACGATTTAAAATTTTGCAGAATAATTGAGACAGACCATGATGTCGAGCTGCTACAGAGGGATATTGAAATGTTAGTTAAATGGTGTGATGAAAATGGTATGAGCCTGAACATTAACAAGTGTTACCACGTGAAGTTCACCAGAAAAACTAATTTTACACGATCTGCATAATTTACATCAGTGGCAACTTAGTTCAGGAAGTAGAACAGATAAGAGACTTGGGAGTTCTGTTCGATAGGCAGTTAACATATTTTGTACCCCACATTGAGACTGTAGTTAAAACAGCTTCAAGAATGCAATGGGTTTGTCATCAGAAACGTTACTTGTTTTAGACGCAATAAGACAACAATTTTACTTTATAATTGTTTGCTCCGTAGCTCGTTGGAATACTGCAGCACTGTATGGAGACCTCACTACTCCATTCACTCACTAAGATTAGAAAGGGTTCAAAAACGTTTTCTGTTGCACATAACGTACTCTTCTGGGATATATAAAAAAAAACGATCGTATAAAGAGAGACTCTTACATTTCAAGATGACATCCCTACAGAAGAGGAGAGATTTACTGGATTCGTCTTTTTTGTATAAAATTCTTCGATTTAAAATAGACTGTCCCCAGTTATTGAGCATGATCAAATTCCGGGTACGTAGTAGGTACATTAATGGTGCCCACGAAAAGTCCACGAGCTCCTATAACCCCCTTTTTTTTTTTGGTGGGTGGAAAATCATCGAATAACCCCCCCCCCCCTCTGGGCAGAGCGAAGGGGAGTGTCAGACTTCTACTGACTAAAAACCAAACCCATGTTCCTTCTTCGCCCTTGTGTGTCGGAGCCGCGTTAACCTTTCGACAAACCACAGCCCCGACGGGCGTCGGCCCTTGCGGGCCCCTCCTTGCTGACATCTCTTTGAGGCGCGCGTGGAACACGTATTACGCGCCGCCGCGCCGACACGGGCTGTTGCCGTCATGACGACGGCCGGACGGCGAGCTAGCCCGTTACTTACTCACCGTCCAAAGGCCCGCGTCTACGGTGGCCGGAGGTCATCGCGTGACCCCCGACGCCCGGAGCGCCTTCCGCGGCGGCTGGGACGTTGAGAGGTTCTCTCCCTCTCTCGTTCCGCCACCTCCTTCGCTAGCATCACTGCTTCGCAGAAGGAGGCGACGGCGTGCCATTCCTCTTCGCCCCGGACCATGGCTTGCACCAGGGCCGGACGCGAGAGGTCGCCGCCGCCGACCTCCGCTACGAGAACACGGCGGGGCTCTGCCCAAGCAGGGCACGCTTCCACAGTGTGCTCCACCGTGTCCTCCGGTCGATCCTCGCAGTGGAAGCATCCGGGCGTTTCCTCCCGCCTGATTCGGTACAGGTACCTCCCGAAACACCTGTGTCCGGTGAGGACCTGCGTCAGACGGTAGGTGAGGGCGCCGTGGCGCCTCTCCAGCCACTCCTGCGTCCTCTTCGCAGAACCGTCCTTGGTGCTAATTCACATATCTCCCCGTCTATGTAAATTATTAAACAGCTGCAGTGATCTCATGGATGTGCACTCTGCCTCACTTAGTAAGTTCAAAGCTATTATTCAAAAAACTTCTTATGTATGTATCTCTTTTCCTTGTGTAGTGTATTCAATTGTTGGTGAGCCAAATAAATAAAATATAAAAACTTTTTAACAAAAAAATAAAACCGACTTAAAAAAAAAACACAAAAAAGTGAAAAATAAACTTTAGAAGAAAAATCAGTTTCTGAACTCGGTGACTTTTGTTTTGTGACAGGCATCAAGCTAAAAGTTTTGTGATACGTACAGTGGTTTAGTAGAAAAATGCAAAAAACTGTATCCAGCCAGCTTGAATTTACGTAGAAAACTTTTGGCTGGCACTTCCGAATCCAACTTATCGGGAGCGTTTTCGATTACGGTTCCTTTACTAATACTTGGTGACGCAATGTGTGACAGTAATAACGTTTGATTTATGCCGTCACATGCAAGGGTTTACGAGATATCAATGAAATTTGTGACGGAGAAACTTTGTGTAGTTTCAAAGATATTGATCATTTAAATTTTGCCTTATAAACACTGTAGTAGGGTTACCAATATTGTAGGTTTTATGTAGGACTAAGTATATTTTAATGTGTTTTCTTTAATGGACGAAAATCCGCGTATTGGTGATACTAATACGAACAAATCTAGATATCATATTCAATAGAAGACAAAAGTGTAGAAGTGAGGAAGGGGGGGGGGGGGGATTTTCTTTAATGTTATTGATTATTTACGTGCAGATACCTATCCACTCTTTTTAGTAGATAAGTATTGGTGTTTTTTATGGTAAGTAAATAGGTAGATATTGTGTCAGGATAACAGACTAATGCTCTAACGCCCGAATACTCGAACGTCACTCAATTATAAGTAGCCCTCAAAACTCGTGCTATCTCTGTCACTCTGCGTTAAAGTAACAAAGACAGCACGAGATTTAAGTGCAACTTAAAATTGAGTGACGTTCGAGTATTCGGGCGTAAGGTATAAATAAAAAAATAATGTACGTAAATAAAATCACATTTATTTATTTGGGCATAAAGAGCGTTTCAAATGACGAAAATGACTACGATCAACTCCATTTGCACTTCAATAACCCCCGCGTTGTACCAAAGCGTTGTTTTTACCGCCGCCCTAAGTGTTTGAAGCGCAAATGAAGTCGGTGGTCGTCATTTTAATCATATAAATAGCTGAATAAACTAAAATATTCTTCAATACCTATTTATGGAAAAGAATAAAATTATTACACAAAATAAATCACAGCATCAGTCTTCATTTAGTTTTAGTACGTACTACCATTATTACGCTGTCATAGACTGTGTACAATCTCAGTGTCAGAGCATCAGTGTTGCCAACAAGACCGATATAGAATCTGCTAAAGTGGTGTTAAAATTATGCCAATTGCTTTATAGAAATGCAAAAAAAATCTGCTAACATTTTTCAGTGTCAAATGAAACGTAACATAGTAATAACTTATTTATTATTTAACAAAATATACATACTGTTTCAATCGACTATGATCTCAAATACTCTTTTCATTATGTTGGCACCAGGAGCGCCAACAATATAGTAAAGGGTTTTTTTTTCTAAATGGAAATAATTGCGTACGCATTAATGTATTTTATTTTATAATTATTTTATACCTATGCTAAAAAATATGCTATTAGCTAAACAACTAATAAGTTTGCTAAACAACATGAAAAAATGCTAAATTGGCATCACTGAGTGCAATGCACTTTGTTTTTTTTGTTAGTGTTTTTAATTATTATTTTGAATTAACACATACTTACGCTTTTTACTGCAGGAAAACCTTTTATTCCCACGGAGAAATCAAATACAAAGCAGGCGTGGCTGCTACCGGCCGATTAGTCGATTAAAAAGAAATCCTTTATTTTTGTAAAAATTTTGGTAACCTCACAATATTATTGGATGTTTGTATGACAAAATTTAAATGATCAATATCTTGAAACTACGCAGTTTCTCTGTCACAAATTCAGGTTATCATTATCGTCCTCGTCACAACATTTTGATACCATTTTGAAGGTCGTAGATCATCAGGCAGCGGAGATACACGTGTCCAGCCAGCCTGAGTTCAAGCTGGCTGGACACAAGTATACATTAAGTTTTCATTGATATCTCGTAAACCCTTGCATGTGACGGCATAAATCAAACGTTATTACTGTCACACATTGCGTCACCAAGTATTAGTAAAGGAACCGTAATCGAAAACGCTCGTTATGTGGGATTCGGAAGTGCCAGCCAAAAGTTTTCTACGTAAATTCAAGCTGGCTGGACACAGTTTTTTGCATTTTTCTACTAAACCACTGTACGTATCACAAAACTTTTAGCTTGATGCCTGTCACATATTTATGTGACGCCCGTTGATATGCAAAAAGTCGTCAAAATCACTTCCGTTACCGAGATTGAGAGACCAGCGAAAAGTGGTTTTTCAAGCTGGCTGGACACGCTTTCGATGGATTATCTAAGATTCTGTAGCGTCACCTATTCTGAAATAAGGGTGTTTAGCCGTCACATAAAGTGCCCTATTGACCTAGTTAAATGCGAGCAGTTTTGAAGATTTGTCCAGCCAACCAGAGCCACATAGCAATTCTACTGGTACGGTCACTACCCCAAGACTGCAGGTCAGCCATCACTACTGTGCTTATCTGCTGCGCCCCAAACCTAGATCTATAATCACTATCATCACTATCACTACATAGTATAAAACAAAGTCGCTTCCCGCTGTCTGTACCTATGTATGCTTAGATCTTTAAAACTACGCAACGGATTTTGATGCGGGTTTTTAATAGATAGTGATTCAAAAGGGAAGGTTTTAGTAACTTTTTGCACCCGGTGCGAAGCCGGCGCGGGTCACTACTTACTGTAGGTATAATAAAACCACAAACAAATCTGAGTAAATCTTTATTTCCAAACTAATAATCATCAATATAAATATAACAACGTACAATAATACAATTTAGCATTTAAATAACTAACAATAAACACAGGTGCCAAACTAGCAGCTAAATGTGAGCTTTGTCCGATTGCAAAATTATCTAATAAATATAACACAATTTAATTAAAATGAATTATCCAGCATTTAATTGAACTCTATTCCTTAAAATCTAACAGAAAAAAAAATGTGGTTCTAACTATCATCACAAAACAAAATTAATGTGCCTTATTGATTGGAAACAATACTGAGCAAAACCATGAATATAAAATTATAAAATATTGCCAGAACCATGTTGCAGGATGTTTTTATGTTTGCCATGCATACGGAACATTAGCACGAAGCTACCTGCAACCCCAGTTTGACATCAACTTGTTTCCAGCAACACAATAAAATGTTGCGCAACTTTGTTTCCCAATACATACGCGACATGAGATTTTATTTTTATTGCTGAATGAAGTAAGGCTAATTCGCTTTTATAACACTAACCATACATTGAGTCTATATTTTAGTACCCATATCACTATTTGCTTTTTCACCACTCAACAAACATTTTTGTCGTGACTACGTTTTAAAAGGTATTTTCTTTCAAAAATATTCATCGTGCGATTTGTACGTCCTAATTATTTGATACAACAAGGCAGAATAAGAAAGTGATTTTTGTTTCGCAAATGCATCATTTGTCTAATGGGCCTACTACACGCACGCACTTCCCCACAGTTTTGCCTGCGGGATTACACGGTGCACACAGTACATCGCGCGTGTGGTTTGTAATGGTAATACAGTTTTACCAACCATACGCGCGATGTACTGTGAAATGTGAACGAAAACTGTGGGGAAGTGCGTGCGTGTAGTAGGCCCATAACTCTTTCCATCACCATGATATTGCATAAGTGCCTATCTATCCTTCACAACTCAGTTAGTACTGGGTAATACGAAATCCCGTAAGTACTGGATAAAACTGGATAACAGACTTTCGGGCCACTTATAACGACTGACAAAGATCTACTAGACAGACGGGATAAATGGGTTAACGTGCTTTCCGAGACACGAAATGACATTTGGTATAGGTTTTTACATGGTGACTAACATTATCATTAACACGTAAAACGAGATATTTATGATAAACTGAGGAATAAGTTTATAGTGACAAAAATTAAAAAGAGTTGCTTAGATGCTTTGGTTTTGTAGAGAGGATGAGTGAAAGGCGACTAATAAAAGGTATTTACAAGGCAAATGTGAGTGGCAACGCCGGGAGCGGACGCCCTAGAAAAACATACATTGACTTTATTGGTGAGGCGTAGTATTCGTCACCGTCGTCGTGCGTGTATGACTAGATATTTGAATGTGGACGAGGCAAAAGAAGTATGTAAAGATTATAGCAAGTTGCGTTCTGTGGTTCCTGGGAAATGCGTGAATTTATGTATATGTTCAGAACAGACAGTAATCATGGCAAATATTTCGTTTTCAGTGTTAATTATAACTCCACCCCTAAGATAACCCACCGACGGTATCTTGCATATTAAGGTGGAACCTCCAAGGTAGCCCGCGAAATACGAATTTTCTTACGACTTTTGCAATTTGCCTGGCTCTTTGGCAATTTGGCTATATGTTAAATCAAATGGGATTCACGACCGTAACAAATGTGACTTTACTGAGTAATATTGATTAAAATCATCAATACAGCCCTCTCACTTCAAATAACTTCTTTGAATGCCTTTTTCAACAAATTATAGTCACTCAATGGAATTAAATCAATTCAAGAGGATTGTACTCATGATTTTAATCATTATTTAACTATAAATACGTGCGCCGGTGCGCGAGTCAGATTTTAATCAACATAAAACCTGACTGGTTTTCGCGGGCTACCTTGGAGGTTCCACCTTAATTAAATTATAAATAGTTTTGCATATCATTTCAATTTCAGAAATCATGTGTAGAACCACACGCGTCAATTCAATAAAAATGTTCAACTACAGTTAAATATTATTGTATTCACAGAAATAACTGCTTAGGATCCTATGAGCCGATATGGCAACATTATTATTTATTTATTACTACCTGATGACTATTGATCTCACGCAGTAAGTGTTTCTTAACATGATTTTAACAATGTATATAGAGAAATTATATTATTTTTGGTTCAAATACAAGTACAGTAACTTGTGACATGATCGATACAACATGTATTTAACAAGCTTGTTTTTCAATTGCCTGTTCTCTGTCAATTTGTCAAAAAACAATATGAGATGTTTCTTCCATTATTATTTTAGAACCTAAGTACCTAATTAATATGATCAGTATTAGAATATTTTCAGTTAAAGCTTCAATAACATTCACAATCGCGGGTCTAAAAGACGATTTCGACAACCAATCGTTTCATCGCTACTTGTAATGACAAACTTCAAAAAATAGCATTTAAAATAAATGCACCAATTGTATTTACTATGACTATAATTCAATTACAAATTATTGCTAAGCAGAACTTCAATAAAGTACTTATTTCCAAAGGGCACCAGCAATAATAGTGATACATAATAAAATATTGATGATCGAGTACGCACACAAATACGTTTAAACACTAAAATAACATTAAATTTAATAGGCAAAAACATTACAACAAGGTTAACATGTCACCGAGACGCCACGGCAACGTAAAATAAAGGCACTCAAGGAAGTGCTGACATAATACATATATTTAAAAACTCCAAATTGACACTCTATTGTACAGTCGTTCCAAAGGACGAAAACAGTCACGCTACTGAGGCGTCTCGATAAATATAACCAAAATAGGAAGGCACATGATTTGGAGCTGAAATGTTTATGATGGACACTGCCTAAGGAACTCAGGATCGAAGTAGGCGATCGTGACGGTCATATCGTCACGGAACGTGCGGCTGACGTCCGGTGACAGCGTCAGCAAGTGCGCCAGACGCGAGTGGTCTACGCCGTACTCAGTGCCGCCGATCGCGTGTCTGATCAGATGTGTCGCAGCATTCTTATCTTTAGGCTTACTCTTCAAACTTTCTTTCCTATGAGACAAAAGCTCATCGATGGCGCCTAGTTGTATATTCTTTTTCGGTAAACTCAGCGGATTAAAGAAAATTTTTCCCTTCATATGCTCACCAACTAATTTTACTGCTTGCAATGGTGTCATCATATCCCAGAGACCATCCGAAGCTAATATTAAAAAACTATCTTTAGGTGTTAGTCGATGGTAGTAGATATCCGGCATCGATGATAGATAAGGAGGAGTGTAATAATTAGCAGGTACAGCCTTAGCTCCATAAAATGGTGCGGCTAGGGTTTTCAGAAGCGTAGCAGGCCACTTATATCTGTAGTCTCCTATACTACGAAGGGGTGCCAATTCGCCTAGCAACCTGTCCCTTCTTATCACAGTTTTCCTTTCACTGTCAGGATGCTCATTCCAAATTCTTTTTAGTTCATCGAAGTTTTCAGCGTTGTGCTCTTTGGTAATTTTTTTGGCTATCCATTCATTCTCATCTGTCATAGTACCCAACACCGCATTGCAGTCCCCGACGTTGGCTACGTACAAGTGTGGCCCGTCGATATGCGTCACACATGCGACTGCCCCAGACAGTGCAACCGCCAGGCTTCCTTGGCTCACTCTGCCATGCTGTTTGTAACTCTCAAGAACCTCATTTGATAAATCGCTATCCAATCTTAATATAGCCTTCTCCAATGACTTCTCGACGATGATTTCCCCAGTTTCTTTGGCAAGTTCGGCTACGTATTGGTTGAAACTACTATGGTATTTCTCTTTTAAGTGTTCTACCATTTGCATCTGAAACCCATATGTTATTACATGTAATTTATTTGTTTGCAAAAAGAAACATAGTATGCATGATTCTTTTATAAGGTACCTAAGCAATGTAGACTATACTACAGTCCCCAAGTCTTTTTCTTCTTATCGTATGGGCACACACCCTAGTGGCAGAGTTTCTAAACTGCCGCAAAGGCCTCTGACATGGTTTGACGACCGCCATTTGGCGGCCGGGACCTCCGGCTTATAAGTGCCTTTCGAAACACAGAACCATCTTTTTATAGGACAATCAGGTGATTCAAGCCTGCATGCTAGCCAAACTGGAAACAACTTTACAAAGTATGCTTCTAGTGGGGATCGAACCCACGACCACCGGGTTACATGGCAAACGCCTAAACCACTCGAACATGGAGGCAGTTGGACTAATTTAAATAAACAAAGTCTTGGAGATAAGTTGGTTAATAACAGATTTCGCAGAAAGTATTCAATAATATCACAAACAATCGCACGCAACAAATACAAGCAACTGCTCCTTATTAATTTAACATCTTCAAAATCTTGCAATGGTTTTAGAATAAAGCTCCCAAAACTATAACCAATGCACCTCAGAACGAGTGAATTGTACAAGCACTCAGAAATGAAAACAGTTAAGGAGGTAGTAGAACACTGAGCAAAAGCATACAAAGAATGTATAAAAGCAGTTACTAACACCCTAGCAACAGCATTATGTGAACCAGTCAATGTGAGAAGGGTCAAAAGACAACATAATTAATATAATACATCGGACTGGGTCAAAATAATATGATTCTGTTTAGTCCGTAAGTTAGATTATCGAAAAATATTGAATACGTGTTTTTTGTTTTATCAAATCAATAAAAAATTACGAAGATAAAACGCGTCAAAGATCTTGGAGTGGGGCTTGAAACGTCACTTGTGTCGTCAAAATGTACTATCATATGACGTCACACGAGTTTTCGAAGCACTGTATCGTCTTCATTTTAAGTTTACGTGAAAAAAGAAAAAATACGTGTCCAATATTTTTTGGAAATCTATCTGACGGACTAATTAGTTTTTTTTTGTCCGATCCCCTATTATGGAACTTTGTTCACTAACAAAAATAAGAGTCAGTTTTCTCAAAGGAGGAACAGCTCTCTCCTGTCAATAAACAACCGATAACAAATATGGAGTTGTTCCGGTCTGATCCCCCAAACCGATCCACTGCCAATATTTTTCTTTTGTTTATTCCTTTCTGATCCCCTGTAATTTTTCATTCCGTTCTGATCCCCTTTTTGACACAAGTACAAGTGAAGTACAGTCAACCGAAAAACAGTTGTTAATGAAAAAATAATCAGATTTATTTCTATAACTTACAATTGTACGATCATCCCACAAACTACCAGGAGAACAGAAGAAGGAAGGAGGTATTGGAATCTTTAAATCAAATCTATATTATTTCTTTCCTATCCATTCATATCTCCAACAAAAAAAGTGCATGTGGTTTTACCATGCACTTTTTTTGTTGGAGATAGGAAACCAGGACAGTAAAATCCAATTTCCAACCTCCTTCCTACTTCTGTTCTCCTGGTAGTTTGTGAGACTTTACTATAAAGGCATAATATAGATTTGATTTGAAGATTCCAATTTCCAATACCTCCTTCCTATTTCTGTTCTCCTGGTAGTTTGTGGGAGTTTACTATAAAGGCATAATAGATTTGATTTGAAGATTCCAATTTCAATACCTCCTTCCTACTTCTGTTCTCCTGGTAGTTTGTGGGACTTTACTACCTATTCTTTTTTTTTAATCTAATAGAACCTGTACAAATATTTTGTTGCTGACTGTCCTAAAAATGTGTCAGGTTAGCCGATTCTTTTACGGGGGATCAGACCGGAATAGAAAATAATTTATAATAAAACGGATCCCCTAGGGTATCAGTTTTAGGGGATCAGACCGGAATAACTCCAAATATGTTATGGGCTTATCAAGCCAATCACAAGATGTCAAATGGAAAAAGAAAACATCTTCAAAATAGCAAAGCAATAATATTAGCGCTACAGGAGTATTATAGTACTAAAACAATCAAATACCTTGTCGTTAAATGTTTCCACTAATTTTTCGGGTGGTAGTTCATTCTCTCGGAATAACTTAAGGACTTCAGTTGGAAGCAGCGCAGCTGCTATATAGTTGAACAGTCGTTTTGACACCACCTGTGCGCACTGAGGCCCACCATGCCCATCGAATATACCCATCAGCAGCCCTGAAAAAATTCACTGACTCGTAAAGAACATTTTTAATTGTAACAATAGTCAATATTCTCGACTGAATTTCGGTAGCTGCAACTAAACAGAAATTATACAAGTACATAGGAGATATTGTAGTACACAAACCCATTCCATAGTAAGGACTGTTCCTAATAAATGCCTATGTAATAGAAAAGCTGGAAAAGTTCAATAGCATGCTTGCCACATATGGGAACCGAACCCTGGACCCAATGCTCAACAGGCATGTTTGTTACCACAAGATCAAAAGTTAAAATTCACAAAAAAAATTGTTTTAACATATTATTCGAAAAATGTATAGATTGTATTGATCTCAGTCAATAAACTCAAAATTACAGTGGATAAATAATTTAATTACACTCAAAATTACCAGCATCAATGTGTATTATATTTGTAGTATTTGCCACTCAATGATTTGGTAAAGCTCTAGGACCATTAAAAACTTTACTAAAACTATTATAATAATTATTTTCTTGGCTACCTGGAGACATTGTGCAGACAGCTTCCGATCTGGTATCTTCAATAGGGCTGTTCGAAGCAAGCTGGTTGGAGTCATAAGACTTGACCGAACCTTGTGTGAACTCTTTATTGAATTCATTTTTCTGCAGAATGACCGTGACCTAGAAGTCAATAAACAATATTAAATTATTCCCCCATCTTGCATAAAAGGCACAACATTCAAATGAGAAACCTCATCCTTTTTTGAAGATGTTTCAAAAATAAACTACTTTCAGGTTATTACAATTTATAATAATTAATAAAAAGTTGAGAAAGTGTGGTCTTATAACAGCAGAATGAGAGCTCAGTCATTGATATTTTATTTTATTGAATGTGAATTTAAAGATGAGAATCTGACATCAAAAAAGTAGAAATTAAACAAAATCTAATACTGTTGATGGTAGGTGATCCCAGAGGCTTTTTACCTGACTGAGGGTAATGAGTTTTTCAGTCTATATACATATTATTATGTATGTTTATTACTTTGAGGCAGTCTAGGGACTAAATGAGTGGCCCAATTTTGATGATGCTTATGTCAGACAGTTATCAAACGTTATAATAATATGGTGAACAACAGACACCATAATATTAAAAATAACAAAATTAGCTGATGTACAAAGTACCTACCAGTTGGGTTTCATTGAATAAGTATTTGAAAATCAGTTTTCAGTAAGGTACTCAAAATATTTTATTTAATTATTAATTATTATAATTATGACAACTTCAATTATTTTTTCACAAGAAATCACATCACAAAAAAACTCCAAAAAATACATGTCTGACAAGTACGAAACAAGCCAATTTGGAAGCAGGCATGACCCATTCCATGTATAATTATTTTATATTTAAAACGGCCAAATTGTACATTTTAAGAACCCTTTGATCATGCCCTACCTATCAAGTTTTGCTCAAAAACCCTCTAGGCTCACCTACCATGACTTCTGCATTTTTCTATGATAAATTCAATAAACTTACTTCTTGTGGTGAAGGTAAACCTGTAATACCATCTTTGAGCCCATGATGAGCTTCTGTTGTGCGAAAATTACTATAGGAACTCGACCTAAAGCCGCATTTCTGGTCGTTAACTTTATACTGATCTTTACGAATATTACTTAGCAATAATTTAAGTTTGGTGTTCACATTTAATTTTGAACACGTATTCAGAGAAAAATGTAAGTATAAACTATTCATAATTACAAAAAATGGCTAACCGCAATAGCCGGGCATCACGAACTTGTTATGCAAGCATTACAAATGTTTAAATTTCATTGTTTATTGAACAATATGTTTCCAACCAATAAATGGAACGTCTATTTTAGGCTAAGAACATTAGGTTTACAGATAACTATCCTGAATCTTATTACTACTCATTTTCAGTGAGACAAATAGGAATAGCAAATAATTTGAAATAAATAAAACTCATTGACATTTCAATCAACCACAAGACGTCAAAACTTACTAACTGTGAAAAAGGTGAATGAGATGAGGTGTGACTTTGTTAAAAATCAATCAGCATTAATTTTTACCGACACTTCATAGCACGTGCATATTCGAGTGTTTTTATAAAGTTTTTAATCGATTAGATAAGGAAAAATAGTCAGTTACTCAAACCAAAAGTATTTTTAACTATGTCTCAAACCAGCACGCAGCTCAGTACACTAATTTGGCAGTTTGGCTGTCGTTTGTCGTCTGTCAACATTATGTCATGTCAATGTGTCATCTTCGTTGTCAGTCAAAACTAGAATAGTATGTCCATGGTCAAAACCAAATGCATGGAACTAATATGTACTAAAGTTGTACCATCACAGTACCTACTCCAAATCCAGTGATGGAAAATAATTGATGAATCATTTACCACCACTAGCCTTAGCTATCTAAATGCCCGCATTCAGATGCAAAAAATGATTTCCATCCTTTGCTCAGCTATCATTGAAATACGACTATATCTAGTAAACTTATCAACAAAATATAAAAATAGCACTCCGGGAGTGCCGGCAGAAATGAAAACTTCAATAAAAATCTTACGATTTTTCGATCAGCATCACGTGACCCTGACGCGAGTTTGAAAGTTTTTACCCATACAAAAAAAAGTGCTCAGCGCCGCTAAAGAAGTTTTCACTTCAATAACAACAAACTATAAAAAGGCATCGAAAAACTCATCCTCAACGCTTTCAGCTGTGAAATTAGATAATTACAATATATTGACAGTAATCAGGTAATCAGTACAGCACTCTACCAGCTTTACCTACCATGTACTGTGCAGGGAAACAAAAAAAAACTGCACCGACAAAACAAGAGTAGAATTATGGTGCAAAATATTATTAGATTACCATGATCCTGAATTTATTTTTTTCATTTTTAATCAAAGAAGAAGTTTTACCCGTGATCTATCCAACTAAAGGTTTCCTAATCCTTTAATATGTAGGTAAACAACGCGTTGATTTGATGATCAACTTTTATTGATTTATGCTGGGCTGGGAGTCTAACTAAAAACAAAGTTATACCGTAGCGTTCTATGCTACTAGACACACTATAATATTTTATGTGAACCATCAATTGTTACAAATCTGAAGATTTAAGTTTTCCTTTTTATTAGAAACGTGCGCGCGCAGATTTGCGTAGCAAATAATGAAATGGGTATGGATGGGTAGAATACTTCCACAGTGTAGGTACGTCCAAATATCTATAAATCCTTAAAGGAGGTTATTCTATAGAGTGTTATTCAGTGTTATTCCAACAAAAAAAAAAATTTAAGGACATGCTGTAATTTAAAAAATATTTAACATTTAAAACTATGATTTATTTTTAAGCAGCAGTAAAAATATATTCTGAGAGCAAATAGAATTGATATTTTTTTTTATCATTTCAACGCAATTTTAAGAATAGACGCCAAGAAAAAAGAAAGAGGACGCATGCGCAAAGCGCATGTCGAATTCGTCATTCATCGTTCGTTCGCTTTGGTCGACATCGCGGAACGGTCATTTTTTCGTGATCAGCAAATTTTGCCAACGGGATACTAAACCTGTAATAAAACAAAATGCCTAACCAGGTGTTAAATATAGAGCCCCAAAACGAACTAAAATTTAAAGGTGAGTACTCTATCTCTTTATTTTGTACAATATTTAAACCGCCGCATTGAAACTTGGGTAGCATACATAGGTCGCGAGCTAGCTGCTGACAAATGGAGTTTCTATTTCCAGATATCGGCGTTTTGTCAGGGTGCGGTTTTTTACATTTTCCTTATTATTTGCTACGAATCGTCTAATAAACGACAAATGATTGACATTAAGTTGTTTTGTAGAAATAGAATCCGGTAAAAACGAGATTCTCGAAAATGTTCATGGATTCCATTGAGTCGTAGACAAACCCAAGTGTACCGACCAGCAGCTGTAAGGTTCCGTTCACGTAACATACTAATAATGGTTTTGGAAACTGCGTGTAATTAAATATGAATCGGTGATTAATAGGTACATTTTATTACAATCTGTTGTATGTGTAGCTACATAACTACTTAATGTTGATTGTCACATTGTGTGAGCAGTGATGTTGAATAAATATCAATAATCTGCATGATGTTCGTGTATTTCATTGGTTACATGCTTTTTAAATCGACATTATTAGACAACAATAACATTTTGCTCAAAACAATAT
Organism: Diarsia dahlii; assembly: GCA_949775195.1. NCBI lineage: Eukaryota > Metazoa > Arthropoda > Insecta > Lepidoptera > Noctuidae > Diarsia > Diarsia dahlii. Next base: position 13,254,558 of record OX459189.1, read on the forward strand.
TTAGATTACAAGTATGTAACAATAAATACTATACATTGTAGGTACTTACACATAATTAAATAAATCAAAGTGATTTTTGGATGAAACTACAAACTAGTTTACCATGAGTAACAAGGATGAATCATTACTTGTTGTTCATAAATGCTAAATATCTTTTTCAAAGTAATGATCTTTTCTCAAGTAATAGAGGGTGCCATTGTTCAAAATGTTTGAATTGCTTGTTTTAGTACCACCACATAAATGAAGATGGGGGTACTTATAGTATTGTTTTATTATATTGTTTCTTGTAAATTATGTCCTAATTGACTTGATAACTGATTTGCCCATGTTGGCTATACTGATTACTTGTCCAAGATAATGGAAGAAACTAAACTGAATTTGTAATTTATTGGTATTTGTGTATGTGAGTTTAAATGTCTGTGAACGCACCCAAGGTAAAGAAGAAATTCCTAGAGTGGGGCAACATTAAAAAAAAAACAAGGTTTTTAAAATCAATATCACCACTTCAGACCTACTCTCAGAACAAATTAGTCCCTGCAGAGTGAATAATTTTACCATTTGCTATGAAAGTATGATCAAGATGTTACATGTATTCAGGTACCTATTTCAAATGATTAACAAAAATCAATCATACCAAATACCAATGCATAAGTAACAATAGATATTTAGATATTCTTCCGAATACAGAGCAATTTTTTTTAAATTTTTGTAGGTGGGTATACCTAGATTAATTACAAAAATCTAATCATACCAATGCATAACTGCCAAAAGAAGTTTTAAATGTTACCAGTCACCCCCAAAAAGTTATGTACGGACACAACACCCGTCCGGTCGGAGGATCCTCCCTTTTCTATGGGGGATGAGAACTTTACACCTTATGCGAACAACCAATTTTTTTTTGCTCACTTAACAAAATTGTAAAGTGATTTTATTCATGAAATATTAATTACAAACTTTGTGATCATATGGATTCAAAGATATTATTATTCATGAAAACATGCAACACAATATTGGTGCAGCCGAGACTAAATAGAATGCACATACAATGCAAATAGCAAAATCTCAAAAATAGGTCTAATGAATGTAAAATTTAAAATTGAATATTTTGACATCAGCCTTCATCTTTAATCTTAATGGGATAGAGTAAATACTTTTACAATTTTTTGATGAAATAGTAAATGTTTGTTTTTGCACACAAATATAAAGGGTGTAAAAGTACCCATAAGCAAATGAAGGGCACTTGTTCTCCCTACCACTGTGATATTTTTTTTGTTCTAGATCATACTTGGGAACTACTAAAAAATTTGGAAATTTGACCCCAATATTTCCGTACCCCTAGATACAGAATCTAGGGGTAAGGAGATATTGGGGTCAAAGGGCCAAATTTTTCACAGCTGTTTTTGTAAATACTTGTTGTTCAGGTTATAACTTTACTTAAATTCCACCATGACCCCTTTACTATTTAAAGCATCCACTAGCACAATGTTTTAAGAGTGCTACATTGAGTTTTACCATAAAATGTCATTTTTAACCACAAAAAAAAAAGTTGTTTCCCAACAAAAAAAATTGCGTACTTAGTTTGATGTACAGAATGCTTGGTTGACGGCTGTGTGAAGGGTTAATTTACGCCCTGTATTTTGATGTGTAAGTGACACATCAAAATAAATAGTTGTAACAAATTATATAGGTATTATACCTGAAAAAAAAAACAGCCGAAACATACACCAAACTTACAGTCCATTTTAAAGTCCAGACATAATCATAATCATGAGGTCCATGTCACATGAGGATCATGCAGATTAGTGTTTGAGATGATTTTGTGAAGCAATGACCACACAGATTTGAGTGGACCTGTAGGACAATAACCAATTAATGCATTTATCAGCTACTAGCTGATGCCCGAGGCTTCGCCCGCGTGGTTACTGTAAAAACAATCCTTGATGCGGATTATATATCATTCTAAAATTTCCGCTCAATTGGTGCAGAACTTTTTGAGTTTTTGAAGCGTACACAAACCAACATAACATTTTTATATATATAAATAGATAAATAGATAGATAGATATAGATTATCATGTAGCAAGATTCATAACATAAGACAAGGAGTTTAACAAACAATTGCCAAAGAAAAGACATTTGGGTAGACCTAGACCACATAAAATACTTAACTTGAGGAACACAAAAAATATTCTGACTGATGTCCTTTTATTTTTCTTTACAACCTTTCGTGCGCGAGTCCGACTCGCACTTGGCCGATTTTTATTTACCCATTAATAACAAGTTGTTGTTAAGCATTAATTTCGACGCTATTCTGGGGACAAACATAAAATTGAGTTTTGGCATAGTTTCAAAACATGTGTAGGTAGGTGATTTGTAAGCAAAAACACTAGTTCATAGAAAAACTCGTATGATTATTACAATATGAACTAGATTTGAATTAATCATTTTCTAATTTCAACATAGATGTCTAAAACAGTAATACCTGCTTCAGATGAATAATGTCAATTCATGAATACTATACATATTTAAACAATAACCTTTTCACATCAGTTATTGTTGTTGCAGACAAGAGTTTCATTGACTGCCTAGACAGACAAAAGGGTCGGATGTGTAGTACTAGGCATAGTGTTTATCTCTTCAGAATAGCTCTTGTTAACCCCTTTAAATACTGAAAAGTTTAGCTACCTTTTTGATTGGCAGGCTTTTATGAACACCCGTCGGGGCTGCGGGTTTTTCGAAAGAGATACCGCGGTCTCGAAACAAAGGGCTAATAACAGACATGGGTGGTTTTTAGTCAGTAGAAGTCTGACACTCCATTTCGCTCTGCCCAGAGCTGGAGATTTGATGATTTCCCAACCGCCAAAAAAAAGGCTTATGAACAATCATTATTATTTAGAACATAATATATGCTAATGTATCTATTAGAATTTATTTATTTGTAAGAATGCAGTTGTACATTGTATGGTGAAGGTTACTTACATTCTACCATATTATCTGGTGTAGAAAAATTATGTTAGTTTTACAGTTTTGAATATTGACCTTAAGGTTGCACAAGCCAGTCATTCTTCCATACAAACGTAGTATGGTGATTACTCCTCTGGTTGACGGTGTAGGTTCAAAATTAAAAATTGTATCAACTGGTCTTGTCATTATCTAGGCCTCTATGGAAGCAGTATTGAAAAAAAATTATTGGTTTGGAAGTTATGAGCGTCGAAACTTTCATATTTTAACACTAATTTTAACCATCTTTGGGCGTAAATAAGTTACGTACTTATATAGTACGAAAATGAAAAAAGTGAAACCATACAGGCATAGATTAGTTATTAAAGAATTCAAATAATTTTATTTTGAACAGATACATTCAATGGATTTTTCATGGTATACTACCAAAGGTCTGCATAGAAACAAACGCGCGCTCGTGCATTTCGCTCGTGATGTCGGATGAAATAGCATGCATTTTAGCCCCGCCCACCAATTAGTTTGTGCCGTTGGCTTGTTTACCCTTAAGATAATATTTTAATGAATACCATGCCAGTTTTATAACTATAATAGGCATACACATCTGAAAATGCACGTCAAAATAATAAGCATGGAAATGAAATGTCAAATATTCAAAATAAATATTGATATTGAATGTCTTACTGAATAAAAAAATTGAAAGTTCATGTTATAATCAATTAAATAATTATCATCTTAATTTTTTACAGAAGTCCTTCATTGATGTCATAAAAACAATAACACAATAGCCGATTTGTCAGCTTTTTCTTAAATAATATGTTAATAGGAAGCTCCTTGAATGACTTAGGCAACTTTATATAATTATAGCAGTAATTTTTAAATTTTTTCTAATCAATTGTAATTTGCAATAACGTATTATTTATATTTATTTAGGAGGAGCTTTCTTGTTAGTTAGGTACTTCTGATTGCATACGGAAGTAATGCGGAGGCAACTTATTATATAGCAATAATGTTTATTTTTTTTCTAATCAATTGTAATTTGCAATGACGTATTATTTATATTTATTTAGGAGGAGCTTTCTTGTTAGTTAGGTACTTCTGATTGCATACGGAAGTAATGCGGAGGCAACTTATTATATAGCAGTAATGTTAAATTTTTTTCTAATCAATTGTAATTTGCAATGACGTATTATTTATATTTATTTAGGAGGAGCTTTCTTGTTAGTTAGGTACCTCTGATTGCATACGGAAGTAATGCGGATTCGAGCGGAGCTCGGTCTGATTACAATGATATTTGTAATACAAGTACGTACACTATGACCCAGTTTAGGAAACTAAAAAAAACTACTAAAAAAACTAAACAGGAGTAGATCCTGGGGTTGTACCTATACAGTACGCGAACGATGATGACCGACTTTGTAGCGGATTAAGACGCGGGTAAATGCTTGGAGTTTATATGTTTGTTTGTTTTTGTATTGTTTATGTTTATTAGTAACAGACAAGTTAAAATAATAAGAGTTTCTGGACCGTAATCAACCACGCGGACCTCGTGCCGTAGATGGATGTCACATGACTACGAACTTTTGCTTTTAGGATATTAATAGTGTCCTAAAAGCAAAAGTTCGTAGTCATGTGACATCCATCTACGGCATTATATTATGTGTGTACCCTGTGTGTGTACCTTTAAAATTAAAAAGAAAAGTTGTGATGATATAAATCACAATGAATTAAGTGATTGGCTGTGTTCGACACAGAACGTTAGTCGGGGTCTTCTTATAATAATAATACTAATAATATTCCACAACTATCACACAACGCCATCTAGTCCCAAGCTAAGCAGAGCTTGTGTTATGGGTACTAGACAACTGATAAACATACTTATATATGTATTTCTAAATACATACATATTATAGATAAATTACACCCAGACACAGAACAAATGATCGTGCTCATCACACAAACATTTGTCCTGGGTGGGAATCGAACCCACGACCTCCGGCATAGCGGTTAGGGTCACTAACCACTAGACCAACAGGCCAGTCGCCGCAGGCAGGTCGCCCTGCTATCAATGTGCACTGAAGCGGGATTATTGACAGTTGCGTTACTTTCAGCTGAAGTTGACCCACCCTCCATCTGGCTCCACGTGCCCTTTTGAACAGACACGTGCGGATCGTTCGATTTCAACGTGAATCCCCGTGGACTGAGGCCAGGGGTATCTTTTTATTGGAAATAAAAGTTACACATTTTGTTTCGAGAGTCTTATATACTTGTTAAATTGTCACAACCGAAACTTTACCCGGAATTTAGTAGATTGGGATATATATTATAGATAGTAATGAATCGCTTACCTACGTATAACTATGTTACGGTATATAATTACATATATCCCAAGGGATATAACCATATTACGGTTTTATCTATCGTACTGCGACACATATAGGTACAGGGTGGAATTTTGTAATGCCACCGAGAGGGAAAGTACTCTTAATACTGCACCCTGTATATGTATAATTATAACATATATGTAGTTATAATTATAACTTATCCCTGTGACAGAGTTAAGTCTAATTGTTCTCGTAAGAATCGCGTTTTTATAGTTTTGCCTACTTTCAATCAAAATAGCCTGATACTACATGCTGACAGGCGTACATGATAATTGGTTTAACACCAGATATAGTGTTCTTAAAACTGTGGTTATGTTTTTTTGATCAGGACTTGTTTAGGAAAAAAACAAAAAAAAAATTAAGTACAAAAATCTAAAACCCGACTACTAACAAAATCGCGGTCTTAAAAGTAGAAAACAAGAAAATAATTCTTGTCTGATATTCTTTGTAGTCGCATGCCACTGATACCTGATGCTCCTTCATGGCGTTCTCATTGATGCAGAAGTCAGCTGCTAATTGCAGCTGACTCCATATCAGACAAGAATTATTTTCTTGTTTTCTACTTTTAAGACCGCGATTTTGTTAGTAGTCGGGTTTTAGATTTTTTAACTTAATTTTTTTATTTGAATTTTATTTTTGTGTGTATTTAAACTGTAATAATACATATTTGTAATGTGCTTGCCAAGACCTTTCATTTGATACCAAACTTGCTATGATTATCTCAATTTAATATTTTTTGAGGTAAGTTTTTGACATTTAAATTCCGTCATAAAAAGAATTTATAAAATTTATATAGCCTATGTCACCCGGGCTATTCTTACGAATCTATTGACACCTAATTTATTAAAATCCGTTCAGTAGTTTAGGCGCGCTACGGTGGAACATACACATAGACTGCCAAAATCATTACCCTTCCTTTTGGCTTCGCGTCGGGTAAAAATAATTATATTTTTCTAGAGCATAGGGTAATTGAAAACGTTTAATTTAAAACTAACACGAGAAGTTATTTAATAGTAGGTTAGTAACAATCTATGGATCTTTTGGTGTACGAAATAAATTCATTCATTCAAAAATCGATTTCACTAAAAACAGCGGTTTTGAGCCTTCTATACGAAGAAATATTTAGGCTTGGACAATCACGCCTATGGGCCACCACCCACTCCACCTAAGCGGAGACGAGCCAAGCGGAGAGATGTGCCAAATTCGACTAATCACAGGAAGGGCGAATGACCAGAATGATGTAAATTTTAACTAATGTGATTGGTTGATTTTTGCACATCTCTCCGCTCCGGTCGTCTCCGCTTTGGTGGAGTCCCGGCTTAAGTCACCAGCAACAGTAAGCACCAACATATGGGGCATCCTATCTCTTGTTACCTATTTATCACTGTGTTTTTCTTATTTTCTGATGGAAATAGTGAATGTAGTTGTAAGGGAATGGCTATATTGATGTTATCATAAAGACTAAGTCCTGAAAAAGTAAGAACGTGCATTTTCGATGGACTCCTGACAGTGTCGAAGGACTAGAGGCGTAACATAGAATCAATTTAATTATTGTCCTATATCAGCTAGAACACTACCAAAATAAACAATAAATATACTTAAACATAAATAAAGCCCCCAGGTACACAGGGCGTGTCCGCAAATGATAAACTAGGACCAATATTAAATACTAAAAGAAAAACAAATAACAGTAACAAAACCTGGTCAACTAGATGACTAGTCGCCACAAGCATCACCCTTTATGTCTTTTCTTGACATCCTTGATTATGCGGTTTTTTTGGACGGTGTCTCAAATGACTGTCAGACTCCTACTGGCTAAACACCACCCATGTTCCTCCTTAGCCCTTTGTGTCCGAGGCCGTGGTGTCTCTTTCGGGTTTTGATTCGTGTCATGATCGAATCCGTGTTTATTGGAAGTTATTTTGCAGCAAAATAGTGCCATACATTTACACATACCAACATACTGAGAATTTAATAGACTGGCGTTCTATTATAATTATAGTTATTATTTTTCTTAATGTTTTCAGCCATGTTGTGAGCACTAAGAGTAACATTATGCTTCTTATTACAAGTACATAACTGTTACCAATGGTGCCAATCCTGAAAGAAATAGTCATTATAATTGAATTTTTTAGTTGATTATTCAGGATTGTTCGAGCAGGGCTGCACGACCTACATGCGATTGACAAATCCATCAAATGATACAGTACTCTTCAAGATAAAAACTACTGCACCAAAGAAGTATTGTGTACGCCCTAACTCTGGAGTACTGGAGCCCAACTCTAAAGTGGAAATTGCTAGTAAGTGTCATTTATGCAATGTATCATACTCACTAAAAGTTATCCTCATGTGGAAGTGATTGTGCTGAATAAGGAATGTATTATTATCATCACTACATAGTATAAAACAAAGTCGCTTCCTGCTGTCTGTCCCTATGTATGCTTAGATCTTTAAAACTACGCAACGGATTTAGATGCGGGTTTTTTAATAGATAAGAGTGATTAAAGAGGAAGGTTTTAGTGTCTTTTTTGCAGCCGTGCGAAGCCGGGCGGGTCACTAGTTTATGAGATGCTGCCCCAAGATGTTAATTAGGTCTCTTGAGCAATCTTAATCAGCATTGTTTGTACATTATCAGTTGAAATCTCGCATCGTATATATTGTGTGTAACTAAGTAATGATGTGTTGAATGTTTCCAGTTACTCCACAGCCGGTTTATGTGGACCCCAATGAGAAACATAAACATAAGTTTATGGTACAGAGTGTGGTTGCTCCGGAGGGAAAGACTAACATTGATCAAGTGGTATGTACCTTAGCTTGTAATAAATATTGTCCCAATGATTAATATTATGTAAGCATTCATATATCTCAAAATGATTTTTTTTTAATATTATTTATTCATATTTTCTGAGATCTTAACTAAAAATCTTCTCAAAGACCACCCAAAACAGTTTCATTGGAAATGTATTAATACAATTTTATGCATCATTATTTCAGTGGAAGGAGATCAGTCCAGAACAACTGATGGATTACAAGCTGAAGTGCGTGTTCGATTCTCCGCGCGGCACTAATCTGAATGTAAGTTAAAACATTTACAGCGTTTATGTATATCTTAAAGAGCAGCGGTGGCCCAGTGGTGGCGGCCCCGACTTACGAACAGTAGGTCGTGGGTTCGAACCCAGGCAGGCACATTACTTTGTGTAATTTATTTCATCACCGCTGCTCTCAAAACGGTGAAGGAAAACATCGTGAGGAAACCGGCATGTCTTAGAACCAAAAAATTCGAAGACATGTGACATCTACCAATCCGCACTGGGCCCGCGTGGTAGATTACAGCCCATTCCCTCTAAAAAAGAGAGGAGGCCTGTGTCCCGGCAGTGGGAACATTAATAGGCTGTTGATGATGTATATCTTATGATTGCACCAGAACTTATTATCATAAGCCTACAGCAGTCCCTGGACATGGGCCTCTCAGTTTCATACCGCTTCTTCCTGCTTACGAAGATCTTGGCCCCACTTAGTCTGAGGGCATCTTACCTTACGCTTACCGATTTTGACGAAAACTAAGTTAATTTTGAATTCTGTGTAGGATGCCGGTGATAACGTCGCTCAAAACGAAGTGACCAAGAAACGCGTCGCCGTGGCTGATGAAGCTAAGTCATCGACAAAGGTAAAGTACCAACTTTGCACTTACAAGCTTACGGGTGTTTTGTTTTGTGGAGTTCTCTTCTACCTCGACCTGTAGAACGAGACTGCGCACGAAATGATTGTATGATTTACTTACGTTTTCGAAGTGTTTGTGAGCTTTTTCAATTTTGAGTTGCCCTTTCGCCTATCAGCCATGTAGTATTGCGACTAACGCTAAGCTTAGATAACGAATTACCTGTAGTAAATAAGACGATCATTACCGATGTACCGTTAGTGAATTATGAATATGTAAATATCGTATCCACATTGGATAAAATTAGTCCAAGCTTGGCATGTTGTTTCGATTATCTTACAGGATGCCGTAGAAGGTCTTATCCAGAATGAAGCAAAGCGGAAGGACGATGAACACACTACAGGCGTGAAACCGGTACCCGACCATTACATTTTTATTCTAAAGTTATGGGATCTCCAACATTATTTTAAACAGTCATTTCGTGCGTCGTTCATTTGTTATACCTAGGTATCAGGATGCGTCTCATTCATAACCTTCATAACAATACAAAGGAACCGACCCAATGAAAATTTTACATTTTAGTAAACATATATTATTACAATACCATATTGTCATTCAGTTTGAAGGAAAAACATTCTATGCACTAGCACTGAAACAACTTATTGCTAAACATATTCTAGATTAGCGGACTCGATTCGCTTAGCATATCTTGTATACTTCCAAAACATCCTTGACATCCCATCACCACACACAATGTATATTTCCTACTATGTATTGCCCTTTCTTGCATGTTTATAATTTATTTGCAAAAGTACTGTTTATATTATTTTTTTGTTATTGTTTAAGTAAGTCTATCATATGAATAGTCGTATATACATTTTTTTTTATTATCGTCATTTCAGACTTTGACTTTCCCTAAGTCTGAGGATGCGCAAACTGATTTGCAAAAGGCGACATTAGAAGTTATACTCTTGAGGGAGGAAGAGAGCAAATTAAGGCATGAAAATCTGCAATTAAAAGTGAGTCCATTTTTTATGTTTTTTTTTCGGGGTTTGGCCATCTATCTACAATGAAAAATGCATGTATTTTTTTCCTATTAATCTATCCAAACATATCCTTATATTGCCCGACGTAGAAAACCATGTATGTATGAATTTTCCTTTAAATCCAAATTAACAAATGATTGGATAAATTCCGGATAAATTATCGTGCACATGCACACAAAGCGCATGCCGGGCGATTTGAATAACATAAATGTGAAATATTCGCCCTTAAGATGTTCAGTGCTTGAAAAAAATTGAGAGAAAGCTATGAGAGCTATTAAAGTAATAATCAGTATAGTATAAGGTTCCGTACTAATTCTGTTGAGCAGAATTTTGTTTGCTGCCGCGATCTTTTAGGGTGTTAGGAACTGTCCAATGTAACCAAATGTAACCTATTTGGTTTCATGCCATGACGAAGAGGAATTGTTGTAGTCGTGTGGAATATGTAAGCGTCTGAGATTATTATGCTTCACAATAATCTCACACATTAAATTGTGTACCAAGTTGACTACTTGGAATTTCACAAGTAAAACATGATAATTATGAGGAATAAATCTCGGGCTAACGCCGGATTCTTCTTTAGTTTTACTTCGAGTTAAATTATTTACCGAATACTTCTTCTACGACCGTACAGAGAAAAACGGACGATAAGTTCTCACCGAGACCTATCGATGTTAAAATACTGAATTAATTATTCATGTTTTTTGTTTTTATCAATAAAATAGTAATACATTCAAAACTTTAACCTGATTGGACCAATATTGTGTGAGCATGCGATGCCCTGCTACCTGCCGATATGCGATATTTCTTCTAAATAAAATATATTTATTTTTCATCTAAAATACAAAATTCATCATTAGACATCCAGCAGACGTGGTCTGCTCAGTTCAGTTTTAGTCTCTCAGCTTTAAAAGCTACGTCGACAATTTGACTTCTGGAGCGCAGTGTCGTGTTTCTGTGTCCGGTCAGTTAGTTGATCGTTCCGCCACTCGTTGGTTGGACCTCTGAAATACCCTCATCAGTGGTACATTAGCTTGCTTTTGAAGGGGATGGGTAAATCGCCATTGAATAGCTGTTTTATTGACCAGTAGCTATATCATGCGTTTACCGTGCACCATGCTTCTTTGTCTTGTCTCACTTAAAAAGAGACTACTTAACCCAATTTTTTTTCCAGTAGTCAATATTTTCTATCAACCCGCAGTGCGTCCGCGTGGTGGATTATAGCCCATCCCTCTCCTAGAGAGAAGGCCTGAGTCCCTGCAGTGGGAAAATTTTAGATGATGATGTTGATGATATTTTCTATAATCTGATTTATTGTAAGCAAGTGGTCGGTGGTAGAAAGTTCGAAACGGAAGGGTGCTTGCTTGGGAGGTGGTTGATTATCTAGTTCTCCAGCACAGCGATTTTCTATGACTTTTATAAAGATTTTGTTGACATGGGAGATTACTTTCCGACTAATGTCGTAAAGTAATAATTTTATTGATAAGTTATTCCTCTTAACTGTCGCACTCAGAGACGTTTAATGATTGCTTAAGCCGTCACTTAGTAAAGATTTGACATACAAAACTCTTACTATACTCCATTTACTATAAGATTAGAATTTTAACTTGACCGGTTTTACAGTCCGTTCAACCGATTTTGACTTCTATGCCGTAGGCATAAGGATGGCATTAAAAGCAAAAATAATGTTACAATACCGACTGTTTACTGCAGCTGCATTTTGTCTTGCTGTCAACGTAATAGCGTTCACAATCGGTTGAACGGGCTGTAAAAACGGTTAACTTAAAATTCTAATCATAAAGTAAATGGAGTATAAGTGACGGCTTAAGTAATGATTAAACGTCCCTGAGTACGGCAGTTAGAGTTGTAACCAATTAACCATAATTAGAGTTAGATAAGGTTCTGCTCACCTTACGCGTGACTAATCATGTTATAATTTCTATATCAGAACGAATGGTTAAATTCAAGTCTGTTTATTCGAATAGTAAAGGAAAAATAACTTTTGGGTGTAATATCAAAACGTTTATTTATAGGTAAATTTCGTTATTTTGTGGATTAAACCATTCTCTAAAGAGACTGAAACCTCACTTATGGTCGATATGAAATGTAGTAGACATAATATGGGTTTATTAATTAATACGTACTGAAACGTGTAACAGATTGACTCATCAAGGTCAAAGAAGTCTACAAATTATGAATGCGCTAGGCGTACAATCGATTTAATGTCGTTTAGGACTGTTCATTTTATATATTTGACGAGAAATATACAAAAAGCAATGTTTTAACAGCTAAGTTACTAACAGTAAAATAAGTGGTTAGCATTTGACTTTATCAGACATCATTTAAAAAATTACTAACTTTAAAATATATATTTTTTTGAAAATGGCTCCTTACTAACATCACTATATCGTAATTCCTTAATGCTCAACCTGCACGCGTAGCATGGCGATTCTATCTCTATTCTACCAAGAATAGACAGCTCTTTCTAGATACAAATCGATATGAAATCTCGCTACTATGTGTCATTTTGTCGATTCTTTTGTCGACAAAACCCGTTTCTACGCTAATCATGCTACGCGTGCTGATAAGTTCCGTTTTACGCGCGTAGTTAAACTCCTAATCTGGATATGCGCTAAATACAAATGCGAAATTCTCGACCAGTGTTTTACTCCTATGAAAACTGAAGAAATGTACATAACATAACATCACGCCTATAATCTCCGAAGGGTTAGACAGAGGTGTACCTAATGGTACACCCTCATCTCCCCTGTTATATTGAAGTCGCATGTAATAGGGGGAGAGCCTATTGCCATTAACTGAGTACAAATCCAGACTCGGTGGTGGCTTCTGAGAAGTTAATGATGGAAACACTCAATAACACTGTCCAACTCGGGAATCGAAGTCTCGAAGTCACGACCTCGGCAATCGCAATATCTCCTTCAAGAAAAATACTTTTCATATTATACATTTTTGTGTGATGATCTGATCATGTTCGTGGGGCAAGCGTGACCAGAAATTGCACAGAACCGAGAGGTTTGGAGGTAGAAAGGGGACGCTCTTGCCCAGCAGTGGGACTCAATATAGACTATGAATAAAAGAAATGTGTAATATACTAGAGGTAGAACATTCTTCCTCTCTTTGAACACAACTTTTGCTTAGCGCTACTTGTAGAATGAGTTCTGCATTTGATCAAAGTAAGATTAAATTGCACAAGCAACGAGAGGCCTTTATCCAACAGTGGGTGAAGTCCGGCTGTGGATGATGATGTTAATTAAACAGACATCACATAACATCTACTGGAAAAGTTGAAAGTAATATTGGAATACTACAATAACTTGTTTAGGTCTTTGTAACTTTTTAGACCAAGAACAGACTTTTAACCAATAGCAGCACACATGAGAATTTTAATCATATTTCGTGGTTTCTTGAAACAGTCATTCAATCAAGTACCTCAACTTGCGAGAGTTGCTTTGAAGAATTTAATGATACTTCGAAATAAACATGCGAAAAGGTCGCGTATATATTTTTTATTATCATACAAACTGATTCCAGTTTATTACGCTGGCCCTTTCACCTTAAGGAACCACTAGTAATTTATCAGTCCGTTTTATAAATATGCACAAACGCGTCTACCTTCGAATTGCATTAATCCTGTCGCATTGGTATTGTTATATAGCATGCCCTATATTAATGCAGTAGCGACTAAACAGCAATCTCAGTGTGTGAAGGTAGCCAGTTAGTACATAAGTGGTGATGTGTTTCAGGAGGAGCTGATGCGTCTGCGTCAGACGGCGGGCGGCGACGTCCAGCGCCAACGTTCCCCCCACTCGTACGGGGTCGAGAAGAACACACAGATCACGCTCATGCCCTGGGTGCTCACCGCCGTAGGCATGGCTATTCTCGGCATCATCATCGGCAAATTCCTCATGTGAATGGTCTACGAAACCCCGCGGTGACCTTGACATCACCTCTCAGATACCGCTGTTACACCGCTCCCGATGCCTCCCTCTCGCACAAGGCAGCTTTTTTTTTTTAAAGCGACCTCTCCTTAGCTGCCGTCATGCTGTACTTGTGTTCCTTTAAGAATTTAACGAATTAATCCGTGAAATCCTAAGTATTTGACTAACGTCTAAACTAAATCTCTTCCTTTTATTATTTTGTACGATAAAGTCCACTAGATTCGCCAAGACTAACTACTTGCTTTTCAAATAACGTAAATAAACCACTGTTTCTATTTTAAATAGTTTGTTAGAATGTTATTTCTCAATAAAGTGCTCTATCCAATTCCAAGGCAACCAACGTGTTCCTGTTAGTTGTTTATTAATTTAATGGTATAGCCAAAAAAAGAAAAACAACCCTTTTAAAATAAAACCAGTTCATAGAATTTGGTACAGTTATATTCCTTTCCACAAGTGTTTAAATAAGGATTTTCTTAATATTACCTCTTTAAAATACTCTAGTATTTATGCCAAGCCTTTCTTCCGAATCTATACAAAAAGACCCTGGATTTTACTAATTATTTACATGTTTCTGAAAACAGTCATTGCCCTTGGGTTTACAGAGTCATTGTACAATCCAGCCTGTCAATTCTTATAAAGTATTCCATTTTAATTGTTAAATCCTACGTGTAACATTTAATTTTATGTCTTAGATTGGATTGTTGTTAACACACGATGTCATGATCACTACATTAATACAACTTACAATAGTACTTAGCAGTTGTCATGTTATTTCATTATAAGTAGCACTACATGTGTAAATAATGCTGTTGCTGTTTTCATCTAGTTTGAGACGCTTTACTGCAGCATTAAGTATGTATTTATTATCTTTTTGATGTCACCATTGTATCAGGTTGATTCCGATTGACTCTTACTAAGTCAGATCAACACAGTCCTGATTCAAAACGAAGGTGTTATCTCTACGTGTATTATAAAAAGCATTTCATAACAGTGGTAATATGTCAGGGCAGTAGATTGGTCAATAGATTATTATATATATTTATTTTGCATAGTTGATCTAATTTAAAGATGTAACTATTTTTCTTGATAAAACTTGGATATTAAATATTAAAATACGTGATATTTGTATAGTAAGGCTCATACGGCCTTCTATATTATAATGTTCATGTACATCGTCGTTATAATTAATATTTGCCATTAGAATGCAAAATAATTACTCTGGCAAATTACCAAAAATTATCAAGAAAACGGAGTTACTAAATGCGGCTAGCCAAGTGAGCTTGTCGGCATTTGTACTATATTGATGACATGGTTATAAAAATTCTGTGTAAAAGTAACATTTATAAGGTAATGGTGGATCCAGTTGACTAAGTTCCATACTCAGAGATATTTAATGATTACATAAGCCGTCCCTTAGTAAAGATTTGACATACAAAACCTTCACGAAACTGTCAAAATCTTTACTAAGTAATGGCATAAGTAAGTATCATTATACCTTTCCGAGTGCGGCAGAGTGTTGAACATTAGACACCTAGTCCCAAATGACGCGGTGCGGTGAAAGATAATAAAGTTTAATTAATGTGTTTAGTTACTGTTCGGTTTGACTATAGAAACCAATATTAACTGGAAAGCCCATATGGATACATTGGCAAATAAACTAGCCAGTTTTAAATATGCCTTGCCGATAACCGACATCCACACGCGCCAAGCCGCGGTCATACTATTCCATTTTGACTTACTATGTTATTATCTATCTATCTATTTACTTATTATGTATCTATGGGCCTTAGATGCCTGAAAAGAAAATGATTATTATTTATTTATTTTTCTACATTTATGAATGGAAATTATGACCAATTAATTGTATCCTTATTATTTTCATGACAGTTATCTATTTATATAACAAATGATGGACATATTATGATGAACATGTTGAAATTAATATTTTCGTTTAAGCACAGTGGTTTGTTTATTATGTGACACTGTAGCACTTTTAAATATGTATATTGCTGGGCCCTAGCAGGGTTTATGTATGAAACCTATGTACCTGTAACAACCTGTAAACTACATGAATGCAATAAATGATGATTATGATTAGGTCATCTCCTAATTAATAATTATGTGGACGGATAACCTAAAGATAACACTGCTTCGTGCAGCCATCACGTGGACGCATGTCTAACGTAAAATGCCATCATGTCTTCCATACTGGTGTCGGCAACTCTTCATTGCAAAATTCTTAAAACATTTTTGACGGCACGGTTGGCGCAGTGGCTGAGAGATTGGACTGCTGCGCTGGGTGTCGCGGGTTCGATCCTCGCACGGAACAAATATTTGTATGACCTACAGATAGTTGTTTCGGGTCTGGGTGTGTTTGTTTATGTGTGTTTAAATGTTTGTGAACGCACCCACGATACAGGAGAAATTCCTAGTGTGGGGCAACGTTTTTTAAAAATCCAAATCCATATATTTATTTATAATGCTGATAGTCTTTTTATTATTTACATAGTTCTGAGTACTGCAATAACCTCTGCATAAATATTATGTGTAAGTATCTAAGTCACCATTATCACCTTCCTGCCCTTATCCCATTCATCTCACGCCTTTTTATAAGTACAGAAATGTTTTAAGAATTTTGGAACTGTAGTTTGATGCCTCAAGTAACGCAATAAAGTAAAGCAATAAATAAAATTGAAAAGACTTGTCAAAGGTCTGTGGGAGGATTAACCGTTACCTAATTGCTGTTCTAAAAGCAGCAAATCATCAGTTCATGGAGCTGTAATTTGTCATCAATTTAGTAAACTATTCAATATAGTATTATGTTTAACTAAATTGCTGTAAAAATATAAAGAAAATTTACGTTAGAAAATAGCACCTATAGGCAATGATTATGTGCATGCGAGAGGAATGACCTAATAATAACAGTTTTCGGTTACTATATATAAGAGTGATCGTTTGTTTACCCTTTTGTTAGCCTGTATTAACGTGCGTGGGTAAATATCACTACATTGTATAACACAAAGTCGCTTCCCGCTGTCTGTCCCTATGTATGCTTAGATCTTTAAAACTACGCAACGGATTTTGATGCGGGTTTTTTTTTTAATAGATAGGCCCAACGCACACCGGCGGAGGCGCGGCGAAGATACTGAGAATAAATCAATTTAAAATAAACCTTAACACGCGCGGCGAAGCGCGGTTTTTGTCTGCTCTCGTGGCAGCTTGACGGCTCACCGCGCGCGTCTCGCTTTGCATGCCGTTTTCAACCACATGCAGTCATAGGAATTAAGGTTTATTTTAAATTGATTTATTCTCAGTATCTTCGCCGCGCCTCCGCCGCGGTGTGCGTTGGGCCATAGAGTGATTCAAGAGGAAGGTTTTGGTATCTTTTTTGCACCCGTGCGAAGCCGGGTCGGGTCACTAGTAATAAATAAATTAAACAGATTGGTCGAAAATATAATTATTGGCTTATGGCAAATCAATCGATGTGGAATCAATCTTAATTATTTCAAATAACAAGCACTTTATATAATTGTTAGTTCTTTGTATTGTTACTCTTATTATTTATAAATAATTAAATGTCTAGCGTGTCGTGTTTTATTCGTGGCCACACACTAAACGTTTACTTAATTAATATTCCGAAGCCCCGAGCTTACAGAAGATTGGCCATTAATTTGTGTTAGAGTATAATTTCACTACGTCACTGTGCACACTGAAACTACCCCGAACCGAAAGCCATCAATGTAGGTGACGTAATACCTCGCTCACAGTTACATGTACTGGTTTCAGTGTGCTATAAGCCTAAAATAATAACACAAATATTATATAGAACTTAGTCATTGTGTTTTGGTATGTAGCTGTTGTCATACTTAAATATCAAGCCTTGAATACTTAGGAATTAATGTATGACGTGTTAAGTGGAAAACATAGCGTAAAATATCAGGTTCATATACTTACTGAGTATTTTCGTGTAAAAATTGAATAAAATGTCTCGTAATTATTTTTAAACTTGTATACAATAATGGCTTTTAAAATGTTCGTAATGTAAGTGCATAAGTATTTGGTTATTGTATGTGAATTCTTAAAATTCGATAGAAATTTATACGCTTACACAATTTGAAAACTTAATAACCCTATGTAAACGTGATTATGGTCTATAAAAATAGTTTTGAGAATTCCGGTGAACTTTTCTACCGTTTTCTAATCTAGTGTTTATTCCTTGGTTAGTTTGGGGGAGCATATTTGTTTGCCTCCATCTGTTAGAAGGCTGTCGTATAATTTTCAAAATACATTCTGTTTTAAACCATAAAATTCATTTTGTTACAACGAATATTAAGTTGATTTGTTTTAAGAGCACAGCGGGACTGACAATCATTGAGGGTAGGAACTCGCTTTTATAAAACCATTTCGTAATAAACAATATGGCCTAGTCGGGCCTTAGCTGAGCTTTACATGTATCTTATTAAAGATATAATAAATACGCAACTTTTAACTTGTTGACAATTTATTGATGTACTCTCATATTTTTTTCGTAACGCTAAGTGCATGTTTACGTACAGGCGGGGCGTCGCGAGTCGCGTGCTGCGTTTTTATTTCAAACACATGGCGATGTATGAAAAAGTTAACGATTTCAAACGTCGATTTTACGAGAAGCGATTTTTCGCTCGTTACTTTAAAATGCTGCGTTTGTTGCGGTGGACCCGTCTCTCAGTAAATTAGTAAAAAAAGCACGAGACGAGTCTTCTGCCGCGCGACGCCCCGCGTCTCCGTAAACGAGCCCTAAGAACTGATCATGTTCCAGTGTATACCTACATATTGGTGTAGGTTGAATGTAGTAAAGCTCAGCTAGTGTCGGGCTCAGATCCAAGGTGCGATGTGAGGATTGTTCGAGTTAATAAATTGGTAGTAGGTACAACCGTGGGCCTGTTGTGTAAACTCCACGGCTACTATTCGATATTAAAATAGGCGTCAACATTTCATATTTCATAGCACATTTAATCGTAGTTTGTGTCAGTATATTTAGAAGAATTTCACTCTTGTTTATGGCATTTTTAATTTCATTTGTGGTGGTTTTTGTAATTATTGCCGATGGATAGAATGTTTTACTTGTATTTAATGTATCTCTACATCATCTAGATAAGATCTAACTCTTAACACGAAATGTACAGAAAACCGAAGAGTTAATATATGACAGCACCTATTTTCCATTAGATTAATACTATTATTGGAAAAGAAAACTTGTCTCTAAAAATATTAAAGATCTAATTGAAAATCACTAAGTAAGTGTGTTAATAGACATGAGCATTTTTAAAGACTAATAATATGATAATGCATATATATAACCTCTGGTACACTTTGAAAACTTCGTTGTATCTTTACTTAGGGTACTTAATACTATGTGACGTGCAAACTGAAAACGATCGGCTGTTTCATAAATTGAGTTGAAACCTTTCGTAAAATATACGTGAAGGCTGCAATACACGTGTTATTAAAAGGCATGTATGTTTGATAATAAGTAGTAGGTATGCTTATTTATGGCATGCTCCCCGTGTGTGAAAAATAATCATAATCATACATGCAAATTGTGTGCTACTAGGTACGTACTTACGTAGCATGTGTATTCCAGGCTTAATTTGCGTAAAAATATAACAAGAGGTTTAATTTTTAAATAAATGTGTCGTAATCTTAGTAATCTATACACGTAAATTTATATTCACAGATTCAGCATGCAGTAGGGTTATTTTAAAATTAACAATAGAAAACATTTAAATTTCCGTATGGTATTGTTGTTATATTGTATTATGCTATATTGTATCGTTTTCTGAAATAAAAGACTTAATTTATGACTCGATCATCTTTGCTTTAATCCTCCTTACGTTAGAAAATTGCCTCATGTCTTTAATACCCGCCAGCTTACAAGGTTGACATGTCCATTTCAACCGCGCGGCCACCTCTTAAAAGGTGATGAACAGAGTACAACAACATTAATACATAATTATTACAATAAGTTAACAAAAGATACAAAAATTAGGTTGATAAAATGTTAGATAAAGATGTAAATACGTACAGGTAGCTAGTTTAAACTAAGGAACCTTATATTTTAAAAACGCCTTTGGACACAATATGTACGAAAATTCCAATAATCACGATTCAGTCTCACTTCATTGTGAAAATTCATGGTCACCCTACTCTAATACAGTTTCATACTACTACATTTTTGTAAATATCTTCTAAATTTAGAACAATGCAGTTACCACATTTATTCAAACTTTATTCAAACTAGGTTTTGTTACCTTTCGATCCGTACTTTAATTAAGCTTGAACCTACTTTTAAGACGGTACCCTGAGCAAATAACCTTGAGCATTTGTTCCCTCTTTGCCGCACCCCACCTCTACAATACATACTTCGTAAACTACTACTTGCGCGCCGCCTGGCGAACTTCTTACGAGTACAAGTAAAATACACAGTCACACAGATCTAAGAAGTAACAGATATGGCATTAAATTAAATTTTATTTTATGAACGTTCAATTTGATGTACGGCCGTGAGAATTCATTCCGTACATCCAAGAACCCATTGAAATATCCCCAGAAAGTTTCATCCAAGTTTCATTTCATCCAGTTCAGCCGTTTAGGAGGAGTTCGGTGACACACACTTATGCTTTTTTTAATATGGGTATCAAATGAAAGGGCTTGTTATGGCTTTAGGCAAGCCAGGCAGCAGGCTCGGGCTCCTGACAAACCAACCCCTTTCAAGTTGATTAGACAAGTGTAAATAAAATAAATACTGTGTATTAACCACTGTATGGCTGCGATCCCTACAACAATCCGAAAATACTATCTTCAAAATGGCTAAGAAGATTTTCATGAAAAAGCTAATACCTAAGACACGATTCTAAGAAGGGCCTTATAACCCCGACTTAGACAGTAATCTACTTTACCTGTAAACTAATCTAGAATCAATCAACTTAATAAGGCATTACAAAAATAAAATAACAAAATGGTTTGCACATGTTTATTAACGTCATTACTTTTTTTCCTAAAATAACATTTTCCATCAACAATTACAATAATAAATATTTTTAGAAGTTTACAGACTTAAAATTCATACAAACAGTGCCATTTGTGATATAAACAGGTTTTAAAATGAGAGCCTGTGCTGTGTATGTATGTCAAATAAAATATTTACAACCAAATTATAACAATTAACACTATCCAGATACTGAAATAAGCTTCCAGTATATGGAAATATAATAAAAGTCAATTAAAAATAATAACTGATATTGCAGTGGCTGATGGCCTGGTGCTGATGGAAACCAACAAAATTATTGAATACATCATTGAGATCATTTTTAGAGTAAACCCAAGTAAAAACATATTTATAATTTACTCATTTAAAAATAAATTGTGTAATTCAGTTTATTTTTAAATGATTGTCATATTTCATAAACACAGTAAATGCAGTATAACCAAATAAGGTTTTACCGATAAAATACGCCGCATTATAATGAAAACAAAAACCATTTTCCGTGGTCCCATTATCAAAATCAGCAAGGCAGGTAACCGAAGGGATTAAGCTGTATAGAGTATACCTAAGTACTCAAAACTATTAAATTCTTTAACAAAAATGGGATATCACCTATAATGCCGAACCACATCGGGCGACCTAAAATAACTAACAAGGCCATAAAAAATATATTTTGCAATGAAGTGAGAGATATGAAAGATATAAACATAAAATTACAATGTAGCTGCTTGGGTTAAATATATAATCTCCCTTAAAGCAGGTCCTCCTTTAAGAGTAAATGAATATAATGAGACCACTGAAAGTGTACTTTATAAAAGTAATATTACCGAAACAATTTTTATCACAATCATTATTAAAAAAAATACTTAGAACCTAATTACATAAATATTATTATTATTTTAAAAGATTATATAAGTATAAAATATAATGTGATGTTGCTGTATTATTTTTAAATGCCTACATACATAGTTGGATCTTCAGCTACACTTATATATGATAATAAGCAGTTTTATAATAAACGGTAGGAAATAACGAACACCACATGGATGGAAAATACCTTTTATAAATGTTATGCACGTAGCTTGCTCAAACATAGCTTTTAAAATTATATAATCTCGTTTTTCACTCACAATACAATGCCGAATGATTCCTGTATCCTGTACATTTATCGGTCAGAGTATTTTTCTTGCCTCAGTAGAGAGCACTCGATAATCCAAACTTTGCGAAAGAATGGGTAGAAAATAGCCAATTACCTACTCGTAAAATCCACTTAATTAGCAAACCTATGACTTTTTTTGTCTTAGAGCGGTTCTGATCTCCAGTGCAGCCTGCGGTCAACACAGTGAAAGTTGTTTATTCTTATATAAATAAAATGGCAAATAATACTCTTCGCTATATGAAAAGAGGTATTTTCCCAAATGGTGGAGTTCGCTTTTCCACTTGCATACATGAGTATAATGTAGTATAGTAAGAAACTTTTACGGTTATCATTACATATTATAAAACAAAGTCCTCCGCCACGTCTGTCTGTTCGCGATAAACTAAAAAACTACTGCACCGATTTTCATGCTGTTTTCACCAATGGATAGAGTGGTTCTCGAGAAAGGTTTTAGTATTTTTTTCTGAATTCAACCCCTAAGGGAGTTAAATAGGGGATGAAAGTTTGTTGGGATATTATTTGACATCGTGAAATATAAAGGATCATTCCCACTAGTTCTACTGCACAGTTCTACGATAGAACTAGTGGGAAAGTTTTTTTAAATATTTTTCCCACTAGTTCTACGATTCAAGGTGGTACGTAATCGTAGAACTAATGGGAACGAAAAGTCAATGAATTTTTACGTTCTCACTAGTTCTACGCTATATGGGTGTTACAAAATCGTAAAACCAGCGGGACTCAAGTTTCTCATTCGTTCTATCACACAGTTTAGGGTACAACTACGGTCCAAACTAACAGGAGTATAGAAGTAGCGAAGGAGGTATTGGAATCTTTGAATCAAATCTAAATTATTCCTTTTTTAAACCCAGTTTTGGGCAAAATGTAATCTAACTACCTACTGATTACTAACTACGACTACAAAAAGTAGTTCGCAATCATAACTACTAACTACATAAAGTAATCGAAAAATGTAGTTAAAAATTTTAACTACTAACTACAAATTGTAGTTGCAATCACGATTACTTGATTACTTTTTATAACTACATTTAAAATGTTGTAGCGTTGAAAATGCCGAAAGTTTAAATTAGTTTCTTTCAGTATTTTTCGAGTGTTGCAGTGAAAAATTCACTTAATATCTACGACTTTAATCCTTGCATTTGATTATTCATAAAAATAAACATAGGTATGTGCAATAAACTGTTTTTTTTTATGCAGCCTTATTCCAAAACATATTTAAATTACCAACTACACATTACATGTTAATTTCATTGCAAAATATAAGTTCGTAAAACTTAAATAATCAGTAGTTATAACTACTCGATTGCAGCAATCAAACTAACAACTACTTAATGTAGTTTGATTAAAAGTAGTTAACTACATGTAGTTATGATTACATGTAACTTAACTACATGTAGTTAACTACTTTTAATCGTAGTTAGTAACCAGATTACAAAATTGTTGTTAACTACGCCCTACACTGCTTAGACCATGCACTTTTTTTTTTGTTGGAGATAGTAAACCAGGATAGTAAAGTCCGACAAAGTACCAGGAGAATAGAAGTAGGCAGGAGGTATTTAAATCATATTTTTTGGAGATGAAAAAAAAATGATCGGTAGTAAAGTCCCACAAACTACCAGGAGAACAGAAGTAGGAAGGAGGTATTGGAATCTTTTAATCAAATCTAAATTATTCCTTAACTAGCTTTTGCCCACGGCTTCGCCCGTGACGACTTTCCACACAAACTTTCATCCCCTATTTAACTCCCTTAGGGGTTGAATTTCGAAAAATCCTTTCTTATTCCTTGTCTACATTATAAAGGGAACCTCTGTATAAAATTTCAGCTTTCTAGGTCCAAGGGTTTGGGCTATGCGTTGATGAGTCAGTCAGTCAGTCAGTCAGGACTTCTCTTTTTATTTATATAGATATAATATTATTTGCTTTAATAGTTTTTTTTTAACTATAGAAAAAAAAGAAGAAAAAAAGATTCAATACCTCCTTCCTACTTCAGTTCTCCTGGTAGTTTGTGGGACTTTACTACCTCCATCTTTTTTTTGCATTTCCAAAACAATTTTTTTTTTTTTGACATTCTGCCACAGATTACCAGATACTACACTCCATACAAATGTTCAATGCCTACCGTTATAATAGCCTACACTTCCAAGTCAACAGACGCTGCGAACGAAAATGTACCCTAACCTTACTAACGTAAAGTGAGTTTTGCTTTGTAGATGCGCGCCGCCGCGTGGGTATTGTGAATTGCAATACCCACGCATTGAATAGATTAATTTTACTTATACTCCTTTTACTATAAGATTAGAATTTTAAGTTAGCCGTTTTTACAGTCCGTTCAACCGATTTTGACTTCTATACCGTAGGCATAAGGAGGCCATTAAAAACAAAAAGAATGTTACAATACCGACTGTTTACTGCAGCTGCATTTTGTCTTGCTGTCAACGTAATACAGTTCACAGTCGGTTGAACGGACTGTAAAAACTGTTAACTTAAAATTCTAATCTTATAGCAAATGGAGTATATAGATGTTTTATTTTGATGTACTTAATGATTTTTTTTTTCCTTTCTTTAAATTCCTGATTGTTAAACTTTAACGTATAGAATATTCTAAATCGAAAAAACTATTTTATTAGGTAGGTAATCTTGGGGGAAACAAGGGCAAGGGGAGTTAAGTGGTATATTTACCAATTAATTAAATAATAATAATAGGTATATATATATATATATATATTTTAATATTAAATAATTGTAGGTAAGTAGTAGTATTTTTTCATAACTAATTAAAACTTATATTTCTGTGTCACGAGGAAAACCGAAAAAAGATAAGTTTTTATCTTTTCTCTTGCTGAATCTACACTCCTTTGCAAAAAAAACGGGCACCTTAGGAAATTTACGTTCTAAGGTCGATTTGAGTTAATTCAATGAAATTTAATTGTTTGACGTAGTCTGTATACTTATAATCGTGTAAATTAATACGCGTGAAGTGAACTGTGGCAATTTAAAAAAATAATCTATGAATTCTTTAAAACCGATGTACACGGCCAAACAATAAGAAGTGGTCGGCAATAAAGACAAGAAGATTTTTTTACTTTGTTTAATTAAATAAAGTTACAAATGTAATAACCTAATAACGAGTGTGACCTCCTCTTGCCAAAATCACAGCTTGAATCCTTCTGGGCATGCTTTCCACGATGTTTTTAATGACGTTTTGAGGAATACGTTCCCACTCTTCTGCAATGACTCTTTTTAGCTCCCTGATGTTTTGTGGAGCATGTTGCACTGATCTTACCCGTCTCTTTAGAACATCCCAGAGATGCTCAATTGGATTGAGGTCAGGACTTCGAGCTGGCCAATCTAAACGACGGATCCCAACTTCTTGCATGTACGCTTCCACGTCGCCAGAACGGTGCGGGCGAGCATTGTCGTCCATAAAAATGGAATCTTCCCCAAGTGCAGTCAATGCGGGTTGTGCATATGGAATTAGGACTTCCATTATGTACCGGTGTGCATTTAATGTTCCATTTTCTATGAGAACTAACTCCGTACGCCCCGTCGAATTAATTGCTGCCCAAAACATAACGGAGCCTCCGCCATAAGGAGTGATTTCTTCGAAACACACTTCCGCATAGCGTTCCCGTGGTCTTCGTAGCACTCGCCGGCGTCGGTCCTCTCCACACAAAGAGATTCTAGCTTCATCAGAAAACAATACTTTATTCCAGTCCTCCAGAGTCCATGAAGCACAGTTTCGAGCAAACTGAAGTCGAGCAACACGGTGCTCACGGAGTAATTTAGGTCCCCGAGCCGGGCGGTAACTCCTGATATTGGCAGCCAAAAGCCTCCTCCTGACGGTCCACAAGCTAACTTCTACTCCTCTTACTTCTTCAAGGCTCTTCTTCAGGTCCACACTTGACGCCTTACGATTCCGCAAGGCCTGACTCACCAAAAAGCGGTCATCTCTTGGTTCTGTGCGTCGTTTTCTTCCCGAACCGGGTCTTCTTTTGACCGAACCGGTCTCTTGATACCGTTGCCAAGTCCTCTGGACAGTTGAAAGACTCACATTTAGCCGCTGAGACACGTAAGTTTGTGAACAACCTTCTTCAAGTAGGGCTATAATTTTACCGGCCCTTATCGCTTTATCACTCATGTCAAAAAGTGGTATTTAATGTAAAAAGAAGGATAAAATTGTTTAATTTGCAGAAAATATCCAAAAAGTTTTAAAATTTTAGTAATCAGTAATAAAATCGTTTCAGCAATTCGCGCCATTAGTAAAGCAATTTTACAATAATCTACAATAATCATTATTTTCCTTTTGTTAATTTCAAAATTTAAATTTGGAACGTACAGAATCATGCCAGGATTCTTCAAATAACATGCCAGCCAATACATCGTCAAATTAATAAAACCTCTTACTTGTCCTTCTTCATTGAAGTAGAGAAAAAAATATGAAGTGCCCGTTTTTTTTGCAAAAGAGTTTATATCCATCCACTGCACCTAATAGGTACACCAGTTGTAGCTATTTCTTAGGATTTCAAAACTCGCGTCAAATCGACCGAAATATAATAAGCGTATGCACAGAGTAGGTAGGTACTAAATATTGCGTATCGTACGTGCCGCGCGGCTGTTGAAAACCCTGCTGCGCTATGGGCTACCGTAGACCGGCGCCCGGTAGGTAGTTAGCGCGCGTAAGTACATGGAGTGTAGTATCTGTAATCTGTGCTTCTGCCAACTTCTATTCTCCTGGTAGTTTGTGCCGTAGTTGTACCCTAAACTGTGTGAATTGTATGATAGAACGAATGAGAAACTTGAGTCTCGCTGGTTTTACGATTTTGTAACACCCGAGCGTAGAACTAGTGGGAACGAAAAAATTCATTGACATTTCGTTCCCATTACTTCTACGATTTCGTACAGTCAGCATCAGAAGTAATTAACATTACTCCAAGATTCGAAGCTGTTTTTTTAATAAAAACTTGTTAGATATTACTCGTTACTAAATGTTATTGGAGTATAAGGACAATTTAAACGAATAATCTTCTGAAACATTAAAAATAATAGCTAGAGTCCTGTACATAAAAGAATGAAAATTTCGAAATGTTCAGCTACTTCTGATGCTGACTGTACCACCTTGAATCGTAGAACTAGTGGGAAAATTATTTAAAAAAAGTTCCCACTAGTTCTATCGTAGAACTGTGCAGTAGAACTAGTGGGAATGATCCAATATAAAGCAGTGCCATGCATACACATAGGTATAACAAAATAGTGTATAGTACCATACAGGTTAAATAAGAAATATTATATTCACGTTTTTCGGAGGGAAATCTTACTAAATACTTAATACTGAGCTGAGATGTGTTAGGCAAAAGAACTCTATTAAGAATATATTAAATTACAAAACGTTAAGTACGTTGTACATTTATTGTATAGAAATATTACAAAAAAAGAAAGATAAAGTATTATTTAAAATGTGATTAAAAACATAGCTGTTTTTTTAATACATTATAATATACCTTATTTTATGATAAAAATACAGTGCCGTTGAATTATTACTACTAGAGCCTACATATTATTTAGTATTTAATAATTTAAATGGCAACGAAATTGTAATCTTAATGATCGCTACTTCTATTTTATGTTCTAGATCCAGCTAGACATTTAAATATTTCTACGAGTAGATATATAGCAAAGCAGTAAGTACATACTGTACATTTATGTGTACGGGTGAGTTTTATGTAATTGCATTTACATAACATACTAATACATGGAAATACTAAAGGAAGCATATTCACCTATTTTCACGTATATTTCTACAGTTTTATAGAATGTCAGATTTAATTTGGACATAAAACTATGATAAGTTTTTTCAATCCAAATCGATAGGTATATAAATATATTTTTTGTATTATTTCTAAACATCAATTTATTTACCTTCTTTTAAGTCTAATGGTTTTCTTTTAAGTATTTGTTGCATATAGATGTAATGATTCAGCAAGATAATACATCGAATACAAGTAAACACGTCAATATAAAGTATTTATTTCCTAAATAAGCATTCTATACAATTCACGAGTGATATATCACTAGCTATCCTACAGTGTCGGCGCTCGGGGAGCCTGAGTGCAGCACAGAGCGCAAGCGCCAACACAGTCTCTTCACAGTCATCCAGATAAGGTCCACTTTCACCACTAATCACTAAATGTGTTTAGCACTAAACTTGTTTAAAACTTCGTTCCGTCTCTGTCAATTCTTTGAAGATGTCAGAGACGAAATCATGGTTTAATTGTGTTTTCTTTTAAATGGTGAGATTTGGAGCAAGCGGCCACAAAATGAGCACGCGGACATATATGTGGTCGCGCACCACATGTGGGATATCCGCACCTAAATCTTTATCTTCCTACAATGCCAGTACCATATACTATATACAAGTCCTTAGTTTTACACTACATGGTGAAATGGATAATACTTAATACATTTCCAGGATAACAAGACTTTATATACATATAACAGGAAAACATATAAGAGCCTCGGTAACTCATACAATATAATTTATAGAATAAAGTGCTACAACGTCAAGATCCTTGAAAGGTGGCCACTACGTTTTATTCTGTTATTATATGATTTAGAATACGTTTATTCCATTTTTAACAATCTAAAATCTTTACCCAAGTTACTAGCAAGACCATATTTTTTTTTCAGTTAGAACAAAGTATTGATTCGACTGTGACAACTGGAAAAGCAAAGCACAATGTTTTTTATTAAGAGCTTGGCACATGTAACTTATTAATAGACAAATTCATAAGAGTTCGATCTGGGGAAGAACACAAATGGAAATCATATAATTTATGAGCCTAAATACAAAACAAAATGTTTTGCCCCTTGCACTGTATACCTCTAAGAAGGAAGACAGCTACGATAGTACGTGTTTTAAACATAATATTCATTTAGAAGTTTCTTAAATCCTATATTTACAACATAAACTTATATTTTTTAAGTGTATGAGAAGAATAGATATACCAACGTAGTTTCTTTACGAATACAGGAGAGACTGTCTGTTGATGTTGTCAGTGCTCATCGTAGCGCGGAAACCTGTAAAGGAAACAAATAATCACTACATAGAATAAAACAAAGTCGCTTTCTCTGTCCCTATGTGTATGCTTAAATCTTTAAAACTACGCAACGGATTTTGATGCGGTTTTTTGCGTTAATAGATAGAGTGATTCAAGAGGAAGGTTTATGTATAATATAAATCAGCATTGCACCCGTGCGAAGCCGGGGCAGGTCGCTAGTAAATTTATAAAAATAACATAAAACACGCCCGTAATCCCCGAAGAGTTCGGCAGAGGTGTACCATGCAATAGGGGTCGAGCCTATTGCCATCAACCGGGCACAAATCCAGACTACGCTGCTACTGAGAAATTTCTGGCGGAAAAACATAATAACCTGCGACCACTAGACCAACGAGGAAGTCTTTACAGATTTTTTTTAATAAATGAATTTATTATAAACTTAATACTGTATGCTCTGAACAAAATGAGCCAATTAGCGCGCGAGATGCGGTGCGAAATGTAACAACTACGAGTAACTTGTAAAGATAATTTCAATTAGGCACCAATGGTGGTGCGGTGGCTTAGTGGTGGCAGCCCCGACTTACGAGCAGTATGTTTATAGGTTCGAACCCAGGCAGGCACATTACTCTGGGTAATTTATTTCATCATATCTGCTCTCAAAACTGTGAAGGAAAACATCGTAAGGAAACCAGGCATGTCTTATAACCAACAACTCGAAGACGTCTACCAACCCGGGCTGGGCCCGCGTGGTAGCTTATAGCCCAATACCCTCTAATAGAGAGGAGGCCTGTGTCCCAGCAGTGGGGACATTATAGGCTGATTATGCTAACTGACAAGACACACGTCGAATTAAAGCAGTCACATATCACAATGGTTGCTGGGGCAAATAGTAAAGAGCGCCCCTGAGACAATAAGTAGGTGTTTCAGCTGTACACTAAACTGATCATATTACGTCAAAACTGGAAACCACGGGACTGCAAAGATGTTAGGTGTCCAAAAAAGCATTTGCCCAGGAAATGGACGGAATACGCCGGTGAGAAAAACGAAAATAAACCTACCTTTGGAACTATTTTTGACGAGATTGACGTCGTAATGTTCATCAAAGATCTTTGCTCTTTGCGGACCTCGACCCTGTTGTTTGCTGCGTTCGACTTAGGGGCAAGATGGCCCAGTCTTGCTGGTACCTTTCTTGAACTCTAATTCGTCAGCTTCTTGAATTTGTTAGCCAAAGGGGTGCTTTGTGCGAAATATATACCATTTCACAAAATTGTGATACTAATCATCCAAACCGGCACTAAGGCAGACAGTGGGAATTGCAAAACTCCAACTATGTACACTTCACATGGCTGCAATAAAATACAAATATTTAAAGATCATTTTTAATTAGATATAGGTCCATTCCATATGCTCAGTGGTCAATTAAAACAGATATATTGATTTTTTATATTAACTGGGCTTTCTCTTGACCTCAATCTTACCAATTTTGCATAAATTAAATTATTGATCTTACTTACATTTCACTGGCGAACAAGGCTCTTTTGTTGTTAAATATCGTGTCTCAGAAACCAATTATTCATATCGCCCATTTTCATTGTTGGCTCTCTCAGAGACACTGATGTAATCATTGTATCGCTACAATTTGTATAAAATAGAAACTGCATTAATTGCCATAGTAGAGATGAAGGATATGTAATATGTATTATTTAATAAGTATGACAGTGAGTAGATGTACTAGCTATTCCATCTAGTGATGTGCCTGGTGGGAATATTGCCACTGCCGGTAAAATACCAAAATTGCCAGCAGCATTGGAAATATTGCCAAAGTTGCCGGTCAAGATTAGGGCCTATCAATGCTAATTATAAGTGTATTACATAGTTTCCGTACTTAATTTGACTTATAATTAACAAATACTCTCCGAATATTCCCACTCCCGGCAATATTCCCGGGAATTTTGCCAATATTGCCGGCAACGGCACATCTCTAATTCCATCAAAAGTGAAAGACAATCCAAATAAAATGAAGTTTATTTTAAATTAGACTCAAAAGCAGCACTTTATAACGTGTAAAATTACATAAAACAGTCCCCAAGGTCCGTAGGATCTTCGGCACTTACTATTGGAGAAAAAGTGGAAGAGAAAGGTTTCATGTACTCGTACTACAAGATGAACAAATGTCAAATTTTTGTGACGTACCTTAGCTTAGTGCCCTGTACTGTCACAGCACTCGAAGCACCTCTCCTTGTGAATGTGTGTCCATCACTTTTTTCTTGTTGAATGGAATGACCTGCAAAATATCAGATAGCCTCTAACTATAAGATAAGGGTCCGATCACACAGACTGGCTCGGAGAGCATCGGCCGGCGTTATTTCACACTAAGCGCGTTAGGTTTGCTCTCAAGAATTCTAAATAATAAAAGAAGTGACATGTAAAAAAAACTAAGGGTTTGTTATACATATATAGCGTGTGGACCTACATACTATTATCCATATCTCATCAATTACAAAACATAAAAAAACTCCTTATAGATTAGTTGATTGAACATTGTACATAGACGGGCTAGACGCCACCAATCATTATAAAATGCAAGTCCCAAGGCCCAAATAACCTAGCATAAAACTAAAATTAGGCAAATATAAAACTGTAGCGTTAACTTCCTACAGTGCAGAATTGTTGAGCAATCGTGAGATAGATTTAGAATACAAGTTTACTATGATATCATCCGCTCGGAAATAACTTCATCTTTGCTGATGTAATGACGATGAATATATTAAATTATATATTTAAAGATGAGATACCTACTCATAAAATTACCTTGATTGTTATTATTGTAAAGATTGCAACTATTTTCATCTGCTATTTCCTGCGTTCCCATCTTGTCCTTTTTGTGTAGCCATGTTTTAAATATTAACAGTTATTTTATATTTGATGAAGGCTGAAAATAGAAGTTTAATATTTATTAAAGGTGAATCCCACGTTACCGAGTTGACAATATTCTGATTGGTTCACAACTACTTTGCATGAACTCTTCTTTTAACGCCAGCGGCAATATAGCATTTTGGAAATAATAATGTTATCATCTAGATCTTTGAAAGGCTAATTACTAGCTTAAAATACTATTCAAAGTTAAGGCTGTTGCTAAATCGATAGCGTTCAAAAGGCGACTTCAGTCTTAAAGAATAAGTCTAATGTTTTACCATTATTTTATCTACTGATTGATGTACTCACCGAGTTCATACAGGAGTATATGCCGTACCCACTGCCGACCTTTGGAGCCCAGACAAGTCAAATGCCAACAGTGTATCTAATATTCAAATTAATTGCGATAGAGATTATCTATTCACTGTAAATTCTTATTCTTTTAGAGCACAATTAATGAATGAGTAAATAGTTGAGACAATGAGAGAATAAGACATGGTTATGATGCCGGCGGCCCCATTTGAAGTGGTTAACGCTGTCTACGGACACCTGCAGTAGTAGCAACATTACAAGTGCGAAGATTGATGCGAAACGGAGCCTAAAGTTCTTCCCCGGATGAGCTCATTTACAAAGCATTCCACTACTCTAAAAAGATTTAGTTACTGAGGCAAAATATACATGAAGTGCTTTGATATTAAATAGAGATACTACTCAATATATTCTACTATTTGCTACTGAGACTGTTG
This sequence comes from Diarsia dahlii, assembly GCA_949775195.1. Lineage (NCBI taxonomy): Eukaryota > Metazoa > Arthropoda > Insecta > Lepidoptera > Noctuidae > Diarsia > Diarsia dahlii. Next base: position 13,287,477 of record OX459189.1, read on the forward strand.
ATATTTATTGTGATATATCTAAGTTGATGATGTCGCCGAAAGTGGGTTCATCTTTAAGGAATGTTCCGGAGCGTTCCATCACAGGTATCTCTTTGAATGATGGGGCCTCCTTCTCGTCTTTTTGAGACTGTGACTTGTTGGAGTGGGTACTTCGCTGACTCTTTGACATGTTGTTTTTGTGGGAGCCTGTCTCCACGAACGATGAAGACTCTTTATCTTGAGGCTGTTGCCTGCTCGAGTGCGGATGGGGACTTCGTTGGCTCTTAGACATATTATTCCTGGATGTCTCCGACTCGACGAGGGATGATGATTCCTTCTCATCATGGTGAGGCTGATTCCTGCTGGTTTGAGATCTCAGGCTCCGGGACATACTGGTCTTACAGGGCGTTTCCGCCTCCTTCACTACCTGTGATAGACAATTAGATAAAGCGCAAAACACAGACATATGGTGCCGCTCAGGTCGGGCATCCGGCAGGTCTATTAATTACCACATTCATTTCATCTATTAATTATTTTTTATCCACATGTTTCTGTTTCACTACAGGTCTGCCACAAAACTGAACTGGTGTTGTTTGGGTGGGTCTTGTGTAAACATTCCTCTCATAACACAAAAACCCACCCAAGAAACACTGTTCTCTGATAGTTAAAGTTTACCATGAAGTTTCTTGCCGGTTCTTCTCCATAGGAAACGACCAACCCGGACCGTGTACCTTTTCTAAACATTTCATATACTTATGGCATTTCATACACTTACAGTTCAGTTTCGTAAAATATTTTATTTCAACAACATTTCATGTAGGCCTATGTGAAATAAAATATTTTGAATCCTCATAATATGTAACATGAAAACCTAAAATCTGTACATGTGGGAAAATTAAAGCGGGACCAACCTACCTTCGGAACTATCTTCGCCGAGCTTGACTTTGTAGCGTTCATCAAAGATCCCGGCACTTTGCGCTCATTGGATCGGTTATTCATTGCGTTCGTCTTGGGAGCAACTTTGCCCCACTTTTGTAAGTCTTTCGAATTCCGATTGTCAAACCCCTTGTATTTTGGTCCTTGGTTTAAATACACAGGTATCTTCGTCTTCATTTTGTTTTCTGTTACCGAAGCAGGGGCTGGTTCCACATTTTTCATGATTTTTATGGCTGTAGAAAGTAATACAGGTAATTATTTTTGAAGCGTCCACAATATCGTCTTGAATAACAGTACACAACAATATCAAGTACATAACTGAAGTATAGTCAAATACACAAGTATATGACTGCCATGCCCTTCCGAGAATGACAGGTATGGTGTTACACTATGTTATCCCGTTGTCCCCGTACGCCGTATCCCCGTCCTACGGCGACATCGGTACTTCAATTAAATATTTAAAAATACTTCCCGTTGTCCCCGTACTTTGTCCTCGTTAATATAGTTGAATAAAATAGAAGGAAGAACGTGGGCCTGCTGACGGAAACGCTAACCCTAGACCTAGTCGGTCGACGTCAGGGGCACCCCGAGGTTCGTTTAGTTAGGTTCCTTTACACCCTCCAGACAGAAATAGGAGCCCCGCGCAGCGGGGCTCTGTCGACCTGCTGACGGAAATGCTAACCCTGAACGTGAAGGAAGAACTAGTTTAGCCAAGGCAAAACTAGTTTGTCCTGAAATCGGGTTTGGCCGGTAACAACTATAAGTTTCTATAAAATTGCAAGACGTAACCTACAAAGAATAAAGCTGCCAGTTAAGAAGCCATAGAAAAAGCCAACAAACCTCAAGTAAATTGGGTCAATGTATTTTTATAAGTTTACTTCCCGTTATCCCCGTTAGCCGAATGTACGTTATGGGGACAACGGGAAATAAATTTAATCACGTCCCGTTGTCCCCGTGACGGGGATACGGCATACGGGGACAACGGGAATAAACGTGTTATCTAAGTACAATTATAAAAATAAAGAAGGGGGAGTATTATGAAGCATGAGTACTTACATTCGGCGGAACCTTTGGTATGCTTTTGCTTGGTGTAAGTGGCATATTTGTTGCTGGTCTGTGACTCGCTGAGCGAGTCGGTGCTGGGCTCGGCTGTGCGCGGCCGCGAGCTGGTGGCCAGGCTGTCCTGCGACATCGTCTGGCCGCCCATCTCACCGCGCCGCCCCTTCTGCCCGCTCGACCGCAAGTTTCGCAAATGCACAGGGCTTGAATTACGTGACGACTCACTCGAAGATTCAATCTTCGGTAAGTGTTTGTTCACAACTGTCGTTTTCTTCTCTTTTTGTGGCGGTTCTAAATACCTCGGTGCTGTCTTCTCGTACGAAAGCGTTCGGCGCACTTTCGTTTTGCTATTCACCAATTCCTGAGATTTAGTTTTCTTTGTTTTATTAAATTTAGCACGCTCCTCCTGCGCTTTCGTTGTTCTTACTTTCGGTGTGTGAGGAGAGACAAATGGTTTCTTGCATTCATTCATACGGAGACTGCTGTTGGTTTTAAGAGTATCAACAGAACCGACCGGGACCACAGGTTTCGGTGTGTAAGGTACAAATACGGCGCGCACGTGAGCTATATCTACACTGCGAACCGTTGACGTGACTGATTTGCTCTTAGTTACTGCCTTGGTTTTGGATTTTCTCTCTGGCTGATGTGTAGGAGAGGCGAGAGGCATAGCATGCGCGCCATATTTGATACAGCCGAGTTCTCGCAATCTTTTCCGTAAGTCAGAAGGTAACTCCTTGAAGGCTTGTGTAGCGACAACTCGAGGCGATGCCCGCACCAAGGCGCCCTCACATTGCATGCGCCAACTGCTTGCGTTCGTATAAAGTAGGTTACCGGGGCCGAAATTTTTGCGGCATTCAGTGCCATTACTGATTAAATCAGGTTTCGAGTATTGGCTGGTACGTATTTCTTTGACAAGTGCTGAGAGGTAACCATAAGCATAACAGACTACTTCTGGAGGTGCCCATTCTATTGCAGCTGCAAGAAAATCGTCCAGGGCTTGTTTGGCGGCGTGAGGTGACTCGCTGGGTAACGGAGGGATGGCCTTGTACACGGCAACTAGTTTGGGGGCCGCGAAGTGCGCTGCCACATTTATAAGCCTCCGGCACATACGCGCTACACCTTCAGACCATCTACAATTTTGTAAGGACGCCGCTACAAAGAACACAACAATCACTTTTATTATAGAATAGGGTATTTTTACCAAAAAAATCTAATTAGTCCGTCTGTTAGATTATCGAAAAATATCGGATACGTGTTTTTTGTTTTCTCAAATTATTAAAAATTTACGAAGATGAAACCTGTCAAAGATCATGAGTGGGGGTTTTTCACGTCACTTTGTGGGTAAAAAAGTACTATCCTTGTGACGTCACACGACTTGACACGACTTTTCGAAGCACTGTATCGTCTTTATTTTTTGTTTACGTGAAAAAAGAAAAAATACGTGTCCATTATTTTTTGGAAATCTATCTGACGGACTAACTAGATTTTTTTGGTGAAATACCCTATTAAGGTTATTCAAATTCAAGTAATTAAATTAAGTATTAAAGTATGTCAGGCCTTTGCTGGGTGGCGGCTTGAGTAATCGTTGGATATCTCTGAGTGCTGCAGTTAGTTTAATTCGACTATTCAAAAGTGCCTTTAACGGCCTACTTGAAATAAATGCTTTGACTTTGACTTTGACTTGACTTTAAACATTTAAAAAAACCCCCGATTCAATAAGATACAACCGTGGTTCTCCACTTTTATACTCCCTATAAATCAAAGTTTGACCAAGTTTGATTTAAAGGGATTAAAAGTCAAAAACGTTTCATTAGTTTATAATTATTCCTTATTCCCTTTCAATATAGTGTACATTATTCTACAAATCAATCCCTTTCATTTTTTGGCTACCCATATTGAGGGAGTTGTAAAAACAAACGTAATTTGTCATTTTGTGATGGCGGCCATCTTGGAATTGAAATTTGTTATAGTGTATAAGTATTCTACTAATCAAGCCCTTTCATTTGATACCCATCCCATATTGATGGATTTGTGAAAAAATATGTTATCTACCATTTTGTGATGGCGGCCATCTTGGATTTGAAATTTGTTATAGTGTATAGTATTCTACAAATCAAGCCCTTTCATTTGATACCCATAAGTATTCATGGAGTTGTGAAAAAATAATATGTAATCCGCCATTTTGTGGTGGCGGCCATCATGGATTTGAAATTTGTTAAAGTGTATAGTATTCTTCTAATCAAGCTCTTTCATTTGATACCCATATTGATGGGAGTTGTGAACAAATCTGTCATCGGTCATTTTGTGGCGGCGGCCATCTTGGATCGATGTTTTTCAAACATAGCTAAGAACACTCTCGACTAATTTATCTTTGAAATAAAAAAAAGTAAATCAAAATCGGATCATGCGTTCGGGAGCTACGATGCCACAGACAGACACACACATAGACAGACAGACACGTCAAACTTATAACACCCCGTCGTTTTTGCGTCGGGGGTTAAAAATAATGAAGAAGTTTACTTTGAATGCTCAAAGTTTGTTTATCGTCATGTTCTTTAATGAGTTAACAAACTTACCAGCGATGCCGCACCCGTATACAGTTTCTACAACATTATCAATGGTAAGATTGACAGTATGGTGTTGGTAGCACTTGTCTAGTAGATCCGTGGGCAATGTGGCAAACGCTTTAGTTGGCCACACTTTAGAGAAGTGCTTTGTTATCCATTTCACACATTTGTGATACAAATCATCCAAGCCATACACGGCAGACAGTGGGAAACATTCCAAAACTCCAACTATGCACACTTCACATGGCTGGAATAAAAAGAAATATGCACTTTAGATTAGGACGATCCTCCTGTTAGCCAAACATCATATATTCATATATATTTTAACTAAAAAGGTTGCGTTTGGTAACTCTCGACAACCATGCTTAGTCTGCGTAACCGAGCTTTAGCAGGTCGTAAACGCGAAGCAAAAAAAAAGGTTGCCAACTTTACCAACCCCTTGTGACCCCAGCATGTAAACCCGTTCGATCTGCAGACGAGCAGCCAATAACTGATCAAATTAAGTGCTCTCTTCGGAAGTCTTATATCCACTCACCGAAACCAGTGCGCAAGCCTAAGGCTGCGGTTCCACTGAGGCGGAGCGGAGCAGAACGGAGACGATCTGTGCCAATCACGCCAATCACATGGCTTGAAATCCACATCTCTCCTTCAAGTCATGTGATTGGTGAATCGCACTCCGCTCCGCCTCAGTAGAACCGCAGCCTTACGATGGAAGCTTGGTTATAAGGCTATCATGACAAACCCTATGAAGGCATAATATACCTAATTTAGTACTATATTAATTTAATTTTAAAAAGCGAGCAGAAACTTTAATATACATATTATAATATATTATTAAAATACATTTACTTTTACCTTATGGAAATGATGGCAATATTTAGCTTTAAGCGTAAACATGATGGCTTCCTTCAAGCCTTCCAAGCCCAACATATCGGCGATTGTGGCCAGTTCTACGATGCTCACAGAATCTGGGATGGTGGCCAGACCAGAATAGATGTGGCACAGTGCGAAATAAACCACATTGTATGAGAACCTTGAAACATATTGTCTGGGTTAACATTTGTTTAGCTAAGTGATAAAGAATCAAATGCCTATTTAAATTATTTCAGCGCGTATATTATGAATGCAGCAAAAGACACCAGTGACTATGTTTATAGATATCCTCAATCACGCTGTTATTTAGGTCGTTAGTATCCCATGACCTAGGCCATGAATTAACTGTTAATTAGTAAGGAAGCAGTATGGTGACTGCCATCAATCCCAGTTTAAAGAGTCCCAAGTCCTGCAGTGGCACGTTATTTTAACTCTCGATATACTTACGGTGGGAGTACAATGACGTTGCCTAAGCTTTCCACCCAACCGCCGCTCAAAATACCGGCAAAGTACTGGCACCTAAAACAGAAAAAAAAGTACTTTTTCACTTCTCATGCTCTGAAAGTGCTTATTTGTGCAGGTTATAGGCTGCACAAAATCGAATTTTGTGCACAAGGGCATTAACGTATCTATATCTATAAAAGCGAAAGGTCACTCACTCATTCATTCACTCACTCACTGATTCATCACGAAATCTCGAAAACCGCTGGACGTACAAAGATGATTTTTGGCAGGGAGGTAGTTTATGGTTAGTAGACGTCCGCTAAGAACGGACTTTGCGACAGGGCCGGATTAGGGTGGTCTAAGGGCCCTCGCAAGTTTGTATGAAACTCCTTCATTTTTTGTGCTACAATCTAGATTTTTGGCAGATACGTAGTTTATAGTCAGTGGGCGTCTGCTATGAATTAATTTTGCGACAGGGCCGGATTAGGGTGGTCTAAGGGCCCTCACAAGTTTGTATGAAAGTCCTTAATTTTTCGTGCTATAATCTTGATTTTTGGCAGAGACGTAGTTTATAGTCAGTAGGCATCCGCTATGAATTAGTTTTGCGACAGGGCCGGATTAGGGTGGTCTAAGGGCCCTCGCAAGTTTGTTTGAAAATCCTTCATTTTTTGTGCTACAATCTTGATTTTTGGCAGAGACGTAGTTAATAGGCAGTAGACGTCTGCTTAGAACCGATTTTGTGACAGGGCCGGATTAGGGAGGTCTAAGGGCTGTCGCCAGTTTGTATGCAAGTCCTTCATTTTTTGAGCTACAAAGTTGATTTTTGAGACGGACGTAGTTTATAGTTATTAGACGTCTGGTAAGAACAGATTTTGTGACAGGGCCGGATTAGGGAGGTCTAAGGGTTCTTGCAAGTTCGTAAGAAAATCCTTAATTTTTTGTGCTACAAACTTGATTTTTGGCAGGCACGTAGTTTATAGTTAGAAGAACTCTGCTAAGTACAGGTTTTGTGGCAGGGCCGGATTAGAGAGGTTTAAGGGCGCTCGAAAGTTTGTTTAAAAGTCCATCATTTTGTGTGCTACTAACTTGAATTTTGGCAGGGACGTAGTAGGTGAGTAGAAGTTTGCTAAGAACCAATTTTGCGACAGGGCCGGACTAGGGAGGTCTAAGGGCTCACGCGAGTTTGTATGACAGTCCTTCCTTTTTTGTGCTACAATTTTGGCAGGAAGGTACTTTATAGTTAGTAGACGTTGACTAAGAACGGATTTAGCGAGTTTAGCAACATGGCCAGAATAAGGAGGTCTGAGGGCTTTCACATGTTTGTAAAAGTATACTGTTTTTTTTTTTTGTACTAACAACCTGAAATTTAACAAGTCTAGAGTTTAGGAGTAGGAGATCTAAGCTAAGTTTGTAAGGAAGACCTGGACTAAGGGCTCCCGTAAGTCCATATGAATTCCTTGGCTTTTTGTATCTGAAAATTGGCAGAGAGATAGAATATAGTTAAGACATTTCAGGTAGGAATAGATTTTACGACAGGGCTGGTTTAAGGGAATATAATCGCTTCGATTGGCATTTGGCATTCGATTTGACATAGTACCATCCACAGGCAGTCCAGACAAGAGAGTCAAAATTTCTACGCGAACGAAGTCGCGGGCAACTGCTAGTCTACTCATAAATGTATCTTTATTAGGGCAAAGAAAATGAGCCATACAGCCAAACACAATAAGAAGTTCATAGATAGAATTTGTTATTTTATAATATTTACTTAAATTTATTTGCCTTATGTGTTTTTTAAGACTTAAAAGATATTAAAATTTAAATTCAAGTACGGTAAGTTATTTAATTAATTAATGAAAATTATTGTTACAAAATTAAGTTAATAGTAGGCTGTATAGGTCTGCAAGCCTAATATCAATTTCGTAAGATTAAAAAAAAGCGATTTTAATTAAAGAAATATGTTAGAGTGTTAGACTACTGTTTTATTTCCTCGCATTCGAAGTGAAAAGCAGAGTTTATAACTCGTCCACAAAACCATTTTTATCCTCGACATTACTATCAGCCCTCGCCTAGTCTCGGATAAGAATGGTTCGTTTTGTGCACTTGTTGTAAACTCTACTATATTTAAAAAATAAAGGCGGTCCCGATAATACCAGACAGTGAAGTCTATAAAAGAAAGTGTCTCTTTGTATATCAAAATAACAACATTTTACTGAATGCATATGAAAATACATACGACATAAAACTCTATTTTTGTCGGTCTTGTGTTCCAGATAATCTCCGAAACGGACGGAGCGATTTTGAGGGTCATGAAATTTCGTATGCAGCGGGTTTCGGGGGCGGTCAATCGATCTATTGTAACTAGGTTTAATTTTTAGAAAAAATAAAACCAAAAAAAAACATCGAGCAAAGCTCGGTCAACCAGTTACTATTATTAATAGAATATCTTCAAAAAAACCAAATATTTTACCTGGATGACAAAATGCACTTGTGTGCTTTAAATCGTTTCCCTGACACTTCCACAATGACATCAGGCGCAATTTCTTCGAGAAACATTCTTAGAAGATCTTGACCAAGTCGTGATGTACAATTTTCTATTAAACTCGACGTCTGACTATCTGTTGTACTGTTTCCTACAATGATATTAAGGGGTTATTGTTTACAGTATATTGAGCCAAATCAATAAGATCTTTATGTGAATTTATCTTACTGACAGAAACTGATCAATGACAGGTGGGGCTCAAAGTATCAGTATTTTAATAATACTTGTAAAAAAAATCTTACCAAATCCCGAACGACAATTGCTGCTCTGCATGCTACTTATTTCAGACATATCTGATACTTGCTCATCGGCATCTCCGAGGGTAATAGACGTTCCTAGTCTTAAAGGTGAGCGAGTTCTGCTTGACAACGAACCTGGCATGCTTCTACTGAACTCGTTTCTCAAATGGGGAAACAATCTGTTCAGACTTAGAGCATTTTCAGAGTGAAAGGATGTAATAACTTCAATCGATCTAGAGTTAGTAGAATATGCTTGTTCACCCCAGTCGGGAATAGATCTTGTCATGCGTACATCGACATTGTTTTCGTCGATTGATATCAAGGTTTCCGTTTTTTGCACTGGCTTATCTAAGTCTGATAGTTTTACGAAAAGATCTTTAGCTTCATCGGCTGAATCTTCTTGTTCAGGTAATTCTTTATGCGAGGACATTTTGTCTGCACCTTTTTGCTCTCGCGACAGGTTTGCATTGGGTGTAAGATCTGCAAAAGAATCTTCTAAGATTTCTGGAATAGCTTGATGCTTCTCCGGGATCGCAATAATTTCTGAAATACTAATATTAGGATCGTTGCACAAAGATTCATATTTCTCAAAAATAGAGACACTAGCATCATCTGCTTTCACGGTACGTTCGGTAGTATTTGCTGGGGTTTTAGAATTCCGCACGGTTGACTTATTTTCAACACTAACAGAATTCTTTTTTGTATTCATGGAAGAAGACAATCTGGTAGGCATGTCTTTTAAAGTCGACTTGTCACCTAGATCTATATACATAGAAAATATATTCTTTTTTTCATTTACCACCTCATCCGATGCTTTAGAATTCGCTAAATTACCATCATCTGTTTTTGAATCGTTAGACATATCAACCACCCAAGCTGAAGCAGAACTTGTTCTTGATTTTTCTTGACTATGGTTCTTTGATTGTGGTAAATATGCACCAGTTACAATAGGTGTGTTTTCCAGCTTAAATTTTGGTAATGGACTACTTTCGTGACTATTGCCTACTTGAGGCAAGTGATCTTCGACCGACACACCACCTGACAAAATAGGTGGAGAATTGCTGCCTTTTCTTTGCTTCATAGTAAAACTGTCGGAATCTACAATAGTAGTATTGCTTTCGCTGTCTTCTGACTCATACTGTTTATAGGTTTTTAATGATAATATTGAATTATTTGGAGTGGTGGACATGAAAACAGCACTAACTCGAATTGATCCCTCTTTGTCAGATATGAAGTTGGCACTCTCGTCGTTTTCTGAAGCTTGCTCTGCTTGAGTCGCATTTTCAAATGCATTTGTGCATAAGGAGTCTTCGGTAATCGGAGTCATTTCAAAAATAGTGGGTGATAAATCTTTTTGTATAGAATCAGGGTCTTTTTTGTCTGCTTGTTCCAAGGAATCATCATTGTCGTTACCTTCCGACCAATCGACTGGACTAATGTCCGGTTTAATAGTTGAACAGGGAACCGGTTGACTTGGCGCGGGTAAAATATCTAACATAACATTAGAGAGAGAGGCATTATTAGCTGTTTCAAATTTTGTTGTCTCTTCTTCATCAACTAGGCTCGAGGCATCTATGAAACAGGCTGTCGATCTGTAGGGAGCATTTTGAACTAAACTAAGTGTGTCAAAACATTGCCGGCGTTCATGGACTAAAAATTTTTCACAAATTTCTTTTTCTATTAATTTAGGTGGGTAAACTGACTCCCAAGAACCCGTTTCTGAAGATAAGGATGACGACTCCAATAGTACAATTTCTTCGTTTTGTCTCTGTTTTTCTTCTTTAAGCGATTTACCACACAGTTCTGTTATGGTATTTTGCCCATTACAATCTTTTTCAGAAGATGTACCACTCTGCTTTGATCGTTGTAAGTGGTTTTTATCTGCTAACGAACTAGGCATGGATATTGCAGAGATGCTTGCATCGTCAGCAATTAAATCGTGGAGCGTGTTTTCAGATAAAGACATATTTGTTAAAGTAACATCCTTGTGACTATTGACGCTACCCAACATTGCTGTATCTTCCAAGCCTGAATCTGACAAGGTGTAAATGTTTTCCATCCTGGACGTAATGTTTTCAACATTTACTTGATGTTGGAAACCAGACGAATGAACGCCCGGAGAACAAACGTATGCGGCAGACAGATAATCAGAAGAAGAACTGGGTTCATCCGTAATTAGACTGTCAGGTGAATAAGGGAGATCCAAAGATTTATCAGCGCCCAGATTAGGTTTGGTTATGTTCGTACTAGTATTACGCCCAGTTGTATCACTTAACGGTAATGTCTGATTAGTTTTAAAGTCCTTATCAGCGACTGTGCTTAGATTATCATCGTGTTTTGGAGAGATTTTATCTTTTAGACAAATGTTATTCAAAATATCACAACTACTGGAATGTTTGACTGTTTTGGAAGTATGACTAGAATTAAGGGACAGCGAAGTTGGCTTATTGAGTTGCGAAATTTTGACTTGAGTGGAGTCTTCTGCTTGACCTTTTATGATGGAGTGAAATGCATTAGAGAGTTCGTCTTGCTCAATAAGTTCCTTGTCAAGTAGATTTACTTCAATGGGAACTAGTGCGTAGTATTCTTTTGTTAAATCGGTGCTTGGACTAGAATGAATTACTTTCTGGACGTCATTATCTACGTATGGAGTAATGCACTTCGGCGTTGAAAAAACTTCAGGCTCTTCCGTTTCCTCCTTGGGTTTGTTAGGTTTGGCTGGGGCAGGTTTTACACTTAAATTGCGTTTCAAATATTTAATTATTTCTTTTTCTTCATGTTGAATGTTGCATTCAGTATACACATCACTGCAATAGAATACGAGCATCATAAAAGGAATCTTTACCAATAGCATGGCCTAAGATTGATTCGTAAATAATGAAATGTTTCGAAATTTTCGAAAAATATCTGGTAACAACTGACTTTAAATAAAATAAGAAATTATATTTATTTTGTAATTAATTCAGTGCGTTCAGGGCATTGACTTTAGAATGGGTTTTATATTCGAATTGATTATCTAGATAATATGAAATAATCAATGCACAGGCACCAATTATTTAATTATAAGGAAATAAATGAACAGTTTCACTTTACTTTTACAGGATTTTGGGAAATACGTTTCTACAATCTTATTAATATTTTTCATTAACGATTGAGAAAGAGCGTTCTTTTTCCCTGGCATGACTTGTTTTCATGTACAATATTATTTTTTATGTCACATAACAGTTTTATTGTGCTGCGGTGAACATTCTTGTTTTGGTTCATATTCCGTAAAAACAAAAAACCGTACTTCATATTCTAGGTAGCCCGTTATTACCACGATATTATATTGAAGCCAAAAGTAAGAAAAGTTCAACCAGAAATTATAAGCGCATAGTAGAAAGAAAGAAGGTAAGCTCATTATTGTCAAACGTAAGCATATTATAGACAGAAATAAAGCACACTGTCGAAAATATAAAGGCAACGTCAGCAATATATTTGTTTACACATTGGTTTCAGTTTTATATATCCGAGTATTATATTTCGATCACAAATATACAGGGTGTCCTCACGGCAGTAGGTACTGGGATTGAAAAAAATATTTTAAAATCATAATAAATTCTGAGTACCTACGAATACAGCCGATACAGAGTGTGCCCGACCGCCAAGACCCAAATAAAAGTGATTGGGAATTGTGGGAACCTACAACTGCAAACATTTTGATGTCTAGCATTTTGCTAATGAAAGGCAAAAAAGAAACGTATGAAAAACATAACACTATTTATCCTGGATAGTCGTGAATAGTAGCTTTATAAAATATGTTGTGATGTGAACTGAACTTTGTTTAGCTTGACTCCTATCCCGGCAAGTTTTACCCATTGACATTTCCCATAAAATGCGCACACGCATGAAATGCTATATAAACATATTATAGTCCATTGAAATGTTACATTTAGCGTGCATTTCTCTTGGAAAAAGGGGTGCTTCAAATGATTTCTGTGATTTATCTGACGAACCATAGGTCTCACAACAAAAATGAGTTCCCAGTTTTTGTTGCCAGTAAGATTATCTACAACTTTTATTCAGTAACTTTTTGTCGTAGAAACAAAAATAAAAAAGTTATGAGCGAAAATCTATGAATATTTTAGTAAAAAAATTCTATTGGTCGATATAACTTTTTTTCTAATTATTTTACATGGATTAATAACAGCACATCGGAATATTATAGCAGGCTCAATTACGTTTACTTTGAGCACCAACTTTTCCAATAGAGAAGCAACTGTAAAAGTTATCCCATACGTTATTTTCGTGTTATTGTCATTTATTACATTATTGTCATTATGATGTTTTTAGTTACCAGTTATTTTATAACCGACTTCTTCAGGAAATATCGAATTCAAGAGTTCGTTCTAACATCCTGCTGGAACTTATCTTAATATACTTCCTATCATTTAGTACGCAAGAGTAATAAGTTTTCTCTTTACTTGCTTTGAGACAACACCCTGTATAAAAAAAAATGCTTTATGGCTGTCGTATCATACTGTGATTAATATAAACATAGATGAGTTTTAACATGCAAAGCATACTCTATGTGATCACTATTGAATACGAATCAATGATAAACAAGTTTTTCTTTACATGGGAATTCAAGGCGAACAGAAAAACTAAGTGAGCTCGATATTGATAAATACCAAAACTGTGATTTTAACTTACAAACTCATTTTTTTTAATCATCTCTTTTATGTTACGCAGTAACAAAAAAATGCTGCTTTAATTTTCTCCTAAATAGATGACATAACTGTTCATTTTCCTGGCCTTTTGAAAGTTTGGCTTCGGCCGTCTACGAAACCGTACTTTCGTAACTGGTTTCGATAAAGGATTTATTTTTCCTTGTACGCAACCACGGTTACGTGTTGTCTTGTGTGAGACTAATAAATTCATTTTCTTTCTTTAAAAACTTTTTTGTTTTTTCTTTTTTGTGAGTATTTATTTTTTAATAATCGTTGTGAGTTTACTGCTTTTTTATTGTATCTCATGTATCTGCGACAATTTTTTTTTTCTTTTTAATGTTTACAATAAAACTATGAAAACTAGTCCCCAATTCTTCACACAGTTATACACTTTAGTACTCATAAAAGTGGGGAATACTTTTTTTTCTAGTAAAACCCTTTGTGTGGAATGTCGTTGGATAACTCTTTAAAAAAGATTTCGTAGACAACCGAAACCGAAAGTTTTGGGGGCTTGCCACCATATTACTGCAGCGCGCAGCGTGGGGAGTATGGAACTATGCAGGATGTATGGCTTAATCTATTTCCCACGCGGAATCATCATTTTTCTAGCCTTTTCCCAACTATGTTGGGGTCGGCTTCCAGTCTAACCGAATGCAGCTGAATACCAGTATTTTGCATGGAGCGACTGCCTGTCTGACCCCAGAAGACAATTAGTAATGGGTAATATAATACCCTCATCGAGTTAACGTGCTTTCTGAAGCACGGAGGAAACTCGGTACCTATGTAATGGGTGGTCACCATTCACGGTGTTTAAATAATACTGCTTTAAGAGGAGTTCGCCCTAAAGTCCCATTTCTAAAATTCACCAACTGAACACGGAAACTATTCGCCCACAAACTACATTACAAAGGCAACTACAAACATATACATATACCAACTGACCATCGTACCTTATGAAAGAATATATTTCATCAAAAGTATTGCGTTCAATGTTCACATGCAAAAATGTATGTAGTTGGTGATAAAATTTATCAGTGCGTGCTCTTAAAATGCAAGAATGAGTCAGGATCTTTAATTTTCCACACACCACTTCAAGATCAGAATAAATCGATTCGTCAAAAATTCTGTAACAAGTAAATGTAATGACGCATTGTTAATATATAAGCAGCCCTACAAAGTACCCACATTACATAGCCTCACCATAACCAGATTATTTTTCACAAAACACACAATATACAAAAACATTAGAACCAGAATACAGATTCTGTATTATTGCAGTTTTACGAGGACACCAAACATGTTATTTAATAGTACTTAATGATTATGTTACGAAAAAGCGTGTGATAATAAAATCCTATTTAAAAAATAGGCACCAGCTTCCAATCTTAATAGCCAATCCACAGTCTATGTTATTAAAAAAAACAACAAAAATATCGAAATACTTACAATGACTACAACATGGTCAGAAATACTACATAGGAGCTAATTTCACACTAATTGACGGGAAAAACGAGATACATAAACAATCGTTTTTAGAATTTGTCTGTCTGTTTTTCCTTCTATAGCTGAAAGGTTACCTGTTACATCTCAATTGTTTAAATAAATCCTGACACAGATTGGCTATTGGTATTGTTTGTTGTGACTATGTGCTATAGAGATGTCAATCCACTTTTATTTAATGGGACTATTTGGTAGTCTGATCCAAAATGTGTTAATGTAATACGTACTTATCGGTTAGATAGGAACACTAAACGCAACATTGTTTTTCAACATCTATACCTTACCGAACGAACATCCGTGACAATATTCATTCAATATCATTGATATAATATATCAATTTTCAAAATAAATCGATATCCACTTACAAAAATTCAAAACAACTCAAAACGTAAAATACGCCCTTGGCTTATTGCGGGGCACCAGCTCAAAATACTATCCTATGTAGTTGTTCACATTTATTTCACGATTAAATTAGTCAATAGACTGAACCAACAATCATTTACACATTAAGATAGCAAATTAGGGATTTGGATTGGTTACTAAGACAGGGGTAAGTTATGATAATCCGAGATACGTTGCATTCCAGGACGAAAAACAGGTAGGTTTATTTATGCCTATGAAGTAAGAAAAAATCATAAAAAAGATAATACCAAGTAATCACTATCGATGTGCCTGGTGGGCAATAGGATCACCGTCTTCGTGCGTTCTCTGTGAGATATAAATAAGAATAAAATGTAGGTAAGCCTTTCTAGGTTTTATGTCGTAAACAAAGCTGAACATTAGGTACTAGAACTCAGAGATATTGTGATTATAGCAAGGACACAAAAGTTGCCTTGATTACAAATTATAAAATGATGGTTAAAATGATGCATGTTATTTTCTATAAATCTTTTTGTATCAGCTAATTACCGTAGTTATATGCACTAAAATAATGTAAAGTGTCCAAAAAGATGCTTACCTCGCAACATCGTCCTCCAGTTGCCTCTGGAGGTGGAGCTCGAGCTGCGACTCCTCTGTGCAGGCCGATATCTGATCTGCCGGCCCCGGCTTAAAGTTCAATTGAGTGACCGGCATCAAGCATCTCTTCTCTGAAGCAAATAAACAAAAAATAATCAGTATTTCTTTTAGCGAATGTTCAATGTTCCCTCTATTATAAAGGAGGCCTGAGTCCCTGCAGTGGGAACATTATAGGCTGATGATGATGACGACGAATGTTCAATGATACCGACGGCGACGGCACGATTGGCGCAGTGGCTGACCGATTTGGTTGCTGCGTTGCGTGTCGCGGGATTCGATCCCCGCAAGGAACAAATATTTGTATGGTCTACGATAGCATTGCGGGTTTGGGTGTTTGATTTGAGAGTTATAATGTTTTATCGCGTCCATGACACAAGAGAAATTCCAAATGTGGGGAATCATACCCATATACAATTCTGCAGATGTTCTAAGCATATAGCGTCACTTTAAAGTGCAATAGAGGTTTCAGCAATTTGTCAATACGTTTGCTTTTGTTCGGTTACGAGGGTAAGAACATCAAAAAAAAAACTTTATTCTGCTGAGTAAAAATTCGATATTTGTTTGCTCATGGCATTTATTGTTTTACTTTTGTTTTTAAATCAATCTGTAGTTATGCTCGCTTCCAAAAACGCAAAATCATGTCTCTTACTCCAGACCAAGTTGCTCAAGCTGTGTTACTTAGGACTCAAAGGCGCACTCAGCGAGAAATTGCTGAAACTTTTTAATGTAATGCGAACAGCTCTGCGGTATGCCTTGAAAAGGTACAACCAGACGGGCCTCAAGACAAGAAGACCAGGAAATGGCGGAATCAGGTGCACATCAGCCCGAAATGACCGATTTATTAATCTTACAATTCTGAGAAATCGGTTCCTTATTGCCGTTGAGATACGACAGCACCTACAAACGGCAAGAGGGGTCAACGTAAGTGAGCAAACAATAAGCAGGAGGATGGAGGACCGTAATTTACGTGCTCAAAGACCAGCCCGAGGCCCAGAACTGCTCCGGCACCATTGCGTAAGTCGATTGCGGTTTGCTCGCCAACACGCAAATTAGACTCACGAGCAGTGGAGCAAAGTTTTATGGACTGATGAATGCAGAGTAGGCTTAGGAGGTCCTGATGGCCGGGAACATGTGTAGAGAAGGCGTGGAGAATGGTTTCTTCCAATCACTACATGGCAAACGGTGAGTTTTTAAGGATATTCTGTGATGGTTTGGGGAGGAATAAGTTCACGTACCGAGTTAGTGGTTGTTGAAGGTCGTCTGACAGCAGTGCGATATATTGAAGACATCCTTCAAGATCATGTTTTGCCTTGCATGGGGTTCATTGAAAGCCAAGATTTTTACTTAATGCAAGATAATGCCCGACCTCACACAGCGTATTGCGTTTTTGATTACCTTTTGGAAGTCGGCATTCGGAAAATGCAGTAGCCCGCAAGAAGCCCAGACATGAATCCCATAGAACATGTCTGGGACATGCTAAAAAAAAAATTAGACGGAGTGCTAACCCTCCAGAGACCCTCCGTGAATTAAAAACCGCTTTGGTGGCTGCCTGGCAAGAAATTCCACAAGTGGACATAAAAAACATCATCCACATGCATGCCAGATCGCATGTAAGCCGTCATCAGGGCCAGAGGTGGTAACACCCGTTATTGAAGTGAACATTTTGCTTAATTAGCGTTATTTTAATTTTCTCTTTGTTTCGTGTTTAAGGTATTTTTATGATTATTTTATAAAATGACATTAAATTCTTTTTTTTTTGTGTAAATGAACTAATTTTATCAAAAAATTCAACATTTTATGTTTTATTTTGACTATAAACCCTAAATTGCATCTGGGCCACATTCCGTGTCGCTGAGTGTATGTTGGGGTCAGCTTCCATTCTAACCAGATGCAGCTGAATACTAGTATTTTTCATAGAGTGACTGCCAAACTGACCTCAACAACCCAATTAGTACTGGCTAATATGATACCCCTTGATCAGACTGGTTGTCAGACTTCCGGGGTACTGACTACCTGTTACGTCTCACTAAGATCTACAAATGGCAGTCAGGACCAACAACTTAAAGTGCTTGTCGAAGAACGGAAGAGACTTGATATGTAATGGGTGATCAACAGAACTGTTTAGAAAACCACAAAACAAATAAAGAGAAAAAAAAAATGACAACAATTTAGGCAAGCACGGCTTAACCAGATCATTGATCTAAGCGGCTGTTATTATCTAGCCACAAGCTCGTCCTTTTGGAGTATATATAAGTATGTCTTCTTATAAAGACTACCTCATAGGCCTACTGGTTCCAAATCGTTATTGGGTTTTCTCTATCAGGAATATCTTTATAGTCAAGATTTGTACCCCAGTTGACAGGAGTAGGTAACATTGTGGGTTTCCCGTTTTATTTCACACACACACACCTCTGGTTAACCGTTGACGTTCAGGGATTAGAGAGGGTTATGTTATGTTGTATCCTGCTGAATGCTCTACTGGCATCAACACACAAATGCTTGAGTTTCTGTGAGTGGATGAATGAAAAACACAATTATTTTGGTGTTAATTTTATTATTGTACGTGTTTTTCCCCAAAATAAACAAATCTCTAAAGTTTCATGCATAAATCTAAATTCCCGCTTACTTCATTTTAAATTAAAGACACAAGAAGTATCAAATTAAATCTTCAAGATTTTCCTGCGGTGTTCAATAATATCACTTAATGTGCAAACCACATTACATTATATTTTATTTAAATGGTAATCAAAACTATAAAAGGAACCCTTAATTTTATTTCATTTATATTCAGGTCATGTTTCCATTATGTCCAGTATTTAAATGTCATCAGTAAATGGTGCATACACTGTAGCGTCAGTACGCGTCTTTAGCTAATTTATATTCAAGTATTGCGATGTTAAGTCATTCAATATGTATTTTTACCCAAATGTTGGTCAATATGTTTGATCATGAGTACAGAGAATGGTAGACACTTCAGTTTAACAACATATTAGTGTTTCATTGACATTGTGTGCGTAGACAGACCCTTTTTAATCAATGCAGTTACTAGCAAACTATGATAAAAAGACATTGAAGT
The DNA here is from genome assembly GCA_949775195.1 of Diarsia dahlii. Classification (NCBI taxonomy): domain Eukaryota; kingdom Metazoa; phylum Arthropoda; class Insecta; order Lepidoptera; family Noctuidae; genus Diarsia; species Diarsia dahlii. Next base: position 13,306,415 of record OX459189.1, read on the forward strand.
GGTGAGTGGAAGTCAGCCAAATCACTCACTTGCTTACCAGTTCAGGCCTGGTACTATCTTATTCACTATCAGTCAATATTTGCAAGGACCTCACAAACTAGATATTTAGAGTTATCCTACTAAATCTCAGTTCATGCATAATTTTGTATTGAACATGATTATTTATATTATATTTACACTTTTGACCCATAATATTAAAGATAATGGCAGTATGATACAATATTTTGAGAATTGTATATAGCATACACAAAACCTTCATAATATGTCTGTCTGGGTCTATATCGGAGCCATTTTACTCAGAGATAATAATTGGCACAAAGGAAATTGTTGTCTACATAACATTTTGTTTAAATATTGTTATTTGGATTTGTTTGTTAGAAACAAGTCTTAAATTAAGACATCAATGACATATTAACAAATAACTATGCAAGACTAAAAAATTACATTTAGTATACATTTTAATATATTTACTATTTTTATCTGATTGAAGTAACCCAGAAGTAACTCAAAATATAAGAAAAATGATTTCTAATTATGTATTTCTAATAAGATACAAGTTTGAATCAACTGCAGTAAAAAAATAATAGGAAATGTAAATAATTACAGATATAACGTTATTTTAGGTTTATAATGTAGTAAATCGAGTAGCCCTGTCCCCAATACAATTTTTATCAACGATTTTATTATCCATGTACTCAACACAACAAGTATCATACACCATAGCTCTTGTAGGAGCGAAATACCTTGACGACACGTAGTCAAGTTTTTCTATAATACAACGTAATTTCAACTAAGAAGAGTTATTAAGTAAACAATCGGCGTTTCACTTGAGGTCAATCGATTTCTTTACTTAAAGTACTGTTGGCTTAAGCACCTATTACATCAACATAATCTGTATTTATTCATGAAACTACATGGACGATCTCAGACTAGCGCCATTATGTCTTTCCTAGTATACTTTGCGGCACGAATATGCAACGGCAATACCAACCTTTTCTTAATTTCCAACTTGTTTGGTCAATCTTCTACAATTTCTATCACGAAGATAGATCACGATCGAATTTACTTCCTGCAGCCGCTGCCGCTACTTGCAACAAATGATCAAAACCTCTACCTCGTCTCGAAAACAATCTATAAACTTTTTCACAGTGTTGCCACTTTCCATCAGATAGCGACTATCCTTTGGCCAAAGAACTTATATACTAACTGGATTGTGCACGTCCAACTCAAAAGCGTTCCGAGCGAGATTTCCTCGAAAGCGGATGTCATCTCTATCTAATCGGGTGTCCAAAATTTTTGTATGGGACAATAGGGGTTCGGACTGACTCAAAAAAATATGATTCTGTTTAGTCCGTCAGTTAGATTATCGAAAAATATTGGATGTGTTAAATCTATATAAATAAAAAGAGAAGTCCTGACTGACTGACTGACTGACTCATCAACGCCCAGCCCAAACTCTTGGACCTAGAAAGCTGAAATTTTGCACAGAGGTTGCCTTTATAGTGTAGACAAGGAATAAGGAAGGATTTTTCGAAATTCAACCCCTAAGGGATTTAAATAGGGGATGAAAGTTTGCATGGAAAATCGTCATTTTCACGCGGGCGAAGCCGCTGGCAAAAGCTAGTATTAAATATTATATGTTTTATCAAATCAATCAAAATTGACTAAGATAAAGCGCGTCAAAGATCATGGAGTGGGGCTTGAAACGTCACTTGAAGGTACAAAATGTACTAGCATATGACGTCACACGAGTTTTCGAAGCACTGTATCGTCTTAATTTATTGTTTACGTGAAAAAAGAAAAAATAAATTGTGGTCAATATTTTTTGGAAATCTATATGACGGACTAATTAGTTTTTTTTGTCCGATCCCCTATTGGGACAGTTATTATCTATACTATCTATACTAATATTATAAAGCTAAAGAGTTTGTTTGTTTGTTTGAACGCGGTAAACTCAGGAACTACTGATTGGAATTGAAAAATTCTTTTTGTGTTGGATAGTCCATTTATCGAGGAAGGCTTTAGGCTATATAACATCACGCTGTGGCTAATAGGAGCGGAGCATAAATGAAAAATGTTACAAGAACGGGAAAAGGTATTTCCTTTTTGAGAGCTTCCGCTGCGTGCGCTGCGAAAACGGTTTAAGTTACGCAAATATCATGTATGAAGGAATTGATCCTCTTTAAAAGTTCTAAAAAAGAAGTCCGCGACAGCATAATGTCTATCTTTAAAGATTGTATCACTTTAACCCTTTTTTACAATTAAAATGTTAGGTTAAAATTAAAAAGATTTATTTTTTGCCAAGCTGATTTAACACATATGGTATTAATCTTTATCTAAATAAATGTGTTTGTTAGAACGGAAATTTAATATAGAATATTTGTGCCCTTTACTCTATACAGTTTAAACAAATATCTTATGGCCTGTACAGACCGGCCAAACGAACACCAACGAACGGGTTTCGTTGACCTTCGTTGCTGCAATCTGGACGGCTTAGGGGCTTAGGGTAAGGGGTAGGTAAACCTAAACGATAAGTAGATTTAGGTTTACCAAGGTTTTGGTAAACCCTTGCATGCCCTTGCCCTTAGGTAAACGCTAGCGAACGATAAATATCCATCGTTGGCGTTCGTTTGGCCGGTCTGTACGCGGCTTTAGAAGATATCGCAATGTAAAAATATCCGCGCACCAAAATAATTCGCGCGTCGCAATGTTGGTACGGGGTATTCTGGCTGGCCTCCGGGAAATTCAAATTCAAAATATTTGTTGCATCATAATTTTTACAAGTACAGGGTGTTATCGTATATTTAACAGTAAGAGATACCTATAGTAATTCTCACTTTAATATAATCTAAACTAATATTTTAACCCCTTACTGCATGGATTTTTTGATTGGGACGACAAAAATATTTAAAAAAATCTATGCCAAGTATTTTTGAAAATATTTACCAAAAACTTTCAATGCCAAATATGGCATTATATGCAGTTCAAGGTTTATTTTAAAGTTTGCCAAATATGTCATTGTATGCAGAATTAGCTGGCAAAATAAAAATTTAAGATCAAAATGAGAATTTAGGTACAGGTAATATCAGATAAAGGAAGGATTCTGGTATAAGCTGGTGATAGATTGCATATGCGTAGGGAAAGATAGAATTAAATGAAAAAAACGCGTATATTTACTTATGTTTTATTTTATTTAATGAAAGTATTAGGAAACCTTTTATTTCATTTGTGAGGCTAATATCTCCTAGAAAGGTGTAATTGTCTTCGCTATACTGCCGCTGACCAGTTTCCCATATAAAATAATATGTCTTCTTAGAAGTTCCCTTTGTTACCCCCCCCCCCCCCCCCCCCCTTGTCGACTTGTTGAAGGCTGGTCGCTTTGATCTTCAAATTCAATATCTGACTGTGAATCTACGTCACTATCTTCATCGGACTCAGACAAATATAACGGGTCCGATCCACGATTACCTCTCCATTCCGTATCTTCATCAGAAAGCTCTTCGTCTTCACTCACATCTGGAATGTTGAGTACATGCACTTGTTTTTGTCTTGGCATTGTTGTTCATAAACTGTTGGGGAAAAAAGCGTAAGGTGCAAAATAAACAAGTGAGCAAGCCTAATCAAACCAAGGAAACACAAAAAAATATTGTATTATAATATTTCCTATTTGGCAGAATTGCATGCTATCCCATATATGGTTTTCTCATTTCTGTTGACATTCTGCATACAATCCCATATCTGCCAAACAGTTTTTCCTGCGACTGCATACTATCCCATATATGGGTACTAACTTTAGCAACAAAAATATTTGCAATCATTCATGCGAATCTAGTTCTTTTTTGCCTATTGTCTTTCAATAAATGCCTATTGTATGCAAAATAATTGTCGTAGCCGTATATCGTGAAAATCCCTGCAAAAATACCCCAAAAGCTGAGTCCACTTACCTCTTGTCGACCGTTGGGAAACAAACTGCCAAATTCTTCTATTGTACTAGTGCTGGACACCATTTTTTTTACAAACGTCAAATAATATTACCGGTTTTTGATTTAAGAGTTGCAAGAAGGAAAAAAAATGTGCCAAATTTAAATGACGTGACAAAAACCCTCGATGCCAGATACAGCCTGTCTATAAAGTCATGAAAATAAATGAGGGCGCTGCGGTCGTGAAGACTCGTGCACATAGCAACCCTGTATAGTGTGACTAAAATGGTTTTGATACTAGCACATTATTTTGTACTAGAAGCAAACCTGGTTTTAATTAAAATCTGTTATCCTAATTAAAAAAAATACAGAAACCATAAACAAAGATGCGACCTTCATTATAAATGATAATACCAGCCTATTACTGTCCCACTGCTGGGCAAAGGCCTCTTCTCAACAGAGACGGCACGAGCACTGATCACCACGCATGCTCAAGACGGGTTGGCGATTTCAGACTTATAATAATTATGAGTCCAGATTTCCTCACGATGTTTTCCTTCCGACCTTCATTGAAATAAAAATGAGTAAATAAAAGAAAAATGTTCGTACATATTTTTTATTAATGTTATATTTTAACTTTTGTACCACTGTATGCCCATTTTCTCTTGCCCGTTTTGCTGCAATATGTTTTTCGATTAGAGCCTTTCTGTTATTTTGATCTTCTTGTAAGAAAATCCAATCGATTTCAAAATTTTACGCAGGACTTCTAGGCTACATTTAAAATCCAGATCTGTTTTAGCGAAATTTTATGTTGAAGTCATCCATTTCTTTCTTAGGACGGCCTGATCTGTGTTTGCCTTCATCTGCAATACGCCTCACTGTACTCTCAGATTTTCCTGAAAGAAAGATTAAAAAAAAAATGTAATATCTAACAGAAAATACATAGCACTGTTTTTATTTCAAACATGTTAAAACTTATTCATATTTAAAATCACCGGTAAATTTGATTACCCAAAAGTATCAAAAGTTAACGTCGCACTACAATATGAGCTACTTACATTTGCAATCTAACCTATAAATGCGCAATGTAAACAATGCTTATTTTAGTCCTAAAATCGTATATTTAGTAAATTTGTGACTTCTGGTAGATAAAAAACAAACAATAACACGATTACATACCTGTTATAGCTGCTGTTCGAGTATAAATATCATCCAAATTTGATAAAATTTGGTCAGCTTGGTGTTCTAACAAACATCGCTGATATACTTTGAAATAATTTCCCGAGCTCCACTCCTAGTTGTTTTCCTCATATTTAACACGTTTTTTCGAAGTTTTGTCGACGTAGATTTGAAAAACATTAAAAAATGCAAAAGATATCAAGATAAATAACAAGTTGATGACAGCCGATGACATTTGATGTACCATGATTTAGTGTTGCCTTACTTTTGAATAATGTTAGTTCCTCAAACATTAATTTCATGACTTTATAGACAAGCTGTATGTCATGCTATGCAGTAAGGGGTAGAGGAAAGAGATTTTTTTTTGTTTGTTACGATTTAGCTTAATTTATGTTGGATAGTCGATTTATCGCGAAAGGTTAATAGCTATATTTATGTGACGCAGACGAAGTTGCGTGGGTCAGCTAGTAATAATATAAAAAAAAAACATTTAATTCAAGTATCACTGACTCATAACCACTACATTCACACAGTCACATTACATACACCACATTAAATTCAATAACAATTTTTTAAAGCCAAAGAGTTTGTTTGTTTGAACGTGATAAACTCAGGAACTACTGGTTGGAATTGAAAAAATATTTTTGTGTTGGATAGTCCATTTATCGAGGAAAGCTTTAAGCTATATAACATCACGTCACGATCAATAGGAGTGGAGCATATGTGAAAATGTTGCAAAAACGGGCAGATATTCCTTTTTTTATTCACAAATATCAAATATGAAGGAATTGTTCCTCTTCAAAAGTTCTAAATAACCCTCCTTTTGGGCTTCACCGAAGCGGGTAAAGAAAGTCCGTTACAACATTTGTCTATCTTTTTTATAATAGGGTTATTGACAAAACAAATCTAATTAGTCCGTCAAATAGATTTCCAAAAAGTATTGGACACATATTTTTTCTTTTTTTACTTTTCACAGGCTTTTGCAGGGACTCAGGCCTCCTCTCTAGGAGACGGATGGGCTATAATCTACCACGCGGGCCCAGTGCGGATTGGTAGATGTCACATGTCTTCGAATTTTTTGGTTCTAAGACATGCCGGTTTCCTCACGATGTTTTCCTTCACAGTTTTGAGAGCAGTGGTGACGAAATAAATTACACAAAGTAATGCGCCTGGCGTGATTCGAACCCACGACTCACTGTTCCTAAGTCGGGATCGCCACCACTGGGCCACCACTCAAGAGACATATATGAACGTCTACCGCGTATCATTTATATTTTTTAACATACGACTTGACAACTTGACACTGACACTGCAAAAAAACGTAAGAAAATTCAAATTTCGTGGGTTACTTTGTCGCATTCACCGTAGAGAATTTGACACCGATCGGCAAATTGCAAAAAACTGAAAAATTGTCTAATTTCGCTGGCTACTAATTCACCTTCTAATCTTTACATCTTACTATGACATGGCATGCATAGTGATTTGTATGTAGGATGACGTTGCGGCACCGCTCCGACGCCGCACCGCACCGTTAACGCATCGTGTGGCCTCACTCTAAGGTCGCTTTCACAACTTTTATCTCTCTCTTTTAACTCTAAGGTCGCTTTAACGTTAGCAGCGCGGCAGTCGCGCGACTGAAGCACATTCCTTCACATTTAATATGAGCCGTAACAACCCGTTAATACTGGTAAAATGGGGGGAATAGGGATCCAGGGGTGAATAGACACGAAACTTTGTGAGGGATTTTAACGTTGAATTAAAATGGTATGTTGCCAAAAATTTATCTAAATTATAAAGTAAAATTAAACAAATAAAATAGCCCACTTGTTGGTAACCTATCAAATTAATTGAATGTTAAAATCACTCTCAAAGTTTCGTCTCTATTCACTCCTGGATCCCTGTACGTATCGAGACGCTTGTGAAAGCACAAGTAAACATGGAAGGCGGAGGGGAATTGATTGCCATCGCAATTATTCGCAATTTTCCTGGCGTTTTTTAGATCTGCTCCCAAGCCAAGTCCTTTACGTCTCTCATGTGATAGTCCAGATTATAAATATCCCATACGCATGGATACTCGTATTTTTCCACCACCACCATGATTAAATTTTCGGCTTCACACATTTTGTTACTTACAACGACGACGGGTCGATAGACGTACTCGTTACGAGGATCGCGCGGAAATTTCCGTGCGTGTGCGGCGGACGAGCCAAAATGTACACGAGCGCTGCGTTCGGAATGACGTCATTAGGTTTTTTCCGTTCTGACTGTCCGATCCGGTCCGAACGCATCGAACCGAACGTTAGGTTTTTTCCGTTCGGAAAAAGTAAGAATAGTGTGTGTGCGCCTTGTTGAACATTTTGTTTGTAAGCAGAGCATTCAGGTTTCCGAATCTGAATAAATTCCTGATCTGAAAACATAATTCGGAAACCGGATGTGTGCGGTCGGCCTTAACAGTGCGGAGCTGCAGGGCTGCGGGTTGTTCCGAGTCTATAACTTCATGGTTCCGAGGCTGCGGGAGAGGGTGTGTTGCCATACAACAGCAATGCCAGTGCCACCAGTCGTGCACCAGTCTTGTGGGCACAACTCAAATACAAGCTGACTTATTTGAGGAGGAATTTGCTGATGCTGTTTTATAGTTTACTAGCTTTTGCCCGCGACTTCGTTCGCGTGGAATAGTGACTTCCGGCAGAATTTTGGTTTATCTCGCGAAAAAAAAAAAAAAAAAACTATCCTATGTCCTTTCTCAAGTTCAAAACTACGTCTGTACCAAATTTCACACAAATCGGTTTAGTAGTTTAGGCGTGAAGCAAAGACAGACAGACAGAAAGACAGACAGACAGAGTTACTTTCGCATTTATAATATTAGTTAGGATAGTTAGGAAGTTAGGATAGTTTGGAAGTTAGGAAGTTTGGAAGTTAGGATAGATAAGATTGTTGATTTATTAAATAGTTTTTAAACTACATAGTTTTAAATTTTGATTTTATCAAAATATTAATTAGGAACGCATCTTTTTTCAGTACTTATTGATTTTCTTTCATTTGACGTTTCAGTTCAGTTTCCACTTCCAGTTCGTAAACGCCTTGTGTTGTGTGTAGCATAGTTTTACAAGTTTACTTTGGCTAACTCGCCCTGTGTAGATAATTCAATATTTTTTTTTAAAGTTGTGATTATTACTTTTCTTCATGCTCTCATTGATTACAATTTTTAAATCGACTTACATTTAGCCGATAGAGTAAAAAAAAATACATTACCAACGTACAATTTTCAGCATCTCATAATTAAATTTCTGACCGAATGGCAAACGAACAGTTATTGAAATTTAAACAACGGTTGAGGGAATCCGTGCAGATGAATTAATGTTTAACAAAAATTAACACACAACACAAAAATATATTTTTTCAGTGTTTTTATCTATAGTCAACTCATAGGATCTAGGGCGCGGTTATACATTAAAAATCCTCATGCAGCACGCAATGTTAGCTATGTGAAATAGGGTGTTCATGTTATTGTTCGTGTTCAATAGCTGAATGTCTGTATTTTCCAAGGTTCACTATCCAGCTGAAGTGGAACTCTTTTGACTATGGACTCTTCATCTGAGCACCTGGATCCAGGTATGTAGCATTGTGATGATGGTATTGTTATGTAATGTACTGTGGAAGTACATAATGTAATAGACTACACCATAACTATGTTATGTAGTTCTTGTGCCCTTCTTCTGGCTCTGGGTCCATGATGAGGTCTAAGACACCACAACTATTGGATAGGACTCATGAAACAACTCAGTAGAAATATTCCTGTGATTTTTTGGAACCACTTCTTTGCACCATCAAGATCTGTTCATCAATGCTAGTTTATTTTTATCAAATAGATCTCATTAAAGAACCACTTGTTCAGTAAGTTACACTGTATAACACAAATGGAACTGTCATTGCTGTAACATGCTTACATAAGATGTGACATATCGTCGTTGATAGTCCAAATCCGCATAACTAACATTGTCAAATACCGCGTATGTACAGTCTGTGCCCAGTAGGTATAACCTGACCCATCCTCGCACACCACTTCCCCTCTTATTCTTTATATTAGGGGTCAGGTTATACTGGGCACAGACTGTACATACGTGGTATTTGACAATGTTAGTTACGTGGATTTGGACTATCAACGACGATATTACCTTATTTCTACTTGATCCACTGCAATGGTAATTTTTGATACATTTTAGCCAAAAACTGAGACTTGAGTCTACATTTTGGTATACCTCATGTTGTTTTTGTAGTTAACTGCTGTTTGCTAAACTGTATCTTATACTGTAAAAGAGGCTCGTGTCCACAAATTCACACCCCAACACATAAATGTAACAAAAGACGATGCACAATGAATGAGATAAAGTACCATGAACCAAAAAAAAAAGTATTAAACGTTAAGTTCAACAACAGCTTCTATTATACTCCTACAATTTCATAACACTTTTACTAATTATGTATACATTACATTATAAATGTGCTAAAATCAAGCAAAAATTGCAATGACAATTATAATAACATCTTATTGAAATTTAAATCCACCCGTATGCAATATACATGCTGACATGGAGTTGCGGATACCAGCTCGTTATACAATTCAAAATAAGTTATCATTAAAACCGAGGTTATTTTGTCTGGGACAGCTCTTGTTTAGCAAATAAAGATAAAAATTAAATTATCAAAAATATGGCTGTATCATTTATGTATTAGGCCTCTAAACAAAAAATATTGTACTAGAAATGGGTTTGGATTTTCTTTTCTGGGATTCAGCTTTATTATTCACACGTAGGTGCCCATGAATAGTCTGCCACCCCATCCCATCTCCTTTGGTACCGAATTTCCACTGCTTTTATGTCCTGATGAATGGCTCTTCGCTTGGCTAACTTGGGCGACTACCCAAGTTACATTGGTAATATCTAACTAAATGGTAATATGAGCCTGATAATTTAAACTGCTCAAGCAAGTTATGTCACCTTGTCCACATCATCTTCATCATCAGGTCATCAGTCTTCTTGTTCCCTAGTGTATGGTTAGGGGTTCTTGTTTCCAGGCGAGTGTTTCTGCTTGAGCCATAGATAACTCTGTTGTAACAGTAACCTTAGGTCAGGCAATTCATAAATCAATATTGTTAGTGTAGCAAAACTAAGTAATGGGTTCTCAGACATCCCCGGCACACTATGTCAAACCTGTTAAAAAGCTCTCATAGTTACACCAACTCATAGGGATCACAAGGAAGGTGTCAGTTGTGAAAGTGTGAAATCTCTTGCTTAAAATAACTCAAAACACATGGTTACCTATTATTATAATCCGATGAGGAGTTGCATTTGTTGTCTTTAAGTGCGACAAATAACATCTTTAGACCCTTAGATGACCAATAATGAACTTTGGCAACATTTATTTTGAACAGCAAATATCTTTAAACATGGTACAGACTCCTAACTGTGGAAGAGTTCCATCCTAATTTCCTGAATCCATTACCAGCCCCCATAGCATGTCGATTCTGTCTCTATTCTACCAAGAATAGACAAAGATTTTTCCATACAATTTGACATGAAACCTTGCTACAATCTGTCATTTTGTCGATTCTTCCATCTACAAAACGCGTTTCTTCGCTGGTCATGCTAAGCCGGCAGATCATCGCTTTATTTAAAAAACAACCTATTTATCTAATGCCCCCATGCAATTAATAAACAGATGTAATATTTGTTTTACAGCCCTCACTCGCCTCGTTGCATCGCTGAAAGAAGTAGAATCAGGTGGAGAAGATATCGCATTTTTATCTGAATTTCTGCAGACAAAGCAACTTCATGCTCTTGTCCAAGTACATAACAAAATAGTGGCCAAAGGGAAAGATGATAAGTTCTATCCTCTTCTATCCAATGCTATGCAAGTGACTTTTGAAGTTTTTGAGCTACTCCATGATGTAGTCTCCGTTTCAAAAGAATATGGCGAGCTCCTTAGTTTATTGCAGAAACCACATTTTCAAGTAAGTAGTTTTCTATTTTACTATTTGGTTAAGGTAAATTTTAGGAATTATAAGGTAGTTTTAGTTTATACATTTGTTAATTTTGAACAAGTATTTTAAATATATGTCTGACCCTGCTATAACTCAAGGCACAAAATAAACCAATTCTCTTCGCAATTCATATGATCAAATCATTCTAGTTAAATGTAGGTAATTGTAAGGTCCATTCTATTCTTATTTAAATTGCATGGAAATGAACTTTGATTGAATGTCATTTTTTAAATTATGTCTATATTTGTGTGGGTATATCAAAATCATCTAAAGAGAACAGAAACTCTTAATCAATCTAAGAAGCCAAAGGATGATGATGATGAATTGTGGCCTGAGAATAATAAGGTTGTTGCCAAACATACATTTTTATAATTATCAAATCAACATGCCATTCAGTCTGAATGATCAAATCAACTTGCCATTCAGTCTGCCTTGGTCTGAACAGTGTAAAAGTATAATTATATTATTTCCTGAAAATACAATAAAAAAAACAAAGAGTGTAAGAATACGACAGAATGAATGATGATAACACTAATAGGTAATAGATCTACAAAGGTAATAATAAAGTTATCCCTCAGGCAATACTCTGCACTCATGATGCGGTTGCTCAAAAAGATTACTACCCGCATCTCCCTGATATTCCTCTGGAAATGGATAATGAAGAAGAAACTGTGAAAATCGTACAATTAGTTAAAAGTGACGAGCCTTTGGTAAGAATTAGAATCCAATATTCCATAATTCAATAGCAGATTTAACAACAAACACCAGTTAATTCATTTAGAAATAGCAGCTAAATATGTTAAATGAACATGATACTCAGCAATATTAAAATAGTTTTAACTCAAATCTTATATAGGTGAAAGTGTTTGCTAATTTCATGAAAACAAATAATTTATTTTAACTTAAGTATGAAACAGATGCATGGATCATTCTATATAATTATATACAATGCAATTTCAGCAATATTATGTAGGTAATATTAGTGAATAAAATACCATGTCATCATTTAGGGTATATTGAAATTATTTTTTTATTAAAAGGGTGGAGCACAGAGTGCAGAGCCAATAGTGGTAAGTATTGATATATGTTTAGTACTGCTACTCATTTGAATGCTTACAATATTATTTTCAATCCTTTCCACATAGTGTACGTATACGCATTCACCTATTTTTCATTTGTCTTTTCGATGTTCTTCTGTATTTGTTATTCTTCACCATCACCGTGTCTTCAAGTTTAAGAATGATTAGCTGCTATCTCTAGATGCCGATGCAATTTGTATTGTGTTGTCCAGTACGACACCATTTTCAAATATTTTGTTTGTTACACTATTACCCCCACACAATACATCTTGCTTATTATTTTGATTATCAACCTGACCTAATATATTTGATTTTTTGCATAGTGTCTTGTTATTATAATTTATTTCTATAACCTAGCACTTATAATGAATGTGAATCAAATCCCCCACTTTTCAAAGTGCATTTTTCCAAAGAGTTCCAACATGCCGCCGTATGATATGGAATTATCATCACGCCAACAAATCAACATGAATAATTTGATAATGCTGTCGACTTAAAATGGAGCTATCCATACTTAGACTCACTCTGTACGATAGGGAGCAACAATAAAAACGGATGAAGAGACCGGGAAAATAGTGATAGCGCGTGTGATGCACGGTGGAGCCGCCGACAGATCTGGGTTGATCCACGCCGGGGACGAAGTGATCGAGGTCAATGGTATCAGCGTGGAAAACAAGACACCTGCCGACGTACTGTCGATATTGGTACGTCATTTCGGCCTTCAGTCATTGTGCAGTGTCGAAAAACCTATATAATAATGTACTACTAAAATAGTTTCTATTGATTTCACAGCAAAGTTCCGAGGGCACTATCACCTTCAAATTAGTGCCATCATTTGGCAAAGGAGGTTCACGGGAGAGTAAAGTGAGAGTCCGCGCTCTTTTTAATTACAACTCTTCGGAGGATCCGTACATCCCGTGCAAGGAGGCAGGGCTGGACTTCAAAAAAGGAGACGTACTGCACATAGTGTCCCAAGATGACGCATATTGGCAAGTTTTTAACCACTGATGTAGTCACCCATTATTTAAGCGTATACTAACGGTTACCTTCCTGTGTTTAGGTGGCAGGCTCGAAAAGAAGGCGACAGAGTGATGAGAGCCGGTTTGATACCGTCAAGAGCACTACAAGAAGGTCGCATCATTCATGAGAGGCAAACGGATCCGCAAACTTTGGATGGTGCGTTTTATTTTTAGTTTTTTTAAACATAGTAGTTTAGGTTTTCTTTAGTGAAAAATAGTACCTACTTAGTCATATCAATCGCGATGTTACACAAGCGCAAATATTCATTTATGTAATAATATTATTACCGTCGTCGGTTCATAAAGATGCATGTTATCAGCTCATTATCATTTACCCATTTTGCATGCTCGGCAGCCAAGCCGGCTCTTTGCAGTGTCTCCGTTTCATCCTCGGACTGCACTGCGAAAACTCCGTGCGCCCCAACGCCGTCAGCCACCTTATTATTGCCCTGCAAGTCCACACCCAAAGTGAAAAAGGTTATATATGACATTACAGAGAATGATGATTTTGATCGTGAAATGATACCAACTTACGAAGAGGTAGCACGGTTATATCCGCGCCCGGGAATGTTCAGACCAATTGTGTTGGTAGGTGCGCCTGGAGTCGGCAGGAATGAATTGCGCAGAAGACTTATTGCTACTGATCCTGAAAAATATGTCACACCTATACCATGTAAGTACAAATAGGCTTAGTAATAAATAGAATTGTGCAGTTTTGCCTACATTGCTAGGGCTGGCGAAGAGATCAAATGTTTTTTTTTTCAAATCATTTTTTTTAAATCAGGTAAAACACTGAAGTGAATTTGTGAATTATTTGTTTTTTACTTTAAATGATTGAGTGCCGACAAATGTTATAACAATAATTCTGCTAATCTTTTCAGTTACGTCTCGACCTCAAAAATCGAGCGAGCAAAACGGTAAAGATTACATGTTTGTTGGTCGTGAAAAAATGGAGCAAGATATCGATGATGGGGCATTTATTGAGCATGGCGAATATAAGGGGAACTTATACGGAACGTCGGCGGAGAGCGTTGAGACCATCGTAAATTCCAGTAAGTATTTCTTGATCACGAAATATCGATTGACAAGTGGTAGTACTTACTACTTAGACACTCACGAATAAAAAAATTAAGTTCAAAAATCTAAAACTAACAAAATCGCGGTCTTAAAAGTAGAAAACAAGAAAATAATTCTTGTATTCTATTCTGCTATTCTTCGTAGTCGCATGCCACTGATACCTGATGCTCGTTCATGGCGTTCTCATTGATACAGAAGTCAGCTGCTAATTGCCATTAGCAAGGTGGCATGCGACTACGAAGAATATCAGACAAGAATTATTTTCTTGTTTTCTACTTTTAAGACCGCGATTTTGTTAGTAGTCGGGTTTTAGATTTTTGAACTTAATTTTTTTTTTTGAATTTTATTTTTGTGTGTGCTTAAACTATAATATAATACATATTTGTAATGTGCTCGCCAAGACCTTTCATTTGATACCAAACTTGCTATGATTATCTCAAATTAATATTTTTTGAGGTAAGTTTTTGACATTTAAATTCCGTCATAAAAAGAATTTACAAAATTTATATAGCCTATGTCACCCGGGCTATTCTTACGAATCTATTGACACCTAATTTATTAAAAGCCGTTCAGTAGTTTAGGCGCTACGGTGGAACATACATACATACATAGACCGGACCGCCAAAATCATTCCCTTCCTTTTGGCTTCGCCGTAGTCGGGTAAAAAGCAATCTGAAAGAAGTATTGTGAAGATGTCAAGATGACTAAAGTGTGGAATTTAATTTCGGAGGCTAAAATGACATTACGTGGGTTGTCAGTTTTTTGCAATTCTTAAATAGTGATGTGCCAATACCGTAAATTGCCGTTAGTAAAATCAAGTATTATCGTTTTTTTATTTACAATAAGCTATCCTGAGTAAAGAGATTCGTTTCTATAAAAGAATTGATGAACTTTTCGACGTGTAGCCCGAAGAGTGAAATCGTCCAACTTGTCTATAAAATTTAATTTATTGCCAGGTATTTTCGGAGTGCTAAAATGTTCATTCTCTTTGTGCTCCTTCAGCACCCTGTAGATTGAAAGTGTTGCCCAAAATCGGTCTTGGTCTTGCAGTCTTGGTCTTGTTCTTGCATTTTCGCAAGACCAAGACCAAGACCGACCTAATGTAGCAAGACCAAGACCAAGACTGAACCCTGCAAGATTTGAGCAAGAACAAGACTTAGCCTGCAAGACTCTTGCGTCTCGCAGTTTAGTCAAACTGAGATCTGGGCGTTATTATTTTCTTTCTATGTTTTGGCGAATTTGTGTACAACTGTATGGATATTTGTATGTCTGAATAAATTAATTAATTGAATTAAATTAAGTAGGTATTTTGTTTCGACGACGACAAATTTTATTAGTTAGAATTATCAAGTCGAGGCGATGATGAAAAATATGTAAGTGATAATTATTTTAACCGCTAGCTGTTTGTGAAGAGTTTAGGATAGCCACTAAACACGCTCAGTAAATCATAATAGGTACCTACCTAAAGTCAGTAATTACGCTTAGGGACTAAATTGCATTTTTTTTTATAATTATTATAAAGTTAATTTAATTAATTTGGTGGTTTACTATGCCTATGTCAATTTAAACTGTCAATGTAAACATGTACCTACTCTGTTACGTTGTTCTTAGATCTAAACTAACGTGTTTAGTAAATAGCGATAGGCTAATAGGTATTTGCAAGACTTGCGAGACTCTTGCTGCAAGACCAAGACCAAGACCAAGACTTGAGAGCGCAATACCAAGACCAAGACCAGGTGTATTGACGCAAGACCAAGACCAAGACTCGCTAAGTCTCCTCTTGGTCTTGCATTTGGGCAACACTAATTGAAGGTCTGGATATGTTCAGGATTTCGGCAGTTTTTAAAGCATGTGTTTTTTCGGCGTCTCGGTTGGAGATTCGGTTTTTTTTTTCAGTATGAATATATTTGTAAGGTTTACCGTGTACAGGAACAACACTGATAGCATCTGTATTTTTTTTTCAAATCGTCTAATAAATATAAAAAGTTAGGTACGATTCAACAAACCGGTACCGTAGGTACAACACTATTACAAAAGAGCTGACAACATTATTATTTTGTAAGTTTGACATTTGCAAGTGTCAATTTGGTCTCCGAAATTAAAAAAACACACTGATAAAACATCAATGATTATATAACTTTGGTCAAGTCGTATGACACAAAAAATTTAATGGACTTGTCTAGTCAGTGCAAACATTTGTCAGTAACTCGTGTAACTCCACTTAAAATTTAAGGAGCTCAGCGAGTAGACAAAGACGAGCAAAGAAAGTACATTAGAATAGGCAGCGGAAAGATCATATTATATCTTAGCATTCTTAGCATTCGATCGCGACAACTATATGGCCTGTCGTAACAACATTTTGAAAGATGTAATCAAAATGTTGTATCAATATTCTGATTTATAAAAAAAAGTAAAAAAACTAAAACCCGACTACGACAAAAAAAAAAACGACGCTGAAAAAGTATGAAACAAGGTTTTCAGGATAGAACAAAAAGAAAAGCCGTAGTCACGCGGTATTAAAGTGTTTAGGTTGTTACCTATAACGTGTGACTACGGCTTTTCTTTTTGTTCTATCCTGAAAACCTTGTTTCATACTTTTTCAGCGTCGTTTTTTTTGTCGTAGTCGGGCATTGAGGTATAATGTACTACGCACTAGAGGAGACGCCTCAACTAGATTTTTTGTAACACACGTTTCGGTTCGTGCACTGAACCTCATTTAGTCTATGCCGAGCGGTTGCTGCGACATGACATATTTGAGTAAAGTTTTATTGTCTAAATTATGCCTTCGTGTGCATTTAGATACTGTAGAAATAATTCAATAAATATAAGTAAAAGTCAAGGAGTGACTTTTCACCAGTAAATATAACTATTATCTTTAAAACACACATAATTTAATTATATTTTTTCCATTGCAATATGTCATCGCGGCGGCCATTTTTACGTGAATGTCAAAGAATAAAATGCTCAGACCAGACACTATCGACGTATTCAATGCTTGGCCACGAATCCTCTACATGCGAGTCAAAATTGATAGTAGGTTGTATAATATTTGCTTATGTATCAAGACAATTAATAAAAAAGTTAAAATGTGAAGATTGCATTGATAGTTTGACTATACTAAACTTTCACTTCACACATCTATCATAGGTACGTAATTTAATACGGCAAAGTGGTCTTGTCCTGAAATGTGATTTTAGTTATATGTCCGTAAACACCGTAAAGCATTTAATTAGGAAAGAAGTATTTGCAAATTTGAATCAACATTTACTGAATCAGCCATCAACATTCAATCACAGATAAAATAAAAATTATTGTTACAGTTTAAGTAAATTTTTATTTATTTTCTAAGTACATACGTACTACAATATCAAGTAGGCAGAATAATAACATTATGTCGCATCTGCACGTATTGATAGTAATCTATGAGAACATGACACCCCCCGCCTGCCCCGCTGTCATCAAGTGCGCGCACATTTTTTGTTTGAAATAGCTACTCTAGTACGTTACACCTCAATGTAGTCGGGTTTTAGTTTTTTTACTTTTTTTTATTTAAACAATTTTGGTGTTAAATATTTTTTTTTACTCTTGACTTTTTGTCCGCTAGAGGGCGTGATTTTAAATTTGAGGCGTATATATAACACGGCGTATTTATCTCCATTTTTATTTTTTAGGCCTTACTTTTTGTCCGCTAGAGGGCGCCAAATCGCTTTTTGTGACACGTCACGCAGCCTATGTTCAGCGGGAAATTAAGACGGTTCTAACGATACCTCATATGTTGAGTTCCGATAAGTAGATTAGAAGCTATGAGGGAACAGATGAAGATACACACACACATACATACATATAAACATACATACATAGCCAGTCAAAATCATAACCCTCCTTTGGCTTTGCCGTAGTCGGAAAGAGTGTCCGTGGAGGTTTCTTGCCCGTTCTTCTCCATAGAAATCTACGCTAGGGAAAGGGCAACTGCAGTACTTTCACAAGTTATTATGCCTTGTGACTGTAGCTTCGTTTCATTTTGTTTTTGTGACATTCAAAAGTGCCTATAATGGTCTAATTGAAATAAATGCTTCGACTTGACTTTGACTTTATGTAATGAGTTCGATGAACGTTTGCAGGTCGCGTGTGTGTGCTGAGTCCCCATTGGCAGGCGCTGAAGATGCTTCGCACTCCGCGCCTGCGGCCCTACATCGTGTTCATCAAGCCACCTTCTCAGGAGCGACTGGTCGAAACACGTACGGCCGCCAACGCCCGCTCCACCTTCGACAAAGAATCCTCTAGGGCTTTCACGGTTAGTTATTTACTCAACATGGTACACACAAGAAAGCTGGTAGCCGGCGCCGATCTACCAGCGCCGAAAGGCGCAATTTCATTTAACTTGTTGGCGACGTTCGGCGCTTGTTCATATAAATGCCTGCGCCGGTTACCTGCATGAACCGGTTCCTAAAAGCGCTGGTAGGCTGCCAGCTTTCTTTATGTATACATACGACCTTAATTGTATGAAATTCAGAAGTAAGGAGGCGAAATAAAGCACAGTATAAAATCATCAAAGTTGTCGCCACATACAGGGTGTAAACGAACGCTTCACGAAGCCCTCAACCATGCACTCTGTACACCAAACTAAGTGACTCTACGCAGAAATAATTACTGGGAAAATTGATTTTTTGGGATAAAAGATTTCCGGTAAAACTCAATAAATTATGACTCAAAACATCATCATCATCATGCTGGTGGATGCTTTGATTAATAAACGGATAACGGGGGTATTATAGTAAAGTAATAGTTTTTAAAACTCTTAGGTATTTTAGAAAACGTGTTAAAAATTTTGAACTTTGACCTCCAATAGGTCTGGTATAGAACAAAAAAAAAAATAGGTAAAAAAACTTTTTAAGTTAAACGGTTTTATGTTAAACATACATTGCAATGTTTAAGATAAATGTACTAAAAACAAAAAAATAATAAAATAGATACAGTCGTGGGAATTATAAACATATGCATAGACTAGACTAAAATAAAACCGTGGGGCACGTCAATTTCAACGATTGTAGACAATTGACGTACCCCACGGTTTTATTTTAACATTGCAATGTATGTTTAACATAAAACCGTTTAACTTAAAAAGTTTTTTTACCTATTTTTATTTTCGAGTTTTTATTTCGCATTCTGTTTAATTCATTTAATTCATTACCTTTCATTTGATACCCATTTTGATGGGATTGATAAAACCTAAGTTATCCGCCATTTTGTAGAGGCCGCCATCTTGGATTTTAATTTTATATAGTACATTGTATTATACTGGTTGAGCACTTTCATTTGATACCCATATTGATGGGATCGATAAAACCTACGTTATCCGCCATTTTGTAGCGGCCGCCATCTTGTATTTAAATTTTTTATAGTATATTGTATTCTGCTTGTTGAGCCCTTTCATTTGATACCCATATTGATTGGATTGATAAAACCTACGTTATCCGCCATTTTGTAGCGGCCGCCATCTTGGATTTCAATTTTTTATAGTATATTGTATTCTGCTTGTTGAGCCCTTTCATTTGATACCCATATTGATGGGATTAATAAAACATAAATTATCCGCCATTTTGTAGCGGCGGCCATCTTGAATTTATAATGATAATGAATAAACATAATTGTATTGTCACCAAAATCCAAAGTGTATACAAAATTTCAGATTAATCGGTTGACAGGAAGAGGGTGAAATTGGAATTACTAAATTTGACCCAAGAATAATAAATAAAACAAACGGGGTGAGCTAAATAAAACCGTTTAAAAAATGCAATATCGGGGAGAACAAATGCCTTTAGGCTTTGTTACGATTCACGCCATTATTTTGCATTCTATGAGTACAATTAATCAACTCCATTGGAAAAAAACCAGCCAAGTGCGAGTCGGACTCGCGCACCGAAGCGTTCCGTACATGTTCCGTACAAACAATGTTTAAAATTATTAAAAATATTTTTCTTATGTGATGTAACTAATAATTTATGCTTTACGCAAATTTTCCTTTAAATATGCTAAAGACGTTGCTTCGTACCAAATTTCAAGTTTCTGAGTTCTCGGGAAGTAGCCTGTAGGGTTTGATTCCCTTGTGAGTATCGAAAATTTGCAGCATAAACGGCTGCATCTTTTGATTGCGTTGACTTTAGAAGTTTGATTTTTTCACAGCTCCAAGCGACAGTAGACCTGAGTATTTGATACAATTCACCTTGATACCATCATATTCAGCTTGATACCTCCACGCGTTCCTGAGAAAAAGGGTCTTGACAGACAGACGGACGGACAATAAAGTGATCCTGGTTCCATACTTTCCTTTTGTACCCCAAAAAACGGAACCCTAAAAAACAAGTCTTAATTTGGAATGACAATAGCTTAAGTCTATAACAATTCCCTGTCACCCCATATACCTTTATTAGAGACCATACATATATATAAGGTCCCATTAAAATAGGTGGACAAAATTTTTGAGATCATTCAGACCACCAAAATAAGGACAATGGTAAAAAAAGAAAATAAGAAAAACGCATTAGATACGAGAAAATAAAACAGCTAGCGAAAATACACTAACGCCCAAATACTCAAACGTCACTCAATTATAAGTAACCCTCAAAACTCCTGCTATCTCTGTCACTCTGCGTTAAAGTAACAAAGACAGCACGAGATTTAAGTGCAACTTAAAATTGAGTGACGTTTGAGTATTTGGGCGTGAAGGTGTTAAGTTCCCAACATTTTATTAAAAAAAAAAACACTTTAATTAGTGTTTTTTTTACTTGGATATCTTTGGTTAGACGTACTGAACCCTGTGTTAAAATTTGTCCACCTATTTTAATGGGACCTTATATTTTGGATACGAGGTAATTTGGGTATAATTACTTTTTTAATTACATTCAATTATCACCGGATCGTGCTTAGAAGAGTACACTACACATACATAACAGACACATTCACAATTAGTTATTGTCTCGAAGCAATCCTCATCACACAGTGGTCTAGCCATCGAGATGCACCATTCCCGGTGCTTACGAACGCATGTGAGCTGTGGTAACAACTTTAATCACCACAAACCTTGTTTGGTATTCCAACAAAAAATCGAATTAGTCCGCCTGTTAGATTATCGAAAAATATTGGAGACGTCCATTATTTTATCAAATTAATAAAAATTTACGAAAATAAAACTTGTCAAAGATCATGAGTGAGCTTGTGACGTCACACGACTTGACACGACTTTTAACACGAAGCACTGTATCGTCTTCATCTTTTGTTTACGTGACAAAAGAAAAAATACGTGTTCATTTTTTTTTGGAAATCTACCTGTCGGACTAATTAGATTTTCTTGGTGAAATACCCTATTACTCCGCACACAATGTCGATAACTCGATTACAAAATGTTCACCGGGATGCGCATTAAAATCTTCCAATCTAAATAGGTACAGAACTGATCCGTGTCCATACAGATGCTATTCTTTCTACTACCCAGTACTAACTGGGTTGTTGACGTCTGATACGCTGTAGCTCCATGTAAAATATTGGTATTCAGCTGTAGCGTTGAAAATTTCGAAAGTTTCAATATGTTTTTTACTCAGTAAAATACAAATTCTCGTTTTTTTCCGTATTTTATGAAAGTTGCAGTGAAACATTCACAGTACGAATCTTACGGAAAAATACGGGAATCTTTCGAATGTTGCATTGAAATTTTCACTTTTTTCCGTATTTTACAAAAGTTGCAGTGAAAAATTCACAGTAGGAATCTTACGGAAAGAAACAGGAATCTTAAGAATATTTCGCTTCTTGTGCTTTGGAAAATTGAAAAAAAAAACATTTTTTATTGGAATTGAAATATATTTGAAATACATATATAGGTGAAATACAAAAAAAAAAGAGAAAACATACGGAAGGTGATATGAACACAAATTGGAAAAAAATAGTAGATTCTTGGACATACTTTCCTATCTACCACCCACCCAACTACCCACCTTCCTACCACCCACCCAACTACCCACCTACCTACCACCCACCTACCTACCTACCTACCTACTACCCACCTACCTACCACCCACCTACCTACCACCCACCTACCTACCACCTACCTACCACCCACCTACCTACCACCCACCTACCTACCACCCACCCATCTACCTACCACCCACCCACTTTCCTATCACCTACCTATCGCCTGCCTCCTACTCCTACCAACTTCTTCGCCACCGTTCAAATCTTCCCTGGACTGCCACTTATATATTTTTAAACAAACATTACCCAAATCGGTCCAGCCGTTCTCGTGTTTTAGCGAGAATAACGAACAGCGATTCATTTTATATTGTGTTGATTTAAAACATGAAAGATTCCTGTTTTTTTCGAATCTTTCCGTAAATTTCCGTTTTTTACCGTATTATTCGAAAAAAAAAACGTAAATTTACACTGGCCAATATGTTCTTGAAACTTATGAAACTTACATTGAAAAATACAACGGCATTTGCAAGAAACGGGAATCTCATTGCAATTTTCAACGCTAAACTGGATAGACTGGAAGCTGACCCCAACATATTTGGGAAAAGTCTCACTTGGACCGCGTTTCGATTCTGACGCGCCTGCACATTAATATTCTCTAAACCCTTAAACCGCTAACCGTTATCACTACATATTATAAAACAAAGTCCTCCGCCGCGTCTGTCTGTCTGTTTGCGATAAACTCAAAAACTACTGCACCGATTTTTACGCTGTTTGCACCAATGGATAAAGAGGTTGTTGAAGAAGGTTTTAGTATATAATTTACCCCTGGAATAGGTTCCCATGGGTTGCGGGAACGGGAACAAAATTTCATGATTACTTAGTCGCCATAACCGGTATCCACGTGGTCGAAGCCGTGGGCATCAGCTAGTGAGTGATAAACTTGTCGTGAATGAGCTGCTGGCGTTTCTGCAGCAGAAACTGGATGTGAAGTACGAGGTGTCCGCTGTTCTGTGCAACAAACTAAAGCGAGGATGACATATTGTCGCCAAGTTGTTGCTGTCCACAGTGCTGAATAAGCGCGAACAAATAGCGTCCCGCCGCCGTGACGGAAACAAGAGAAGCCAGGATATCATCGCGCCTTTCTAGGAGACCGACCCTACCGACGTTTGTGGTGAAAGAGTTAAACAAGCTTCCTTCCGTTACCTTTGACCATGTCGATGTAACGAGCCCCTAAAGGAGTCTGTCCTCTTGAAGGCCAGTCTTGCGGGATGTGCTAGCGAAACTTGATCCGTCCTCACCGATTTGCGCAAGGAAGTTAGTGAATAGCGCAACAGTGTTGCAGTATCTAAGTCTACAGTTAATGCGCTTAGCGTATACGTATCGCGGCCGGCCACAATATATCGTCGTTGAATTCCGCGTTCGGCACTTTCATACGTCGATTGCTGTACTTGCAAAGCATTCCGACCGCGCGCCTCTCGTGGGCCCTACGAAAGTATTTCGCCAG
The DNA here is from genome assembly GCA_949775195.1 of Diarsia dahlii. Taxonomy (NCBI): domain Eukaryota; kingdom Metazoa; phylum Arthropoda; class Insecta; order Lepidoptera; family Noctuidae; genus Diarsia; species Diarsia dahlii. The sequence continues at coordinate 13,330,198 of OX459189.1, forward strand.
CGTCACCGCAAGTCCTTGTGACACTTCCAGATAAGGGTTTCGTGACGGTACAGGGAAGGAATCGCCATTCGCAAACGACCAAGAACCTCTTCGGCAAGACTCCTGCGGACCCTGAAGTGAGCCTGTGAGCCGCCATGCCGAATACACCGTGTACATTTCCCGCCTGCACTACAGTACTAAAGCCGAGGACACCGTGGAGTACGTGCACCAATATACACACCGAGGTTGCAGTTACTGGAGTTGTGCCTTAATGTGAACTTCAAGGTGTTTGTGGTGCGAGTACTGAATTGTTATCTGCTTCTTCTTCTTATCGTGTGGGCAGTAAGGTCTAACGACCCCACACACCCTAGTGTCAGAGTTTCTAAACCGCCTCAAAGGCCTCTGACATGGTTTGACGTTATCTGCTGAAGGAACACTTTTGCCCGCAGGACGTGGTGTTCCGTCACTTCCGCGGACAACTCCCACTAGACAGCAGCACTAGTGATGTGCAAACAAACAAGTGAAGTGCCTACGACTAATATATTCTTAAGTCTTATTTATTAACAAAAGTTTTGTATTGATTTTATAAGGCATATAATATCTATAATATGGGCCATTGTAGCCTGAAATAAATGATGTTGTTGTTGTTGTTGAATTCATCCATCATTCTGCAGAGGACTGTTCCTTACACCCTGTATTAAGGCTTTTCGAAGTGAAGTGCATTAATAATAATAATGAATGAATGTAGCCCAGTTTCCTAAAGCAGACATTATTATATTGACAGGAAGAAGAGTTCTCAGATATCATGCGCTCGTCCAACCGCATCAGCTTCTTGTATGGGTACATGTTCGACGAGGAGATAGTGAACGACGACCTGCCGGCCGCGCTGTCGCAACTGCTGAAGGCGGCGTGGCGCGTGCAATCCGAGCCCCTGTGGGTCCCGGCATCCTGGGTTCAGTAAGATCATCTCTCATTTTTAGTCCTAAACGTTTTATTTTGAACAATTACTCATACATACGCGCAGATGTTTATAGAATCATACCGAGCATAATTTTAGCACCAATGTACAAGTAACGAAATTTTTAAAAATCATTTAAATATATTACAGATCTTATTGTCTAATGTAGTCAAGTAGGATAATTTAACCCAATATTTTGTTATAAAAATATAATAATAGTTTCAATTTGTTCAAACTGTTTGTTAAAGATGAAAAGCCTTAAATATATTTTTGCTTATTAGAATATTATATTGTCACGAACAGGGCTTCGCAGAATAGATTAAGGTATTTTATTATTGTGATTTTATTAGAAAAAGAAGTTAAACGCATATCATAGAGTTGTTTTGAGCATCAATCAGTAAATCGAGCGACTGTTCGTGTTTGCGTACTTCTGTTGCATCATATTATTCATTACTGATGACAACATAGAACAGAGTGTGATACTGACTACAATTCTGACCGTAATCATATTCTAATAAATTATTTACCTTGTCTTAGTCGAGTAAAAATAATCCAAAATACCTGCATACTGCCTTATTACTAATGAAAAACAACACCAAATGGTTTATAGATGAATACGATTTAAAATAAATCAAGTATTCATTGATGTTCAAATTTAAAGTTAGTAAAGAAAAAAAAGTTTATCGTCTGTGAGTTATATTAGAAAGTATTAATTGGATTTATACAAGAATGAAGCTGCAATAATAATTAATTAACTGCGTTAATACGGTACCCTGTACCTTTGAGGCGGTAACTAATTAAAACGGATGTCTTTTACGTACAATAGTGAGAGGTTTGCCGCACTTTGGAGAGGGTCGCTTGAGGAGTTCCTTACAGTCAGACTGCGAAGTAACCGCATGTGCTCACACAACATGTGAGGCATACGTTTGCTTTCCAGATAGTTTAGCACTCTAGTCTAATAGTCGCAAGCGCGACTGCTGAGCATGAGGCCCTGGGTCGGATTCCCGGGTCAGGCAAAATGTTATTGGGTTTTTTCATGAGGAATTTCTCAGTCGCAGTCACGTTGTCTGGATTTGTTCCCACTTGATGAACTGGTACTTAAAACTGAATTACTTGGACTTACTAGCTAATGCGGCTGGCGTTGCAATGCTCTTTTGCCTACCCTACCTAGCTAGGTAGGCATAAGAGGATACCTAGGTAGCCTAACCCGGTATGTAGGTAGAAAAACGAGCATTGGAGGAAAGCATTAGGTAGGTAACTTACCTACCTACTATTTGCGTGTATACCTAGTTACTTACCAACCTACCACACGAGGAAATTACGGGCGGAGAAGAATCCAACAAATCATAGATCATTAAAATCAGCTATAAATATATAAGAATAGTCGCCCTTATAAGGTACATTTCTGCGTAACCCGTCGGAAATTAGAGGCGTGATGTTATGTAGCCTTGACAACGAGTAAATTCGTAATTTTCCCGTGGAAAGCAAATGCGTTGTTAGCATTGGCAGCGATTGTAACCGCACGGTCATATTGAGACACGTGCTTGTACAACTAAATACAAGTATGCGACAGTCTTTCATGTCAGGAACTGATATACAGCTGTTTCGTGTTTCATGCCCCGTAGGTTTATGATCGCAGCAGCGGCGGTCACATCCGACCTGGTTTCTTCTGGCGATGTTCCCGCGAGGTTTCTTACATTAGTGCTAGAGGCTGTCCAAGAGTTCACGCTAGCTCACGCTGCACTTCAACTTAAATAAAGGTATCAGATTCACACGCTCCTTCTTCTTCCTCTCGAATCTATGACTCAAATTTTCCAGTACGCAGCAACCTGGACAGCTCTGTCGTTTGGTTCATTCAAGTCCTTGAGCCTGACTGTAGCTAACGTGCGACTAACCGCCATATTGGTGATTATTGTTATTAGGTATAATTAAGATATATATTATAAGAAACCCGAGAAGTTTATGAGAAGCAACATAAACAATTAATATTTTAGACTGAATTATTCAATAATACAGAAGTGAATAATATTGGTGTTGATTGACTACTTAACTGGCTATTTATAATACTTAGACAACATTTTAAGGCCCGGACTCCACTAAAGTGGATATTGAAATCTCCATCGTAACAAATTTGCTAAGCGACAGTGTTCAATAACTCATTAGTTTAATCAATACAAAAGTCGTGAAAAATATAAAGAAAAATAAAATGACCTTTGTTTTTCATTAGCCATTTAATAACCTACAGTTAACCTACAGTCATTTTATACCTACAGTTTACAGAATTATTTTAATCCAGCATATTGATGACACTATAAAACAAAGCTGGAAAGCTATGTTTTGTAGTGGTCGATTAAATTAATTTGTTGCAACATTGAATAAAGTCAGTTAGTAAACTAGTCGTAAGATGATTGTCGGCACGCGGGCGTGTGATGCAGCTGTGGCGGCGCCCTGTGATGTGGCGCACGCGGTGACGTGCGTGCACTAGTAGTTGACCCCAAACCTCTCAGCAAATGATATAATAATGACTATTAATTACAGAGCACTGACGACAAGCTCCACCCATATCGTGTCACCCACTAACCTTTAAATATCAACTCAACGACTAACAAACAAATGGCTTTTAGACTCTTTACTTCTAAAGGTACATTTATTCTAAAAAAACAGTCGTGGTGTTAAGGTATAATATAGGGTGCTAACCACACCATAGATTTTAATTAGTTAAGTTATTTGCAAATAAATAGTTTATACCCAAACTTTATAATAAGTTTACGCGACTAAGACAATGAAATAATGTTTCGCCTGAATACGTGTGTAATGTCATATGTATGGTACATAATGTGTAAAATAAATATTGTCTTTGTTGTGTGGATGAGAGCTGAAGTTCTTTGGCAAGGAGAATACAGGCAGTCTACGTTTAGCGATAGTCTGATTATCGTGTTTAGGATGTATGTGATCTATTCATTTCTTCTTCTTTATTCTTTCCTAGTATAAACGTAAACGGCTGTAAATGGCATAGCTTGGAATGGCTTATGAGTGCACAAAAAATATGAGTATGACAGACGATTGTAAAATAATGTAATAAATGTAAACATGATTCATGATGTTTAACATACATACCTCTAATAAAACATTAATTCAATGTAACATATAGACTGCCTGTATTTCTTTATAGATTGTTCGAACATATTCTAAAATATAAACAGTTCAATAAGATAGCAATACTTATATAAATACGTTTAACAATACATCTTTTATTAGAGATTATTTAGAGACAGACTATACAAGTATAACTAAGGATTTAACTATCTATAACAATCCGGGTGTCCATGAAAAGTAATCGAAAATCTAAAAAAATGTTTTTATATATGTGTTCCTAGATTTATTTACCTTCACCGCGGTAAAATGTATGTAAAGTATATTATGACTGACATCTTATTTGAGTGTGTTCTTCGCAATAATGCGCTTTAACTTTCAAACTCTACTGATATCTTTACCTTCTTAGTCACCATGACAACAGCATCTGACTTTATTGGTAAAATCTACCAATATAAGACAATCATGTACCTGTATATCATATAGACAGGTGTCTTAAGATGTAAATAGTTAAATTAGAATTTAATAATGAAACGCTTTGAAAGTAGTGTAAATAAAATAAACCTTTTTAATCGTGACTGTACCTTGTAATTTGTAATTCGTATGTCCATGAGTGTTGTGAAAAGTGCACTCTCTTCACTATCACCGATATATTATACAGTGTTTGGTTAACGGTTACCGATACTATAAGGGCATATTATACACTCATTTCGATCGAAATATATACGTTTATAAATACTCTTAACCCAACACTCGCGAATGGCAGCCATCTTGGTTTTATTCGGCTAATTTAGGGTATGTTCAGTGAAATGCTAACTATAGTTTATTTGAGTCGAAAAGACTTATAAACGTGCAAATGACCAATGTTGAAATGAGTATCTATCTATATATCTATGTTACCGGAAATGTCTACATTTCCGAGCCTGCCATTATTTTACACATTTCCTAAAATGTGTAAAATAATGTTTCAAAGATTCCTTAATACACACATTTCCTGGGAAATGTATATGCGGGGCTCCTACTTCTGGGTGGTTTAAAAAAAAAAACTCGCTTCGCTCGCTCTTTCATCCAAGTTTTCCTAGTAGTGGGATCGCAGGGTATGTCGGGTCTCAGTACATACTCAGAGGAAGAAGGAGGACTTTCCCCGCTATACTGACAAACAGCAAGAATTTTATACATTTCCGATTGCTATTTAGGAAATGTATAGTTTTCCTAGGAAAAGTGCATATTACAAAATATATCATAGATTTCCTATCTATTTTAGGAATTGTACACATTTCCTAGGAATTGTATACAATGACGGATTACACACATTTCCGTTACCATCTATATACGAGTATATAAATATAAAGAGAAGACCTGACTGACTGACTGACTCATCAACGCCCAGCCCAAACCATTGGACCTAGAAAGCTGAAATTTTGCACAGAGGTTCCCTTTATAATTTAGACAAGGAATAAGGAAGGATTTTTCGAAATTCAACCCCTAAGGGAGTTAAATAGGGGATGAAAGTTTGTATGGAAAATCGTCATTTTCACGCGGGTGAAACCGCTGGCAAAAGCTAGTATTATATACATTTTTAAAGTATCGGTAACCATCAACAAACACTCTGTATATACCAATATCTTTTGTTTTTCAATAACGGTGATGATGTTGATGTGCATACAACATCCAAAATTGCACCAGAAGTTCAAAAATATAAAGTTGACTTAATGCGAGGTGGTTTTTCTCATACATTATATTTTTGGAGATACTTCACTATTTCTGCTACCATACAACATGTAAACGAACCCTTTACGAAGCCGACAACCAAGCATCCTGTACATCAAACTAAGTTACTTTACGCATATATTATTGCTGGGATATGCTTTTTTTCGGGGTATAAAATCTGGGTGGTAAACAATGTTACTACACCCAAAACATTGTGCTTATGTTATAGATGCATTGAGTAGTATTGGGTTTTGGAGATCATCATCAACAGCCTATTAATGTTCCCACTGCTGGGAACACTCTCTTTGAGAGGGAATGGGCTATAATCTACCACACGGGCCCAGTGCGGATTGGTAGATGTCACAAGTCTTCGAATTTTTTGGTTCTAAGACATGCCGGTTTCCTCACGATGTTTTCCTTCACCGTTTTGAGAGCAGCGGTGATGAAATAAATTACACAAAGTAATGTGCCTGCCTGGGTTTGGAGGTATTTAAAGTCAAATTATAACATTAAACACTTAAAAACAACTTTTGGGAAAGTTAGAACTTTGACCCCAACACCTACCAGGTATGGTCTAGAACTCTAGAACAAATAATGATCGCAATGACGGAAAGAACAAGTGCCTTTCGGTTTCGTTAAGGGTATTTTTACATGTAAGTATTATTGAATAAAAGATGAATAAAAAATTTTCGCTGCCTTCAAAATCTCTTTTCCTTCCACCTTCTAAATTTCATCTCCAAGTATATATAAGGACCCATTAAAATAGTCTAACCAAAGATATCCAAGCAAAAAAAAACAATAATTAAAGTGATTTTATTTTGACCTAAAATGTTGATTAACCAAATTTTTTTGTGTATTTCATTAGCAGATTTTTTTTCTTGCGATTAGGTATCTAATGCGTTTTCCCTATTTTCCCTTTTTTACCAGTATCCTTATTTTGGTGGTTTGAATGATTTATAAAAAAAAAATATTTTTATGTGACCTTATATTGTTATAATATGTAAAGCCTAAATTGACCATTGACCAATATATGCACATCCTTCTAGAAGTTCTGTTATATTCAAATCATCTCGCCTTAACTGGGATATACTTTCTTAAAAAACAATTCCAAACGCAACAATGTCAGGGCTCATATTACCCACTAGGAGGACTTCATGAACTTCGTGTACCTACTTCATAAAAGAATCACAGCTTTTGTTAATTCCGCACTTTTTTATCCTTTACACCCGAAATTATACGATAGTGATTATACTCTATCAAGTAAATGTATGACTCGTAAGTAATTGTTATTGTTTTTGCTAATATTATGAACGTACATTTTTTATTATGTCTTAGATGTCTCAAGTATAGTGTGTAAATATAATAAATGTACTGAAATAATGTATTATTTCTACTTTCGTCTTTCGTTGTATGTAGCCAATTTATTTTAGTTTAATATAGTTGATTTGAAAATTAAATTAATGCCAATCTGTATTTGTTACCTTTGTGATCTGAGTAGTTGAATATATTTGTTGTTAATACATACATGACTGTAGTACAGTCAGCATCACCAATATGTATATTGTATACACTTAGCAACGTTTAAAGGAAATTTCGCCTACTGTATTGATTTCATTTTTATGTTACATAACGTAACCAATTATTTGGAACCCACATTGTCATAAAGTAGGTCATAATTATCTCAAAGTATTTCAAAGATACAATCATTATTTTACGAGAAATTCGCGTTTGAATTTTGCCAAGTGTATACATATTATTGGTCGTGGCTGTACCTTCAAATGTACTCGTTGTTCTAGTCGAATCTAGTCACAAGGATGCCATACCCGGCATTCATTAATTTAAATACTGTTGGAGCTAGTGGAACTAGACTGAAAGATTCAGTTATATAGCTCGAACATAACATTTTATTTCTAAAAGATCTCTTGTAATAATTATCTAATATGCACACCATTATAAGCGTTTACAACTATTCCTTCTAATAGAATCGAATCAAATCTTTAGCTATCTTATTTATATCCGATTTCTGAAAGGAATAAAATAAACTAACTAGGTATAGGTACCCTGTTAGCTAATTTTTGTGCTCGTTTTTGTACCCTTTCAGAAATCGGTTGTTATTGATGTAAAACTAAGCTATTTTAATTGTATAGGTAACATTAAATGTCATACTTATGCTTGTTACCAACTTTCTCGATTTAAAAGATAAAAATATATTAAAACAAAATTTGGGATTATAATAAATTGTTATATAAAACCCAAATTAAAGACAGTACTCAAAAGTCTGAATTTACAAAATGGGATCTTACCCAATGAAATTATTATATTATGGTTAAACGTAGTTTTTAATTCAAAATATATGTATGTATATTGATCGTTTATCCTTCGTGCTTTTAAAGCATTCAAATGTAATAAATAATAGTTAAAACATTTAAATTAGCTCGTTATTGTATAAGTGGCGCACGTATCGACATTTTTCACGATCAGCCAGTTTAAATAGGATTTATCACTAATAACCAGATGATATTTGAAAGATATACATATATTCTACGATCATATTGTTTGTTGACCCTGGTACGTTGCAGCTTTTGCAAAAATGCTGGTTAATTAAAAGAATAGGTGTATACTTTAAGCTTGACAAAGGACGGGACTTTCATGAACATTGTATATCAGGCATGTATGAAGCCGCTGTCCCGTGCTTTTTGTTTGGATCTAGACGCTTAGTCATCACAGTATTCTCTGCGTAGGGTAATAATATACCTCACTTATTAATTTATCGGCCGAAATAATGTTTAAACTCAAATCTGGGCCTAATGCATGTACATTTAAATATCTTTAAAAATAAGAAAGGTTCAATATCATTAAGTTCAAAACCAAATAACTCGCTTAAGCGCTTTTGTTGGAGGCTGTAAGACGTTTCGATAGATTTGCTCGGGGATTATGCGCTTAATAGCCTTAATAGCTTAGAACTACGCTGTTAAAACGAATTATCTGGACAAAACCAAAGTGTGCTCAATATAAATCTATATGTTCTGTGATCTTCATGGTTTATTTTAGTATAATACTAGCTGATGCCCGCGGCTTCACCCGCGTGGATGTCGTTCAAATTATATACTAAAACCTTCCTCTTGAATCACTCTATCTATTAAAAAAAACCGCATCAAAATCCGTTGCGTAGTTTTAAAGATTTAAGCATACAGACAAACAAACAGACAAAAATAGCGACTTTGTTTTATACTATGTAAGGATACAAGAAGGCTTTGCCAATAAATCGAATGCTTACTTCTGATAACTCCAACTATTGACAATAAATGTTACAAAATGAAAGGCTCTCTGCCGGATGGTTTACAATTTAGGGATAATAATCTTCAAACACATAACAGATTGTGATAAAAATTATGCAAAGGTATATACTTAGTTATACATATTTAAATTCGTTACAAAACAACATAAACAAATACTGAAAGAAAACTCGTCAATGTTATGAAAGCAAATATAGCTAGCAATAGTAAATCTAGATGTTTTAAAGAAAGTTCGACAGTGGTAGGGATTGCATATAGTAAGGATTATCGAAACTTATCGCGTGGGGTTTATTGTGTTATAATGTCCGTGACGCTACTACTTAGTTATAATTATACATTTTAATTAATGGCCGGTAGTTATGGTATGAGATATATTTAAATAACGACGTATTTGGGTAAAGAAAACCTTTCTAATATAATTATGTGTTCACAAAACCTTAATAATAGGTACGTCGTCTAAATAATAACGTGATATGATATCTACGAGTATATATGTTCTCAGAAATAATTTATTTTCACACTTTTATTCCTTTAATATCATTAGGCATGTGTAATTTTATTGCGTTTGTTCTTTTTAATCGTTTTACTTTTGAAGGGTAGTTTTGAATGTCACATATATGTATGTAACATTCAAAGTACCCTCCGAATAACAAGAGTCCCTGGCCTGTGTAAAAATATATGTTTTTTTTTGTATTCAACCATCATTGTATTTATGTAGGTAACTGGGTTTAAAAGGAGGAAGTTTTCAATTGGTCTCTATATAATATTATTTAATATTCAGTATCTGTGTAGTCAAGATCATTGTATAAGGTGTAACCAAAGAAATATCTTAAATAAATGATAGTAATAAACAAAATGCATTTTTGTTTTTATTTCATGCCAATATAGTTAAATTGTCATTTTTTTTAACATGAAATGCAGAACATTATGTACATTTTTATAAGTGGTACGTCGGGTCCATATTGGCTCACCTAAAGTCCTTTATAGTCTAGTCAACAAGTGCTTTTTTGATAAACTTTTTTCAGCAGTCTCCGAAAATTATGATTGAGGTGCCATTCGATTCGGAATGGCATCCAGATAATTTTTGAAAAAATTGAAGTTCCGCTTGCAAAAAATGCAAAAGTTATAAACAATTAACTAAAAAATTGAAAATGGGTTTAATTTTTTTGCAAATATCTCAAAACCTAATTAAAATTTTTCAAATTTGAAAAAAGATTCAAAAAGAAGAGGAAAGGGGATAGAACCGATGTGGCATATCAACCTGTCCGCCATTTTGATTTCTTTTCGAAATCGCGGCCCACGATGAAAGTGATATGCATGGATAGAGGACATTTAGACGAACAAAAAATGTCCAGTAACACGGTACCCAAAGTGTCACGTTACCGAGATATTTGAAGGTAAAGATCGACAAATTAGTACAACGACAATCATTAAATATTTTTGAAAATAGCCTTATTACGTATATAGGTGTTAAATTGTATCCAAATAATAGTTCCCAGGTTGATTATTATTATGCGCACGAGAAAATCGCTTCGCATCGCAATGAAACGCTATTTTATGTCAAATAATAGTTTTCTCGTGCTCCTAGTAGTATGTAATGTACCTACTCTCCTTAAATAGCCAGTAATAATAATAATCAACACCTAAAGACACGTAAAAAGTCAATTTTGTATGTGGTCATTGTACTCATATGTCCATCTTTACCTTAATTATTTTCTCCCACTTCTAATTAATATTAAGGTATCATTTTTTTTAAATCACCATTATTTGTTTTAATAAATTGTTTATTACATAAACAATGAAAATTTTTATAAAACAATATATATTTTTTATATATCGAAAAGAAAAAACAGAAGAATTAATTGTTAAGCAACAAATGCGTTTTAAGCAATAAAGGACATCATCCATTTTGGTCCAAATGTCAAAGTGGCCGGCCAATAAAAAAAAGTGCTTTATTCTGAAAGAACTCGTTCGCCTTAGCATTTTTTTATACGACACCAAAGCTGTAGCACCAATATACTTGGTGGTATTCATGTTAAAAAAACCTGATTTTTCAGACATTTTTCCTTTCAATGAATCTGAAAAAAAAAATGTTCCAAGTCTTAACTTCCGAGATCCGCCTAAAGGGGGGGTGAAAGGGGGGCAAGGGGGTCAACATTGAAAAATGGTTTTTACTTCCCGGAGCTTCCTCTATACGAATCCCTAAAAAAAACTCGTAAAGTCTCTTTGTTTCCGAGATACGATAGGGAGGGGGGAGAAAGGGGGGGTTTGGCACTTTTCCCATACTCACGAGAGTTACTTGGTTACGAATCTGTCAAAATTACCCATCCACCATCTGGGAGAACAATTCTGTCAATCAGTTAGTCAGTGGTAATTGAGCTTTCTAAAGTATTTGTAGAACTCAAATAATACCAATTAGAGTGATGCTACAGCTTTGGTGTCATATAAAGAAATTCTAAGGCGGACGAGTTCTATCAGAATAAAACACTTTTTTTATTTGGCCGGCACTTTTACTTTTGGACCAAAACTGTATGAAATGTGGATGATGTCCTTTATTTTTTAAGAAACGATTTTTTTTAAAAGAATCATAGTTTTCATCAAAGATTATGTTATTAAAGAAAAAAATAAATTATCTCATAAACAACGCATTTGTTTATAAAAATTGTTTAAACTATAAGAGATAAAAAATATTAAAAATCATTTTTAAGTAGCTTCTGATCATACAAAAACAGTTCAATCTTATATATATAAAAGAAAGTCGTGTTAGTTACTCCATTTATAACTCAAGAACGGCTGGACGGATTTAGCTGAAAATTGGTAGGGAGGTAGCTAAGAACCAGGAGAAGGACATAGGATACTTTTTTTTTTTTAGGTAGGGTAGTAGGTAGGTAGGTAGGGTAGTAGGTAGGTAGGTAGGGTAGTAGGTAGGTAGGTAGGGTAGTAGGTAGGTAGGTAGGGTAGTAGGTAGGTAGGTAGGGTAGTAGGTAGGTAGGTAGGGTAGTAGGTAGGTAGGTAGGGTAGTAGGTAGGTAGGTAGGGTAGTAGGTAGGTAGGTAGGGTAGTAGGTAGGGTAGTAGGTAGGTAGGTAGGGTAGTAGGTAGGTAGGTAGGGTAGTAGGTAGGTAGGTAGGGTAGTAGGTAGGTAGGTAGGGTAGTAGGTAGGTAGGTAGGTAGTAGGTAGGTAGGTAGGGTAGTAGGTAGGTAGGTAGGGTAGTAGGTAGGTAGGTAGGGTAGTAGGTAGGGTAGTAGGTAGGTAGGTAGGGTAGTAGGTAGGTAGGTAGGGTAGTAGGTAGGTAGGTAGGGTAGTAGGTAGGTAGGTAGGGTAGTAGGTAGGTAGGTAGGTAGTAGGTAGGTAGGTAGGGTAGTAGGTAGGTTAGTAGGTAGGTAGGGTAGTAGGTAGGGTAGTGGGTAGGGTAGTAGATAGGTAGGTAGGAAAAACGCATTGCAAAGCATGCGCGGGTTCAGCTAGTAACAATATAATAAAGAAAAAGAATTTTTGAATGTCTAATGAAGCTTTTTAATTTTTCACCTCAGTAAATTGTTAATACAAAAACGAAAATTAACATTTTTTTAATTTTTCCAACGAGAGCCTATTCAAAAATAGCTCCACGAGAGGAAAAAAATCTCAGATTAATAGTTTAACAATTATCGCACTTGCTATGTTAATTCTCGTGCTATAAAAAACAGTTAATTAACTAATGGATAACTTATTGATAATTCGCGATAAAAACTTTTGAACCACTGATTATTGTTTATTGATCCATTCTGCAGGCGCCTGAATTTTTTCAACTTTTAATTTCCGTATTTAATAAGTTTCGTACCTACTATTCGGCCGCAGCGAAAGGTAATCTGTGGCGAAAGACGTAACAACCGCTTTGTAGTGCAAGCTGATTATAACTTAATTCTAACAGTATTTCAAACAAAGTTTGAACCACCACAAATAGAGTTTCTAATTTGAGGTAGTATGTATAGGCTCTTAATGATAAAAACAGCTTCACTTTAAGATATTAATATTTCTTTTACTAATATCCATTTTATAATGTATAATAGTTGTTAGGATAGTGGGAATTTGTTATTGCACTTCTCGACCCCATGCCTCGCCATACGGCTCGGATATTCATTCCGCCTCGAATGCAATAACAAACTTTCCGCACTTGTATCAAAATCTATATAAATAAAAAGAGAAGTCCTGACTGACTGACTGACTGACTGACTCATCAACGCCCAGCCCAAACTCTTGGACCTAGAAAGATGAAATTTTGCACAGAGGTTCCCTTAATAGTGTAGACAAGGAATAAGGAAGGATTTTTCGAAATTCCACCCCTAAGGGATTTAAATAGGGGATGAAAGTTTGTATGAAACATCGTCATTTTCACGCGGGCGAAGCCGCTGGCAAAAGCTAGTGTACTATAATTTTAAACATAGATGTTTTAAAATGCGCGCCCGTTTAATATCCGTAGGTCTATGTTCTATTTCCTGGCGAGACAAGACAACATTATTAATCGAGGGACGCATTTTCATTCCGAGATAAGGAAGGAAAAGTTCTGACGAGCAAATTAAATGAAATGTGAGGAAAAGTAAACATTTGAAATAATAGGTTGGGGAAAAAGTTTCTTCGCATAGCTTCTGATCAAAATACCGCGACAAGTGATTTTGGCAGTCTTCTCGTGATGTTAACTTCCACGCGAACTAAGCGACCAACAGCGAGATTTACGCGTCGAAGCATGGATAGCACTACTGAATCGGCATACAAACGATGAAATTCTTATCAAATTGTTACCTGCGATGAAAAGTGGATCCTGTACGACAACCGTAAGCGTTCGTCTCAGTGGGTGGACCCGGGTACATCACCTAATCAGTGCGCTACAAAAAAGATTACTCATAGGAAGATGATGGTGACTGTCTGGTGGACCAGTGCCGGACTTGTACACCACAGCTTCTTACCGAATGTCACAACAGTGACGGCAGATGTCTATTGCAAAGAATTGCAAACAATGATGGAGAAGCTCGCAATTCAACAACCAAGACTAGTCAATCGTTCTTCCCCATTGCTTCTCCACGACAACGCGCGAGCTCACACTTCACGAAAGACCATCGCAAAGCTACAAGAGTTACAGCTGGAAGCTCTCCGTCACCCACCGTACTCACCGGACCTTGCCCCAACAGATTTCTACTTTTTTCAAAATTTAGACATTTTTTTAAGTGGTAAAAAATTCGACACCCGAGAGGCAGTACAAAACGCTTTCGCTGACTTCATCGCCTCCCGTTCGGCAGACTTCTACAGTAAAGGGATAAACAAACTGCCATCAAAATGGCAAAATTGTATAGATCATTTGGGCCAGTACTTTGATTCGCTGAAATAAAAAAAATACCAAAACTTTTATATTTTAAAATTCTCATACAGATCGGCAATTTCATATGACTGACGGATGACTGCTAGATGCGAATACTTGAAAAGCTTTAAAAAATACACGTAATACGTGCCTATAAAATTTGAGAGTTGCCCTCGATTTTTCTGGGATGCTCTCATCAGATCCTGATTTCCTTATCAAGGTGCCACCGTGCCACCCTTGGGATATTTCCTTTCCAACAAAAAAAAAGAATTTTCTATATCGGTTCGTGGGTTCAAGCCCAGGCAGGCACATTACTTTGTGTAATTTATTTCATCACCGCTGCTCGTCATGGCATGTCTTAGAACCAAAAATTCGAAGACATGTGACATCTACCTATCCGCACTGGGCCCGCGTGGTAGATTAAACCTCATTCCCTCTCAAAGAGAGAAGGCCTGTGGCCCAGCAGTGGGAACATTAATAGGCTGTTGACGATGTTGATGATGATGAATGAGAGTTACCTTCTATCAGTTGGTCAACCTAATAGCCTTAAGGAATACAACTATCGATCCATAAGTATGTATAATTTGGAAGGAATTCTCTTTCAACTCCTAACCGTTGAGGAGTTGCACCTTCCATCATCAGCGCATTCACATGAGATGATTATCAGACGCAAATACTTTAACAGATTCAGAAAATATTATATGGAAAACGTAATCAGTGCCTTTAAAATTTGAGGGTTGTCCTCGAAATCTCAAGGATCCCATCATCAGATCCATCCTGACTTGGTGACAATGAGACCACCTCGGGAGTATACCCTTTCAAACAGAAAGAATTTTGAAAATCGGTATAACTAAACGATGATTACACCTGTAGTAATCCTAACTAATATTATAAATGCGAAAGTAACTCTGTCTGTCTGTCTGTCTGTCTTTGCTTCACGCCTAAACTACTGAACCGATTTGTGTGAAATTTGGTACAGACATAGTTTGGAACTTGAGAAAGGACATAGGACAGTTTTTTTTTTTTTTTTTCCGCGAGATTAACCAAAAATCTGCCGGAAGTCACTATTCCACGCGAACGAAGTCGCGGGCAAAAGCTAGTAATAAAATATATTGGTGTTATGTTAAATACCGGGAATATTGCCAAAATTGCTGGCAATATTGGCAATTTTACCCAAAACAATTTTTTTTTAAATACTTTGTAGCCTATTTCTTTAAAAGCTAATTTTAAATGTTGTACATAGTTTCCGTACTTAATTTGACTTATAATTAAGCAATATTTCCACTCCCGGCAATTTTGCCACCAAAATTCCCACTTCGGGCAATATTGCCGGCAACGGCACATTCTAGTTCCGATACAGATTTCGTCACTTAGCACTTCTACCTGTTCTTTCTGTTCTGTGCTTTACACCCTGTTCCTCATTACCCCCAAACATGGAAATATTGTCTTAGCCAGTCTTAGGCCCGTAATCCACCAAAGCGGAGAGGAGCGGAGACGAGAGGAGATGTGCGGAAATCGGCCAATCACATTAGTTAAAACTTAAATCTGGTCTTTCGCCTTTCCTGTGATTGGTCGAATTTGGCACATCTCCTCTCCGCTCTGCTCGTCTCCGCTTTGGTGGATTACGGGCCTCAGCCGTCCTAGTTCCTAACACATCTATGGTATCTTAAAACCTTAACAGGTAATAAACTTTTGCAGATAACGATGTCACAAAATGGCATTTGTTAAGTCACAGAGCACTTTTATTATTTGGCATAACTTGTCATCCTGTGTACCATTGTGTACCTTTTTATTTAAATGAATAAAATAACTTTGTTTCTTGTTATTCTGACTTGCCTAGCGCATGCAATTCACAGAAACCGAAAGGAGGACAAATTATTGTTGAGTCCCATTGAGTTGATTGATCTCGTGAGAGAAGAACAGCATAAAAACAAGGCTCCTCAGCAAACAGCCACAGTAGCGCATATAGAGAAGACCAGTAAACCGTTGGAGCCGGATAATTCAGAATATGACACAGAAGGTACACACTCGACCAGTTGTCTTTAGTAGAATTATATGATTTATCCATATTTTCCGTAGCAGTAGGTACATGTAGTTATAACTTGAACACACACACACTAGAATGCGGGTTGCCGAGAATCGGACCTGTAACTTCCATACTTCAACCGGTATCCCTTCCGGTCCTACGGCCTTACCATTCTTCATTCCATTTAATGCATTCCGCACTTCATCCTCACTAACATTTCTCACTAGTCCCTCATTCACTGGTTTATTTTCAAGCACAACACTCCAGTCATTCTCCTCATTCATCAGTCTTTCAAAGTAACCCTTCCACCTATCCTTAATTTTCTCATCATCTGATATAACCATCCCAGCTTCGTCTTTTACGCATTTAACCTACAAACATCTTTCGCCTGTCTCTCTCTAGCTCTCGCAAGCCGGTGAAGGTGTTTTTGGCCTGCTGAACTATCCAGTGTCTCATAGAGTTTATCCTGGGCATTTGCTCTCGCTATAACCGCAGCTCTTTTGGTCTTTTTCTTGAGTGTATCATACTCACTCTTCTTTTCAGCTTTAAAACTTGTACTCTCAATTTTTCCAACACTCTGCCATTCCTTGAATTTCATCTTTTTCTCCTTCAGCACATTCTGTATATCTGTCGACCACAACCACGTATCCCTGTCTATCGTGCCCCTTCCTTTTGTCTCTCCAAAAATATCTTTTGCTGCACTCCTAATACACCGAGCCATTTCATCCATCAGCCATCTCTAAAATCCACCACTCGTTCTGTTAATTTCTTCGCACTTAATTACATTAAACAAAAAAATAAAACCGGCCAAATGTGTGTCGGACCACGCACAATGTAGGGTACTAAACATATTTTCACAGATTTTATAACTGCAAGATAATGTAAGTTTGTTTTACTATTACAATAAATATCATCGTTCAGGCAGGTAGGGGTTTTAATCAGTTTAGTGAGTCAGCAAATTTTGATGGGCAACTACGGAACCCTACCGCCCTGCCGGTTTTTTTATTTAAATGCCGCCTAAAATTTGTTTGTTTTGATTTTTATTGCTGATTTGTGTCTAAAAAGAAACTAGTGAACATCTCATACATTTCCAAAACTCTCGAAAATCTTTCCAGGTACCTAACCCATTTTTCTAAGCTTTTATTGATTTTATAAATGACTGTACTAAAAACGTGAGTAGGTAATAATTCGATGACTCCATAGCAGTGAACCAATCACGTTCATTCTGTTGCAAACGGAGCAGACGCGGTAGGTATTGACGATTTCGAGGGGGGAGAGGGAAGTCGGGTTGCCAGGAGTGACCCACCCCGTTACATAATTGCATTGAAATCAAGCCACCCCTCAGAACACCCCCATGTTACGCCCATACAAAATTATGAATAGGTACCTACGTGCCACAGTATCCTGCCTTTTCGCCGAAAATTGTTCGGCAGGTTATCACTTGCCAACCAACGTTTCGCCGATGTTTCACTTTGACAACTAACGATCAGCAAATTTTTTATGCCACCGTTTCATTTGGTAGACTATTTATTGTTAAGAAACGTTTAGGACATTTATCATTTGTCAGACATTGTACTAGGCCACACAACTATAGTTGAATGACGTTTTGTCAGTGTAACAGTAACAGTTCCCTTTTCATACATTGATTTATTGAAAAAAAAAACTAATTTTTACCTTCATTTTTTATTTAAGAATCTCAAAATAACATTAAACCGTTAAATTAGCAGCAATGCAGAGCAATATTTTTTCCCCTGAGTATATACTGAGACCCCGACATACCCTGCGAACCTGCTACCTACTAGGAAAACTTGGATGCAAGAGCGAGCGACGTGAGCTCGGGACTTGGGAGTACCCCGACTCGGACAGGATAAGTTAGAAACGTACAGTTGGTAACTGCGAGGTTGGGAAATACAACAAAATTATATGATAAGTTGACAAATGGCGAAATAAAATTCTGTGAAACGTTAGTTGGCAAGTGAAAATTTGGCAAACAATTTTTGGCGAAAGGGCAGAGAACCACGTGCCACACTACATTTGCGAAACACGTCTGTGTCGATTGTTTGTTATCAAATGTTTGTTGTCCAAACAGTGTCATGCGAAGACGACCAAACATTGAAGAATCGTAAAATATGGAGTCGATGGAGCAAATGGGGCGATTGTTCCGTGACTTGCGGTGACGGCATCGTGACCCGGTACCGCTTGTGCGTGTCGGGGCGGTGCGCGCCCGGCGAGCGCGAGGAACAACGCCGGCCATGTGCGCGCGCGCCCTGCCACGCCGCCTTCTACAACATCACCGATGACCCTGTCGAGGTCGACAACTGAATATTTATCTATCTATAGCCTAACTTATAAATAAAAATATTTCATAAAGACTGGATCAAACTACATTTCTCGTACATTTCATTAACACCTCTTGAGGTGCTTAAATTAATAAGTACGACGAAAACAAATGAATATGTTTTACAATAACAGAAAGTCTACCTTAGGCCCAACACCCACCGGCGAAGGCGCGGCGAAGCGCGGTTCTTGATCGCACGCCACATAATCAGAGGCGCCATGAAGCGCACACCGCGGAGTCTTAGCGACTTTAAGCGCTGTCAAGAGCCGTGAAGAAACACGCGTCGTGGCGCGCGGCGGCTTTTCGGGCCGCCCGAAAACTCTCCAGGCGACTGGAAAACTTCCACCGCCCACGGCGCGCGGCGGTCACCAAGCGTCACGAAGAGGCGCGCGGAGTCGTTCGGCGCCGACCGGAGCAGTGGGTGGAGCGCGTCTGCTCTCGTGGCAGCTTGACGGCTCACCGCGCGCGCGTCTCGCTTTGCATGCCGTTTTCAACCGCATGTCATAGGAGTTAAGGTTTATTATAAATTGATTTATTCTCAATATCTTCGCCGCGCCTCCGCCGGTGTGTGTTGGGCCTAAGAAAGGCTCCTGAGAAAAAAATCGAGCTCGCTTCGCAGGCTTTTTGGTCTCTTTGGTTTTTTTATATATCCAGACTTTGTGCTGCTACAGCAAAATTTCATCGAACCCAGAACACCGCGACAATTAGTCCAATATAGTACACCCATGTACCCAGTCTGAAATCGTAGCACGAGCGCGTGACAATGTAAAGTAAATACTTAAATGGGTCATTCTACTGAGACAGTAAAAAATTGTGTTCGCTTAAAATATGTCCTAGCTCCTCTGTTTTTGTCTTTCTCAGAATTATTTTATAAAGTTTGTGGCATTATCTAACAGTTTACATAGACTTACTATGTATTTTTTTTTTTTTTTTTTTGTGGGACAGTACAGTGCGATCAAATTATCTTGGCAGCTCTGAACATAGGCTTTGCGAAATTTTACGCATGTAAACTTGGGAATAAAACTGTTATTGCTAGATAAACCAATACTTAAACGATCAGAAAATATCTAATTTAAACAGTGAGAAATACAAATAAAATAAATAACATAACACTTTTATACATTCGTTGTAACAAAATGACCTGCACGAAGTTCGGAGCTGCCAAGATAATTTGATCGCACTGTACGTGATTGCTCACGTCCTGTCGACGTAACGCAGGTTACAGCATCTAGGTGTCTCAAAAAATATTTTAAAATATTCCAGCCACAATTCACATGAAGGAACAAGTAAAGCATATAGGTAATAGAAAAGCATTCGATTATAATGTTGATAATTATTAAACGATATTTTTTAACTTTAATCAACACTAGCTGTGCCCGCGACTTCGTTCGCGTGGTTGTCGAAAACTAAAATGCGTCGCTTAGACAAAAGTAGGTACATTAAATATTGCCCTGCGTTAAGTTACATACTCTGTAGAAAATAAGAAGAGGGCAAAGCACAGACTATGTCTAATACTAAAGTTTTGATGGATGGATTATACTTACGTCATAACGGCCGAACGGATCTTGATGAAATTTGAAACGGAGTAGAAGACTGACACTCCCTTCCGCTCTGCCCAAAGCGGGAGGGGTTCTACTGACTAAAAACCATCCATGTTCCTTCTTATCCCTTGTGCCGAGGGCGCGGAATCTCTTTCGAACAACCCGCAGCCCCAACGGGACCCTCAGCACCGACGGGATTCGCAGCCCTGACGGGTGGTTTAGGTAGTCTGACTTGAGTCTAACAAATTTTGCAATTTATAGCTTAATATTTCACAAACGAATCCCTTAATCGAATAAGTGTTCGAGCAAACTCACAATCTTTTTCAAATACTTATCTAATGACACCCCACACTATGGACTTCGCAAGAAAAAAAAAACATCCCCTCTTTTATGTGTAATTACTGGAGATACCCTAAAAAAAAAATATTTTGCGGGATTTTGTTTTACGGCGTAACTCATCTGTATATTCATGCTAAATTACCTACTGCTTCCTAGTACTAAGAGTCCCTGAGCAATAGTGCGGACATGGTGCGGACGGACGGACAGACAGACAGGTATGCGGACATGCATGGCGAAACTAATATATAAGGATTCCTTGTTGAATACAGAACCCAATTTTATATTGGTAAATTTTTATTTAATGACTATTCACGGAACAACGCCATCTATCGAAGACAAAGATAAACTGCTAAAATTGAATGCATGGAAAGCGACCAATCCAAGCGCGGATCCAGGGGGTCATGACTATGTGATCCTGGCACCAAAGCTGGATCCGCCCTTGGACCAATCACACTATAGGGTTTAAGCTATGTAGACTTTGAAAGCAGCGTCATTTAGACTACTTACCTACAGAGTACCGTAAGCTATCATAACTTTTAAAGTTATCTTTTGAAGGCATTTATTCATAAGTAGGTACCATATTCGTTTAATAGATGTCGTTGCATGTCTCATTCTTGATCATAATGATAAAGTTCTTCTTGAATACTATAAATTCAAATATCTTTTGATAGAGAGCACCGATTACGAATATTACGATGAAACAAAGACTAAGTAATACCCCAAGTTACGCACAACATTTATGTATATGTCGCATCCGGTCAATAGTACGGACAAGAAACGAATCGCAAGCGCGCCATTTTAACATCACGTGATCTGCGCGCGCTTCTACAGAGTCGTGATGTTTCATAAGGACGGCGAGGAGGTCATTCTATGCCTGACCGCCGCAGTGTGAAGACATTCCGGAACTGTACTCGATTCGTTGTACCCAGTATAAGTGTTGTGATTGGAGGTGTTGAAACTAATTTGTAATTTAAAATAAAAACCAGTGAATAAAAACCAGTGAACCGCAACCCAGTGTATTTTCGTTTGCACGAGACCCAAACTCTGCCCACATAATGTCTGAATCTGATAGAATAATACTGGTGGATCCTACATCAGAAGTGGTATGTAACTCTAACGCCTACATAGTGTGAGTGACAGTGCTAGGCCGGAAAAGTGTAAAGACAATGCGCGTGCGTCTGAAAGTGACATAGAAACGGAAATGTGGTGTTTTCTGTTCGAGCAGCTAAACAAAAACTTTATGACTATTGTGCAAAAAATGAAAACACCTTTTGCGAGTACGGATATTCGCCTACCGCATTTTGACCCTGAAAAACGGAATATTGTCCCGCGTGCTTGGTTGGCAACAGCCGACATGTGTGTCACAATATAAATATGGACAGTACGGAAACTGCCTACAAACGCTCGAAACCGCACACTCACACAAACATGCGCATCGACAGGGCCAACTAGCGATTGTGGCAGTGCTCTCAGTTGTGCGTGCCGCGCCGAGACGAGTGGTTAGCTTACGTAAAAGTTTTTTTTTTAATTAATGTCCTCCAATCTTTTTTAAATGCCGGGAACGTATACGGGTGTTTGAACTCGGCTTCATCAAAACCGGAGATATTGTATTTTAAACTTCCTACTAATTTTGAAAGATAAGAATGATTTTTGTTATCGAATTACGGGCGTTCAAAGTTTCTGTAAAAAAAAAATTGAAATTGAAATATCTCGAAAACGGAGCGTCCTAGACAAAAAAGGACCAAAATTTTGACCCCCCTCTGCTACCCCCGTGATATTTAAGTGAAAATCACATAACACCAAAAAAAATTTTTTTTGAAGTGAAAACTTCTTTAGCGGCGCTGAGCACTTTTTTTTGTATGGGTAAAAACTTTCAAACTCGCGTCAGGGTCACGTGATGCTGATTGAAGTTTTCACTTCTGCCGGCACTCCCGGAGTGCTATTTTTTTTTACACTGGTCCAACTTTACTTAATAATAACATTATATAACATTTTATTAGTCTAAAACTGTGCAGTATGAAAAAAAATGAAATTGAAATATCTCGAAAACGGAGCGTTCTAGACAAAAAAGGACCAAAATTTTGACCCCCCTCTGCCACCCCCGTGATATTTAAGTGAGAATCAAAAATATTTTTTTTTTAAACTGGTCCAACTTTACTTAATAACATTAACCTTTTATTAGTCTAAAACTGTGTAGTATGATATGAAGGAAAGTTCATTGATAATAATAATTTAAAACAATATAATATTCGTTCTTAATATTAATAACTAGCTTTTGCCAGCGGCTTCGCCCGCGTGAAAATGACGATTTTCCATATAAACTTTCATCCCCTATTTAACTCCCTTAGGGGTTGAATTTCGAAAAATCCTTCCTTATTCCTTGTCTACATTATAAAGGGAACCTCTGTGCAAAATTTCAGCTTTCTAGGTCCAACGGTTTGGGCTGGGCGTTGATGAGTCAGTCAGTCAGTCAGGACTTCTCTTTTTATTTAATATAGATAGATAGATATTATGTTAATTATTAATTATTGTTAGCAGAATTGCACATCACTAGTTGTAGTAAGCTAGTTATTTTAATTCGATTCATTGATCACAACAGTATAAAAATATTTAAGAAAAAAAAAAAAACAATATCATTAACATTAAAAGGGACAACCCTATGGCTTCAATGGAGCGTAGGTAGTTATCGCATCAACTAGGCTTAGTTTCGGTACTGTGATACTGTCCATATTTATATTGTGTGTGTGTTATCGATCCGAATAGTAGGTGCGTCGTAAGTCGGCACCTCCGTCGCTGGTCGTCCTCCGCTGGGCCTCCTCCGGGTAACCGTTGGTCTCACCTGGTGGGGATGGACCGCCGGGGTGCTGTGAAGACAGCAGCGTCGTGCAACCGGCGCTGTGGCGCGCCTACAAGGAACGCAGCGAATGTCACGAGACTCATGGGAGAAGTTTCGTCATGTCTGTCGTCCATATCTTGTCCTGGGATGAAATGGAGCAATTTTAAGGAGCTGTTTATAGTCTGGAGCGCCCCTTAGGGTGATGACGATCGTGAAGACCCTGATGCGAAGAGGAACTGCCTTAATGAGCCATACACTGGACCCAAATCTTACGCATCCAACTGCCCTGGGAAGAATATCAAGGAGGCAAGCAACAGCGCTGTGCGGCGGCGCGGCAGGCTGACCAAGTAGTGCCTGCAGCAGTGGCACATAGCGAGCGACGCGTTGAAGTTTGCTATGTGAGCAATCCCAGCAGTGTGCCGATGAACCTGGTGAGTCGTACCCATTTTATTACGATTCTGGTGCCGAATGCTCTCTGATCAGAAATGTCTCGTCACAGTTCAGTGGCAAGCGTGTAAATAACATTGTAAATTGACCCGGGATAGGTCATGGTAGTCTGTACTTCACAATTATTTTCTGAGGTTATGATTAGCGATTTACGATTAGATTTTATTTCATGTTGTACCGGATAGTAGTTTAAAAAAAAATGATATTTTAATTGGCCTTGAGATTTTACAACAAGGATTTAACGTTAGTATGACGTGTGATAGTGTTGTTTTTGTGTCGTGAAAAGGTTGTTAGGTTATGTGATGTTTCAAATAAGCTCAAGAATGCTTCTAACTTTCAAATTGATTTCAATACAGTTGATACAGATGTTCCGTTAGAATTTTGTTCCCAATTAATTTATCTATTGACAGAATATTCATCTTCGTTTTCTAGTGGTTTTTAGATCCCATATTACAACAGGACAGTTGCAAAATAGGCTTGTAGATCCTAGTGGAACAGTTAATCGTTGCCACTACAGGGTTAGTGCTGTTCAAAGCGAAGTTGATACTGTAAGCAGGTATTTTTAGGCCAAGTTGTTCACTATTTCTAGTCTAGTGTAGCTTGTGAAAAAGAAGGGTGGTTCAGATCGAATGTGTCGACTACAGGGAACTGAATGACTATACAGTGTCGGATAGATTCCCATTGCCTTTGATAAAGGATCTTGTATCTAGGTTAGATGGTACCACATGGTTCACGTCTTGATTTATGCTATCAGGCTATCATCATAATTTTCAGTGTGATGTGTTCGGATTAGAGTTAAAAGAACGAAAGAAGTTCCGGAAAGTAAAGTACCTTTAACGTAAAACTTAGTCGAATGTGTTGATAATGTTTCAATTCAATCTAGTAATGGTGAGGTCGCTAAGTGTGTATGGTCACTGGGATGACTACTGTGTAGCCACAGGGATGGTTACGAGGCCTGGTCACTGGGATGACTATGGTCGGTTGTGGTCACTGGGATGACTATTGTGTAGCCACAGGGTTGGTGACGAGGCCTGGTCACTGGGATGACTATGGTCGGTTGTGGTCACTGGGATGACTACTGTGTAGCCACAGGGATGGTTACGGGACCTGGTCACTCGAATGACAATGGTCGTGATGGTTACAGGGATAACTATCGAAAGCCACAAAGATGGCTGTAAGAGCAACCACCATTCCTTGAATTGACTTTTGAGAAATTGAGAGATTTTGAGTTTTATTGGTTCTAGTTAAAGGGTACTTGCACTTTGTTGAGCTGACTATCCTAAGTCGTAATGTTTGTAACTAAAAAAAAAAAAAGGCTATGTAAACAAATTATGTGATTTTGAGGTGTACGTCTCGTAATAGTGAGACAATCTAGCAAGACTGATAACTTTGTTACAAGAGAAGTTTGAGAGTTCCTCTTGGTTAGGTCAGAGTATGAGCACTGAATATTTTAATGAGTTCCCTATTATTTGAATGAGTATGGGTGTTGTTCGACATGTCAGCTTTGAGAAAAAGAGTTTGTTATGATTTTCATTAGAACCTGTAATGATTTTGTTCAGAATACCTTTTATTCCCCACCCACTTGGGCCAGTAATGGCCGAACGACTGGTATTGGGCGGACTTTTGTAAGGTCAACTGTACAAATTTTGACTTCTGTTGAGACCGATGGAATTGTTTTAGAAATTCTATTTCACGTTTTACCCGACAATTATTTGCGATTAGTTTCGGTTCATAATGTCATCAAGGAGTACGTGTTTGTCATCATAGATGCGTTTACCAAGGTCGTTGTTTCGCTATCAAAGATTTTTCTAGTTTCTGCACTTCTAACAACATAGAGTTGCACTTGATAGCTACTTGAGGCAGTCGCGCAAACGGTCAGGTCGAAAGGGTAATGAGTACTCTAGTTTTGTTTAACTGGGCATATGCATCTAGCCTCTTGATTGGGCCATGAGTACCGTCAAAAGTATGTTGACAGCTGTAGAGACTAGTCGTGACCGCTCTTGGCAGGATGCATTAGGAGAGGTTCAGTTAGCTATGAACTCTACGATTAATAGGGTGACTAAATCTAGCCCTCTCGAGTTGATGATTGGAAGGGTAGCGAGATCACTTAGTTTAGTGACCGCTGATGATGATTAATTTGACTGTTGTTCATTTAGATGAGATAAGAGAGCACGCGACACAGAACATTGAAAAGAATGCTTGTTATGATAAAAAAATTATTTGACCAAAATAAGGCTCAGGTTTCTGAGTAAGCTTTTAATGATTGTTTTAATTGAAAATGAGGAAAGGAATGAGACAAAATTAGATCCTAAATTCAAAGGTCCCTTTAAGATAACGGTTCTTGACTCTAAGCGTACAGTTTACAAATATGCTCACGATCGTGTTCGTAAGATGCCCGAGGGCCAAGTACCAATAGAAATTGTAGAAGGAATAGATGAGGAGTTGGCACCTCTTTAGTTTGTGGTAACAGGTTCTGGGTTCAGTGGGTCGGAGACTATACCAGAGTATCGTAGCCGTAGCCCGTAGAAATCGGTGTCTTAAGCTGTCCGTGGGTACGCGGAGGGCGGTAGCTCTGGGTGGTATAGTCGGGTTTTGCCTAGAAGCGAAAACCATAGAGTCGAGGATTGACTCGGTATTCCCGTGGGGAATAGTGTGTGATTGTTGTTGACCATGAACGAGATACCTGGGGTTTTGTTGTTTGATCAATTCAAAGTGGAATTTTGTACTTGGTCTCGGTAATCTCGAATGATTATTGATTAATGCTTCCTAATTTTAGATTAAAATTAGACTAGTTCTTAGTGAAATGAATCAAATTATAAAGATAGAGTCCTTTTATTATTTCATGAGTCAGGAATGGACGAACAAAAACTGTGCGGGATTTTTGTGTTTTCCAGATTAACATCACACGAGGACGTGTGAATCGCAGGATGGCCGTGTCGCATCCGGTCAATAGTACGGACAAGATACGAATCGCAAGCGCGCCATTTTAACATCACGTGATCTGCGCGCGCTTCTACAGAGTCGTGATGTTTCATAAGGACGCGACGGCGAGGAGGTCATTCTATGCCTGACCGCCGCAGTGTGAAGACATTCCGGAACTGTACTCGATTCGTTGTACCCAGTATAAGTGTTGTGATTGGAGGTGTTGAAACTAATTTGTAATTTAAAATAAAAACCAGTGAATAAAAACCAGTGAACCGCAACCCAGTGTGTTTTCGTTTGCACGAGACCCAAACTCTGCCCACATAATGTCTGAATCTGATAGAATAATACTGGTGGATCCTACATATAAAAGTTACCTACATTAGTTTCGTAAATTTTACGTGTCATCGAAACAGACAAACAGACAAAAATGCTGGAAATGAGTTCTGTTGGTTATACTATAACACCCTGACCATTCCTTTTTTAAATATTTTCAATGTACTAAAATATTTTTTCTACAGATTTATTATATGTATAGATTCTACAATGCTCGTAAAAAATAATCACTTCTGTAGAAATGAATGGCAAAAATGGTAAATTATTTATTTTTTAAGATGTAACGTTATTTTCTATCTCTGGAAACTCTTTAGCATATCCTGTCAGTGTCAGGTCAGTGTAAGCCATATTTCGGCCAGTGACTACAGTGCCGAGAAAAATAAAGTTTGAACGGCGTTCTACATATTGTCAAAGTTGATACTGTACTCAACTAACCAAAGCAAGTAAGTGATTTATGAATGTGATTTCCCAGATAGCTTTATTAATCAATCGGTCAATTACTGAAATCAAGTGAAATAAATTCTCGAAACCTCAAATTTTCTACAGGATACGTATTTGTATGTCAAAACTCACTTCTGTAGAATTCATTTCTGTCGATATAGTCTTCTACAGAAGTCGTTTATGCTTATTAGATGTGATGATCTTTTATAAAAAAATATACACTGACAATATAACCTTACAAACTTAAAATGCTGTTTTTATTGTGGTTTGATAATTTTATGCACTGTGTCGCGTGTCGCTATTTGTTATGTCTACCGACAGAAGTGACTGGTTTTTCTACAAAAGTGATGGCATTGCTTAGATATCAATTTGTATTTACAGTTAAGGCGGGTAAAAAGTGGTCCGAGAAAGAAAAACAGGAACAAAGAGGGCATGGATACGAAAGAAGACGGAAAAAAAGATTAATATTAAAGTTTATTAGTTTTATGAAAGATTCTCTCACTTATGTTGAAATAATCAGAATCACTCCTGTCGAAGTGATGACACTAAAATGTGCAATATTTCTCAAAATGTTAATGATTGATCTCTGATTTTATTTTTTAGAAGATAATTACATGATAGCTCTATAGAATAACACAATAAAAAGCTGATTTAGTGGAATTTAAAAAGTATTTAAATTTTTTTATCACTCGGTAGAATGACCCAAATAGATTTTGAATCGAAAAAAAAAATACATACACAAATAGAGAACCTCCTCCTTTTTGAAAGTCGGTTCAGTATCACCAATAGATTTGAATTTAATAAATTCTTGTAATTTTAAAAATATTATTTGTGAAATGTTTATTTTCATATTTTTAATTGACGTATTTCCGTTACGTTTACATTACACCGCGCACTCATGCTAGAGCCGCAGTTCTTGTAATAAGTGTTTAGTTAC
Source organism: Diarsia dahlii (assembly GCA_949775195.1). NCBI lineage: Eukaryota > Metazoa > Arthropoda > Insecta > Lepidoptera > Noctuidae > Diarsia > Diarsia dahlii. Next base: position 13,358,728 of record OX459189.1, read on the forward strand.
GACTACGACGCGTCGGGGACATTGCTTCGAGGAACAGCTTCAACTTGGCAGCATTACCGGGTAAGGCTTGTTTACACGTGTATAAGTTAGCCTTTCTCACGGAATATTTCTTTCACACTTACTAACAATCGGGTATCAGTTTGATCCGGCACTCGACGCGAGTTACACGCGGGTTATTGTACAATGGACTATAGTGGTTACACATTAAAATGTACATTTACATGACGTTTACTATTCTGCCTTTTGTGGCACACATTGTATCATGCCAAAGTAAGTATACATTTTGCATATCTGAGATTGCATGTTGTTATGTAAAATACTTAGCTAATAGCTAGGATAGATTTAGAAATAGGTACTGGGCTAGGTCATAGGTGTCATCTACTGCATTGGTCTTTGTTTGCCTATGTACAGACACGAGAACTAATTTGTATACACGAAACACCTTTAAAACAAGTGTAACTTGATTTTTCCCAGTCATTAAGGAACCCGCAAAAGATATGAAGCAAGGGAAAACTACCGTCAAACCAACAACAGTCCCCGTCGAGCCCACATCGGGGGTGCCATCGATATCATACAAGCCAGGATCTCCAGTGTCACGCACGAGCAATGTATGTTTTGAGTTCTGCTTCTTGTCTCTGGTACGACATGCTTTACTAGTCTATGCTCGCGACTTCGCCCGGGTGAGGTTTGGTCAGTTTCCCACGGGAACACTTTATTCCGGTTATCCGGTAATACGAACTCGTATTACCGGAATAAAGTGTATAAAATAAACCATCGCGCATCGGTGTGCCCAATTCCTGCAAAACCGTTCAGTAAGATTTTGCGTGAAAAAGTAACAAACATCCAGCCATGTCGGTTTCCTCACAATGTTTTCCTTCAGAGTTTTTTGAGCGAGTCGTGATGACATAAATTACTCAAAATAATGCGCCTGCCTATAGGTTCGAATTCGAACCCACGACTTACTGCTCATAAGTTGGGGTCGCTACCACACGAAGTATTATAATATCTGTGCTACCACTATGCCATCAACCGGCCACAAATCCAGGCTCTGTGACTGCAGTCGGAATTACGACCACTGGACCAAGGAGGTCCATTCAAAATACAAATACATAATCTTATAATAATTTTTATCTACCCAAATATCATAAACCCTCTCTAATGCGTTTAAAAACCATAGGTAATGACCAGCATTACCAACCAGCAGAAATAAACGGAACTGTTATGAACTCATAACCTACTGAAAACAGTAGTTAGGTTATGAGTTTAAATTTGGAACAGGTGTCAAATTCAAGTGAGTGTGCTATTCAGCTATTCTAGTATCAGATATCGATACGAAACCCCTGCAATTCAGTATGATTTTAATTATAAATCGCACGACATTTAACTACCATTACTATAATAAATAATTTGCTTCTATAGGTGTTCAATTTATTTTTATTGCATTAGACTGGTAACAATGCTGGTCATTTCTCTATGGTTCCTGAACCCATCATAGAGCCCTTATGATATTTGGGTAGATAAAGTAGTATATGCAACTATACCTAATTAGATTAATTAGGCATTACAACACTCGTGTGATGCTATTAAGAAACTCGCCTTCGGCTCGTCTCTTAAACCAACACTTGTGTTGTAATGCCCTTCATTATGCACATTCGCATTAACTACTATTATATGAATAATATTTATCAAAACATAGTAGGTAGGTACCAGTAGCCAGTAGGTACCATACCATATCTAAATAACAATAAAAATACTAAAAACGTGTTTTTTTTTTGTCAGCAAGCAGATCTATGGGGAGAGAAAATAAGAAGAAATGAAATGTTACTGAACGCACCACATTCTTTAACGAAACTTGCTAAAACGCTGTCTCTAGGATTTGATCCTACTTTCAGTAAGGTGAGCATAATATATGTAAGGTCTTCATCTAATTAGTAATCGTTTAGGCGTTTTAAGGTGGATGCAATGAGCATGGGATGAGTATTTTTTTACGCCACCCGTCAAATTTCAGACCATTCGAAGGTACCTATTGCCTAAAACAAAAATTATCGATGGGGAATAAAAGAACTTTCTGCTTCGTTACCTTTTCGTTACCGTTCGCCTTTCGGCGTTTTACACACATGATACGATAGTTCTTGATTCTTCCGTTGACGGAAATAGAGAAGACTAGTTAGATCCTCGCCCCCCGCCGCACCGCCGCGAACCTAGGGCTAACCTAAGATCAAGACTATAGACTAGATACCTACCTACCTAGTCGTCCTACTGACTGGGGTTTAACTGCTTGGTGGAGAGAGAAAAAAACTTGAGAAATAAGCAGTACCTACCCTTGTACTCATATAATATATTATTTTATGTTATTTTCCTGTGCTGTCTATTGTGTGTACATAAATAAATAAATAACCTAAGCTATAATATTGTTGCAGGATTACTTCGAACCTTTTGAAAGACGACCGAGGCCGGTAACTCTAGTGGCCTTTCGGAAAAAGGGATATGCGCCACGCCATACCGTTAAAGTAAGGACCGAGAGTGCTTTGATAATAATCTTTTCACCGAGGTTGAGCTCCTAATGACGCCTTAATTCAAAGATCCTCCATCCTGGTTTAATCAATTCTGCGATAGAATCACACTGTCGGTGTGTAACATCGTTGTAACATCACTCTTACCTAGACTAGACTTGGAGATCACGACATTTTTGGTACCGATACCGATATCCCGAATGAAAATGATATAAAGTCAGTTTTGATTACTTTTGATATTACTTAACTGTAACTTAACAATAAAGCATTTTAGTGCTACTATTACTTAATTTTGTATCAAATTCAGCCATTTACCTTATTTTTTATAATTAGTTTTTCAACCGCCTACACTTAACGCAACCACTTCGCTCATGCAGACCCCAGACCGACATGTTTGGCTTGACATCAAGGAGTTGCTCTTTATCATATCAACGCAGATATTTTTGATATCGTTACCAAAAGTGCCGTTACCTCACTTACCTCCCTAAATATATAAAAAGCCCCATGCCTTGTAATGAGACATTGAATAATATATTAACCCTGAATCTTCAAAGCCTCTCCTAAACTCTATACCTATATAATTATCTTAGTTCTTGATTTCATTGGCGGCAGAACTCTTGCTTGCCCATTTAAACGAAAGATTAATTATAATTTTTATCTAAAAGTTGCTTGACTAATATTATTTTTGGTTATTGAGCAGCATTCAACAAACAGCAACGAGGTGGCAGAACAACAGTCACCTTTCAACGAAGTAAGCAATTTCTGGCAAAATGCGGATAATAAAGCATAGGAAAGATGTGCAGCTGTCAAATTACAACAGATCCAGTGCTATTTGAAGTGAACACCATGAATACTTGAGTGTCAACTTAATATCCCTGGAAAATAAAACAGTGGTTTAAAAGTTGTCATGCTTAGCAGTGCCGGATTGGGCGAAATAATCTTTTACCGAGTCTTGGTCCGAAAAGGTGTACGTTCCGTGTTTGTGATATTAATAATAAAGATATTATAATAAGTAAATTTAATAAAGTTTCACTCATTAAATTACGCTCAGGTGGGGGTAGGCAGGTTTGGATTTATAAGCGAGACCCGTACCAATTGCTCCTCCTGCTACGTAGTTAATCCGGCACTGCTGAATCAGTTCCCGTCTTCGTTTTTACTTATACCATCAAATTGCTGTTTTCTGTTTTGTTGGATTTTGTTAACTTCTTATTTTGTGCATGGGTAGTTACATAAGTACTTTTATTATGTAACAAAAAATAAAATGTATTTTATGTGCCTTGTTCCAATAATTTATTTAAAACTACTTTTTAGAAACGACACGTATACTTGCAAAATTTTATTACATTGAATTGTTTTATTATTAGAAATAAAATGTCGAAATAGTCATTATTTTAGTTTGAAATCAATGTGCATACATTCGTATTATGAATTCAAGTAAGCAGCTACTGAATTTGATAGGGATTTTAGCAATAGGAAGTTTCAGCTATCAGGAGGCTATAGCAATTGATGATCTCGATGACACACTAAAACAAGCCATATTTTTGGTCAAGCTGCTTAAAAGTGGTAAAGCTGAAACAATTATAAATATAATTTCCTTTACAATTTTCATTGAATACGACAGATAAATGTTTGTTAATGTTCTCTTTCAAAAGACTTTGGACCAGCTTTACGGGAAAACAATGAAGTTGTAGAAAATACTAATGAAGAAAAAGATGCAAACAGCACATGTTCAATGCCTTCAGACGACTTCAACTACACGATGGCAATGAATAAAACAGCAGTAACAGGTATAATACGTTTTGTAATAGGGACTGCAGCGTCTGCAGCCTACCTTTCTAAAATTAGTCTACACATAACAACTCTCGCATGTTTCAAATTCTCGGATTTATTTCTGAGACGGTATTAATGTACTATAAAATCAGAATTAATACCTAATTCAATAATAGGTAATCTATCCAGTCTGCTCCAATGAGGTTGTCTGCTCTATTGAAATTGCTAAAGTCGTCGCAAAGTTTTGCCCGATTTAATTGAAATAACTATCCATTGTAATCTGATAGCCTAGCAAAGAGTTTATCTTTTATAACTTCAATATAAATGCACATAATATTATATTAATGCATATCTTCAGGATTACCTAATACTGGGTGATATTATAAAATCATTAGTTAGATTTATTTTACAGAAGGTAGGTAAACCTTTCACCAATCCGCACTGGGCCCGCGTGGTAGATTATAGCCCATCCTTCTCCTAGAGAGGAGGCCTGAGTCCCTGCAGTGGGAACATTATAGGCTGATGATGAGGTAAACCCTAAATAACCCTCCTTTTGGGCTTCGCCGCAGTCGGGTAAAAAAGGGGCTGTAGGTTTGATTCCCATCCGAGATAAATATATGTGATGAATAACCTATGTGATGATGTCAAATATTTATTATTGTTTCCCTCAAATTAAAAACATTTTCGCTGTGATTGTTCTTTGTTTAATATTTTGAGAAATAATAATTCGAGAATATAATATTTTGCGAATGTAATAATATGAGAACAAAGGTAACCATCGACATGCTATGAAGAAGGCTGCTCAGGGTTATTTAAATATGTGGCTACCGTTATCCACTGGCGGTTTTTTAGCTACATAGGGACATTCAGCAGGACGCACGTCTTAGTTCAGTCATCTTAGTTAGTTCGCCTCGAATTTGAGATACCCAGTTATAAACTTGTATTTTGACATCTTAAAAGTTAGCTCAAAATGATCTACTTGTAAGTACATCTTCTTTAAAATGCGTAACATGTACATTATCATCATCACCCACAGCCCGAACTCACCCACAGCTGGGTACAGGCCTCTCTCTTCTTGTGCCAATCTCCACGGTCCTGTGAAAGCCTCATCCAGGTTTTGCCATAGTTGGGATTTTTTTGTACGAAGCGACTTATTCAATTAGAGCAAAATAAAACTTCTTTATTAGTGACAATTTATTACAGGCGCTTTTAAAGAAATGTTAAAATTGTAAAGAAAAGAAAATCAATGTAAGTTTTCCTAACTTGTAACAGAACATCGCATTTATCTATAATATGTATGTATTTAGAAATATATAAGTATGTTTATCAGTTGTCTAGTACCCATAACACAAGCTCTGCTTAGCTTGGGACTAGATGGCGTTGTGTGATAGTTGTGGAATATTATTATTATTATTATATTATCGCAGGAACAAAATCGCGATTAAACAAGGCTTCGCAGTGTGATATTTACTATAAAATCGTTCGCAGTACAGTCACAGTTTTTCGATGTAACGAAACATCTCAGTAACAAGGCGTCGATTTAATTAGTCGTCGCAGTATATAGTCCGGTCAATTTAGACATAAAAGTAGTGGTCAAATAACAATAATTCACACAGAGCCAAATATTGGTGGAGAGCTGGGGTATACCATTACAAACAAAGTCTTAAAAATCCCCATCGATCTTATGTGTGCTTCAAAAGTTATTCGGCGTCAAAGGTCAAAATTTGAGGATTTTTGAATTTTTCTCGAAAACGGTAAGTTTTATCAAAAAAAACCTCAACCCAAAGTTGTAGATCTTAAAATTTTCTACAAAAATGCTTTAAATTATTATTTTCTAAGAGTTACCATTCCTGAGATATCGCGATTCTAAGAGTCACATTATCCTTTATATAAAAGCGCAAGGTAACTCACTCCTCACGAAATCTCGAAAACCGCTGGACGTATAAATATGATTTTTGGCAAGGAGGTAGTTTATAGTTAGTAGACGTCCGCTAAGAACGGATTTTGCGATAGGGCCGGATTAGGGTGGTCTAAGGGCCCACGCAAGTTTGTATGAATCAGAACTTGCAAAAGCTCATAGACCACCCTAATCCGGCCCTGTCAGAAAATTAATTCATAGCATCCTGTGCGTATTGTCGGACCGATGGGATTCGCCAATGCTCGAACGCTGGATACGACTACACGCAGTCAAATAAACACGCGCGCGAGTATTGGGGTATCCAGTAGGTCATGTTTCTATGTTTGTGTTTTTTAGTTTTTAATGTGTCATGTCTTGTCATTACTAACATTAGTTATAAGCATTCCTGTGTTACTAACAATTTCTATGGATGTAATATCTGATAATAAATGAATAATAATAATAATAATAGCAGACGTCTACTAACTATAAACTACGTCTCTGCCAAAAATCAAGATTGTGGCACAAAAAATGAAGGACTTTCATACAAACTTGCGAGGGCCCTAAGAACACCCTAATACGGCCCTGTCGCAAAATCCGTTCTTAGCGGACGTTTACTAACTATAAACTACCTCCTTTCCAAAAATTATCTTTATACGTCCAGCGGTTTTCGAGATCTCGTGAGGAGTGAGTTACCTTTCGCTTTTATATAAAGAACTAGTATTTGCGTGGCTGCGCGAGCTGCGCGCAGCTCGCGGGTCGTGAAGAGGGGGAGCTTTTAAAAATACCTACACCTACCTACTACCTACCTACACCTACCTACACTCGGTCTCGCAGGTTCGCTCCACTCAGGACCTACCTACCACCGGAAAGCTATCATGACATTATCCCTGAAGCGTATAAGTGACTCTCATGAGTAGCTAAAAAGTGCAAAACCTCCTCTTTTTGCCCCCTTTTCCCCTCCTATCTTTTTCATAGTTGCCCCATTTGCCCCCTTTTCCTCTCCCACCTTTTTCATAGTTGCCCCATTTGCCCCCTTTCTCCTCCCTCTAGGCGGATCTCGGAAGTTAAGATACTGCGAACATTTTTGGCTTAAAAAAAAAATGGAAAAGGGGAGCAAGTGGATCAATTTTGAAAAATGGTTTTAATTTCCCGAGCCTCCTCTATATGAATCCGTAAACAAAACAGAACACGAATTTAAAAAAGGGGTGAAGACAGGGGGAAGATGAAGGGGTGAGAGGGGGGAGCTTTGAAAAATGATTTCGACTAACGCCTTGCCCCTTTTAATGAATCTGAAATAAAAATGATACAAGTCTCTTAACTTTCGAGATCCGCCTAAAGGGGGGAGAAAGGGAGCAAATGGGGCAACTTTGAAAAAGGTAGGAGGGGAAAATGGGGCAAAAACGGGAGGTTTTGCACTTTTTAGCTACTCATGAGAGTTACATATACGCTTCACCCACTCAACCTTCGCTTTACCGGTACCACCACAGGATAGATTTCGACGCGTATTATAATACGCTACGGAGGTCGCCGGCTCGCTTTGCTCGCCACCTCCCCTATGTTGCCAGCTAGTCAAAGTCTTCATTCTAAAAGTCTTTAGTTTTACTTTCATGTTTTTGGGCAAAATCTGGAAAATTACCCTAAAAATGTGGATTTCTTACTTAACAAAATACACAACCGGGACAACACAATCCGGTCAGAAGGTGCCGGCTGTCCCATTTATCGTGAAGAAAATTGGGATTTTTCATCATTTTTCCAAGATGGCCACCACACTGTCCGCCATCTTGTTTTTCTGAAAAGTCTTAATTATATCGAGGATACAAGCTACCGACTGGTGTACTTAGTGTTGCCAAGTTTTAAGTTTGGTAGAACAAAAGAATTCGCCAAAGTCGGTTATGATCCGAAAATTCAAGCCCCAATGACTCTCGGGGTTGCCAGCTGAAAAGAATGAAAATGGTCAAATGTTATTTGAGACACCTAATTCTTAGTGTTTATGTAAAATTTCCATTCAAAATGTCGTTATTTCCACTATTCATGTTTTAGGGAAAAATCTGGGAAAATACCCTAAAAATGGTGAAAAATTTTGCGTAAGGTAACACTCGACAAAATAGTACACAAACGCTTCATATAAGACAATCCGGTTGGGGTATGCCGGCTGTCCCATTAATCGTGTCGAAAATTAGGATTTTTCATCATTCTTACAAGATGGCCGCCACACTGTCCGCCATCTTTTTTTCTAAAAAGTCATAATTTTCCTGAAATCTCAGGGATATAGGCCACCAACTGGTGTACTTAGTGTTGCCAACTTTTGAGTTTAGTAAAACAAACTAATTCGCCAAAGTCGGGTCAGACCCAAAAAAACAAACGCCAATGGCTCTCGGGGTTGCCAGCTGAAAGTGATACAAATGGTCAAATATCATTCGGGGGACTCCAATGTTGTCAGCTAGTCAAAGTTATCTTTCGAATTGTTGTTATTTCTACATTTCATGTTTTCGGGGAAAATCTGGGAATTTTCCCGAAAAATGGGGAATTTTTTTAAACCAGGCCACACTCCTTGACGAATGACATAACCGGTCCATACAACACAATCCGGTCGGGGAATGCCAGCTGTCCCAATTATCGTGTCTAAAATTGGAATTTTTCATCATTTTTACAAGATGGCCGCCACATTGTCCGCCATTTTTTTTTTTAAAAGTCATAATTTTCCTTAAATGTCAAGAATATAGGCCACCGATCGGTGTACTTGGTGTTGCCAACTTTTAAGTTTGGTAGAACAAACTAATTCGCCAAAGTCGGGTCTGACCAAAAAATTCAAACGCCAATGGCTCTCGGGGTTGCCAGTTTTAAGTGATGAAAATGGTCAAATGTCATTTGGGGGACCCCATCCTTATTGTTTATGGAAAATTTCGATTCAAAATGTCGTTATTTCTACTTTTCATGTTTTCGGGGAAAATCTGGGAAATTTCCCTAAAAATGGGGATTTTTTTAAACCAGGCCACACTCATTGACGAATCACATAACCGGTCCATACAACACAATCCGGTCGGGGGATGCCAGCTGTCCCAATTATCGTGTCGAAAATTAGGATTTTTCGGCCTTTTTACAAGATGGCCGCCATAGTATCCGCCATCTTGTTTTTCTGAAAAGTCATAATTTTCCTTAAATGTCAAGAATATAGGCCACCGACCGGTGTACTTGGTGTTGCCAACTTTTGAGTTTGGTATAACAAACTAATTCGCCAAAGTCAGGTCTGACCATAAAATTCAAACGCCAATGGCTCTCGGGGTTGCCAGCTGAAAGTGATGAAAATGGTCAAATGTCATTTGAGGGACCCCATTCTTGGTGTTTATGTAAAATTTCCATTCAAAATGTCGTTATTTCTACTTTTCATGTTTTCGGGGAAAATCTGGGAAATTTCCCTAAAAATGGGGAAAATGTTTGCACCAGGCCACACTCCTTGACGAATTACATAACCGGTCCATACAACAGAATCCGGTCGAGGGATGCCAGCTGTCCCAATTATCGTGTCGAAAATTGGGATTTTTCATCATTTTTACAAGATGGCCGCCACACTGTCCGCCATCTTTTTTTTCTGAAAAGTCATAATTTTCCTGAAATCTCAGGGATATAGGCCACCAACTGGTGTACTTGGTGTTGCCAACTTTTGAGTTTAGTAGAACAAACTAATTCGCCAAAGTCAAAAAGTCCCAAAAATTAAAAAGTTCAATATTTTTTGGGGTTGCCAATTAAAACGAACCAAAATGGTCAAATGTCATTTGGGGGACCCCAATGTTGCCGGCTAGTCAAAGTCTCTATTTAAAATGTCATTATTTCTACTTTTCATGTTTTTGGGGAAAATCTGGGAAAATACCCTAAAAATGGGGAAAATTTTTGCACCAGGCAACACTCGTCAACAAAACACACAACCGCTCCCTACAACTCGAATCCGTCCGATGTTGCCAACTACCCGAAAAATGGATTTGAAAAAAATCGAAATTTCCAACTTTTTACAAAATGGCCGCCGCAGCGTCCTCCATCTTGGATTTTCACAATGTCATAATTTTTCCCATTTGCCATTGAAATTACCAACAAATTGGCAGACTTTTCGTTGGCGGTTTTAGAATTTGGTAGAAGAAAACAATTTGTCAAAGTCGAGTGAAAAAAGTCGACAATTTCAAAACGTCATAGCGCGGCCGCCATCTTGTTTTTTTTTTTTTTTTTTACTTTTTTTTTAAATGCTTTTAGATTTCGTATAGGACCTCTGAGTCGAAATTCATCCAAGTCTTTCCCCCACCGAAATCGGAAATGGACTCGCCCACCATCTTGGATTTGAACTTTCCCTATAATTTTCCTCTACTCGATTGGTCAGATTACACATTTTTGCAAAACATACCCCTAACCCATCTCTCACCCATTCCGAGAAACGACATGTCAATCAGTCAGTGAGTGGCTTTGTAGTTTTATATAACTATAACTAGTGACCCGCCCCGGCTTCGCACGGGTGCAAAAAAAGTATTAAATTTAAAACCTTCCTCTTGAATCACTCTATCTATTAAAAAAACCGCATCAAAATCCGTTGCGTAGTTTTAAAGATTTAAGCATACAAAGGGACATAGGGACAGAGAAAGCGACTTTGTTTTATACTATGTAGTGATAGTGATAATGACGTGACTGTTAGAATCGCGATATCTCAGGAATGGTAACTCTTAGAAAATAATAAAAAAGAACATTTTTGTAGAGAATTTTAATATTATGATCTACAACTTTAGGTTAAGGTTTTTTTTGGTAAAACTTACCGTTTTCGGCGGTTTTCGAGAAAAATTCAAAAATTCTCAAATTTTGACCTTTGACCCCGAATAACTTTTGTAGCACACATAGGATCGATGGGGATTTTTAAGGCTTTGTTTGTAATGGTATAAGCCCCCAGCTCTCCACCAATATTTGGCTCTGTGGGAATTATTGTTATTTCAAATGTCTATATTGACCGGACTAATAGTGATATCAATGAAAGGTTTTCATATCCATTGCTTAGGTGGTATAATTATTTTATAGTGAGTGGTGTGTCTTCAAAGGATATTGTTTCGACGACTAATTTGACGCTGACTTCGTCGCCGGATTCGCTGCCACCTTCGCTGCAACCTTCGCTACCAACTTCAGCAACACCTCCACCGTCACCATCGCCGCCACCTTCACAGCCAAATATGATACCTGGGGGATCTATGATGATGCCATACGCGAGCTGGTCTCCAATGCCTATGGGCTACCTGCCTCCCGTACCAAACCGACGAAGCTTTTTGGATGAAAGTTTGCCTCCCATACCAAACCTGCGAAGCTTTCCGGATGAAAGTTTTAGATTCCCATACAGTAAGATAATAATTTAATAGACGATCAAGTAGCAGCTCACCATTAGTGAATAGCAAATTTTTCTTCATAATATCTCATGAAAGCTCATTATAGTTCTACGTAGGACCAACAACGCCAGCTGCAATGGCACCCTCGTGAAAATTAACTCAAATTCAATGACGCTATCGCCCGAATACTCGAACGTCACTCAATTTTAAGTTGCACTTAAATCTCGTGCTGTCTTTCAAACTCAAACTCAAACTCAAATATTTTATTTCAATTAAGCCATTACAGGCACTTTTGAATGTCAGAAGGACGGAAGAATAACGAAACTACGAGTGCAATACGTCATTCCGAAAGCCACCACGCCGAACCACACGCCACCGAATGCCCGCAACAACGAACACTGCGAGCACGAAAGCACGCAGCGACGCAAACCGCAACAACGAATGCTTTGTTACTTTAACCCAGAGTGACAGAGATAGCACGAGTTTTGAGGGCTACTTATAATTGAGTGACGTTCGAGTATTCGGGCGTATGTCAGTCATCATAAATCAGTGAATCACAAGTAATCACAACGCAGGAAGTTGAAATGAAACATCCAACTATTCGACTGTAGTTTTAGATTCAGTTATACCTACTACAATTATGTGATATGGCCTGCGTGTTAGCTGATTAAGGCTACGTATGAACTGAATTTTAAAATTTCAATCATTTTTAGGACCCAGTCATCGACGAATGATGCCTGATTATTTTTACTATGGTAAGTTGACATTAACGTTAACTATAGTAAAATCAGCAACGGGAGCAGCGGTGGCCCAGTTGTGGCGGCCCTGACTTACGAACAGTAAGTCGTGGGTTCGAACCAGGGCAGGCGCATTACTTTGTGTAATTTATTATTCCATCACCGCTGCTCTCAAAACGGTGAAGGAAAACATCGTGGGAAACCGGCATGTCTTAGAACCAAAAAATTCGAAGACATGTGACATCTACCAACCCGCACTGGGCCCGCTGGTGGATTATAGCCCAGCCCATCCCTCTCCTAGAGAGGAGGCCTGAGTCTCTGCAGTGGGAACATTATAGGCCGATGATGATAATGATAGTAAAATCATACCTATGAGAAACTGGCGCAACTCAAGTTGCACCATAGACATAGTAGGTACCTATAATTAAGTAACGCCGTGCAGTGCATACACCTTGGGTCCAGCTGCCTTCCGAGGATGAAGACGGTTTCGCAAGGAGAGTTCCAAGGCGCTTTGACATCACCATTTACCAGCAACACATCCGGTGGGTGGAAGTCATTCACGTCTTTAAGTTTTAATTGGTTTTAAAACTCCAAATTCCACACGTTTTTTTCGTTCGCATTTTTAACCCCCGACGCAAAAACGATGGGGTGCTATAAGTTTGACGTGTCTGTGTATCTGTGTGTGTATCTGTCTGTGGCATCGTAGCTCCCGAACGCATGATCCGATTTTGATTTAGTTTTTTTTTTGTTTGAAAGGTGTATTAGTCGAGAGTGTTCTTAGCTATGTTTGAAAAACATCGATCCAAGATGGCCGCCGCGCCGCCACAAAATGGCGGAGTAGGTACATATTTGTTCACAACTCCTATCATTAAGGGTATCAAATAAAAGGGCTTGATTAGCAGAATACTACACACTATAACAAATTTCAAATCCAAGATGGCCGCCACCACAAAATAGCGATTTACCTACTTATTATTTTTTCACAACTCCATCAATATCGGTATCAAATGAAAGGGCTTGATTGGGAGAATACTATACAGATACTATAACAAAATTCAAATCCAAGATGGCCGCCATCACAAAATGGCGGATTACATATTTTTTACAATTCCGTCAATATGGGTATCAAATGAAAGGGCATGATTAGTAGAATACACTCTATCAAATTTCAAATCCAAGATGGGCGCCATCACAAAATGGCGTATTAGGTACATATTTTTCACAACACATCAATATGGGTATCAAATGAAAGGGCTTGATTAGTAGAATAATAGCTATACACTAAAACAAATTTCAAATCCAAGATGGCCGCCATCACAAAATGACGAATTACGTTTGTTTTTACAACTCCCTCAATATGGGTAGCAAAAAAATTACAGGGATTGATTTGTACAATAATGGTCACTATATTGAAAGGGAATGAGGAATATAAACTAATGAAATTAAAACAAAAAAGCTTGAAAATTGTTTTTTGACTTTTACTCCCTTTAAACTTGGTCAAATTTTGATTTAAAGGGAGTAAAAGTGAAGAACCAATGTTTTATCTTTATTGTGTTGGGGGTTTTTTAATTTTTTAATTTAATTACTTGTTTAAAGTAGTTTTTCGCAGTGGTGATAGAAAATACAGAACAAAGTATGGTGGGGTATTGGATTGATTAACAGTGGTTTCTCAGTTAGTTTTTTTAGCTGTTTCCACTGGCCCTATTACCTATTTAAGAAAATAGTTATAATTATAACTTTCGACTTTTCAGATTCTCCTTTTAGAATTGGTGGTAAGTTTGGCACGGTTTATAACATAACTAACTAACTGGATAACTAACTTGAAAAACAATAGAATCTACATATTTACACCTATCACCTTTAATAATATTTTTTTGAAAAAAAAATTTACCACAGTATAGATTTCTATTTTCTAGGACAATTTAGAAGATTTAACAACGAGCCAACTGCTGATCTTGGTATCACCTCAGGTAAGCCGCATACAAACGGAACGACTGCTTCATAATAGGTAACAGAAAACTATATCTAGCACGGTCACTAAGTAATACCTACTATAAACGGGATATTTACCATGTTCACTTATTGTTTCGAGTTCCCGATATTTCGGCGCTGTTACAACAAGCAACAGAACAACATGGTAAATATCCCGTTTATAGTATTAATAGTAGTTATATCTAGCACGTGAAGTTATCTGAATAATAAAACCTGGTATATAACAATCATCGTACTCATTATAAATTATTAATAGACAATTTCCATCTCAATGTCAATATGAGTCTTTGGTCAATTGTATAATACCCGGCACGGTTCTTGAGCGCTCGGCGGAAGAGTGGGGATCGCTGTGCGCATCGTACATTTTATGACAAATAAAACGCACACCCGTTTATTATTTACTAGCTGATGCCCGCGGCTTCGTCCGCGTGAATGTCGGTTACCGCGACCGATGTCGGTAATCGCGACCAAAAGTAATCTCTTCATCCCTCCCTTTCAAACCTTTTTTCGCACCAAAGGTGAACGCGCACCCAATAGATGGCGCTGTATGTCTGGAATAAATTTTATTTTTTATTTTATTTTTTGTAATAAAAACTATCCTATGTCCTTTCTCAAGTTCCAAACTATGTCTGTACCAAATTTCACACAAATCGGTTCAGTAGTTTAGGCGTGAAGCAAAGACAGACAGACAGACAGACAGAGTTACTTTCGCATTTATAATATTAGTTAGGACTAGTTAGGATTGGTCGTGAGGTAAGTGCAGCAGGAGTAAAGAACAAATCCCGAGTGACGGCTATGACGCGAATACGCGATGCGCTACGGGCCAAGCACTGCACTTTCCCTGCCCCGCGTCTCACTTCATACCACCAAAGGGACCTAATAACTCACTTTTGCGTCAGCGCTCAAGAATCGTGCCGATGAAAATACACACTCGCTAGTTGACCACATGATTATTTTTATTTCTTTTTATTGGTCGACTGGACCCACATGCAAAATTGAAAAAACATCTTGTTAGGTACCAGCAGGTACAGTCGAGCGCAAAAGTATTCAGTCAAAATATAATAAAACGCAATTTAATTTAGTAGTGTTTATTCTTAATCAGAATCTCAAATCTTTTTAAATTAGGCACATGTTAATAAAAAACAAAAGATTAATATTTATTAACTTAATGTAATACTCAAATATAACACGGTACGTAAAAATAAAAATAATAGGTACTTACTATTTAAAAATCACAGATGGCTAAAAATTTAGGAATAAAATTATACACATGAAGGAGGTATTGTATCTTGTTAATAGGAATCTCATAATCCTTCAGACCGGAATAGAAAATAATTTATAATAAAACGGATCCCCTAGGGTATCAGTTTTAGGGGATCAGACCGGAATAACTCGAAAAAAAGGCTTGGTTAAGGGCTAACATTTAATAAGAAAACGGAAAAACAACCTTTTTTATAAACCTGGACCAAATTTTATTGGGGTGTTATTTAACTGGTTAGCATCCTTACATAGTATAAAATAAAGTCCCTATTTTTGTCTGTTTGTCTGTATGCTTAAATCTTTAAAACTACGCAACGTATTTTGATGCGGTTTTTTTTAATAGATAGAGTGATTCAAGAGGAAGGTTTTAGTATATAATTTGAACGACATCCACGCGGGTGAAGCCGCGGGCATCAGCTAGTTAAATCTATATTACCTTTCTAATACCATGCAACTTTTTTCATTTTTTTTCCTTTTGTAATGGAGATGAGAACAAGGATAGTAAAGAAGTAGGTATTCGAAAGTACCAGGAGACCAGGATGGTGAAGTAGTAGTGTCATCATTGCATGTTAGAAATGTATCGAGATTTGATTATGAGATTCCTATTAACAAGATACAATACCTCCTTTATGTTTCTGGCCTCCTAGTAGTTTGTGAGACTTTACTACACTAATCCTTTTTAAATTATCCTATTGAGTAAAATTGATATTAATAAAGCTAAAAGATTCGGCTTTACTGCGTATGCGTGACTGTACTTTATAATAAAATTAGGTAGTGGGTCCAGTCGTTCAAATTTTGAATTGGTCGACTGAACCCGTGGGTCCATTTCGAGTGGGTCCAGTTGACCAAAGACTCGCATAGCATCCAGAATAAATTGCAATCTAATAGGTATAGGTACCTAGTTACAAAAAAAACTGCACACAAGCACTGAAGCACATGGTTACCTAATTACATGCGAACATTGAAACTCATAGAGAAAAAAACGCTACCAGTTAATTTTCGTTATGAGGTTCAAAGTATCTTGTGTGGATCAATAACCCAGTAAGAAAGAATAAGTTCCGTTTGCAAATGGAATGCAGCAAATTCCCTAGTGATATCCTACTCCTAAAGATTTGATACGTCTACAAAGGGATGACGGCCTGACTTTTAGGCATTTTGTTTGTTAAGCGCCGCCAGTGCCACAATATCGAAAATAAAATTTAAATATCGTCAGTCTATAAGTTAT
This sequence comes from Diarsia dahlii, assembly GCA_949775195.1. NCBI lineage: Eukaryota > Metazoa > Arthropoda > Insecta > Lepidoptera > Noctuidae > Diarsia > Diarsia dahlii. Next base: position 13,375,473 of record OX459189.1, read on the forward strand.
TTCGGACGAGTTACGATACCATGCGGATGCAGAGCAGCGCACAAGTTGTGCAAAACAATTTGTGCGCTGAACTGCATCAACAATAAGCACGTCACTCACGTGCGACTTAATAATAATAACTAGCTTCTAAACTTTCTTTCTAATATTGGTTTCAGCTACTTCACAAGCACAAACCACATCTACCCTTACATCAGTGACGAGCAAAGCAACAACTTTACACGTGAACGAGACAACGCCCTCAACAACCTCTTGGCCAACGACAACCAATTGGCAAACAATAACCTCTTGGCCAACAACAACCTCTTGGCCAACAACAAACTCTTGGCCAACAACAACCTCTTGGCCAACAACAAACTCTTGGCCAACAACAACCTCACCAACAACCTGGACAGCCAGATACCTCAGAAGATATATCATACCGAAAATCAGAAAACCCAAATTACCAGAAACCAAAAAACCAACATTACTGAAAAACATACCGTCAACCCAAAAAACCAAACCCCAAAAAAGCATTACAAAGAAAAAGCGAGAGCCGAAACCAAAAGGTGATTATTAATATAAGGTTTAGTCGATTTTAAATTCATATTGTATCAAAAATTTTCAACAATGTAGATGGGCTGTTCTCATAAAGCATATACAGGGTGTAAATCAACCCATCACACACACGTCAACCAAGCATTCTGTACATCAAACTAAGTACCCCTATGCAAAATTTTTTGCTGGGAAACGACTTTTTTTTTGGGGTCCAAAATCACATTTTACGCTAAAATTCAATGTAGCACTCTTAAAACATTGTGCTAGTGAATGTTTTGTAAAATAAATGGGTCATGGAGATATTTGTAACCTAAAAAACTAGTATTTACAAAAACAGCTGTGAAAAATTTGGAACTTTGACCCCCAATATTTCCGTAACTAGCTAGGGGGTTCCCATAGGTATGGTCTAGAACAAAAAAATAATCGCAGTGGTGGGGACAACAAGTGCCCTTCGTTTGCGTTAAGGGTACTTTTACACCCTCTATAGGGTGACTGGTAATTAATTAGTCATCAACACTTAAACAAGAATCACGTGTTAACAATCGAGTACAATCGTACTCGTGTTAACAAACTACTTTTAATAAAGCACCACACCTGAAATCGGGAAAAAAATGAGCTGTTCAGTACATTTAAACCAGTTATAAAGGGTCACTATACCAGTCAGTCCAGTCACCCTATAAATTCTTTACATTATGAAAAGTTGACCTAAGATAGGCAGTATCTATCAGTTTTTAGGAGTAACAAACTTGAAGACATGTTATTCTATAAATCTACGGACTTCGGACGTCTTAGGAAACATAATACAAATTTTATTTAAAGGTTATATTACGGTGTTGCATTGTCACTTTATTTTCTCTTCGATAGCAAGTCCTCCAGTAATTTCGAAGCGCAACATGAAACAGTCACCATCAGGGGTCATCCAACACCGCCGGCGTGGTAAGTCAGAACATGAGCTGTGTCAGTCGTGTAAGCTGTGGCATACAGCTGACACGACTCGAAATGAGACTTCCCGTATACAGAATAATAATGAATTCACTGGCCTACAATCATTTTGGTGCCGGGGATTTTAGACCTAATTTTAAGTAAGTATGTCTTACATGGTGAAAACAAAAATGTTATCCGTTTTTTTCAGTCAGCTCTAGTTCCTGAGATAAATGACAATAAATACTTTATAGAAAAAAAAAGATACTTTATTGGGCAATCAACATCAAGAAATTGTCTTTTGAGTGATTTTCTCGAATGAAACTGACATGGACAATCTTGCATGATTCCCCAGCAATAGTCAGCCAATGCCATCATATGAGTGTCCAACCTTCCTTAGTATCTATTCTCCATCGTTTTTATGTCTTGAATGGAAACTGAAAACATTGACTATTTCTTCATAAGCCCTAATTTTATATGCAATAGCTGGATAGCTGTTTTTTTTTTCTTGAAACGGGTTCATTAATAGTATTTCTTTCCCAAAGACCCCAACAGCAACAACATCTGTCATAGGCCAATTTTGTTTAGTCCAATGACGTGATTTGGCTAGATTGTCCCAGAGACAAATAAAACATGGGTATTTCGTATAATACGAGACTGTAACCCAATGAAAAATTACCCATCTTCAAGTCGACGCAGTTATGTTCAATATATTTATTTTATTTTATTTAAAATAAATCAATTTATTTAAAGGTTTTAATGTCACAATGTCAGTCTACAAAGAAGAATTTAAAAAAAAACATAATGAGGGTAGTAGGTAAACTAGAGCAGATGAATTAGAATGACATAATTATGTCAATATTTTAATATTTTGTATGTTACCTATTCTATCGACCCCAGACACAAACAGAGCTGCACCAAAAAACAAAATTGTCGGCCTTTGTAATAATTATGCGCGCATATTAGGGATGTAACGGAAGTGGTTTTATCGGAACCGAAATCGGAATCGGAGTTTTTAAATTTGGTTTATCGGAATCGGAATCGGAGGCGGAGCCCGAGATGGTGGGAGACGAGAGATGAGTTAAGAAGGGCCTAGTAAAGTAAATAGCTTTATTAAATACACCATAAAATCAACATAGTATTCAGTTCACAATAAAGTAAAAATAAAAGTAATTAAAAAAAAACAAATCCTAATTAAAAATAATTAATTTTATTAATCACAAACGATCAAAAATATATAAACTGAAATTAAATATTGTATTTTACAATTTATTGATTATTTTAATTTCAGTAAAGCAAATTGTACAAACACCTTCTTCAATTTTAATTATAATATAATAGAAACATAAAAATAATCATGTATTCAATAACAGTACGAAAATTATTACATCGAACTAATTGACTGCAAAAGTAGCAAATGAAAAAAAGCTTCGCAGCTTCGTTTCCGTCCAATCTATTTCTTAACGGGTCAGGCCAGCACCACAAAAAAGTTGTTCGCTTGCAACTGGCCTACTGAGCCTGGTGGACACGATAAATATTATACTAACGGGCAATCGATTTGAGAGATTGGAATTTTGTATTTCCGATCAATTTTCACCACAATAAAAGATCGTCACCGAAAGGTATACGTTTTTCCCTATTGTACTCACTGAGTAAACCTCAGTGAAATCTCAGCAAAACCGACAGAAAGAACGTGGCGCGTGTAATCCGCGCGACATGCATAAACCTGTTCGTGCACGTTGCTTCGACCTCCGAACCGAAGGTGTAATATCAATCGGAAGTTCCGACGTATCGGAATCGGAATCGAAGCTCCGTAACATCCCTAGCGCATATTATGGGGCTTCTGAGGGCCCCTCCTCAAGGGAGGAATTTGACTGCGATCCGTGGTCGGATGCTCTCTCTGTTTCATTCAGGTGCTTGAGCCAGCTATCAGCGTGTCGGCACAACGATTGTCAGATCAGGTGCGGGTTATCTAGCATAACCATATTTATGTTGGATAACACTGTACTTAATCGACTACGCTCTGAATCACGGAGTAACCCAGTTACGTCACCTTCACCGATGGTCACGGTGCAGCTGGAAAATGTTTACAGTGCTCCGCCGCGATCTGAACGCGCTGGTAAAGACGATGATGACGAAGTTATATCCGTGAGTACCCAATGCAACGTTCAATTGAGGAGCGCTTTGGAGGGTGCATTCCGGGAATACCGTTCCACACCGCCTGAACTTAGACCACAGTTAACTCGTTCGCCCATGCACAAGAAAAAACAAGGCGCTGGTGTATGCTCTAGATTCGCAACTGCTGCCAAAACAAGACAGCAGTCTTGTATTGTGCAGCTGTAGTGGCTTGTCGTATACCTCACGTTAAATTTCCTAACAACGAGAGAGCTGCTCGACCAAAGTTAACTGTTCCAGCCTGGCAGTGTAGGATTCACCGGCGTATCGCTGAGGCTAGAGAACTCATCGGTAAGTTAATTTTCTTCAGGGAAGGCAATACTCGCGAAGAATAGAATGATGCGAATTTGTGAAGCGGGCGTTCTCTAGAACAGATATTAGTTTTCCTGATTATTTGTCCCGCGTCACAGAGCGCATCGACTTCCTGAAGCAGAAAATCTGTGTGCATGGGCAAGCCGTATTCGTTGGTACAAGTGGTACACACAGAATCGCACTTTCCAAAGCGATAAAAGGTGGGTTTATAGAGCTTGGGAACTACCGGACCAAGGTGTGATTGACACGCGTCTGCCAGATGATGACGCCATGTTTTCGTTCTGGCGCAATATCTGGTCGGTGCCTATCAGTTACACGCAGGGCGATTGGACCCGGGGACCTGTGATCCTGTTATAGAATCATCAGCCCCAAGACGTAACTCGCGCAGTTCGGCCACTGCCTAACCGGAAATCTCCAGGGCCCGACGGACTGCACAACTTCTGGATCAAGTGGTTCCAAAGATCGCATGCTCGCTTGGCGTCCCAGTTTCAATCAGCCTTAGAGTCAGGGTCGCTGCCCCAGTTCTTAACGAGAGGAATTACCCACCTGCTCCATAAATCAGGTAGTACTGCGGAACCCAAAAATTATAGACGAATCACTTGTTTACCAACGCGACGGTCTATAAAGTTATAACATCACTTTTAAGAGATAAATTCAACCAAAGTTTTGAAAGGCTGCCTCTCAGAATGGATGTAGGAACTGGTCCCGTGGTACTTAGGAACTGCTCCTTATTGATATTACCATTAGCCAACAGGTTCGCCACTCCCAAAGGGATCTGTTAATGTTGGATGGATTATAAGAAGGCCTATGACTCGGTGCCTCATACATGGCTCATGAGGGTGCTGGAGTTGTACAAAGTAGATACAACTCTGCGCACATTCCTGATGTCATGTATGGGGAACTGGAGAATGATAATATCCTTCGGTATCCAGAATATTCCAGAATGTCGACAGATCGGGTGGAACAGTGAACCGATAAGGATCGGGCGTGGTATTTTCCAGGGTGCCTTGAACCTTCTTAGCACACTGCTGGAGGGTTCAGATCCAGGCTATTGCTTGAGGGGAGATGGTCAGGTCATATCTCACCTTCTTTACATGGATGATCTGAAACTCTTTGGCCCCAACAATTTGCAAATGATGAAGCTACTGAAGGTAATAGAAACTTTTAATAGTGGCATCAGAATGGAATTTGGTGTCGACAAACGTGCAGTCATGCATGTGAAGCGAGGGCAGATTATTGAATCCGTGGGAATTCAACTTTCGGATTCCATACACCTGAGATCCCTCTCCTCAACAGAAACCGACAAGTATTCGGGTATGTCGGAAGCATTATTTGGTATCAATATTGCCGGCATGAAACAATCGTTGAGGGAGCGCTTCTTTGGCCGCCTGAATAAGGTGCCGAGTAGTCTTTTGTCAGGCGGAAACAAGGTACGCACCTTGAACAGTTGGGTAATGCCAGTTTTGATGTATTCTTTCGGCATACTCAAATGGACTCAGACAGAAAGTGATACCCTGAATAGGAGGGTCCGCGTCACTCCGCGCACTACTGACCGTAAATCGGATGCATCACCCACGGTCGGCGGTGATGAGACTGTATATCCTACTGAAGTGTGGAGGTCGCGGAGGCTCTCGCTTGGTAGCTGGATCAAGGGCTTGATTCAGAAGGCAGTACTTGGACACGGCGCGCATTGTCAGGAAGTTCCTCTCTCAAGAGCCCCGACCACCAGTAGCTCGGACCCTGTTCCCAACGCCGGTGGGCTACTATTTTTTATATTTTAAATATATGTTTTATATGGTTTTGTAAGGAATATTTAAAAATATAATTTATACGTATAATATATAACTGAATAAAGTAAATAATATTTTATTGAACGTCAAATTTAAAGGCAACTTTTCTAGTGTTTTAGCTGGAAAGAAGAAGTGGCGGAACAAACTTTCCTTCCGACAACACATCTGTCTATTAGGTTAGAAGAACCATATTCTATACAATAGTATGTCTGTGTTGTTACACAATATTAACATGCAATTTCAATATCTTAAATTATTGTCGCTGATTGTGCATTAGACTTTAAACGTAACATTATATTTTATTTTCTCTTCGATAGCAAGTCCTCCAGTAATTTTGAAGCGCAACATGAAACAGTCACCATCAGGGGTCATCCAACACCGCCGGCGTGGTAAGTCAGAACATGAGCTGTGTCAGTCGTGTAAGCTGTGGCATACAGCTGACACAGCTGACACGACTCGAAATGAGACTTCCCGTATACAGAATAATAATGAATTCACTGGCCTACAATCATTTTGGTGCCGGGGATTTTAGACCTAATTTTAAGTATGTCTTACCCATTACCGCCGCCAGTTTGGTGAGTCAGAATATAAGCTGTGTCAGTTGTGTATGGTTGTGTCAAGCTGTGGCATACAGCTCACACAGCTGACACGACTCTTACCGTATACAGAAGAGAGAGAGAAAATAACACTTGGGTAGTAAAAAGATGAACCACGGTTCTGCTGACGGCGATGTGTCACTACCAAAAGGAAAAAAACTACAACTACGAAAATATTTTTATGGGCAGTTCCAGAATACCTACTTACACCATTTCCTGAAAACAACAGCTTTTGTCATTTTCATCTAGAAAGTTCCCTGTGTGGTGCACACAATCTATCACGATATCGGATAAACACAACGACATATTAGTGCTAGTGCGAAAATAAAAAAAAAACTGTTTCAAACAAATTCTTATACAGGGTGTAAACGTACCCTTCACGAAGTCGTAAACCAATTATGTATATCAAACTAAGTAACTCTACTCCATTACACACTCTATCTCTCTAACATCACGCCTGTGATTCCCGAAGGGTTAGGCAGAGGTGAAGGTGCCTAATAGTACACCCACTTTTCGTCAGTTATGTTTAAGTCCATCATAGGGTGCGAGCCTTTTGCCATCAACCAGGCACAAATCCAGGCTACTACCAAGAGATTCTTGAGGGAAAACGAAAATGGTAAAACGAAGATGGTACATCTCTCCAATAGCAATGTCATATACATCGTTGGATAGGTCTTTTTGAATGGAACAATATTTACTATGACAGTTTTGCCTAAATGTTTGTCCATTCTGAGCTATAGCTCAAAAACCAAAGTATAAGTGATACCTATTAATATTATAATATCTCAGTGTATAATGGTATATAACATCATTATGTAATTCGCAATTATCATAACATACCATCACGCCTGTTATGCCTAAAGGGTTAGGCTGAGGTGTAACTAATAGTACACCCATGTTTGCGGCAGTTATGTTTCCCATGTAATAGAGGGCGAGCCTATTGCCATGAACTAGACATAAATACAAATTCCCTGACTGATACTGAGAAATTCTTGAGAGTAGATCCAATAACAATTTACTTATTTAACTTTTTATTTCAACGATAGTAAATATTCAAATCTACTGAAGCCATTTTTAATTGTGTGCTCAGATGGTTACATCATTGATGCTATGGGGCCATATGCCGCCACGAAAACTGATGCGCAGATAATGTTAGACATCATGAATGATGAAACTCATCCAATACAAATATTTTAATACAAGAAAATGATGCATTTATTTTAGACCGTGGGTTTCGAGATAGCTTGGACGCAATCGAGGCCTGTGGGCCTGTGGGCTGTGGCTATGAAAGCTCTAATCTAAGCCTCCAAGTAAAGAGCGTCAAAAGTCACAGCTCACTAGCAAGCAAATGAATGAATGAATGATTAATGTATATAACATTATTAGAACGTCATTGGTGTTATTTTCCCTTTCCCTTTTTGGTGTTATTAATTATAAGTTACACCCGTGCCTATCCCTTCGGGGATTAAAGGCGTGATGGCATTTTATGATATGATAATTGCGAATTACATAATGATGTTATATTCTATTACACACTGAGATATTTTAATATTAATAGGTATCACTTCTACTTTGGTTTTTGAATAATAACTCAGAATGGACAAACATTTCTACCAAACTGCCATACTGACTATTGTTCCAGTTGAAAATACCTATCCAACGACGTATATGTCGTTGCTATTGGAGGGGTGTACCAGCTTCCATACATTTTTCCTGGTCGGACAGTGTTATTGGGTTTTCCCTCAAGAATTTCTTTCAATTGCGAATTACATAATGATGTTATTTTCCATTACACACTGAGATATTAGAATATTAATAGGTCTCACTTCTACTTTGGTTTTTGAGCTATAGCTCAGAATGGACAAACATTTAGGCAAAGCTGTCATCTATCTATCTTCTTCTATACTTATAATAAATCTGTAGAGAGGTCAATTCTGTACATGATATATATTTTCAAAATAACTATCAGGGGTAATTAGTGATCGATACTGATGCCAAAAATGCAATCAGTAAAATTTTTGTCTGTCTGTCTGTCTGTCTGTCTGTCTGTCTGTATGTTCCTTATTGAAACAAAAACTACTCGACGGATTTTAACGAAACTTGGTACAATTATTCTTCATACTCCTGGGGAGGTTATAGTATACTTTTCATCACGCTACAATCAATAGGAGCAGAGCAGTGAAGGGAAATGTTGGGAAAACGGGAGAAGTTGTTCCACTTTTTAAGCTTCCGTCGCGTGTGTAGCCTTAATGGTTAAAGCTACATAGAAATCATTTATGACGGAAATGTTCTACATAAAATTATCTTAAAAATATCCCACAACAGCATATGTCTATCTTTTATGGTTGACTCACAATAACACGTGTAACTCCCGATAGCTTAGCAGTTCGGAGCTTTCTGATTATATTTGTTTACTCTTACGTTTATAATACTCTCACTCATCCCTAATTAAAAGAAGTTAATATTATTACCTATTCAATAAAAAAAAAATCATAGTAATCGGTATAGAAACATCAAACTGAACCAAATATGAAATACGCCAATAAGCTGCGCGTGAATACTGAATCATGCCATAAGGATTATTTTTGTGTAACGGGAGCGAGCTTCATTCAATATTTGGCTGTTGATGCGTTCAGCGTTCGACCTTATTGACAGACAATGATTGATATTAACAAACCGTGCATAACAGCGCGACTTTTAGTCTTTAAATAGTTTATTTGAATTTCTTTTGTTATTATTTTATAAAATAGGTATTAAGTAGTTATTTTGGTAGTGTTTAAATATTCGTTCAAATTACAAATTATTAATAGTTCGCATTTTATTTCTTTTTAGGGGAAGTAGTACGCATAGATTTTTAGATACCGATAGGTAAGTTTTGGCTAATTTATGATCAATTTTATTTTTGTATTAAGTAGGTAAAAGCGTAGATACTTTTATTAATTACTAGCGGACGTCCCGCGGTTTCACCCGCGTAGATCCCGTTCCCGTGGGAATACAGGGATAAAAAGTAGCCTATGTTACTCAGGGTGAATGTAGCTTTCCAAAGGTGAAAGAATTTTTGAAATCGGCCCAGTACTTTTTGAGCCTATTCATTACAAACATACAAAAATAGGTACAAATCTTTCCTCTTTATAATATTAGTGTAGATAGTAGTATTAGGTATTTATTTTAAGTGAAGTAGGTAAATTAATAAGGCTCAAGGGCAGAATTTTCGTGTTGCTGGAGTAGATCTCGGTGTCAGTTGTTTCTCGCATGGTCAGTTATATGTCGCTCTTTCCCGGGTTAGCAGTTCTAGAAATCTTTATGTTCACGTGCCGGACGGGTCAACTTTCAACATACATAGTTTACCCGGAAGCTTTGGGCTGAAGTTTTACCTATAGAACGCTATAGGTACCTACTTAAGCCTCATGTGAAAGTGATCTAAACAATATTACCAATACATTAACTTAATAACATACAAGGAGTTACACGCTGACGGAGTCACGGGCACAGCTATTAATAATAATATTCTGCGGTTCCTTTTTGCGATATTTTTCAACAGTATTGTGGATTGACATATTGTATTTCCCTACTAAAATACGAAAGTTAATCTGTCTGTTACATCAAAACCACTGAACTGTGAGGAAGGACATAATGGTACTTTTTTACGAAAAACGACGGAAACGCGGACGAAGTCGCGGGCAAAAGCTAGTAGCAAATATTGTTCCATTCAAAAAGACCTATCCAACGACATTAGGTATATGACATTGCTATTGGAGAGATGTACCATCTTCCATACATTTTTCCGGGGGTTTTCCTCAAGAATTTCTTGGTAGTAGCCTGGATTTGTGCCTGGTTGATGGCAAAAGGCTCGCACCCTATGATATGGGACTTAAAAAATAAGTCTTTTTAACCTAACAGTTTAACTGTAAAAAAAGGTTACAGTGAGTCAATCTTAAAAGATAGATATATGCTGTCGCGGACTTTTTTTTAGAACTTTTAAAAAGGAACAATTCCTTCATACATGATATTAGCGTAACTTAAACCGTTTTCGCAGCGCACGCAGCGGAAGCTCTCAAAAAGGAAATACCTTTTCCCGTTTTTGTAACATTTTTCATTTATGCTCCGCTCCTATTAGCCGAAGCGTGATGTTATATAGCCTATAGCCTTTCTCGATAAATGGACTATCCAACACAAAAATAATTTTTCAATTCCAACCAGCAGTTTCTGAGTTTACCGCGTTCAAACAAACAAACAAACAAACAAACAAACTCTTCAGCTTTATAATATTAGTATAGATTTGTGTCCCACTGAAGGGCAAAGGCCTCCCTTCCCTCTTTCCACTTATCCCTATCCAATGATGTTAACTGCCAATCCTTGCAAAAAGAGTCGATTTCGTCCCGCCATCTTCTTCTGGGCCTACCGCGTTGCCGTTTGCTGCTGTTTGGGACCCATTGTGTGGTTAGTTTAGCCCATAGCTCCTCCGGCATGCGGCAGATGTGGCCAGCCCAGTTCCATTTAAGCTTGGCAGCCGTGTGACCTACGTCCATTGATATAATAAAACCCAAGATACACACTCCGCGTCTCAAAACCGTCCGCTTAAAATGAGTTCACAATGAACTCATTTCAAATAGTCTCGCGTCGCTCGCGTCTCTGCACGGTCGTACAAAATACTTTTTATATTGCTTTTTATAACTGCATTGTAAAAGGAATCTGTGTAAGGTTGAATTTGCCAAAAAAAATATGTTTATAGTGACGATAACTACATGTAGTAGTGCGTGTATTGGTGCAATGAGTGTTTGGCGACAGTTTCGACTGTTTGTTTTGTTCGAGACTGTGCATCTAGGGTTTTATTATATCAATGCCTACGTCGGCAATTTGAGTTTTGGAACGCAGTATCGAGTTCCTTATTCGGTCAGTAAGCTTGACTCCGAGGATACTACGCTCCATTGCTCGCTGACAGACCTCGAGTGCGGACTTTTGACGCTTGGTTAATGACCATGTCTGCGCTCCATAAGTGAGGGTAGGAAGAATGCACATGTCCATGAGTTTCCTCTTAAGCAGGGATGCACAGACTTATTGAGAGCAAGGGCCACTTGGGCAAATGATGAACTAATGGCGGGCCACCAGCACAAACTAAAAATTGTCAAAAATATAATTACAAAAATAATATACTAGTCTGAACTGAAGCGTGTCACTGATTTGCGCTTACAATCTTTTTAACACTCGTAAAATTTGCATGAATCTTCAGACAAGAGGGCACCAATATGCAAGAGCGAGCGAAGCGAGCTCGAAAATTTTAGGCCTTCACCTTGGAAAGGTGATTTATATTATTTGATTTTCATTTTATTAATAAAAAAAATGCATATTTAACTTACTTTTACTAGTAACGTATTCAAGGATTGGATAATCAGAAAAGGCGGCGGTAAGCACGAGCGTATAGCTCGCTAGCTAGAAAATTTTAGTGGCATGCAGCAGACCGAAATATTTACGTAGGATTTGTTCGAAAAGCCGCCCTAGGACAGCGGCTTAAAGTAAGGAAAATACACCACTGCTTGGTTGTCCATATTTTTGCAACAAAGTCCCGATTCCGATTGTCATTATATGATTTGATAACCATGACTTGATCTGTAAGGCCTTCTAAAAACGCCAAATCACACAACCAATCAAGATTTTTGAGTTACACGAACATTTCTGAGTGCGCATCATGCACCTGCACAGCGAGCCCGCTTAGTAACGCGCGTGATTGAAATACCTAATATTATTTGTAAGCCTCAGTCCTTCAAATGCACGAGGGTATATTTTTGCTGGCGGGCCGCGATCTGTGCATCCCAGCTCTTAAGGGAGAAAAAGAAAGAAAAAGAAAACCAAACTTACTGACTGCACAACACGTCTTATAGAAGAGCGGCAGAATTTAACATATTAATCTGCAGGGTATAGGGATCTAGATAGAAAAGTGAAGAGAAGCACACACAACTTGTTCATGCTGCGTTAACCAACAACCGATCCCTAAGATCGGCTATGCGTGGTATGGAAGTAGGCAGGTCTTCAATCACACATTTGAAGGTTAAAAATGGCGTTAAACAAGGAGATAGAGCAAAAATTATCGAAACAAGTACCGAATTTTATAAATCCCTATATTCCGAAAATTAAACAACCCAGCAAACATCCAAAGTCTACTCATGGCCTGAAGAGTTCCCAGTTATTACAGGCTCTCAGAGGCATGAAGTACAATAAAAGTCCCGGTGAAGATGGTATTACAACCGAATCACTTCGAGCCACAGAGCCTATCTTGTTGCCATACATCTGCAACTTATTTAACTCAATCTAAGAAACAGGTGTTTTCCCAAGTGATTTTTGCCACTCCAATGTTATTCTTCTCCATAAAAAAGGTGATAGAACTGACATCGGTAATTACCGCCCCATCAGCCTCATCTCCCACATTTACAAAATGTTTTAGATGATTGAGAATCGCATTTCTGGCCAACTAGATCAGCATCAACCTCCCGAACAAGCCGGATTTCGCCGTGGCCTCTCCACCAGACCATCTACTGTCACTTAATCAGGTTATCGAAAAATATCTCGAATTTAATCTACCCTTATACCTCGCATTTGTCGATTATTCTAAAGCATTTGACAGTTTATCGCACAACGCCATATTTGAAACTCTTAAAAACCAGGCCCCCTACCATAACGTCTTAAAACAGTCCTAACTTAATGTTATGATCCAGTGTGGAAACGTGACAGAACTATACAGAGTGTCTAGCGCCATCTCTCCTCCACACTGGATTAAGAATAAGTTAGGACTGTTTTAAGACGTCATAGTAGGGCCCCAGAACATCGAACCCCTATACATTAAATTATTACAAAAAATCGGTTGTCTGTAAAGTCGGTTTACTGGCGATACTTGAACGTGACAACGTCATAGGAAAATACAGCACTTACATTGCTATAAACAAACAATTAACACGCCGTTGCTATGGAACGCCTCAGAGCGAGGTAACGTCTCAGAGCGAGGTAACGCCTCAGAGCGAGGTAACGCCTCAGAGCGAGGTAACGACTCATGACGTCATCTTTTTTCGTTCGTGCAGCCGGCCATCGAATTATAAGACGTTATCACGTCAAAAATATGTGAAAGTAGCACAGCAGCCATAAACATAAACACTACAGGACCATCATTCCCTATCCAAAGAGGGGTTAAACAGGGCGACCCTCTTTCTCCAAAGCTCTTCACAGGGTACTATATTACACCCTTTATAAATAAGAAATTGTTTTTGTTTTTTTTTTTAAGTTGATTAAATCCACCAATACAACCCTCTCAAATCATATTATTTCCTTGAATGCCTTTTTTATAAAATAGTCACTCAAGGAAGTGACCAGTGTGACCACCACAGGCGACCTGTAAATTTCGACTGATCACTTCACTTTGAGTTACACTAGCGTTAGCGTATTTAGCTTTTTCAAATATAACAATACAATCAAAGCGACCAATAAATAAATAAAATAGTTTTGCCCAGGTTTTGTGGTCAAATACCACTCCGTGGGCCGACAACTTGTTTTTCAATAGAATTTCGCAAATTGCATAAAGCCCCAAAATATTCTGGTAACTGCATACTTACATCATAGCTGTGTCATTCAGATGACACAGCTGACTTTGCTTACAGGGATACAGAAGCAGACGATGTAATGGGCGAAGTCTATTTAAAACTGAATGAAGAGTTAAAGGACACAAAAGACACAAACGATAGAAAAGGGAAAGACTTGACTGGTAAAAAGAAGAAACGCGATTATACTGACCGTTATACCACTACCAAAAAGAAAAAGAAAACTACTACTATCAAATACTTTTTAAAGGGCAGTTCTAGAATGCCTATACCTTTTCCTGAAAACAACGCCTTCTGTCATTTTCATCCAGAAAGTGCCCTGTGTGGTACTCAATAGTGAATTATGAAGGCACTAGCTATCACGATATCGTATAAACATACGACATACTAGTGACTGTACGACAGCAGATTATGAGTTTATTAAAAAAATCTTATTTAAATATCTTTTTTTTTACCCGACTGCGGCGAAGCCCAAGAGAATGGTTATTTATGTTTTTTTCTGATTTCGTTTTTAACTCCCGACGCAAAAACGACGGGGTGTTATAAGTTTGACGTGTCTGTCTGTCTATCTGTGTACTACTCGGTCACATTAACTAGACGCTTGGCGTCGTAACAATAATGACCAAAAACAATATAACAACAGAAAACTAGCCAAATTATTGATGCGCGAATCGGTAACAAAGATGCTAACCGTACTGTAATAATTTGGCTAGTTTTCTGTTGTTGTTATATTGTTTTTGGACATTAAATTAATTTTAAAATTAAATATTAAATTAGAAATTTTAGATTTTGATTAGAGATCTTTATTAGAAAGTTTATGATTGGAGCCTCCTTCTACGCAAATAAAAAGCCTGTATTAGGAGACTCCGCTCTTTCACAGCTGGTATTTTTTTTAACAGAACAGAAAAAACAAACATAACAGAAAACAACAGAAAACATAGTAGAGAACATAACAGAAAACATAGTAGAGAACATAACAGAAAACATAGTAGAAAACATAACAGAAAACATAGCAGATAACATAACAGAAAACATTACATAAATCATGGCAAGAGTCATAACATACCATCTACCATTCCATCGCCATGCTGCGAAAACGTACAAAGGGCTCGATAGTAACCAGGGCCTGCCCCTGCAGTCTCTACACTAATAACAACAACAAAATCGTAAACTTTCTGTAATTGATTTTCAGCTTTATTTCAACAGCATAAGGTTCAAAATCTATTAAAGAAAGTTTACGATTTTACGACTTAGCGACAGATTTTTATCGTTATTTAGTGTAGAGACTGCAGGCCCAGGGCCTGGCCCTGCAGTCTCTACACTAATAACGACGCTACGAATGTCGTTAAGTCGAGAAATCGTAAACTTCTGTAATAGATTTTCAGCTTTATTTCAACAGCATAACGACGCTACGACTGTCGCTAAGTCGTAAAATCGTAAACTTTCTTTAATAGATTTTGAACCTTATGTAGAGACTGCAGGGCCAGGTGGCGCTCGGGCTGTCAAAACGGCATGGCTGATTCGTGACCGGTTTGCGCCGGAGTGGGTATCCCGTGGAATGACACGGCATGACCTGTCATGTCGCAGCAACTCGCGGCGCGTTGCGTCGTGCCGCAGCATCCAGCGGCACGTGCGTCGTGAAATCGAAATAAAGTAAGTTATTTTGAATCTTATTTCAATGAGTTTAGAATTCATTAAGTCATTGAAATAAGATTCAAAATAACTTGATTAGTCATAAAATCCTTATGCCATGACACGCCGTGCCGTGCCGGCAGTGAGCGCCGGCCGGCCTTTATGGTGGTCAGTGACACGTTACACATTGGTGAAACGTAACATGAAATAGCACACGCTGAAACAAAGGGGTTTGGGTAACTTTGTATGGGCTAGTGGCGTCGTTTTTTTTTTCCAGCGGCCACTTTTAATTTTCATGTTATTTTGTTGTGCTTAGTTAAGTACACATATATGTTCAATTATTTTTGTCCTAAGTGATTTCAAAGCTGAGATATTTGCATTTGAAGTTGTTAAAAATGTCGTCAAAATACTTATATTACTGTCCTGCTTAAAGAAATCTTAGACCATCTGGCTATGTGATGTTAGTATTCTGTGTCTTGGGAAATAATAAAACACATTATTATACATGATATAACATCACATATAACATCACGCCTGTAATCCCCGAAGGGTTAGGCAGAGGTGTACCTAATAGTACACCCACATTTCGCCAGTTATGCCTACATTACACCTACATTACCCACCTACCTGCCTGCATTACCTACCTGCATTATTATACCTACTCTATTAGTAAATAAATAAAATAACCATAAACCAATAACCACCTTGGACCCTGATCCCGGTATCGGACCCGAGCCTGATATCGGTGGACCACTATTTTTTAAATATTTATTTATATCTTTATTTAAGAAATATTTAAATAGTACATTACTGCAGAATCCAGTAAGTAAGCCTTCCTGGCCAAGTATGAGTTAACCGGACCGAACCGCAGGTGAGGTCTGGTTATATACGAGGCCAGGATGGCTTTCTTACTGGTTGAGGTTTGTATAATGCTTTTCTCAAAAATTAAAGAAAGTTTAACAACAAATTCGTTTAATTAATATTGAAGGTTACATTCATATGTGAAAAACACAATAGCACTTTTTGGCCGACCCGGGAATCGAACCCAGGACCTCACGCTCTGCAGTCGAGCTTGCGACCACTAGAACAACGAGGCAGTTTAGGAAACAACTTTAGAAAAAACTTTTTAATAAACTGAAATTACTAAATACAATCATAAAATCCCACACTATACTTCTACAACATTACTAAGTACAAAACGCAACGTATAAAATGGCTGTTTAAGGCACAGAAGAGATAAAAGAGGTTAGAAAGGCCATGTGGGCGGGGCACGCGCGCCGCATATATGATCAGACGATCATATGTCGACAAAATTTGATTTACTGACCAACAATCGCGCTCATATTGTGACAGCGAACGGAGCTCCGCGAAAAAAAAGAATTATGCCGTGTTGCGCGATTATTACGTGTCGGAAAAGAAGCCAGGTGTGTAGTGTGACTCGAGAAGGGATTTCCTTTCATCGGTAAGTCTAAAAACCTTAAAATACAAGTAATATTTGTAATTATTACAATAGTATTATGTAGTTCGCAGACAAAATGATACAGTCGCAAGCAGAAACAAAATTATGTTCATTGCTTACAATCCGTGGGTACCATCTTGTACTACGTTGGCGATTGCGCAATGCATTTCGTGCAATGCGAACGTCGCGTGCGACGAGCCAAAGCTTAAATTCTGCCTACTCTTTGCGTTTCGATAGTGTTGTACCAAGTTGTAAATAATGTCGATATTTAGTATGTGTGAATGTATTCAAATGATTATTATGTTATGATTAAAATAACTTTTGTTTATCAATACCTTATTATTGTTTATTGATTGTTTTTCATCTAAAATTTGTTTTGAGGTTAGCCATTTATAAATAGAAACATACATTCTAAGTTTTATTTTTAGGTTTCCAACAGATCCAGATATGTTACAGACCTGACTAAAGCTATTATAGAAAAATATTAGTGTGAGATTGCATTTTATTCTGAAAAATTCGAATTTGAAAGATAGCAAGCGCATGCTATTGCTACTTAATAAATACGTTTTATTTCAAAGACAATAATAAAATCTGCATTGAAATTGAATTTCAAGTACCTACTTATTGTTCAATAAGTCACAGGTTTCCCTAGTTTAGGAGTCAGGGTTTCAGCTTTTGTACGCCTTAACTATTGTGAACCTTGTTAAATATTATGCATATATTGTAAGGATTTGTATCAATAAAGTATTATTATTAATATAATATTTGAAAAAATCTTTTATGTTTACTTTTTATATTTTTGTATGTGTGAGAGACCAATAAATATTTTTGCTTTCTTATTTTCTTTCTTTCTGCCCCGTCCCGAAATTAAAGCAAAAACTGCAAAACTTAAAGTAACAAAACTCAAGTAATTTTATCGATATACATTATCGACCTTTTGGTCACCGTAACATGTATGAGAAATATACGCAAGTGTGAGTGTACGTCAAACGCAATGTTTGCGCTAGTGTGACAACCAGTAGCAAGCTCGCGATCTAAGTGAGTGCGGTTTATTTGTGTGCATAATTCGCGTACTTATTAGCGTCTTGCATGTAGTGGATATAGAGAGTGGGAGACAAGCGGCGACACGCGTTCTAATACAAATCAGGAACTATTTCCTTTCTAACCTCTTTTATCTATTCTGTGGTTTAAGGTTCCAAAAATATATGTATCTCATAAAATGTCATACCAAAAAGAGAGATAGATATATATTTGGAACCTCCCTTCTAAACTCTAATCTGTGTCTGGTACTATGTTTTTTTTTCTAAACAGATCTAAAGAGGATGACCTAGTGTCCAGTAAGTAAATTACATACTTACTTACTGGACAGTAGGAGATTCCAAGTTTAAAATCTCGCTTCTTACTGGACAGTTGTGAATAAGTCTCCGGTAAAGTTCACTTTCTGGATACTTTTTAGAGATGTTATGGCAACATTACATACCATTTTTGAGAAAAATGTATTTAATGTGTAGAAACAAATAATAAACGACATAATAAAATAAAATAAAATCCATTTTTTTCAGGCTTCCTCATATTAAAATTACACGTTATTTACATTTGAAAAAAAAAACAATAGTAAAAATAAAAAAAATAAAATACATAAGTAAAAACGAAATGGACGAAGAGATTTTTAAATCTCTTCGTTTTCAATATCATATCGAATAATGGTATCTAAAAATTGTGCCGGCGGAGTCAAATTACTTCGATATCTGCCCCATCCCATGTACCATTGTTTTGTATAAACTCGTCTGTTAAACTATATGATCTTCGACGAGTCCCACCAACACGATTTAAACTTCGTCGGTAACAGATGCAAAATGCACTGTTTATTATATCCATAGCAAGCAATCGTATCGTTGGGTCAGTCACAAAACACAAACGATCACGATGTCCAAGGAAAAACCAAGTCGCATGCATCGGCTCATAGATGACAGACATCGAGCCATGCATTTACGTCATTATATTTGAATTATTTTATTTAGAATTCTCAAAAAAATACGGCAGTTAACAAAAACAGTGCAATAGAGTATAATAACTTCTTCGATTTTAATGAGCAATTCAAATCCAAATATCTCCGTTCCGATTAGTTTTAGAGAAATGCTAATAATTAAATAATTTTTGATCGCTTTATTCTGTTCTTTCAAAATATCCAAGTTTCATTACAGGCCGCGCAACTTCAAAACGACGCCAACTTTACCCAAACCCCTTTCCCTTGTTGGGATACATTTCATGTTGCATTGCATTAGTGTGGATGGCTGATTCGTGTTACGTTACACCAATGTGTACCTGGGCCTGGCCCAGCAGTCTCTACACTAATAACGACGCTACGAATGTCGCTAAGTCGTAAACTTTCTTTAATAGATTTTCGACCTTATGCTGTTGAAATAAAGCTGAAATCTATTACAGAAAGTTTACGATTTCTCGACCTAACGACATTCGTAGCGTTGCTATTAGTGTAGAGACTGCAGGCCCTGGCCCTGCAGTCTCTACACTAAATGTCGTTAAAAATCTGTCGCAAAGTCGTATCGATGTCAAATTTCGTTAATAGATTTTCAGCTTTATTACAACTCCATATGAAAATCTATTGAAGTTTGACATCGATACGACTTAACGACAGATTTTTATCGTTATTTAGTGTAGAGACTGCAGCCCCTGCATTCTCTACACTAAATATCGTTAAAAATCTGTCGCAAAGTCGTATCGATGTCAAATTTCGTTAATAGATTTTCAGCTTTATTTCAACAGCATAAGATTGAAAATCTATTAAAGAAAGTTTACGATTTTACGAGTTAGCGACATTCGTAGTCGTTATTAGTGTAGAGACTGCAGCCCCTGGGCCTGCAGTCTCTATACGGCTCGATACGGCTTTGCGACAGATTTTTAACGATATTTAGTGTAGAGACTGCAGGCCCAGGGCCAGGGCCGGCAGTCTCGACACAGATAACGACAAAATCGCTAACTTTCAATCCTTAATTACCAACGAATAAATTCGGTTGCAATAATGATACTTGCGAGAAACGCATCTTGGATGTAGAGACTTGCTTTACTTGCAAGCATCATTATTGCAACCGAATTTATTCGTTGGTAATTAAGGATTGAAAGTTAGCGATTTTGTCGTTATCTGTGTCGAGACTGCCGGCCCTGGTAGCCAAACGGTCGTGGCGCTATTTGTGTTGTAGCAGGAAGGTAGTGTAGTGTAGTGTTGTGACCGAGTGCGTCCTCCTGACACTATTGCCGTGTTGTACCAAAAACAGCATAGCAATGTAGTGTCGAATAAAATTGTGTCTTGGGGGCTAGGGGGGGCGATAAAGAAATAAAAAACAAAATCAAATTTCACCAGTTTTATTACGTTAAGAAACCTAATTTTGACAATTTTCTGTTACTATGTTTAAAATAGCAATCTTATACTATATTGAATTTTCGTATTCTTTTAAATTCAGTTCCCAAAAACATGCACAAAGATAATTATCATATTCATTTAGTAATATTGAGGTAGTTATTAGTTTCAGAACTTAAACCAATTATAAAATGGTTCTAAAAATAACAGTAAAATTTAAAGAAAATGCGGTGAACTATGTATGTCCTGTCATGCTATAATAGTGAAAAAAAAAAACAATATATCAATGAATATTGGACCTTGATACATTAATTTGAGAAGCAACAACAACAGCTTCTCTATACCTAAACAAAAATAACGCATACTGTGGGTCCCGCCTCATGAGATCGCGTATGTACGCCCGTTATTTTATAATATAATTATCACATGGCGGGCGGGACGAGACGCGACGACACGAGTTTCGAGTCTGGCCGGGCGGTGGCGCCCCGACCCGGTGCGACGTCCTCCTACACCCGCCCGGCCGCCACGCGACCACGCTACACACTGATATACATGCTCCAGCAAGGTACATAAATACATACGACATACATAAACACTATTACTATAGACTCGGTAAACTTCAATAGCATACACTGGAGGGGATTGTAACATACGAACAACAGAATGAGTGCTCCATTTCCCCACTAAATAAAAATAACAAGTAATTGAAAAAATAATAATGCAATGTGCGCTCGAGGTTTTTCATCGTAAAATTAAAATGTTTTACAAACTATTATTCGTCATAATAATTATTCAGCAAAATATTTTCATACATATTAGATGAAATCCAAAACTACAATCATGCACATTAAATGAAATCGACCCTTTCACACGTAAATACACAAAATAGTGGTTACACACACGAGAAAGAATTATAATGTAATGTAAAATAACAGTAGAACCATCAAACAAGAATGATAATAGCGACAATGACAAATGTAAGTAATGGGCGCGGGGGCGCGATGGCAGGGGTGTAGTTCAGTCTCGTGGCCGCGCGCCGCCCGCGCCTACATCAACTTAAACTACTTCGCAACGATACAATAATAATCAACTAAAACTATTTCTGCATCCTAACATTACAAATCATAATGTAACCCTCTCTTGCTTACATTTGGAAGGAATAAACAACATGCCTATATGTACACTCTTCCTGTCGCAGTGAAAGTAACCGTTTATTATATTCCATTCTGATAGCCGATGCAAGCGGAATCTGGCTGTCTGTGTCTCGAACAATCGCCGGCCAACTAGCTCCGCAGCTATAGTCGACCGACATTGAACAAATAATACAAGCAAACTTCTCTTTCCAGAAAATATTGTTTATTCTACTAACGAGCGGAAATGTTACACCAATATGAATTCTAACATTAATTCAAGACATTCAAATACCGATAATGCATACAATTTTCTTTTAGCGAAACAATAATTAGCTTGCATACATCTACACATATATTTTTCACTCGTACCGTATAATAAGTAATAACATTGAATGCGAAATTATAATTTACTAAATTTTCTAAAATACTCAATTGCAGGTGGTCGGTCTTTCAGCAATAGGTGTTATTTCGTGAAACATGGAATGTATTTTTTTGCCGATATCATAGGACTCTTTCTTCTGAGCATCCTGACAATATTATACACGCTATTAAGCGCATATACCATTACATTTATAGCATCAAACATTCATATTCAGTTTAATAATAAATTCAGGAGCCCTTATAGTAAACCCATTATGTATTGTAAAACGTAGATATAGTTATTGGTACTTTATACACTTCTTCCTGGCTTATCAGTTTTAAGTGATACAGCTATTGTGGAGAGTAACAAAGTTAGCGACGCGTGCGGTCAATCGCACGATATTCTAATCACTAAACACTCATTTCTTAAAAACTTGGATCTTGGCCCAAACATATTTGTTCGCATTGCGAAGTATGCACACGACACACATGCGTAATGGACTCTCACTGCTCTCTGATCATAGGCAGTTTATTCTTCCTGATATGTTTGTAAAAATGAAGTCCGTTTTCTACAATGTCATACGTTATTTACATAATCAATGGTTTCGTGCGCGTCTCTTTATAGAAGAGCACACACATCCGTAGCGTGTTAAGGAGCTCACGTACATAACTCTTGTGAATACTCTCGTACTACATACATGTACTGTTAATAATAATAGACGGATTTGTCACATTAAAATTAAGCCGTTATAAGTTTACGATTAGTTTCTTTTTATATTGTAAATACGATTATTAATATGTAATTGTGTAATATAACAACGATACCTCTGGGTAAATAATTAACAGTAATTAATTTAAGAGACACTTAATAATAGTATGTAACATGGCAGTATATATTTCAATAGAATAAAATTGTTGATTCATGATTTCATGAAACTTTAGTATGAAAAATGTAAATCATAAAATTATAACGGCGACATAATTGTATTTATTCACGGCTCGTACTTTAAAAGTGGTTACTTTCTTAGTATATCATTGAATATAAAGCACCTACAGCAGCAAGTTGTTTTCCGACTGACTATTAGTAGAGTTATTTGCCAAATGTGAGATTATTTTCAATAATATGTGGAAGCAATACAAAATGACTAAAAATAAACATACCATCACAACGTGAAGTGTTAGGGGTCATCAGAAAATTTGAATTCACCACAAACAATTTATTCATATTAAAATAAAGCACAAATAAATTACAAATAAATTAAAACAATAAAGCAAAATCGCACCAATTAGCAAAGATACCGTAGTACTACAACCACATAATGATCTATCGACACAGATCAATGATATTGATGCATAGAGGATATCTTCCGATAGTAAACATACTATCATTTATACTTTCTTTTCTCTACGTTTGTGGGATTTGATCAGTTATTTTTTACCTTCCTCAAATGATAGGGCAAAGAATAGCTCAGGGAGGCACCATTATGGACAATTCTTGTAAAGAATGAGAAAAAGTGGTGGATGGGCGTCGAGATATGATTACGCCATGGTTAAGTGTATAATAAACGTCAGCAAGGTGATGGGGAAATTGAGATCTATCGGAAGATCTAATCATTCTTAATCTTTCTGAATAATATAAATGCAAAATGTTACTAGTTTTATTACCTAATAACAGTGTAACAAAGCAAAGTCCAAGGCTGACAAAGTGCACGCATATAAAACACAACGGTCCGTCCGTTATCCAAGTTAATGTAGCGTACATCCAGTTCGTCAGAGGAAGCAAACGCGTTCAAACCGCAACGTATAGTGGTCTTACAGAACTTTGTTTTGTTGAAGAGTTATTAGGTAATCTCTCATATGTAACATAAGTAAGCATGCGTGTTGTACCCTTTACATTCAGCACTAACAACACTGTGTGCAACTGAGAAGATTACGCCATTTAACCGTAATGAATTGAAAATTATTTTGATGCATTTGGGACACGGTATAGACGTGACGAGATGCTAAGAGACAAGTGTTGAAGTATCGGGACATCAGCTGGTGAGGCGCGTGCGCTGACGGGCCGCGCGCGATTAGCGTGCGCGGCCGCGCCCTCGCCACCGCCTCACGACTTACAATTTATAATTTTATTATAATCTAACCTAAAAAATGAGAAAATGGAAATAAGAATGTAAAACATTCTTAGTAACATTTTTGCCAAAACTTCCATATATTATCACATTATACATATAAATATCTAAGCTTTTCATTAATTTTGATATTATTCACTTAATCTTAATCTCTCATAGTATAAATTATCTCACTTGGCACAATGATAACGCAAATCGCACAATTGAATAATAAAACATATCACGATAGAACCGAACAATACGACTGACGCGACATTTACACACGCACCATTAAACGCTACGGTATCGTTCAAAGTCGAAACTTTTGTATTACATTTTCAATACAAGAAAACATTATAAAGCTAACAAAGACAAAATTACAAAGAAAACGATCAACAAATGTTACTTACAAATTAAAACTCATAAGTTTACTCCTTACTCTCCAACAATTACTATTATATCAAAAATATTTGTCCATCATAATTAGGTAGATCGTCATTGGATCACCTCCATATCGTCGATATGAGCGTCGCGCAAGCGCAGGCCGGGGCAGGTTCCCGGGCGCGCGCGCTTAGTCAAGTCAAGGCTCGTCACTACGTCAGGCCGATTCGACACGATCGGCGTTCACTCTTTGGATTAGTTACTTATCACCCAACACACATCAGTTCAATAGAAACCATTGTACGACACATTCTCAACAGCATGCATGCAGAAACTCTGTGTATCGTTTAAAGAAATATTCTTACAAGATACTTTGCAAAGCCGTTTGTCCAATGAGCCTCCTTCGTTAAAGCAACGTCGTGTAATTTCCGTTCCTAGTAGTTGTATCCCACACACCCTTTCAAAAACTTACATTAACAGTATGGTGCAGTGATTTTAACAGATTAAACTATTACTTTATAACAAAAAACATATTTTGCTCATCTGGTTTGTATATAAAACGGCACGATACTATAGAAACTGTATTAACATTTGTAAACGGTATACAGAACTTAATCATTAACTATTGCAATCTATGACAACTCTTTACGTGGTAGCAGAATAATAACATGGTATGAAAACAACTTAACAATCACGTTATTATTAAAAAATAGTGTATACGAATAATATTATATATATGTAATATATATATTCAAATATTAATCATCAACATAGATAATTCCCGGGGTAATATATGGATTTATCAATAGATTTAATTACAATTCACTACAATAATAGAATTATGTCAACAACAACATTTGGACACAAATAGTCAACTCGACAGCCTGCCTGCGCAAATAGTTAGATAGTAGTCAGGTAGTAGTCAAGTAGCGGACGCAACGGTACGACACGGTCCACGTTTAGCGCAACGCAAGTGTGCAGGTGAAGCTAGTCTAGTGAAGTGCGTCAGTAGGACGGCACTGGCAAGTGGTGTCCGAGGTGACTGTAGTGACCGTGTCGGAGCCGCGCCCGCCCGCAGGCAGGCTGGCGAAGCGGCGGGTGTTGCGAGGGCTCGAGGGTGAGAGGTGCTGGAGGGCGCGCGGGGTTCCTGGAGATGCGGAGGCAGTTTACTGCTGCACGGGCGGCGGCGGCGGCGGCTGCGCGGCACGGCGGCGGCCCGGCGCACTCGCCTGCGCAACCATCGCACGAATGCGGCGCTGCGCCGACTGATAAAATACACAGGAACTGTTAAGCGTACAACTACTAAACGATTATAACACTCGCACGACTCTTAATGTACACTTTTCAATGAGCTTGTGTGCCGGTTCGACACATACTTCAATTAAATATGCAGAAATATTATTTAGCAGCGCATTATTTCATATTAAAACAGATATCGCTTTGCATTGAATTATCCATAATACCAAAATAAATTACCCCAATTTGAATTGCCGTAATAAAAATTATTCATGACCCTAATTTCAATAAAGAGGCGATTCTTACACGACACTGCTCGTCCGCGCGGTGAGGCGGTGAAGAGGATTAAATGTTTTGGCTTGAATGAAAGCCATTGATATATTATTTTTACGTTTGAGAAATTATCAAGTGACTCCTGACAACTGGGACGTGAGGTTCATTCCTTCTCACTTTCCACCACCTCCTTCGCTAGCATGTCTTCGCAGAAGGAGATGACGGCTTCTCATTAGCTCTTGCTCCGGACCATGGATTGAACCAGGGCCAGACGCGAGGTGTGCACGAAGATTTTTTCCACTTGGTGGAAACGGACCCTCGAGTTCACTTTTCACCCTTATGCCCTAAATATGAAAAGTTCAGTGACCTCGGGAGTACATCCCCGAACGCACGGCGCACTGCCACATAATCCTTCGCCGCTACCACCCGACCATGCGGACGAGCGAGAGAGAACCACCTTCATATTTTTTTATTATCTTAATATAATTCTGTCCACAATCATAAAGTGACCCGTCAGTTCTGTACAGTACATATACATGTAGTTACATAGTCCAATAACAAAAAATTAAAAGGCGTAGCAGATAAATTAAAGATGTTTCATAGATAATTAATTTTATTGTCAATCTTAACATTCGCACATTAAATATACCTAATTTATTATTTACGTTGATACTGGGATAACTCACCTATTGTTTTGCATCAAAGGCATAAATTAACTTGGCATGGCCATGGTGTGGTGCCATTTCATTGGCTCTTACTGAGGATTGTATCCTTAGACAGGCAGTGTCTCGATAACGTTTCATCCCGCGTCAGGTGATTGCTACAAAACGTAAATATCTCATTATGCCAAAGTGAGTCGTGTTTTTCAAATCCATTTTATGAGCACTATTGCATCGCATTGCGCCAGCTATTAGTAAAACCATAATTATACTTATCTCTTTGACATTTTCAGCAAGTCGCGACACCACTTCTTAAATGACATATATTAATAAATAATAATAATATAATCCTTAAAAGTTAATTAAATTTGGACTCGTAACTACATGTATATATCTTACACAGTACAGTACCGTTCCATAAATTTCGCTTGGCAATGTATTTCATATCATATTACATTATATAAACACGTAAACATATCCTAAACATAGAATCCTAATTTCTATATTGGTAGCCCCATTTAAAAAATATTTTTTGGATGTTTATGTTTAAACCTAGTTTACATATGAAAAAAAATCCTCCATTCCTGTATCAATCAGTTTGTTCCGTATAATGCAAAAGGAGATAGCTAAAAATGTTATGAGCCTGTGCACCAGAATGTACAAAAATATCAATGCCGTTTAATACTATAAATCATCTACAACAAAAGAAATTTGTTTCTTTTTATAGGAATGTTTCCTTTGTGTAAAATAATAATAAAACAAACAGATAATTCGTTTTCAAACTGAGTAAATCTATTCGTTTGTAAATATAGGTATGTATATTCTGTTTGCACCCAGTGATTGAAGTATTAAAATGTCTCACTCTCAACAAATCACATTGAAATTAAAACAAAATATATTTATGTGAATCAAATTGACATTGAATATGAAATAAGGTTACCAGTATACTAAAAATCAATACCCATATTTAAGTATCCTTTGGATTTATTCAAAAATAATAAAACAAGGATGACCAGGAGGTATTGTGTTAGTTACTATATTGTGGTGGTCAGGTAAGTAGTCACTTCAGGCATGATACTGGTATTCAGTTGCAGACTGAAAGCTGACCATGATTGGGAAAAATGCTAAGTAGGTGATAATTCGTTGTATTATTTGATTTTATTCAAAATCAAATTCACTGAGCCTCAAAATTTTTATTATGAGTTCTTTTCAACATCTGCTAGTATGTTTATCATTTTCCGAAATTCTTAACTATTTTTATTATATTAATTTGTAATACATACATTTATTTTTGTCCACTTTGAAGCGGTACATTTTGTCTATCTCCTTTTAGCATATTGATACAAAACATTATTTTAACAACACCGCCTTCTCGAAACAAAATAACCCTAATTAATATCATCGGCACGATTCTTGAGCGCTGACGCAAAAGTGAGTTATTGGGTCCCTTTGGTGGTATGAAGTGAGACGCGAGGCGGGGAAAGTGCAGTGATTGGCCCGTAGCGCATCGCGTCATAGCCGTCACTCGGGATTTGTTCTTTACTCCTGCTGCACTTACCTCACGACCAATAAATAATAAACGGGTGTGTGTTTTATTTGTCATAAAGTATACGATGCGCACAGCGATCCCCACTCTTCCGCCGAGCGCTCAAGAACCGTGCCGGTAATTATATTATAAGTAATTATTCATACCTGAACGCTGTAGAAGGGGCCGACGATGTGCACGGTGGTGTCGTGATCCGCCGCCTGCGCGCCGCCCTGCTGCTGTTGCGGCTGCTCCGGCAGCTTGATCAGCGAGCCAGTGACGCGCTGTAGCTCTCGCACATTCTGACCTCCCTTGCCGATGATGCGGCCGACCTGAGATGAAGCGACAACTATCTCCACAGTCAGCCGCACGTCATCCGAACCAGACATGAATCCTTCTTCTCGCATCTTCTCGAAGATGAGATATTGAGCCTGTAAATGTCAAGTATAAGTAATTAAAACTATGTCTAGTACGTTCAAAACCAGTATTATACAATAAGAATCGAAATAAAACCAGTACATACCTTCCACTGAGCCTCAGGGCTGCCGACTATGGTGACTTTACGCTCCTGTTGAGGGTTGCTTTGGTTCTCTCCCTGTTTATCTTGTTCCAGAGGAGCGATCTTCACAGAAGCGTTGCTGAATCGAATAATGTTGCGAATGTGCAAGCCCTTGGTGCCAATAATAGCGCCCACAGCATTATTTGGGATGTATAAGTATGTGGTTTCCTGTTGCAGAAAAGACTTTTATTAGTTTCAATATAAGTTTGTATCGAAACATCACTGCATAAACAACCTGACCTGTAGTTGTAGTCGAATGAACTTTTTAGGAAGACCAATCAATATAACAACCAATGAAGCACTACGGCCGAACGTGGATACAAAAGACTTGGTTGGTGATGTGCAAGTTAGTACCTGTGAGTCCCCGGCTCCCTGCTGCGCGCCGCCCTGGCCCGGCAGAGGAGCGTATATAGGCGGCGGGAACGGTGGGGGAGCACCGCAGAAGCCACGACCAGTGGACATCATGGCCATAGGATGCAACCCCGGGAACATGATACTTTGCGGCGCCAGCATCTATAACACCAATAACAACCATATTAAGCAAACATAAGCTTTAATCAAGTAACTTACTCGTTAGTAGCGAATGACAGATTAAATTACCTGTAAATCGCTTTCATAGCTCTGGCGTAATTTAGCTGAAATTTGTGACTCCGCCTTCGCCATGTTTTCAATGGAACCCTTGACAGTGATGATCCGCTCCAGGTTGAAGCTGTTGATATCATTGATAGAAGAGACGGTAATCTTTGTGTCAGTTTCTTGCATGATCCTCTTGATCGTGTTACCGCCCTTACCAATGATACGGCCAATTAGATTGTTGTGAGCCAAAATTTTCAGGCAGATCTCACTGAAAACAATAAAAACTCAATGTTAGGAACAAGCATACAAATAACAGCTTACAATTCTTCTTATTTTATTAAAAATATAAGGCTATAAAGATTTTACCCCTTGTTGGTGTTGTTGGCCTCCTGTTGCATGACCTCCAGTATTCTTTTGCATGCATTGGTGCAGTTCTCGGGATTGCCATATATGGTTATGGCCTTCTCAAGAGAGCCAACGTTGTCCTTGCGGTGGACATCAACGCGAGCGCGGCTCTGCTGTGTGATGAGGCGGATGGTGCTGCCCTGGCGGCCGATGATGGCGCCGACCATGTCGCTCTGCACGAGCAGCCGCAGCGGGAAGTCGGTGGGCCGCGAGCCGCCGCCGGTGGCACCGCCGCCGCCACGGCCGCCACCGGGACGTCCGCGCCTGCCGCCACGGGTGTTCTGCTCCGCCGCTTCGACCTTCATCCGACTTCCCTCCAGTTCGCACCCATTTAGGCCGTTGATGGCTCTATAACAAATTAAGCTCGTGTAAAATACAAATAACGCTTATCAGTACGCCAAACACTGAAAATAGCAACACATGCGGTAATCTATAACTCCTAAATAAAATAGTAGTTTATGCGACAGTGCATAATGAAGGGCATTACAACACAAGTGTGGGTTTAAGAAACGAGTCGAAGGCGAGTTTCTTAATAGCATCACACGAGTGTTGTAATGCCTAATTATGTATAGTTGCATACACTACTTTATCTACCCAAATATCATAAGGGCTCTAATGATGGGTTCAGGAACCATAGGGAAATGACCAGCATAGTTACCAGTGTAATGCAATAAAAAATGTAGATGTTCAGATGTCTTTTTGATGGTATTAATGTAGATACTAGAATAGCACACTCACTTGAATTTGACACCTGTTCCAAATTTAAACTCATAACCTACTGTTTTCAGTAGGTTATGAGTTCATAACAGTTCCGTTTATTTCTGCTGGTTGGTAATGCTGGTCATTTCCTACGGTTATTGAACGCATTAGAGAGGGTTTATGATATTTGGGTAGATAAAACACATTAATTAACTAGGGGCATTTGGTATCCATTTAATAACAGATACATAATTATGAGCCGGCGAAACGGGGTCCCGGCAGACAGACGAGAAAGAAAAAGAAAGAAACAGTTGTTTCTGTGCCACCTGGAAAGCAATAAGCAAAATAGTAATTAAGCAAAACAAATCAGTAAAGACATCATGCAAACGCCGAAATACAGAGAAGAGCAAAGCTGGAACCGAAGCAGACGGTGCGAACACTGAGTGAACAGCAAACCCAAGAGAACCCTCAAACAGACAAGAATACTCACTGCTGCGCCTGCTCCGGCGTCTCAAACGTGATGAACACGGCCTGGGTGTTGGCATCGCGCGAGTTCGCTTTGTCGCAATGCTGTACGTTGCCATACTGTGAGAGCAGGGGCTCGATGTTGTCGAAGCGAACATGCAGGGGTAGCCCACTGATGAGTACTTTTGATGACCGGCTGCGAGAAGCGACATAACCATTCTTTACAACAATTTCCTATATTAACTTCATATTGACCTACCATTAGCTAACAACTTAAATAACTATACTCATTAGATAGGATCTTATCGTTTCTTATCAAGAAGTTCATATTATTTCAGATAACAATAGGGGATCGGACATAAAATAGTACATTGTTACCTTAGGGGTGAAAGTAACTTATTTAGTCCCCGAGACGGGGTTTGGCACCTGAGCGCAGCGAGGGCGCTAATAGTTCGAGGGACTAAATAAGTCTTTAACCCGAGGTAAACACTGTGCTTTTCATTACGAATACAAGGAAAGTTGATGGGAATAGGCTTGCGCCCAATTACCTACATCGAAAGAAAGAAGAAAAAAAAAAAATTGACAAAAAAAAATAAAAAGTAAACATAAGAGAAACACTTAAAATCGGTTAAATCTAATCGGTGGATGGCAATAGGCTTGCTCCTAATTACATCGGTTGGAGGCAATAGGCTTGCCCCGAATTACATCAATTGATGGCAATAGGCTTGCTCCCAATAACCCAAATCGGTGGATGGCAATAGGCTTGCTCCTAATTAAATCGGTTGACGGTAATAGGCTTGCTCCTAATTAGATTGATTAATGGCAATAGGCGCGCTCTTAATTACATCGGTTGATGGCAATAGGCTTGCTCCTAATTAGATTGGTTAATGGTAATAGACTTGCTCCCAATTAAATTGGTTGATGGCAATAGGCTTACCCCCAATTACTTCGGTTGATGGCAATAGGCTTGCTCCTAATTAAATTGGTTGATGGCAATAGGCTTGCTCCCAATTACCTAAATCGGTGGATGGCAATAGGCTTGCCCCCAATTACTTCGGTTGATGGCAATAGGCTTGCTCCTAATTACATTTATTGATGGCAATAGGCTTGCACCTAATCACATCAGTTGGTTGCAATAGGCTTGCTCCTAATTACATTGGTTAATGGCAATAGGCTTGCTCCCAATTACATCAAATAATTTGGCAGCTGTCAGTAGAAAGCGATTCTCCCTAGGGCTGAAAAGTAGTACTTTCAACCCGCTCCGCAGGTATGTCATGACCTACTTTCAGAGTATGAGTAATGAAAAAAACTAATTAGTCCGTCAGATAGATTTCCAAAAATTATTGGACACGTTTTTTCTTTTTTCATGTAAACAAAAAATGAAGACGATACAGTGCTTCGAAAACTCGTGTGACGTCATATGATAGTTCATTTTGTACCTACTAGTGACGTTTCAACATTGATATAAAAACTAAAGATACGGTCGTCCGAACATTTTGCTCGATGCGGTCCCCATACAGAGAAACACTAACGTCATCAATAAGAACTAATCAGGCTGCTCGTAAACGTAACCTTGTATGAGCGGCGTGGCGTGGTATTATCGAGATATAAAGAAATTAAATAAAGCTTTCATTAAAATGTTAATAAAAAAATAAATCATTTTCTTTTAAACTTCGGTTAAGTCAAGACCTATTTGGGACCAAATTCGAGGCGTCATTTTATCATGCGGTCCGCCCAGTCCTTACGCAGTAATATATAAGTCAATGCGTTTCAAGCCCCACTCCATGATCTTTGACGCGTTTTATCTTCGTCATTTTTTATTGATTTGATAAAACAAAAAACACGTACCTATTCAATATTTTTCGATAATCTAACTTACGGACTAAACAGAATCATATTATTTTGACCCAGTCCGATCCCCTATTAACAAATGCATTGGTGTTTTTTAATAAACACGTTAAGAAAACCATCAAGTAACCTACATAAATATCTTGTAATACAACAGGGACGACCTACTTCACAAAAATACCTTACTGTTTTATCGTTTCTATCTTTTTATTATTTATATTAACTACCCTTAACTTCACGTCTCGAGAGTCGAGCTAGATTCATTATTTAGATTAACTATTTGGGTTTCGTTGGTCTGCATAACGAGTGCTCCCCGACGACCAAGCGCGTCACTTGAAACTAGTTATTAAGTTAACGCCTGTTATCGATGGCTGCGGTTGTGCATATTTGCATAAATTGATAAGTTATTGGTCCCATTAAAATAGGTGGACAAATTTTAACACAGCGTTCAGTAGGTCTAACCAAAGATATCTAAACAAAAAAAAACATTAATTAAAGTGATTTTATTTTTACTTAAAATAATAAATTGCCGGCACTCTAGAACAAACTTCATCCTTTATGAGTAGGTACTTAAATGCGTTTTTCAATTATTATTTTTACCGTCTTCCTTATTTTGGTGGTCTGAATAATTTCTGAAATTTTGTCCTATTTTAATGGAACCTTATATATTTATAATGGTATAGAGTAGACGGTCACATAAAATTGTTTACTTCTGAAGTCGGTTTCAAGAATGTGCATACAATATAACGAAATCAATACAAAATTGCCAGACTAACGCCTAAATACTCGAACGTCACTCAATTATAAGTAACCCTCAAAACTGCTGCTATCTCTGTCACTCTGCGTTAAAGTAACAAAGACAGCACGAGATTTAAGTGCAACTTAAAATTGAGTGACGTTCGAGTATTTGGGCGTTAGATGTGTTCTTTGGTTCCCCCTACCAAGTTTCAAAGGCCTGTTGCGCTCTCATTTGAACAGACATTTAAACGTTTAATATTAGATTTGTTATTTTTTATTACTTACTTTTACTTTTTATATGAATAATTATGTTGTTTTTTATTTTGATCTCATGTTTAGTTTACGAAAAATATGTTTAAGTATGTTTAGTTTTCTATAAACCTATATTTCTATGTTACACTTTTTGTATAGTTTTACGATGAGTAGCTTTACTTAAGATAATGTTGTGTACACCTGTAATTGGTACCTACATAAGAACCCTAACTTATATTATACTAGCTGATGCCCGA
This sequence comes from Diarsia dahlii, assembly GCA_949775195.1. Classification (NCBI taxonomy): domain Eukaryota; kingdom Metazoa; phylum Arthropoda; class Insecta; order Lepidoptera; family Noctuidae; genus Diarsia; species Diarsia dahlii. The sequence goes on from OX459189.1 coordinate 13,409,325, forward strand.
GGTTTCAACCGCGCGGATGTCGGTTATCGCTACCGATGCAGGTTATCGCGACCAAAAGTAGTATTTTCGTACCCCCCTTTCAACCCCTTGAATAATGTTTTTTTATTTTTTATTAAAAAGTAGCCTATGTCCTTTCTTGGGTATCAAAATATCTCCATACCAAATTTCATGCAAATTGGTTCAGTAGTATAAGCGTGATTGAGTAAAAGACAGACAGAGTTACTTTCGCATTTATAATACATATTAGTATGGATTTTTATTTTTAATTGTAAGATGTATGTATGTACTGTTGGTGTACCTATTTTGAATAAATAACATAAATAAAAGTTGTGAGTAGCGACTGATAATATGAACTAGTAATTAGAAATAGAAAATTAATTCTACAGGTAATGCAAATAAAAGTAGGTTCAAAAGGGGTTTACTAATTTGATGTGTTTTTAAGGATTCGGAAAGTATAAAGGCGCTACCAGACTTCATTCTATCGATGACGTAATGTCTTGCAAGAGAAGCATGTTATTTCAACTACCCCGTGAAATAAAACGAAGTTATAAACGACTTCAGTTAGAAACTCGACTCGCGCATGTTGGGGGGTTCCCCACTCCATCGTAGTAGGGGCAGCCCCATTTATTATTTATTGTTTTAACGGCAACAGAAATACACATTATATGATAATTACAAGTGTCTACGTATTACCAATTACTGATCATGAGGTAAAGCCCGCTGACAGACAGATGGAATGGACGGACAGCGGAGGCTTGGTAATAATAAGATCTCTTATTTGTTACCCTTCGGGTACGGTACCCTAAAAACTAGCTTTCTTAAAATTACAAGAAAACAAATTAAGTCAAAATAAGTCACCAGAACCAAAGGTGTGATGGGAGAACTGGTTTGAAATTCAGTTATTAATGGGTAGTATTTAAACGAGTGACTGTAAATTAAAATTTTAAGTTACAAAAATAATTAATTTAGGTCACAGAATTACTAAGTGAGCGACTGACTGTGAGCGACGAGAAATCAACAGAACGGCAATTTACAAACATTAATTTGAGCTACATACTTAAAATACAAAATGAGTAGCTTCATAATTTTTGAGCGACCCAATATTTGTATGAGTGACAACGTTACGTCCTGCATTTTTTCCAATATTTGGCAAATGATTTATTTATACTGAACGGCATTTTATCTTAAACTAAGTGTTTCGATTAGAAAAATCACAATTACTATATTGAGTAGAGTACTATGACCACACTTTTTTTTTGAAAATGTTCGTATGAAATAACTATTTGAAGAAACACTTTTAGCTAAGAAATTTAACTATTTAAGGGTAGGTTGCATGTATTCCGAAAAAATAAAGCAATATGTATTTACTTAAATCAAATGAAGGGTTCTCTATTGTGTCACTGTCACGTAACTTTTTTATCCATAATTTAAAATGCCATAACTTTTTTTGTCCTAATCATCAGTTGTCCGAATGATAACTTACCCCAACTAAATATCACATAATATCACATGCCATAAAATTGAAATCCCCAAATATAATTATGTCCTAAATCCATTTGTCATAAATATTACAATCAATAATATACGAAAGACATAAAAACGTTTTCCATAAAAGTTTTAAGTCCTAAATTAAAATAACATAATGTTTATTTATCATAATAATATTATTAGAACAAAGTATAACAAAGCTTTTGGTCACGTCACTCATACATCAACGCATGTCCTCGCATGTCCTCCATGACGCGCGCTCGCTTCGCTCGCATATTAAATAACACTAATATCTTCTGTCCCCAAAGTGCCGGGCCTCGCCGGCCTACTTCGTCGGCCTACGGCCCGGTGCCCATGCCGCCCATAAAGGATACTGTCGCGAGACGGTGATTCATCCACTTTGCGAACGACTAGCAACAGCCTATAATTTTGGTTATTCATCCGGCTAATCGGACGACTAATTAATTTTATTCATCCGCTAATCGGACGACTAGACACGTAACGTGATGGCAGACAGTCGCACGAGCCTTTTTCCCCCCATTCGAATTCGCGTGCTTCAAACAATCTGTAGTTTTCATTTAAAAAAGTTTTCAAAATAATAAACATAAGACCTCAAATAGAATATCAGTAACCATTAATCGTTAATAAAGCAACTTACAAAACGTTGCTCAATCTGAACTTTTCAGTAGTATAATATGTAAAACCTCAATTGGAAAAATCGTCTCTATCTTAATATTTAAGTTACCCTTTGTGTATTTCTAGTCGCTCACTTAATAATTTTGTCGCTCAGTTAGTAATTTTAATATCTGAAACGGATTTATCACAAACCACTTTTTGTAAGCTCGTTCCTGATTTTATTATTAATCAATATTTGTCGTTAGTTTAGTTTATTTTTCGCTTACTCAAATTCATACCGCTCAAGTTAAAAATACAGTATAACATCATCAGTCGCTTAGTTATTTTTTATTCGCTCGTTTTATAATTCCCCATATAAAAGTAACCTACATTCATTTCGTAAATTTTACGTGATGCTTAACACCTTTATGTAAAATTAACTATTCTTTTTAAATATCTATAAATTTCGTTTTATACTTATTTTTTAAAACAATTTAATCTGATACATTAAAAAACTTTTATTTTATAAAGTATCTACAAATCCCTATTATCATATTTGTCGATAGAGGCAGCCCTGGCAATCCACGCGGCGGCGCGCATCTACAAAGCAAAACTCACTTTACGTTTGTAAGGTTAGGGTACATTTTCGTTCGCAGTGTCTGTTGACTTGAAAGTGTAGGCTATTATAGCGGTAGGTATCGAACATTTTGTATGGAGTGTAGTATGTATCTGGTAATCTGTGGCTGAAGTACTTTTCTTTTTTCAAGTTTTTTCAATGAAGGTCAAATTTTGCAGTAATTTTGAATTTATTACGAACAACAAAAAAAAAAGATATTTTCAATATATTTTTTATTATTTCCTTCATCGATTAGTGCAATGTGTTATTGTTATAAAACCGGTTCAAAACTGTTATTACAACCTAAGTTTTTTGAATTAAAAGAAATATCATTTTTTTTTCCTTAAAACCCATCGACTGTTTTGACCTAGTATAGCTTAAACCTGAATTGAGTCTAACATACCTTCCAAAAGGGTTATTCCAATGCACTCCATCACTCCAGGAATGCATTCTAATGTGCTCCAAAATAAAATAAGTCGAGTCAGTAAAAAAAAAGGCAGCTGATGTATATTCGGTTCAAATCTATGGAGCTGACTATTTTATTCTAGGTTTTTCTAGGTTTTTTTTAAGGTATTGGTGCGGTATGAAATTGTCTCTTTTTTAAACTTTGACATGCTGCAACTTTGGATATTCTATTAGTGCGGCAGCAGACTTTCACTTCGTTGATCAGTGCATATTAAACTTCACCAGAAATGAATTTCTATCGGGATCAAATTGCTCCGAAAAAATTGCGCCGCCTATTTGTTACGCTTGTTTAGGAACAGAAGTCGTTTTCATTCTACAAAAAAAACTTTTATCCCTAATCCCAGTTAATAGTAAGTAATAATAAGCCATAAATAAGTATTTGTAAGCCATAAGCCCAAATACGATGTAGCTGTCAACTGTCGTCTGAATAATGTAAATGTCCACCAATTCAAAAATAAAAAAAAATCAAAAAAAAAATCAGCCAATCCCTATTTTTTACGGGTGGATTTTATTTCACAAATGGTAACTGGTTAAACTAATAATATTATCCTTGTGTTTGTGTAACCATTATAAAATATAGTTAAAATTTTGCTGATTAACCACAATGAAAGAGAAAGCACCGAGCGCGGCCTAACTCAGTCACTAAATATTTTTAAAATACAAAAATGAACTCGATGAGTCAACCGGTTATTAAGTATAGGCTAATGAACTTGTGGGTATACCTTACTCTAGGGTTTTAATACCTACCCGTAAGAAATAACCCTATTAACTCGGGTACTTTTCACTCCCTGGTTAAAATCAGACCTCAATGCGAAAAGTTTTAATTGTAACAAAAATAATATACGTGAACAATTTAGTTACTAAACTTTTGGTTCGAGTAAGCGTTGAAACTTGAATAGATGACATAATAAAATTAGTCAATTTGGGTAGGTTGCGTTATTCGAACATCATTGGCTACAAAATGGCGGAGCTCCGGAGATGACATCATCCGCGCCCTCGTCACTACGGCCGAGGCACACGGCCGGCGGCGCCCCGCGCGCTCTGCCTCTCCCCCGGCCCTCCCCACTACTCGCACGCCATTCACAACTTCGTTCCATTGCACTCGCTCGATGCATGACCCCTCGTAGTGAATGTACGTACCTACCTACTACCTCACTCCACACAATACATAGCTAGATATCAACACAAAGCGACCGCAGGATACAAAAACCAACAAACGAATCGTTTCGTTTACTAGGTACATATCTGTCGACTATTTGCATGTAGATGCACGCTCTGCGTTTATTTTGGTACTGTAACAATATGTTGAGTGAGGTGCTCTTACGATGGCTATCAAATATCTTTTTACATTTTAACAATAGTTACATTATTTTATGTAACTAGCCAAGTGTCATCATGACTACAAATGCATGACATGACAAAAAAAAGATCAGTAGAGATCTATAGTATAATATTAAGATAATGACATTATTTTTATTATTTTTTCTAAACATTAAACTACAAGGAATTATTTCTAACAGCTACTAAAAGTGCGAGTATCAATATTCTAAACTGATTAGGTAAAATATCGGTAACAGCAACGTAACGTAAAGTAACGTTATCATGTTTATCAACGAGCCCGTAGTTTTAACGTGGTTTCCTGGGGTCGTTCCCCTCTCGTGGTCGTGAATCAATATCTCCGCGGTCGATTTCTTACTACTAGATAACAGGAACGTTATAAGTTCTTTGTACTTACTAAGGTTCATTTAAATCCTTGGGCTTTGTTCCCGGGAAATCAAGCTCGATAAAAGTCGAGCACTCTAGATATCATGTACCTACCTATATAGAAATTAAATCGCTGTTTGTTGTGTTGTGTTGCTATGTAGGTACTTATGTATATTATTATTATGTTTTGAATATAATAGCCTATGTTACTCGGTAAAGGAAAGGTGAAGCTTTCTAATGTTGAAAGAATTTTCAAAGTTGGCAAAGTGTTGCAACATTTTTCATTTATGCTCCGCTCCTATTGGTCGTAGCGTGATATTATATAGCCTAAAGCCGGCTTTTGACTATGGGATGTAATGTAATATATATTATATAGATTTGATACTTTTATTTGAGAGGAAAACCACTGAATTTGTTGACATTATTGGAATTTGGAACCAAATAATATGAGAAAACGTACGTAAATGTAAATTTCTCGACAACCCGAGAAATTAGCATCGAGAATTCTCGAGACCCGAGAAATTGAAAAGCTCGAGAAATCATGAACCCTAGTACTTACCTACATTATGTCGTAGAAACGAACGCCACGCCATTTATTGTTATTTAGAAAGAAAGTTCATTTATTGATTTATTTCGCTGAATTTTCTTTTTAAATGATGGTTACTTTATTTAATTACATACCACACTAAATAATTACGTCATACCATACGGGGGGTCAATAAACTTATCATCTACAACCAAGTTTTAATTTATTATTTATTTAATCTTCTAGTATTGGTATTAGTGTAGGTATTGGTATACTTTTTTCATTTAGGTAGAGTTTAGGAGCTTTAGAATGCTTTTTATTTTAGTTTATTCGAATCGATAGCTTTTAGCTTTTTTCTAGGACCAGGAATAATTACACAAAAAGACATGGTGGCCGGAGTAATAATAGTGCTACCAACAAAATGTATGGCTGGTTGTGCAACCAGTCGGACGCCATCGACAGGTGAGAACTCCGATAACCTGTAGGCCTGTAACTATAGCTCTAATCGCGTCGGAGCCATTCCCAACTGTAGCTCTAATCGCGTCGGAGCCATTCCCAACTGTAGCTCTAATCGCGTCGGAGCCATTCCCAACTGTGATGAGCCAACGGGCCAACCCAGTATAATATGTTAGTATAGCTCAGTATCTGTATTGACTACCAACTAACATAAAACTATTGCAATCTTCAAAAAAACAGGCAAAACAAGAAAGCCCTGTCAAAGAACTTCAGAGCTGTCAAACTCGTTCTCATGTTCTTTGCAGTTCGCCAAAAAAGGCGGCATAGGTACACTACCTATTCTGTTTGTCGTCTTAACCTGTTTTTAGAAGTAGGTTTGCAAACCTAAATACGTAGGTACATGATATAAATTTATAATTGTCAGATCAGTGATCTCTGAATAGGGGATCGGACTGGGTCAAAATAATATGATTCTGTTTAGTCCGTAAGTTAGATTATCGAAAAATATTGAATACGTGTTTTTTGTTTTATCAAATCAATAAAAAATGACGAAGATAAAACGCGTCAAAGATCTTGGAGTGGGGCTTGAAACGTCACTTGTGTCGTCAAAATGTACTATCATATGACGTCACACGAGTTTTCGAAGCACTGTATCGTCTTCATTTTAAGTTTACGTGAAAAAAGAAAAAATACGTGTCCAATAATTTTTGGAGATCTATCTGACGGACTAATTAGTTTTTTTTTGTCCGATCCCCTGTATTTGTATCTGATAGATAGCACGATATCCAGTCTACTTATGGTCATTTCGCCTGTTCGCGTCCATTTAGTGCAGTTGTCAAGTTTGACGGCGATAATAATATCCCAGCACTAATTTCTTTGAAAAAAAAAATTTAATGTGTTCATTAGTCCATTTTAAGATTAACTTTCAGTTTTTGTTCTTTTGTTAGAATCATCTTGTGATTTTTTTTAATTACATAAATTTCAGAATTAGGCGTTTTACCCAGTTTGCGTCCACAAAATCCATTTGCGTCACCACTGGACCATTTCGCGTCCACCAGCTTAGAAAAGGAATATAGGGGTGATATTTTTAAGAATGTCTAAAGAAAGATTGTATTTTAACAATTTCTTTAAGTAATAAAAATATAAGGGTCAATCAACTTTTTTTTGTTTTCGTCTGTCCTCATTATTTATATTTCTGTACTTTATGAATTCAAGCATTCCTAGTATTATAAACAATGCTATCTACAAATTAGTTCATTAAGGAGTATATTAATGACATTAAGTGTATTAATTGTTAATATATTTTTCTTTATTTAGGTGGTCACCCAGGAGACAATTTAAAGCTTTCATACAAATATTGACTGTCCCAATGACTACTTCTACGTATATTTTGTACTCTAGCTAAAAAAAAATATATTGCCTGTTTCAATTTTATGTTTGCATTAGTAAAATAAAGTCCTTATTGTTCGTATTTCGTAATAAAATAATTCAAAATAACTTTTTATTTTAATGGTTGTCTCTCGTAATTTTGTGTCCCTAGAATGATAGATTTATTGATGTCTCCTGACTAACCGAGCAACTGTTATAATAAGTTAGAGTGAAATGGAACCATATTTTGTTTAACCAATCAGAGAGCGTTCTAGTTCTCGCGTGATCCATTCCACGAATCGAAATACTTTACCTTGGCTCGGTCATTTCGTCTGCGAGTCTTAGTGAGGCAGGTTGGGTTTATTGCTGGTCTGCTGGCTGACTCTGAATTTTCGTAAGTATTTTATTTTATTATTGTATTTTGACGCTTTTTAAAATAGGAATGTAGTCTAATATCAATCGTAGGTATACGTTTTTTGTGTTCAACAAGTAATTTTTGAGTAAAAATAATTTTAATATCAATTGTCTCCTGAGTAACTGGTCCCCTGGGTTACTGTCAGGGTGACCCAAGAGACAACTATGGTGACTCAGAAGACTATTCATTGTTTTTTGTATTATTTTGATTTAAAAATAATATGTGAAATTTTCAACGAAGTATTATGCAATTTTTTGTTTCTTTGTTTTAAATTATAAGGATATTTTATAAAAAATCTATGTTTTTTTTTCCTTTGTAGAAAAGTAACTTTCAAAGTGAATTTAAAAAATTAAAATAACTAGGGTTGTTTAAAATGTTAAATAAGTAAGTCTTCCAAGTCACTATAGATAATTGTACCTTCTACAATACACTGCTAAGTAATTTGCATGACCTCTCAGTATATAAATTGAAAACTTTTATTAAAAATAGATTATGCCGAAAGGCTTATTAATACCTACCTAATCAAGATTTTGTTAATGACAAGACTGCTTGTAAGTGATTGGCGCGTTCTTTAAGAATATAATATTGTTATAATATAAAACAAACCATCATCATCTGCCTAGCCTTTTCCCAACTATATTGGGGTCGGCTTCCAGTCTAACCGAATGCAGCTGAATAATAAAATAATATAAAACAAACCAAAGTTGATAAAACCTTGCTTATGGCTTCTTGGCAGTCATTTTACCTTAACATTTTTTTGAAGCCACAGTAGATTTAAAAAATATGACTTCCTATTTGAAGTGTTCTTGTAAACCAATTGAATAAAATCTATTCAATTTTCATGGCTTTTCTGCTAATTGTTTCAGTTACAATGCCACCACTAACACCTGCTGAAAAGCAAAGACGGTATAAAGAAAAGTTAAAAAAAGATCCGATAAAATACGAAGAGTATAAGCGGAAAAAAAGAGAAAATTATCATGCAAAGAAAAGACTAGTGCAGGATTTAACACCTAAAGAAAAATTTAACGCTAGAGTTATTTGGAAACTGAGAAAAAGAAACCTACGAAAAAATAAGAAAAATCTAGAAAGTGTCCTCGATTATACACCTCCAAGTTCACCTCTCGTAGTTCAAGAACAAGTCAGACATATACCCATAGTTCCTGAACCACCTCAATCCCCAATCTCAACTAAAGCACAACGAGGAAGATATAAAGTGAAAAGAAATCGGTCAAAAGTGTATTTAGAAAATTTAAAATTAAAAGATGAAGTCGAAAAACTTAAAAAGAAGTGTAATAAATACAGAAAACGTTGCCAAAGAACTGAAGCACAATTTAAACCAAAAAAAAATTCACAACCCAGCGAACAAAATAAATATAAAAAGCTTACAAATGCTATAAAAGAGAGATACACAAAAATTAAGAATACCCAAGAAAAGAAATTAATTAAAAGTATTTTTGATAAAATGGACGGATGTAGAAAAGAAGAGATAGTAAAAGAATCTTTAGGACTGCGTGGGAAGTTAAGGACCAATATAAAAATAAGAAATAGAAATACAGAATTACAAAAAACACTAAGAGACTTTTTTGTTAGAGACGACATATCAAGAGCAACTGCAGGGAAAAAAGAGACAGTAACGAGAAATAAGACAAAAGTTCAAAAAAGATTTCTGTTAGACACAATGAAAAATTTATATAAAGTATTCAAGCAAGAGAAACCAGACACAAAGTGTTCATATTATTATTTTACCAAAAATAAGCCTTTTTTTATTGTCAAGCCTTCAGTTGATGGTCGAGAAATGTGTCTATGCAAGTCGCACGTGAACATTGCCTATAAAGCACAAGCACTTAAAAGAAGACGTGTAATTCAAAGTGACGATTTGAACACGCTTATTGTTGCCACTGTTTGCGATACTAATTGCCAAGAGTGTATGTACGGAACCTGCCCGAAATGTGGTGACAGCAAAATAAAGTATGATTCGACTAAAGATACAGATAATATTAATTGGTTTGAATGGGGTAGGCAAGAAGAAATTTACCATGAGGATGGCAAGAAAATTAAAGCCGTAAAGAATGTTAAGCAAGGTAAAGAAGGATTAATAAAACATTTAATGGAAAGTTTTAATAGAGAATTTAATGGTTTTAAGACACATGTCTACAATATGAAAACACAGTTCAAGAATTTCCGGTTAGCAGTGAATAATCTACAGATGAATGAAGTACTGATCGTTGCTGATTTTAGTGAAAATTATAATTGTAAGCACCATGAGGAGATACAAGCACACCATTTTGGTGGCTCTAGAAAACAAGTAACCCTGCACACAGTGGTAGTTTACGTCCGTGATAGTGACTCTAAGCAGAAAGTAGAATCTTATTGCACTATATCACCTTCAACAAATCATCAACCGGCAGCCATATGGGCCCACCTTCATCCAATTTTAACTGAAATTCGAAACAAGTATCCAGAAATAACAACTGTTCATTTTTACACTGATGGACCATTTAGTCAATACAGACAGAAACAAAATTTTTATTTCTGTTCGACAAAACTTTTTGATTATGGATTTTCAGCTATGTCATGGTCATTCTTTGAAGCTGGACACGGCAAAGGCCCTGCCGACGGTGTTGGCGGGGCTTCGGCCGTCTACGAAACCGTAGTTTCGTAACTGGTTTCGATGAAGGAATGATTTGTCCTTGTACGTAACTGGTTTCGATGGAGGACATATTTGTCTTTGTACGAAACCACGGTTATGTATCATGGTTACGTACGAAGAATTTACTGTTAAGGTTTCGATGAAGGAATGATTTGTCCTTGTACGTAACTAGTTCCGATTGAGGTATTATTTTGGTGATTGAAGTAGTTCAGTAGACGCGTTTGCTGTCTACTGAACTGACCTTCATCTTGTAATTATTATTGAAACAAGGTAAGTTGGAATATAGCACCGAACTACTGACACTCTTTAGTCGCAACAGTACGGATTCTTTTTTTTTGTTTTAGAAAATAAGAATAGGTAGTAAAGTCCCACAAATTACCAGGAGAACAGAAGTAGGCAGGAGGTATTGGAATTTGGAATCTTGAATTCAAATCTTTATGCCTTTCTAATAACAGGCCGTTTTTTTTTTTTGTTGAAAATGAGAAACAAGGATAGTAATAGTAAAGTCCCACAAACTACCAGGAGAACAATAGTAGACAGGAGGTATTAAAATCTTTAAATCAAATCTATACTTTGCCTTTCTAATACCAGGCATTTTTTTTGTTGGAGATAGGAAACCAGGATAGTAAAGTCCCATAAACTACTAGGAGGTCAGAATGGTAAATTAGTGGGGAAATCACCAAATGCCTCCTCCCAGTCTGGGCAGAGCGGTAGGAAGTGTCAGACTTCTACTGACTAAAAGCCACCCATGTTCCTTCTTAGCCCTGTGTCGAGGCCGCGGTATCTTTTTTTGTAATACAAAACCTCCTTCCTACTTCTGTTCTCCTGGTAGTTTTTGGGACTTTACTACCTATTCTTATTTTCTCAAACAAAAAAAAAGAAACCGAACTGTTGCCACTAAAGAGTGTCAGTAGTTCGGTGTTATAATTCAACCGGACTAACAACCGGACTACTGCAACTAGCCTGATATTTGCGGCTATGAGATCCTGGACCAATTATCACATAAATCAATAGTTTCGATAAAATAATTATTATTCCTTGTTCGTAACTAGTAAAATTTCATATTTTTGCAAAAATTCCTTGTACGTAACCGTGGTTTCGTACAAAGACAAATATGTCCTCCATCGAAACCAGTTACGTACAAGGACAAATCATTCCTTCATCGAAACCAGTTACGAAACTCCGGTTTCGTAGACGGCCGAAGCCGTTGGCGGTTTCCTAAAACGAAAAGCTGATAACATAGTAGCAGCTGGACGGGACATTGTATGCGCTGAAGAATTTTATGAAGTGCTTAAAAATGAAAGCAAAATAAGTCTTTTCTTGGTCACATCAGATGAAATAGATGGTGTCGCAAAACAGTTGCCATCTAATATCATGCCTCTTAAGGGTACGTTGCTTGTACACCAAGTATTTACCAAGGTGCGTGGTCAATTAAGCTACAGAAACTTGAGTTGCTTTTGTTGTAGAAGCTTTTGTACATGTCTTCAACCTAAAATATATCAGCCGATTTCATGTCTTGAGTATGAGAAAAAATGCGATGTTGTAACATTGGAGGACGTTGATGATACTCATATTGAATACACATTTTCTTCTGACGATGACATTCCTATAATTTCTTTTAAGAGCTCTAACAAATCTCCTCTAAACGAGGTGAAGCTAATAGATTTAACTAAACCACACAATAAAAATATGTTCAACATTGTATATCATTCTGACGATGACCAGCCTTCTTCTTCGAATTTTAATGCACAAAATAAAGAAAACCATGGAGTACAGTGTGGAGACTTCCTAATTGTGAACGTGCGTGCAATTAAAGGTAAAACCTATAGATATGCCTGTGTCGTTAATAATTTAGACGACGATGGTGACATTTTTGTAACTTTTTTGAGGAACGTAAAAAACGCTCAGTTGTTTCGTTTAGACAAAACCGATATGTCTTTTATAGATTATAGAGACATTATTTGTATTTTGGAAAACCCAAAGACCTCTTTTAAACGAGGCCAAACTTATTACGATTTTAATAAACCTATAGATATTTATGAAAATTGATCTCAACAAAATAACTATGTTCCTACTATTTCTCAATTTTTTTATTAGCATTATTGTAATTCATATTGATAATAAATGCCTATTACTGTTATTATTTGTTGTTTCTAAAGAAATTTTACATAACTCTTTATTTTGTAGTTGATAAGCAATGAATCTTGTCTCTTGAGTCACCGATTTTGTCTCCTGGCAAACCAAGTTGTCCCAATTATTGTTTAGTTTATTTTTGTATTTTTGGTGTTATTAATGACCATTTTCAATTCTTTTTGATGTGATTATTTAAAGTTTAATGGGAGAAGTATGCCCTAGTTTTGTTTTCATTATTAATTAATTTAAATTAAAATAAAAGGAAAATTTCCTTTTGTAGTTTCGACTGGTGACTCAAGAGACGTATTTTATAAATTTATCAAAGACAATGTGATACTTTGTGTGCATGTGATCTCATTAAACTTACCTTTTCGCCAAGTTATCACGAATACACTGATTTAATCTTTAATTTTGTTTTATTTTATTTAAATATTTGACAGTCACCCAGGGGACCCGTTTTTGGACCCACCTCCACATTGAACCCAAAAACTAGCAATAAATATATTTTAAGTTCGTGGCCATATAAAAAAACCTAAAGTACAAAAACAAATCTTTGTAAATATTATCAAAATCAATGGAAATATTGAGGTTTGTTTTTTTAATATTTTTTGTCGATCGTTACAAGAAAAAGTTGATTGACCCATAAATACTAAAAATCAACATTATTATCATTAAAAACATCACTTTAAAATAAAAATGATTCTTCTCAATCTCAACATTGAGTGAACTTAAAATTAGGTTTAAGTACCTAGTAGGTAAATAATGATTGGTTATCAGTTCTGTTAATTTTGCCCTAAAATCACAAAGTTTATTATTACTGCTAAAAATCAGCCTTGATTAATAATAAGTTTTTGGCTATATTAAAGCAAACAATATAGAAAAAAAAAATAATGAAAGAAATTACTCATTTAATTTTAAAATATAATTTTATACACGTAGTCATAATAAAAAATGTACAATAATAATAATCAATACATTTTAAATTATTTTTTACAAGCAAGTCAACTGTATTTACCGAAAATAGTGGGTGGACGCAATTTGGTTTATTATTATCCTCTGTATGTAGTAGGTATAGTTAGCGTCCATTGCGGACGCAAAGTGGAAGTTTTGTAAATTCGATATAGTGATTCGCGTCCATTTTGTTCGTTAAATGTAAAAAACGTAAGTAAATTCATAATTAATATTGTTCCTTTTTTCATTATTACACAGAAGACGATTTAAAGAAAGCGTTAAATAAAATTCGAGAGAAGAATAAATCGATAAGACAAAATATGCAAAGAATATGCTATTCCCAACATTCCCAAGACCACAATATTGGAGAAAATCATTGGGCGCAGACCAGATGGAGTAAAGAAACCGGGACCAGAACCAGCGCTAGGAGTAGATGGTGAAAAAAATTTAGTTGAATGGCTTCTTAACATTTCCAAATGTGGATTTCCAGTGATATACTCGTACTTTGTGATTTTAGGGTAAAATTTAACAAAAAACACATTACATTATTTTTTCATAGAAATTAGTGCTATGATATTTTTATTATCGCCGGCGCCGTCAAACTTGCCAACTGCACTAAATGGACGCGAACAGGCGAAATGACCCTATATCTTTTTTCTAAAAACCCCGCTCTTTCGCACCCCTTGATGAACAACCGATACTAATTATTTTTTTAAACGGGATTGGTTTGGCGCACGGACTTTTTGTCCATGTATACGTGCCTCTTATACATTGAGGAATTAGCGGTTATGACTTTTCGTTTGATTGGTGTGTTAGTTTACTTATTTTCGAGGATTTATTGAAGGGAGATCCGTAAAATGGACGCGAATTGGTCTATGGACGCGAACAGGCGAACTTACCCTAACAGACAAACATTTTAGTTTAGTTGCGCCTTCCTTCTTGCTCAATAATCCTGGCTATTGAATTAATGTGTTAGATCCATGTTACAATTTACTATTAAACAAGGACCTAGCGTAGTCGCCTGTGTGTGCTATACCACAGCTATACCTACTGGCTCTAGTGGTTGTGAACTAAATAAATACCTACTCATAATCGATATACAGGTGTTCCAAAATCACAGCCATTAATTAATATTAGGTACGCAAACTGTGCGGTAAGGAGAAATGATACTTGAGTCTACCTACTAGATTTAGATGATAGATTAGATACTGTAAGTAGGAGGTACCTACCTGTTTTCTTCATAATTAGGTAGGTATTATTTATTAGTAAATGAAATGATAGCACCTACTCACTGGACTTTTGGTACCTCGTATCTACAATACCATACCTACGAACGAATACTTCCTATTTATGAAATCAAACGAAACCATAATGATGAAAAGTTGTTATCAATAAAACCATTGCATAGTGGGTGCCGGCCGGCGCGCGGCGCGTTCGGTATCAGTGATTCATGAGCGCGGCGCGACGGCCCTCTATGCGCCGGGCGGCAGCTCTGCGCGCCGCCATTTTCTTTACGCACCACGTGTTCATGTGCATCGAATTTATTATGGTATTTAAAAGTTTCCACTTTAAACAATGGACGACAGCAAACGTACATGAAATGTCAAACGTGATGTAAGTTTGTACCTATAAAGTGCACGGTTGCTAAACTCCAATCGTACTATTATTACTTTACGAGTATACCAGCTGTAAAGATCGTTTAGAAATGTGGGCGTATTCGTGTGGATAGGATAGCCTACTAAACTAGTCATACCTGCGGTATTTCGCCATTCTGTAAGCCATAAGCAAGTTGAGAAACTTAACACAGCACGTGCCTGATGTGGATGCACACCGACGCTTTTAATTTCACCACTTCAAAAGAAATGTCCACCACGATTCCAATTGAAATAATATAGAAACATCAAGCGTATTACTATCTCTGGTACATTTGTAGTTTATTATATGAATAAACGACCGGAAGGAGTGATGAACCTTAGCCCATTCGTACACGAGCTGTAGCGCAACTGCGAGTGTTGCGGTGTGACTGAAGAATGAGTGAACCGACTCGAACCGAGTTGAGTACCCCGGCTGTGTAGCGGTCGCGACGCGGGTTCAGAACGAACTTGCAATGCAAAACGACTGAATGCCGCGCCGCCCTCCACCCACCCTCCCGCTTAATACTGATAAAAACAACAACCCATTCACTAATCCGCTATCATTACGAGACTGGTTTAATTTACAACAAAAAATATTTACCAAATAATTTGCTGAATAAACAAAAGGTTCATTAACAATAAAATGATAATGGAATAAAAAAACAGGAGCGACACGATATCAAAGCCCGGTTCATAGAAAAACTATTTGAAATTTTGTTGCAGTAGGATCGTTTCAGGTCGTAGGCATCCACTAGCGACGGATTTTTGTAAATTCCGGTCGACAGGAATTTACAAAAATCCGAAGGGGTTATTCAACTTAAGCACCCAACGAATTTTCAATATTAATTAATATTTTAAAGATTAATTCGATAAGGCGTAAAAAGATGATGATGCTGTAAAATTCAGCAACAAAGATAATGTTTTATGCAATTCCAACAGCTACAGCTGCTTACAATCTGGGATTGTTCTTGAAAAACTACATTTTTTTCTCAAGTTTAAAACCTCGCTCTAAGCAGAAGTAATTTATTTTAATAATATCAATTTAGCAATAAAAAAGGAACAGTTGGTAGGTAATATGAAGACGGCACGTGTGGCGAAGGGCCGAGCCACCTGTCGGCAGGTGCAAAGCCGCAACAACTGCGCCGTGATGCACATAATCGTATGCAGACGGCATACATTATTTTAAGCTTTAGGCTAAAGAAAACTATCTTTAATGCGATCGTTTCGCACAAAATTATGCTCTGGAGTAGATTAACAATGGTACTTTTCCTTAACCCTTAATTTGGCAACGAAAAACAAGTAAGAAATACATAAATTTAATTATTGTAGGCCTTTGGGGGAGTGCTAAAGAGCCTCGAAAAAATGTTCAAATAAATCCTGAGTTGCCCACTGTTGGGAAAATTCATGTCCGTCACAGCGGACATTACCAATAAATTAACGATGAACGCGCAGATTTGCATGTCCGCTGTGGTGGACAATGCCAAATAATGGAAAAATAAAAAACGTTAATATTATTATGTTTATTTTATTAAAATAAGAAAATTAAAAATAAAAAACGCAGAAATTGACCTGAAAATGTATTTTTATTTTGTATGAAACTTTAGAAAACAATTTCTCGGGGTTTTGCCTGTTACAAAGCATAATCTTGGTTACGGTCTTCTTTTGGCAGTGTCTGCAACGACATTCTTCCATCGTTGAGGGGAAATGGCCTATGTTGTCATATTTGACTGGACTCGATGGGCGGGCGACATGTGGTTTGCTTAATTTTGCTGTCTCAGTTTTACTTCTTTTGGCACATCTGTTTGTTTTCATCAATATTTCATAAAGATCGTATCTGAATGCTTTTAAAGGTATTTTAGCTTTCGCGTTACATAAATGCTTACGACGGTAGAGTAACCAAGCGTTATTCACACATAATATATCCAGCATTTGTGAGAAAATTGCTAAATACCATCTCCTGCTTTTAAATGGTGTTTTATATAGTGAGATGAGCATGTCAGCAAGATCAACACCTCCCATATGTTTATTGTATTGGCGCACAATCTGTGGACATTGGACGTCGATCTTGCATTTTGCGTCCTTACAATATCTGCGGATTTTTTCTACAGGCTCACTTGCCACAAAATAACTAATGAATGTGACGGCCTTATTGTCATTCTAGCGAACTATTGCTAAGCGATTTTGGTTACAAACGGCTTGTACAAAATGTCCTCTGGGCTTCTTTTTCATAGCCTTATCAGTAAGCAGAACAGTTTCTGCTCCGCTAAGGCGATTGCCTTGAATAGTACCTAAAGCAAAGATGCCATAATGTTCCCGAAGAATGAAAAATAACTCCGAAAAAAAAGAAACGCTTCAGAAAAAAAACCGCTTTTTGGCATTGTCCGCCACAGCGGACATAGTAATAAAGTACTACATCACTAAACAATTAGCAATGTTCGCTGTGACGGACAAAGCACTTTAGCAACAAAAAACAGCATGAAAATGTAAAAGAGCGTATTGGTTTGTAGGTTACAATTATTTATAGAATGATTTTCTAATAGTTGAGTCGAGATTTCAAGACATTCATGGGCAAAAAAGAGGAAAAAAATATTTATATACCTTGAGCAAAACAGGTGGTCGTCTTTGCGCTGACATTTTGTGTCACGAATGACATAAAGCAGTGTAGTCACACTCAAAATATATTTTCTACTATTAGTTTATGAATTTAAGAAGTATTTAGTCGATTTGTAATCGATGAGAATCGAATAAAAAACTAGTAGGATTTAATTTTTGTTGACGTCCGTCACACCGGACTTTATCAAATTAAGGGTTAAGAGGGAACAGGGGTTGCGATTCTACATACAAATGTATTCCCCTTTGTTCTTGATTTGTTTGGGAAGCAATCAAACAACTACACCGTGTACAAGCTGGTTTATTACTGAAGAGCGGCGCGCACGTCGCCACACCGCAAGTGCGCCGCGCGCTTATATACATCGGTTCATGTACATGTAGGTACACCGTACAACATACACCACATTCCTCCACCATTACTTGTTAATTACTCTAGAACAATAATAATACATACATTAGGGTAAACTTAAAAGAACTTTTTATAACACACTTCTTTTCTTTCCCTAACGGAACGACCGAGTCCGGACGTCCCACTACCCGGTTCTGTTTGTTTATCACAACCAGATACCGCATCAGAAGATCGTTCGGGCTCGGTACTTCCAGTTTCCTTTAACCCATCCCCCGCAACAACATCCAACCCCTCTTCTGCCCGTCCATCTAAAGTTCCACCTTGGAGTTCAGTATGTGACTGTGAGGGTGATGGTGGGCATGGTGGTGCGGCTGATGACTCATCAGTAGGCAAACTTAACGTTGTCCGCTGCTGGGACTCCGCGCAATCTGACGCCTCAGGTGGCACGTATTCATCACAATAATTATCTCTAGATCCTTTATTTTTATTTACGTTTCCTTTATGTTTACAGATTTGATCAAGATGTCTTTTACATACAGTATTAAATTTTTCAATATATACATCAAAAACTCTTACACCTAATTTTTTTATTATTTTTCCTACTTCCCATTGCGCTTTCCTTCCTGAAAACCACTTACACCAAATAACTTCCCCCACCTCGAAATTCCTGCTTGAGTTTAATTTAACTTTATCGTTACTAATATTTTCATTTTTACATGGCGGCATAATCACATCTAGCCTAGACCGTAAATTTCTTCCAAACATTAACATAGCTGGGGTAATCCCTGTAGAACAATGTGCAGTGTTACGATATTCAAACAAAAAACTCTGTAATTTCTCGTGTAAATCACGCTGAGAGATACTTGTGTTATCTATAATACATTTTAACATTTTTTTACAAGTTTTTACAGAGTTTTCCGCTTGTCCGTTACTAGCAGGATGATAAACAGGCGAAGTTAAATGTTTGATACCATTATTAATACAAAACTGGTTAAACTCGGTGGACCTTATTTTTGCATCATTATCTGATACGATAACGTTTGGTATACCAAATGTTGAAAATATGACTTTCAATTTCATAATCAATGCATTTGTGGAGGTACCGCTATTCATAAAAATACATTCCAGCCATTTGCTAAACGCGTCAATCACAACCAAATAAACATTCTGACCTAAAGTCATGTAATCTATGTGGATACGATACCACGGCTGAGAGGGGTGAGGCCAGGGCGCGGGGACGGCGCGGGGCGGTGCGTTCCGAACTCGCGAGCACTCGTTACATTCACCTATCCACCGCTCAATGTCTTTATCTATACCCGGCCACCACATTCTACTGCGGGCTGCACTTTTGGTTTTTACAATGCCAAAATGAGCCGAGTGTAATTCTTCTAACATTCTGTCCCTGTAAATCTTTGGGATTATTATTCTATGCCCTCTAAACAGACACCCATTATTCATTTCCAAATCAGTTTTACAATAAAAATAAGGCATTACGGATTGACATGTTATTTTGCGTGGCCAACCATGACTCATATACTTTACCACGGTAGCTAACACTGTATCGAGTTTAGCGGCTTGCTTGATATCATCGAATGAAACCGGTTTCGTAGCGCCATCAAGAAATAGAAAAGGAATATCTATTTTCCCTTCTTCCCCTTTACAGACGTGTGACTGTGGTAACGGCGCTCTAGAAAAATAATCTGCTACTAAATTATTTTTAGAAGTAATATATTGTACTACATAGTTATACGCGGATAATATAATTGCGTATCGTTGTAATCTTAACGCCGCCGTTACGGAAACGCCATTTTTCTTTCCAAATATGGATAGAAGGGGTCTGTGGTCTGTTTTCAGAATGAAAGGCTCCTGCCTACCGTAAAGATACTGGTGGAAATGTTTAACACCAAATATGATTGCCGTTGCCTCTTTTTGAATCTGGCTATATACCTTTTCGCTAACAGATAACGACCTAGAAGCAAACGCAATTGGACGCTCGCTGCCCTTATTGTCAACGTGAGAAAGAACCGCACCTAAACCCGATGGCCCAGCGTCCACAGTAAGTACCAATGGTACTGATGGGTCAAAGTGTGCCAACAGCCGATCAGAGGCCAGCTCTGCCTTTACCTTGTCAAACGCATTTTGTTGACTTTCACCCCAATGCCAAGTTACATCTGCACGCAGTAATGTGTGTAACGGGTGTAATAATGAAGAAGCGTTCGGAACAAAGTTACGATAATAATTAACGATGCCCAAGAACCTTTTGGTTTCAAGGACATTTGTTGGACGCGGAGCTTTTAAAATCGCATCTACCTTCTTGGGACACGTCCTAAGCCCATTTTTATCTATTACGTACCCAAGATACGTGACACTGTCCTGGAAAAAGGCACACTTATCCTTTTGCAGTCGTAATCCCGCCTCCTGCATCCTTTTAAGAATTTCCTTAATCCTACACAAATGCAATTCACGAGTGGGAGCAGTACAACAGACATCATCCAACCAACAAGTTACGCCCTCTATACCCGCTAATAACGTTTCCATAGCCCGTTGAAAAATGGCTGGTGCATTAGCTAAACCGTAAACTAGGCGGGTATATTTAAATAATCCTTTAGGGGTATTTATTGTAGTGAGATCTTGTGACGAACTACACAATCTGAATTGATTATATGCATTACTTAAATCCAATTTAGAATACTGCAACCCTCCCCCAATTTTGGCAAATACCTCCTCTATTCGCGGCAATGGATATTTATCAATTTTTAGAATTTTATTCAGTGTACACGAAAAATCTCCTGCTATTTTTACTTGTCCATTCGCTTTTAACACTGGAACAATCGGTGTCGCGTACTCAGAAAAGTTTACCGGAACTAAAATACCTAAGTCTACAAGTCTGACTAACTCATCTTCAACTTTATCTTTAAGGGCAAAAGGAATAGAACGCGGCTTAAAAAATATAGGCCTCGCCCCCTCTTTGAGCTGAAAATCTATTTCGAACTTATTAAAACATCCTAGTTCGTCCTTCCAAAGGTCAGGAAACTCATTTAACAGCTGCTGCACCTCCCCCATACATTGATTATCAACATTGATTTTGTTTACATAAGTTGAAGAAAAAAATATTTTAAATTTAGTCATGAAATCTCGGCCTAGTAACGGTGGTCCGCCATTTTGTATTACATAAAACTTTATGTTCTGGCAAGTGTTAAAATATGAAACTGCACAATTGAAATAGCCTATAGGAACAATTTTATGGCCATTGTATAAACACATTCTTAAATCTGTTTTACTTAAATTATAATCTTTAAAATGTTGTAGATATAACTTTTCTGAAATTACACTAGTACCTGATCCGGAATCTAATTCCATATCGAATTTAAATTTATTTATTTCTATTGAAATAATAATTGGATCATTATTGACATACCGCATATTGAACAAGTCACACTCTTCACATTTGTGAGACGGTTCATCACTAACTAGGTGATGTAACTTCGATTTTTCACTGTCAGCTTTACACATTTTTTTTAAATGTCCTTTCTCACCACATTTTTGGCAAGAATAATTTTTAAACCGGCACTTCACTGATTCGTGATTTTTATAACCACACACTGAACAACGCGCACTGTTAGCGGATCCACGCGCACTCGAAGAAGTAGCCGCTGATGAATCTCGCCGCTCGCGAGTCTGCCCAACCCTGTAGACAGGTTCTTCCTTCACAGCCGCCGCTCCTGGCCCGCCCTCCACCAACACGTGGGTGCGAGCACCACGTGCGCATGCCGCCTGTTGAGCCACTTCTACCGCTTTTGCAAACGTTAAAATGGCTGAATCCTTCTCGAATAGACGGTCCCGTTCACGCCCTTCTCTTAGGCCTAAAATGAACTTGTCTCGTAGTAAAGTGTCCAATAACTCCTCGCCGAACTCGCAATATACAGCGAGTCCTCTCAAACGCGCCGCCCAGTCTTCGATACTTTCGCCTTCGGATATTACCGCGTCATAAAACTTGGCTCTGTCTACGAAAGTCGACCTTTTGGGTTTGAAATGACCGTTGAGCTTCAACACTATTTCTTCGAAGGATACTGTGTCCAGCTCCTTTGGATGTACCAGATTCCTTGCCAGACGATATGTTTCGTCTGACAAATGTGTGAGTAAAAGGGACGCCTTGTCACCACCAGTTATTTTGTTTAGCTTCATATATTGGTTCAATTTTCCATGAAATATCTGCCACTCGTGATTTCGATGATCAAAAACGTTTAATGAACCAATAAAACTCATTTCTTCTACGTGGGTAAACGATTCTCGTCGCCAATGATTTGTTTGGGAAGCAATCAAACAACTACACCGTGTACAAGCTGGTTTATTACTGAAGAGCGGCGCGCACGTCGCCACACCGCAAGTGCGCCGCGCGCTTATATACATCGGTTCATGTACATGTAGGTACACCGTACAACATACACCACAGTTCTTCTTCCTCTAGAGCATATTTTTCCGTAAAATCAACACTGCTCTACGTGTCATTCCCTATCACAGTCATTTATTTTTTTCAGCAACTAATAATAAGTAAAAAATAATTCAAAAAACTGCCCCATTTTTACGGCCGTGATTAAAGGACTACCAGACAAATTCGAGTTAACAATTATTAAATTTATAGGAACCTACTGCTTCTTGCAATTTTAATGACGAAAATAATTGAATAGGCTTAGTGTTCGAGCCTTCGAGGAAAAAAAATCTGGAGTGCAAGTCGGACTTGCACATGAAGGGTACCATCGTAGTAAGAAATCTCCCTTTAATTTGTATTATTTCTTGTTAAAACGGCAACAGAAAAACATATTTTGTAATAAGTTTGTTTTCCATAGTGTCCGTATGAATGACAAAGTTATATTTGCGGTTCTTTAAATGATTTAAAAATATCGTTAAAACCAATTTTAATTGAAAGTTTTCATTGCGATCTAAATCTATTTCGCTATGAATAGATTTAAGTTAAGAAAAAAAGAGTTGTTCCGGCCAATATTTTTCTTTTGTTTATTCCTTTCTGATCCCCTGTAATTTATCATTCCGTTCTGATCCCCTTTTTGACAAAAGTACAAGTGAAGTACAGTCAACCGAAAAACAGTTGTTAATGAAAAAATAATCAGTTTTTATTTCTATAACTTACAATTGTACGATCATCCCACAAACTACCAGGAGAACAGAAGTAGGAAGGAGGTATTGGAATCTTTAAATCAAATCTATATTATTTCTTTCTAATACCATGCACTTTTTTTTTTGTTGGAGATAGGAAACCAGGATAGTAAAGTCCCACAAACTACCAGGAGGCCAGAATGGTGAATTATTTGAGTCACCATTGTATGCAATGGTGACAAAAATATATGACACTTATGTGTGTCTTATAATTATGTAAGACACACATCGTCCCCTTACTGCGAAACCCAACTAACTGCACATTTTATAGTTTCGAGAAAATCGTGTTTAAAGGTTCGAATCGTGAAATTTCTATAAAACAACTGATAATAAGGAGAGTACGTGTATTTTTGATTTCTTATTGTATTCATTATTAGGGTGGAAGAAAAAAAGAACTTTATTCTCTAAACAAGTAGGAAAAATTAAGGATTGGCTTGATAAGTGCTGCAGATTAGTGGCTTTTCCTGTAGCGGCAATGTTTTCTTATTTTTTGAAGTAAAGAGTTTGTACAGCAGTTTTTTATGAATTTAATTAAACTAAATTTGTATGTTCACCCGATGGGTAATTGCTAAAACTAAGTCGAAATGTTTAGTCTTTTTACTCATTTATCAAATTGATATTGTTCATCTAACTTGAATCATGCAAAAACCACTTAAACGGCGATTAAATGTTTTTCCAGACGAGAAACATTGCTTAAAGTGCAAAAACATTGCTTTAACCGATACTTGATGGGTTTTGTCTGTTCTTTATTTAAAAAAATCTCCTGATAAGCTACCTTAGCTAAAAGCTAAATCCAGAACGGAGCGTCATCTCAGAAAACGGGTTTTACCAGTATGTAGATCTTGAAAAGGAGATTCTAACGGTATCTGTAACTCATTTTTGCCCATAAGTGACTTTAGTTGGTTTTCGCTTTAAGGGCACGACATAAGTGTCATATATTTTTGTAATCTCCTTTTAAAACCCGTCATTTTGATACCCTACTCAATGATAAGGAATTTTTTTTTTGAACTCCTCGATATGGCCCCAATTAAAGATTCCAATTTCCAATACCTCCTTCCTACTTCTGTTCTCCTGGTAGTTTGTGGGACTTTACTATAAAGGCATAATATAGATTTGATTTGAAGATTCCAATTTCCAATACCTCCTTCCTACTTCTGTTCTCCTGGTAGTTTGTGAGACTTTACTACCTATTCTTTTTTTTTAATCTAATAGAACCTGTACTTACAAATATTTTGTTGCTGACTGTCCTAAAAATGTGTCAGGGTATCCGATTCTTTTACGGGGGATCAGACCGGAATAGAAAATAATTTATAATAAAACGGATCCCCTAGGGTATCAGTTTTAGGGCCGGTTTTTCAATCGCCAGATAAACCGTCAAGTAGCTAACAGTTCAATAAATTTAACTGATTCTTTAACGAACGAATAAAGAGTTTCAATTTTTCAAAGCCCAGTTACTGTTCAGATTGTTAACTGACCGATTTTTGTGACTAGCTTCACACTACATCTGCGAGAGCGAGATGCACTTATAAACGTTTACAGATGTTAGAAAGAGACAGACAACTTTCAACTTAACGGGAATCTTAGCAATAACATTCATCGTAACTTTGACGAATAAAATTGTCTTCGTGTTAATATTTTTGTTTCCGTTCGAATATCTTCTGTTTGTGTGTTGTGTTTATCCCCTGTTTTATTTATGGAAAATTCCCCAAAACGTGAGTGTTCCATGAATTTTATAATAAAAGTGAAGTGAGATTATTGACCGAACTAGCTGTTGCCAGCGGCTTCACCCGCTGCAACTCGAAAATCATCCCACGGGAAGATAAAATCGGGATAAAAACTATCCTATGTGATAATTCAGGTTATAAACTATCAAAACAGATGAAAATCATAGACTCTCTCCTTCTTAGTTGGATCGCATTACTTTTATTTAATATGATGTATATTAAGTGTTTTTTTTTTTCATTATATAAATGAATTTGATTAAATTTCGAATTTTATTTTGGTCATTTACCGTTTTCGGGTACAAATATCCCGATTTTAGATTTTTAAGTCTACCGATACGTCAAGTAACTGTCCGTTAGCGTGCTAACGGGTGTGTAAAGGGGCAGTTAAATTTATTCACTGGTTAGAGAGTTTAACTGGCCGTTAGGGCCTATCTGTCTATTGAAAAATTGAGATTCTTGTTAACTGTGGAATTAACCTTATCTCGTCGATTAACTGACTATTGAAAAATCGGCCCTTAGGGGATCAGACCGGAATAACTCGAAAAAAAGGCTTGGTTAAGGGCTAACATAACACAACCTTTTTTATAAACCTGGACCAAATTTTATTGGGGTGTTATTTAACTGGTTAGCATCCTTACATAGTATAAAACAAAGTCGCTATTTTTGTCTGTCTGTCTGTATGCTTAAATCTTTAAAACTACGCAACGGATTTTGATGCGGTTTTTTTTAATAGATAGAGTGATTCAAGAGGAAGGTTTTAGTATATAATTTGAACGACATCCACGCGGGTGAAGCCGCGGGCATCAGCTAGTAGTACATAGTTGTATGTTGGTCAGCAGAAACAATCAAACTCATGTTATTGTAAGCTGCCTGTTTATAATTTAATTTTTGACCATTATCAAATTTATTAGCCGAACAAAGATTGCTGCCTGAGTTTTTAAATTGCAAACAAAATCTTGAAAGATTTTGATTTTGTTTGAAATTTGGTGAGCCAAAAAAACAGCATCTAAATAATTTTATTTAAATGCTGTTTTTTTGGCTCACCAAATTTTATAATTGCTAAAGCAATTAATTACTTCCCATTTTATTGTAAGTTACTAACGCGACATTTGGCGAAAGAGACATTCTGCGAAAGCGACATTATGAGAAAGATACATTTTGCTACAAGTAGACATTTTGCGAAAGAGACATTTTGCGACCGAGCCTTTTAAAGACCTATCTATAGACACCCCACACGAATAGGTTTGACGAAAGAAGTTTTTTTTAATTTCATATGGCTTTGCGAAAGAGACATTATGAGAGAGATACATTTTGCTCCCAGTAGTCATTTTGCGAAGGTTCCGTTTTTTGCCATTCGGCTACGGCGGAACCCTAAAAGGTTTAGGCGCACAATGCCAAATTCTCAAAATGGCAACAGAGTCGCAAAAGGACAAGTTCTCATCAAAATGGACAATTCTCAAAAG
The DNA here is from genome assembly GCA_949775195.1 of Diarsia dahlii. Taxonomy (NCBI): domain Eukaryota; kingdom Metazoa; phylum Arthropoda; class Insecta; order Lepidoptera; family Noctuidae; genus Diarsia; species Diarsia dahlii. The sequence goes on from OX459189.1 coordinate 13,435,664, forward strand.
CCTAATACTCAGAATGGCAAATTCTCAAAATATAATATATAAAATATTTATGGTTCATCTTTATGTCCTAGGTGCGGGCCGCAGCGGGCCACACACAAAAGACGTCGTCGGGCGCGGACATCGCGCTTGCGGCATTCAAATTTTATACCTAAGTGCATAGAAATAAAGCGCAATTTAGGAGACGCGGAATGACGTGGCTCGGGCGTGGATAAGACGCGCCTTTTCGTCGCCCGCGTATCATAAATTGCGCTATATTTCTATGCACCTTGGTATCAAATTTGAATGCCGCCAGCGCGATATCGTCGCCCGACGTCTTTTATGTGTGGCCTGCACCCTAGACGTGCTGTCTCATCTAATCGGATGATTATCTAGAGGGATTCGCCTAATCTGACAAAAAGAAAAAAAAACTTATTTTTTAAAATCATTAAAATATGTATGTATGGATAGAGTACATACAGACGAACAAAAAATATCCAGAAACACGGTACCCCAGAGTGTCACGTTATCGAGATATTTGAAGGTAAAGATCTATCGAAGACATAAAATATTGACCTGTTACTTGTCTATAGGCGTTGATTATTATTACTGTTACTGTTTATTGAAAGAGAGTAGGTACATAACATCCTACTAGGAGCACGAGAAAACTATTCTTTGCCATAAAATAGCGTTTCAGTGCGATGCGATGCGATACAAAGCGATTTTCTCGTGCGCATAATAATAATCAACCTGGGAACGATTATTTGCATACAATACTCCATGCTTATGCTATCATAAATATTTAATTTATATTTTCAACAGCAGGTAATGCTCGTCACGCTGAAAATCATTCATTTTCACTATTTCGGAGCGTGATACTCGAAAACTTATTAGAATTTCGATAAAGTGTAAAGAAGAAGAATAATTAATAATTACGTAGAAGACATTTTTTATCTACGACGCACCGTTTTAAAGATATTAGCGAAAAACTCAGTGGGAACTTTAACCCCCCTCCCCCCACCCCGGCGCCCCATCTAGAGACCGGCTTTTAGTATGTTTACCCTGTGGACATCCTGAACACATTTCTGAATAAATTGCTTAGGTTCCAGCTCATGCACTCAGTCTACACCTGCTTTGTTATGTGGACTAAAACTATGTATATATCAACGAATTTCTGTTACTTCGGCTTGTGGAAATCGGCAGATTATTTATTTTTCGTAATCCTTGAATTATTTCATTTAAAATAAAAAAAAAATAACCGCGCTCCAGAATGTCGAGATGACGTTTTTATGCACTCTACACCTGCTTTGTTATGTGGACTAAAACTTTATCAACGAATTTCTGTTACTTCGGATCATTCCCACTAGTTCTACTGCACAGTCACAATATAAATATGGACAGTACGGAAACTGTCTACAAACGCTCGAAACCGCACACTCACACAAACATGCGCATTGACAGGGCCAGCTAGCGAACACCGCAGTGCTCTCAGTTGTGCGTGCCGCGCCGAGACTAGTTTACGTAAAAGTTTTTATTGAAATATCCTCCAAACTTTTTTAAAATGCCGGGAACGTATACGGGTGTTTGAACTCGGCTTCATCAAAACCGGAGATATTGTATTTTAAACTTCTTACTAATTTTGAAAGGTAAGAATGATTTTTGTTATCGAATTATACCTATTATGTCCTTGTGATCGATCATAAGGAATTTTTATTTGTTTGTTATACCGACGCTGCCTACGTGTTATCATTATAATGTCTAACTCAACAACACGCCCAACGAATACCAACGAGGCTAGAACGGGGTAATATTATTATAATAAGTATAGCAGCGTAGCACGAGGTGGCGCGCTGTGGTTCTACTATGCACCGTTTCAGAGTTATGGGCGTTCAAAGTTTCTGTAAAAAAAAATTGAAATTGAAATATCTCGAAAACGGAGCGTCCTAGACAAAAAAAGGACCAAAATTTTGACACCCCTCTGACACCCCCGTGATATTTAAGTGAGAATCACATAACACCAAAAAAAAAAATATTTTTTACACTGGTCCAACTTTACTTAATAATAACATTTAATTAGTCTAAGACTGTGTAGTGACTAAAACTATGATATGAAGGAAAGTTCATTGACAATAATAATTTAAAACAATATAACAATAGGTATTCGTTCTTAATATTGATAATATTATGTTAATTATTTATAGCAGAATTGCACATCACTAGTTGTTAGTAAGCTAGTTATTTCAATTCGATTCATTGATCACAACAGAATAAAAATATTTAAGAAAAAAAAACAATATCATCAACATTAAAAGGGACAACCCTATGGCTTCAATGGAGCGTAGGTAGTTATCGCATCAACTAGGCTTAGTTTCGGTACTGTCCATATTTATACTGTGGCACAGTTCTACGATAGAACTAGCGGGAACTTTTTTTAAATATTTTTTCCACTAGTTCTACGATTCAAGGTGGTACGAAATCGTAAAACCAGCGGGACAAGTTTCTCATTCGTTCTATCACACAGTTTAGGGTACAACTACGGTCGAAACTAACAGGAGTATTATTAGAAGTAGGAAGGAGGTATTGGCATCTTTGAATCAAATCTAAATTATTCCTTTCTAATACCATGCACTTTTTTTTTTGTTGCAGATAGTAAACCAGGATGGTAAAGTCCGACAAAGTACCAGGAGAATAGAAGTAGGCAGAAGGTATTTAAAACATATTTTTTGGAGATGATAAAAAAAAGGATAGGTAGTAAAGTCCCACAAACTACCAGGAGAACAGAAGTAGGAAGGAGGTACTGGAAACTTTTAATCAAATCTAAATTATCTATACTAATAATATTATAAAGCTGAAGAGTTTGTTTGTTTGTTTGAACGCGGTAAACTCAGGAACTGCTGGTTGGAATTTTAAAATTCTTTTTGTGTTGGATAGTCCATTTATCGAGGAAGGCTATATAACATCACGCTACGGCTAATAGGAGCGGAGCATAAATGAAAAATGTTACAAAAACGGGAAAAGGTATTTCCTTTTTGAGAGCTTCCGCTGCGTGCGCTGCGAAAACGGTTTAAGTTACGCAAATAGCATGTATGAAGGAATTGTTCCTCTTTAAAATTTCTAAAAATAAGTCCGCGACAGCATATATCTATCTTTTAAGATTGACTCACTGTAACCTTTTTTTACTATTAAATTGTTAGGTTAAAAATAATTATTTTTTGCGAAGCTTATTTAAGCCATATGGTATTAATCTATATCTAAATAAATGTGTTTGTTAGAAGGAAAATTTAATATAGAATATTTGTGCCCTTTACTCTAAACAGTTTAAACAAATATCTTAGAAGATATCGCATTGTAAAAATATCCGCGCGTCGCAATGTAGGGAGATTCTTTCCGGGAAATTCAAATTCAAAATATTTACTGCATCATAATGTTTACAAGTACAGTGTTATCGTATATGTATTTAACAGTAAGAGATACCTATAGTAATTCACACTTTAATATAATCTAAACCATCTATGGCTAAAATATTCAAACGCTACTCAATTTTAAGTTGCACTTAAATCTCGTGCTGTCTTTGTTACTTTAACGCAGAGTGACAGAGATAGCAGGAGTTTTGAGGGTTACTTATAATAGGGGATCGGACTGGGTCAAAATAATATGATTCTGTTTAGTCCATAAGTTAGATTATCGAAAAATATTGAATACGTGTTTTTTGTTTTATCAAATCAATAAAAAATTACGAAGATAAAACGCGTCAAAGATCTTGGAGTGGGGCTTGAAACGTCACTTGTGTCGTCAAAATGTACTATCATATGACGTCACACGAGTTTTCGAAGCACTGTATCGTCTTCATTTTAAGTTTACGTGAAAAAAGAAAAAATACGTGTCCAATAATTTTTGGAAATCTACCTGACGGACTAATTAGTTTTTTTTTGTCCGATCCCCTATTGAGTGACGTTTGAGTATTTAGGCGCTAAACTATTTTAATAAAGAAGAAAGATATGATTTTTTGTTTGTTACGATTTAGCTTAATTTATGTCGGATAGTCGATATATCGAGAAAGGTTTTAAGCTATATTTATGTGACGCAGACGAAGTTGCGTGGGTCAGCTAGTTCCTTAATATAATACTATGTATTTGCTTTAATAGTTTTTTTTTAATCTATTTTCATTTTTTCTTTTCATAAATTAATATTCAAATGAACCCCGCCTGCTTCCAAGTTTTGTTTAATTTAAAATGGGCTTGTTTTTTGATTTTCAGTTTTTTCAGTCGGGTTTTTTAGTTTTTTAACTACTTCTTCGCAGATGATTTAACTTTTGTGCTTGTTTATAGGATTTGTCACTTTGAATTTCTTTTAACCATAGAAGTGTTTTATATTTTTGTAATCTCCTTTTAAAACCCTTTATTTTTGATACTCTACTCGATGGTACTGGAAAAAAAAAATTTTTGAACTCCGCGATTTGGCCCCCAAAATCCGCAATTTTTCTTTGTTTTTTAATTTTAATGTGGCCTATAATACTCGCGCCATCAAGACGAATCTAATTACGTATATTTCATTCAAATCGGTTCATCCGTTCCGGTTCATGAGTTATGAGGGAACAAAGAAACGGACATACATACATACACGTCAAACACATAACCCTCCTTTTGGGCTTCGCCGCAGTCGGGTAAAAAAACCTCAACCCAAAGTTGTAGATCTTAAAATTCTCTACAAAAATGCTTTTCAATATTATTTTCTAAGAGTTACCATTCCTGAGATATCGCGAATCTAAGAGTCACATTATCCTTTATATAAAAGCGAAAGGTAACTCACTCCTCACGAAATCTCGAAAACCGCTGGACGTATAAATATGATTTTTGGCAAGGAGGTAGTTTATAGTTAGTAGACGTCCGCTAAGAACGGATTTTGCGATAGGGCCGGATTAGGGTGGTCTAAGGGCCCACGCAAGTTTGTATGAATCAGAACTTGCAAAAGCTCATAGACCACCCTAATCCGGCCCTGTCAGAAAATTAATGCATAGCAGACGTCTACTGACTATAAACTACGTCTCTGCCAAAAATCAAGATTGTAGCACAAAAAATGAAGGACTTTCATACAAACTTGCGAGGGCCCTAAGATCACCCAATCGCGATATCTCAGGAATGGTAACTCTTAGAAAATAATAAAGTAGAACATTTTTGTAGAGAATTTTATGATCTACAACTTTAGGTTGAGGTTTTTTTTTTGATAAAACTTACCGTTTTCGAGAAAAATTCAAAAATCCTCAAAGAAGAATGGGTATATTTGTATAGACCCCGTCCCTTTCCTTGTAACACTTTCTCCTATATATCAAATGAAAGAGCGTTAAAAATACATCATTTTATTGTATGACAGTAAATGTGTGAATAATGGGGGAAAAAAGTTATTCACCGATAAAGACAGAAAAAATATATATATTTTTTTTCGTAGAACGTGCTTGAGTGTGGTGTCTATTGATAGGTCTTTTAAAATGAAACTGAGGTTACTACAACCATTTCTTCTCAAAGTCAATCGTTTGAAAGATATACACTTCCAAAGTGCAAAAATGTGCCCCCACCCCCTCTAACTTTTAAACTAAGTAGGTGAAAAATCTAATAAAAATATATGCTGTAGATCGCAATGAAAACTCACAACCGAAATTAGTCTGAACGAGATATAGTCAGCAGTTTTTGAGATATAACTCATTTAAAAAACCGCAAATATAACTTTGTCATTCATACAAACACTATGAAAAACAAACTTATCACAAAATATGTATTTATGTTGCCGCTTTAACAACAAATAATACAAATTAAAGGGTACTTCCCTACTACGATAATACAGAACCTTTCATGTGCGAGTCCGACTCACACTTGGCAAGTTTTTTTTACCCAATTCATTTTTTTTTCAATTATTCACACTGTTACTGAACCGTGTGAATAATTGAAGAATTGAATTGAGGAAATGGAATACTTCTATGGTGTATACACCATAGAAGTATGTCTAAATTAAAGTCCAAGAATGACTGACTAAGAAATCAGAATCGACGGATCCGTGTTGCTGAGAGGCCGCATTTTATCGTGGCACGTATAAAAAAAAACTTATATTTTGTTCAATCCTAACACAGAGTGTAGTTAGCTTAGCTTGGGGCAGTTTTCAGCAATAGACACAGTGATTCAAGAGGAAGGTTTATATGTAGCACATTGCACCCGTGCGTAGCCGGGGCGAGTCGTTAGTAAAAAAATAAAGAATAAATTCAATTCTTTATCGGTGAATAACTTTTTTCCCCAATTATTCACACAGTAACCTTGTGAATAATTGGAAAAAAATGAATTGGATTAAAACTTTGCCTAGTCGGACTCGTACATGAAAGGTTCCGTACCATAGGGCACGCCACGATAGCGGCGGTTAGTCCGCTCGTTGAGAAGTGGCTGAAGAGGCACCACGGGCGCCCTCTTCAGCAGACACGGTTGTTTCGGGAGGTACCTGCACCGAATCATCATCATCAGGCGGGTGGAAACACCTGAATGCTACTATTGCGAGGATCAGCCGGAGGATACGGTGGAGCACAACGTGGAGGTCTGCCCCGCTTGGGCGGAGCCCCGCCGTGATCGGCAATTGGCCGGGTGACCTCTCGCGTCCAAGCTCTGGTGCAAGCCATGGTCCGGGGCGAGAGGGAATGGGAAGCCGTCGCCTACTTCTGCGAAGCAGTGATACTAGCGAAGGAGGTGGTGGAACGTGAGAGGAAGAGAACCTCTTGTCGCAGCCGCCGCGGGAGACGCTCCGGGCGTCGGGGGCCACGTGATTGCTTCCAACAACCATAGACGCGGACCTGAGGACGGTGAGTAATGAGATGGCCGTCCGTCTTAGGAGGACGACAGGCGTGTCGACGTCGAGTTCGTGTTCCACGCGCGCCTCAAAGAGTTGTCAGCAATATGGAAGGGGCCCGCAAGGGTCGACGCCCGTCGCGGCTGAGGGTTGTTCGAAAGAGATAGAGTGGCCTCGACATAAAGGGCTAAGAAGGAACATGGGTGGTTTTTAGTCAGTACAAATCTGACTAAAATCTGGGTTATAAAAAAAATGTTCCGTACCAGCGTCGTAGGGTCTGCCCTTTAATTTGTATTACCTATTTGTTGTTAAAGCGGCAACAGATATACACATTTTGTGATAAGTTTGTTTTTCATAGTGTTTGTATGAATGACAAAGTTATATTTTCGGTTTTTTGAATGTTCTCTATCTCAAAAACTGCTAACTATATCTCGTTCAAACTAATTTTGGTTGTAAGTTTTTATTGCGATCTAGAGCATATATTTTTATTACATTTTTCACTCCCTTATTTTAAAAGTTAGAGGGGTTGGGCTTGGGGGACACCTTTTAGCACTTTGGAAGTGTCTATCTTTCAAACGACTGACTGAGAAAAAATGGTTTTAGAAACCTCAGTTTCATTTTAAAATACCTATCAATAGACACCCCACTCAAGTAAGTTCGATGAAAAAAAAAAAAATATTTTCGATCTTTATCGGTGAATAACATTTTTCTCCCATTATTCACACATTTACTGTCGTACGATATGAAAATGATGCAATTTTATCTGGTAGTATTTTTCTATCGGAAAATTAGAAATTATTTTTTACGTATGAGGAAGCCATTGTTGTTTCATTGTTGTGACAAGCAATTTATAGCGTAAATCACGTTTTGAAACCGAAAACGTACAGATATTGTCAGATATTAGATAACATTATTAACAGTAGTGTAAATATTAGCTTTGTTGTGTATTATTTGTTTATTCAATTATTCCCCTAACAAATAATAACAATGGTATTTACTTGTGAAGTTTGTACTGATAATGTGTGTTTGCTAGATGTTAAAGGTAATAAGTTTTCTCAATTATCGTATGATAAGATGCAAGTTGTATCTAAAGGTAGATGTGTACCTGAATTACGTTAATTAATAATGAAATAGGGCGGCAGGCCTGCAAATTCGGATATCTTGCAAGTGACGTGTTTTGCAACTATCACCCACTCACTTGGATGAGATATTTGAGGTGGCCGAATCTTTCTTCTGTTTGCATCGTTAGAAAATCATGAGTTGAACCTTGAATAATTTGGTGAGTCTTTTAATTGTATTTATAACTTTTACAGGCTTATTTTAAAATTTTATAAATGTGACTTTTTTTTTTGCTGGCAACATGTCGTGGCCTACCCACCGTGGGGGACCACTGCACGCCACTGCGCCAGAGTGTTATAGAAAAGTCTTTTTTTACATAGCTAGTATCTTCATAATAATGTGTATGCAGTAATTTTTTTTAAGTTTTTTTTAAGTTTTTTTTGACTATGAATAAGTAATACGAAACAAAAAACTTGGATTCTTTGATAAAAGAAGGAATATCATTAAAGCATTATTAGCAGCAGCGGCGGCTCAGTGGCGGCGGCCCCGACTTACGAACAGTAAGTCGTGGGTTTGATCCCAGGCAGGCGCATTACTTCGTGTAATTTATTTAATCACTGCTGCTGCCTGCTCTCAAAACGGTAATGGAAAACATCGTGATGAAATCGGCAATGTCTAAGAACCAAAAAATTCGAAGTCATGTGTCATCTACCAACTCGCACTAGGCCCGCGTGTTGGAATATAGTCCATCTCTCTCCTAAAGAGGTCATCGTTCTGTCATCAACTCATGACAGAGGTAAGCTTTAAACATTTTTACCGACTGTAATAGTGTAATATGAATTTATATTTTTCTCTGACCAAACTGCTTACATACTTTTATGATTCTTCAAACACATAATATTGTCGATCGTAGTAAGTACATAGACCTACTGTGCCACTAAATGCAGTTTTATTTCTTTAGTTTATATTCCAAGTTCTCTCCTTATATTGAATAATGAAGAATCACTAAATTCATGACAAAATAAATGCTTTAAACGAATTTGAAGCCGGCCATGACATTTAAAAACAACGAGTTTCTATGACTATCATAATTTCGTATCCTTTACACCCTAGATGTTTTGACGAAAATTATGGCATTTACACCCTTGACCCTAGCGAGTTTTTTTGATATTTCAATGTCACTCGTGACTTTTATTGCTCTTGCATCGCATGATAAGCGAACTGGCAACAGGGATAGAAAAAAAATGTCCGATATTACAATTCCGATACTGAGTGATCCAATATCGGAATTGTAATATCCGAGATTCCGATATTCATGCCCTAGACTGGGCCCCGAGTCTGCTATTCAATAGTGTCAGAATGGTCTATCATTGATCTCATAATTGTTGATTTTGACAAGTAGACGACAAGCCAAAAAGTACCTTAAGTCGACAGACTTAAGGTACTTTTTGGCTTGTCATCAATCAACAATTATGAGATCAATGATAGACCATTCTGACACTATTGAATAGTAGACTCGGGGCCCTGGACTTATAACGACTCGCAGTAATATCCAAATGACAGCCGGGACCAACGGCTTAAGCTTTCCAAGGCACAGAAGAAATGTATGTAGGGCCCGGTTTCCACCAAAGCGGAGACGAGAGGTGATGTGCGGCAATCGGCCTATCACATTAGTTACATCTGGTCTTTCGCCCTTTCTGTCTTTGGCACATATGTCAGCTCTGTTCGTCTCCACCTTGGTGGATAGGTACCGGGCCTAATGGTTGATCAACCATTCACGGACTAACCTAGACAAGCGCGGTTTAAGCTAAAGATCGACCCCAGGTGGCTGTTATATTTTATCCACGAGCTTCTAAATGCGATGATGGCGTCTTTAAAGCCTTAATTCACACGGGCGGGATTCATATTCGAGATAAACCAAGTCTAAGTTAAACCGGGTTTAATTACCTTTTGTAATAGGGCGGTGTAGGGTTAGGCAGGGATATACCTATAATGTAGTAGTACCGCCCACATTTTGCTGGTTATGTTTACGTCCCACCGAATAGGGAGCGAACCTATTGCCATCAACCGGGCATATAATAATATCTCTCCCTTTCTCCTTGCCTGCTGGCTGCTACTGAGAAATTCACGATGGACCGACCGAGCGGGGAATCGGACCCAGGACCTCACGCCCGAGATTCACTACTGTTTATAAGCATGCTGACAAAGTGAAATGTAGGTAGGTACCTACCTACTATTTTTAAGCGTATGAAGTCGTGTGATCCAGCAGCTTTCTGTCGTGAAGTGTTAAACGCTGAGGTGGAAAGTTACGGGTGCACCTTATTTGCAAAAGTGAGTTTTGATCGAGGGTGAGTCCTGTGGCTCATGGTAGTGGTTTGTTACAAAAGTAAGTAATTCTGGTTACTTTTTATAAAATTTATGACTTAGTATTTGAGTGTCATTATGTCGAAAAAATGTATCAACATTCAAACCCCAGACATCTGTTCAAATGATTAAATTGAACTGGCTGTTTGAATAAATGTTAAAAATAATAACATCTCCGAAGGGGTTGAACAGATTTTGACGGGACTAACTGGCAAATAGCTGATGTTATTATGAACAACTAAGGCTAACTACTTTTATTTTAGAAAAAGGAGTATGTAGGGTTTACCGTGCCAACAATTCAAACCATTGAAATTGTTAAGAAAACCCGATTCAATTTCGGCGGACAAAAGTCGCGGATCACCGCTAGTGGTGAATATAATTTATGCTCAAGATTTCACTACGAAGAATCATAAATAAGTATCAAGGTTACTAAATATCATCTTTTGACGAATAGGAATAGGTAATAGTCTATCACCGACTTATTTTAATTTGTACAAAAGAATCTCAATGTATAGTATTAATTTAATAAATACCACGTACATACTTATAATAAGAAAATAATCGGCATCAATCACGGTAAGTATTTTCTAAACTAACTATATTTTATCATGTAAATTATACTGTGTAATAATATTATTATATACTTAATTATAATTATTGGTCAGTGCATTGAGGTATAATATATCTCGATGGGTCAGTGATTCGTCTTAGGGCGGAAGTACCTATTTATCTTGTCAATTTGTCATGAATAGAATCTAGCTAGTAGAGAAATTTCGCGCAATAGGTATTTTGTAAAAAAACAAAAATAACGGTATAATTGAGAATTAATTAATTGTAAAATGTGTTGTAGATTTAAGTAGGTACTAACCTTTGGTCTTGGTGATCCTCTGGTTCATATTGATCATGGTCCTCTTGTGACAAACTAAGCTCGCTAAATTGTTGTTCCACTGAATTAGACATTTTCACTTGTTTTTATTTTATTAACTTGCCACGATGATAATGATAATGTTTAGGTTTTTAAATACTGATTAAAAGATTGGAATGTTTTTTATTTGTTGCACCTATCACTATATTCTTTGATGTTATCTGATGTTTCGGGAGCGTGATAATGGTCGATAAAAATTAAATGACGAATTTGGATGTAAGCCGGCCGGCGCGCACACGTGGTTGCTTTGAGCTGTTTATTTTCGTATTACATAATATAGTATGATGTAGCAAAGCTCCGTACGGAACGACACCGAGCACAAGCGGCGTCGGCGGAGTAGCGACGGACGGTGGCGTCAGTGCGTCACCGAGCGAGCGGCGAAATCGCTCGGGAGTGCGGTGCGGCGGAGAAGGGATGGGCGCGAGTGGCACGTGTGCGCCGTGCGTACGGTTCGTCGGCTATCGAGATCACTACTCAACTGAGCTGCCTAACTGATGTGACGTGCGTGACTGAACGAAACGAACGACGCAGACTCTACTCGATTCTTCGCACAACATTTTCTGCGGATTTTGTTTGAGAATGCGCGCGCTGGGCGTGGCTGAGCCGGGGCCCGCGGGGAGAGAACGCCACACCTTAGTGAAGCGCAAGTATCGATCTTAAAGTTATATCGAGTGTAGCAACGGCTAGTGTTGCTTACGATTTTTATACATTTTACTTTCGTCTTTAATACTTTTTTAAGCTATTGCATAGCTTCTATCGCGGGCCTTGAGCGTGGAGAGCGAATCCAGAAATTCCGTAACGAAAATATTCATGATTCAGTATTCAACCAGGTTGCTATGGTTACGGAAAATAACAAGGTTGTCAAATTAAATAATTTATAACCTCACGTGTAAAGGTGTAAAGTTTTTCTGTTTTGTCTCTCTGCTTTCTCCTTCTAAAATATTCTTACTCGTATAATTTGTGTACAGTGTTTTAAATATGAATAAACAAAGTGCATTTATTAATGAAGAAAGTCACGAAAAAATTGTGAAAGATAATGAGTGAGAACTCCTCGAGTACTCTATCTATATACATTCATTTTATTATTATTACGCATCTATCATACGTTTTATTGGTTTTTGCATTACTATTCTGCGAATCGGTCTAAAACGATTCGTTTTATTATAAAATAATTTATAAAATAAATAATTTTCATATTTTTCAATGATATGACACTTACGTCAGGCTGACAAGCTGTCAATACTTTTTATTTTAAATTTTCTGTCATAGAGTTTCTTACTAGCTTAGTCTATGAAGGTTACTTTTGATTTACTTATTTAATTTAAATTCTTTTTAAAAAATACTGCATAAATAAAATAAATAAATAATTATTTGCATAAGTTGATAAAAAATGCTATGCAATAGCTTTACCGCGGCAGTCTCCGAGTGCCACATCAACTTTTTTTTCTAAATACGCATTAATAGTACTTATTAACTATTAATAAATCGACCTAAACTTGGCTTATTTTAAATCAATAAAATAAAATAATAACTTCATAAACATAACGCAAAACAAACAAAATAACAACTTGCATTAACTGTAAAGAACGGTTTTTGTAGCGTTGTACATTGCGTACCTACATAGTTGAAAACAATACCTACCTACTAATTTTATTTTTGCAGTGGTATTTTGCGAAACTTGTAATTTTATTAAAGTTTGCTTTTTTTAACACGAATAGTATTGTACCGTGTAGGTAGAAATATTATTATATGGGTCTACATTAACTGAGAAAGCCGGTGTTTTAACCTCGATTAAAAATGATAATTAAGTGTCTTGCACTCATTCAGCACCTCACTATGACTACGTGTTTTAGGACGTACAAACTGTGCAACTTGGTACTTAATAGCTGGTTTTTTATTATCTACGTTATTCTTAATCATAAGCATGATTATTGTTATTTATTAAATTCTCAAAATATATGAAACGCGTGCGTGACGCTTATTTTCCGGAATTTAAGTACCTACCTACGAATTGCAACAAAATAAAAAGGTTGTCGCAAAATATATTTTACAAAGCATACATAAAAGTATTTTTTAGTCAATGCGATGAGCTAGCTAGCTAGCACTCGCGCTCGCCACTAAAATAAAGTGCAACGCTGCTGCTGCCGCTGCACGCAGCCAAGCGCTGCTGCGCACTCACGGTCTCACGGAGGATATCAAATTAGATATTACGGGTTTAGATGGTTAATTTACAAGATTCTAACAAATTTTCAACATAGCAGGCGTGCTGGTGAAGTGGTGACGCGATTCCCTAACAAGTCTTATCCGCTCACAACGTGTTGGCTTTTCACACATACACAATATGGTACGTATTCGATTAGGCAAGGGCAATGAACGGGGTAGTTCCCTAAGGATAATTACTTAATTTATATATTTCTAATTAATTTGATTTTAACTAATATCGACAAAATGGAACTGATGGTCAATCACTAAGAGCGATAACAGGTTCGTGAAGTATATTTGTTACTGGGTCCGTGTGACGGCGCCCCGCGCCCATGCGTTTTCCACAGCGCTCGGCCGGGGCCCGCGGAGGGCGGTCGCCCGACACCGCCTACTTCGTCGGGTACAGGCGTCGCCCGCCTCGTGTCCCGCTTCACCTTAAAATTACAAGTAGACGAGACGTAGCTCCAAGGAGAAAACGCCCTTCAAATAGCTTATCCTGCCTGCCCTTACACGAGGGTAAGGCACTAAGTTACTAACATCTGAAGGCTGGCTCCGACAGATGCTGATGTTCCACTACGCGAACTAAATCAATACGCGTTCAGCAGTTCTGAGTTAATTAAGTAGTCCAATAAATCGAAAGTAACGCCATAAATAATTACGAAAAAAAAATGTTTGAAAAAAGTATTTATATTATAAAATATTAACAACGTATCGACCGAATTTTTTAGGTGGGACGTCGCATACTCGATGCGTGCGTACGAGCGACGAGAACGAGCCCACTAACCACAACACAACGAGCTCAATCCAGAACGCTTGCACTAAACCGACGCTATACCTACCTCTACATACATATTATACCTACGTCATTGTATGAATCATTATTTTACTTGCAGACGTCCTTCCTTATACAGACGCCTATACTACCGGACTACCAGAGTGCGCGGAGCACAAGGAATTTCCATCATTTAGTAGGTACTTACCTACTTACTATCAATGATATTAAATAAAACTTAATTTTTGTTGGTAAAACCTCATTGCTTACTACTATGTATCGAATTAAATTTAGACGATTGTCTGCTAGTAATTTGTAGGTATTTTACCTTCGAATATTATACCTACCAATCTGGTTTGTTTAATTAATTTTATTTCCACCGAATTAATTTATTTTGTTATACTTATTATGTTTTTATTTAAGTAAGTACCTACATACTTATTTATTTTAAATAATTTCTTTTGGGTACCTACCCTTGTTTGTTTTCTCATTGTTGCAAAATGCCGTAGATACGTTTTTAGTGCGTTCAAATGTCCGGAAAAAACACATTCGTCATTCTGAAGAGATGATTCTTCATAGATAGGTAGGTAAGTACATGGATTTTGATTAAGATGCAGTGAATTCCTACCTCCGTAACACTGTAACACTTATAACAGTATACACAATGGTACAGCGTTACAGAGTCCTCAGTTCATCACACACATAACAAATAATAACTCAGGAAGGCTTGTCGCGGGTCTGTCTCCACCGATCCCGGGATCCGATTTGACGTAACACGGATCCCGGCGATTTGTCTCCACGGATCCCAGGATCCGTTTCTACAATAAAAATAATTAAATTTTTTGTCCACGGATCCCGGGATCCGTGGCTACAAGAAAAAAAAAATAAAAATGTAGAAACGGAACCCGCGTACAGAGTTAAGAAGTTATGCATAATATTCTTCGAAACTGGTTTTCTTTTTTCTACTTTCAAACGAAAAGAAGTTATAATTTAAAATTATAAGGATTGGTGTAGTAAAGTCTCACAAACTACCAGGAGGCCAGAAACATGAAGGAGGTATTGTCTATATTCTTAAAATAGGAATCTCATAATCAAATCTATATACCTTTCTAATACCATGCAGCTTTTTTTTTACCTGGATAGTAAAGTCTTCGAAACTACCAGGACAACAGAATGGTGAAGTATTAGAGTCATGAAAAAAAAAGTATAAGATAAAATAAAAGGACCTTTTATAAAAAAAAAGGTAGCACTCCGGGAGTGCCGGCAGAAGTGAAAACTTCAATATTAACTTTCAAACTCGCGTCAGGGTCACGTGATGCTGATCGAAAAATCTTACGCTTTTTCGATCAGCATCACGTGACCCTGACGCGAGTTTGAAAGTTTTTACCCATACAAAAAAAAGTGCTCAGCGCCGCTAAAGAAGTTTTCACTTCAAAAAAAACTACCAGGAGGCCAGAATATGAAGGAGGTATTGTATATTGTTAATAGGAATCTCTTATTCCAATCTATATACCTTTCTAATACAATGTTTTTTTTTTCCATTAGTCTTCGAAACTACCAGCAGGTACACCAGAATGCTGAAAAACTATGGCCATGAGGCCCGAGTGTCCACCTAGTATTTTGGGAAATTGCCAAGCCGTTGATCGACTCTTCTCGTGATCAGAGTGTTGTACGTGGCAATGCTGCTAGCCTTCTGGGCAGTTTCTTGTTGACAACGATGTGGACGAGAGTTTTGACGCCCTGTAATTCTTCACTTTGTACTTACTTGTAGAGATATTTTAATTAAAGTTCTGTAAATTGTTGATTGTAAATATTGTAAAAAAAGCATTAACTTTTCACTTCTGAATAAAATTAAATAGTAATTTTTAAGTTATTGCATAGACATTTTATTTTTGGTTATTATTAATGTTCTAATTTAGTGATGATTTGTTAAATATAACGTAACAATTATTGATTACTAAGAGTATCTTCATTCGGTTTGATACTGTGAAATAATTTATTGATGATAATTTTATTAATGATGTTTTGTTATAGGTACATTCGTAATGTTTTTTTTTAATTAAACCTAACCTAACTGATTTAAATCAGATTTTCGCGCATCGTCAAACGAAAAGAAGTGATCTTTTTTCGTTTGACGATGCGCGAACTTTAAATTTGAATTTCGAAACCTTGCCAAGTTACGTGTCGGGAGCTATACTTCCGCATTCTGGTGTACCTGCTGGTAGTTTCGAAGACTAATGAAAAAAAAAAACATTGTATTAGAAAGGTATATAGATTTGAATAAGAGATTCCTATTAACAATATACAATACCTCCTTCATATTCTGGCCTCCTGGTAGTTCTTTTTTTATAAAAGGTCCTTTCATTTAATTTTTATCTTATACTTTTTTTTTTCATGACTCTAATACTTAACCATTCTGTTGTCCTGGTAGTTTCGAAGACTTTACTATTCATGTAAAAAAAATGCTGCATGGTATTAGAAAGGTATATAGATTTATAGATTTGATTATGAGATTCCTATTAAGAATATAGACAATACCTCTTTCATGTTTCTGGATTCCTGGTAGTTTGTGAGACTTTACTACACCAATCCTTATAATTTTAAATTATAACTTCTTTTCGTTTAAAAGTAGAAAAAAACCAGTTTCGAAAAATATTACGCTTAACTTCTTAACTCTGTACGCGGGATCCGTTTCTACATTTTTATTTTTTATTTCTTGTAGCCACGGATCCCGGGATCCGTGGACACAATTTTTTTTTTATTTTTTTGTAGAAACGGATCCCGGGATCCGTGGAGACAAATCGCCGGGATCCGTGTTACGTCAAATCGGATCCCGGGATCGGTGGAGACAGACCCCTTGTCGCAGGCAGAATCATGGTGATAATGATAATATCCAGCTCCTCTCTAGTGAAAAAGAAATCGAAAGTGAAAAACCGGCACGAACAGCGCAGGGTTAGTATTTTCTATCAGTGGATGTAACTGTACTCCAATATAGTCCTGACGATTACAGGTTTAACATCATCTGCAAGCACGGAATCGGACTTCATCACATCTATCTACCTATAGAGCGGGAATACCTACTATCGCAAGCGGCAGCATCTAGAGTTAGAGGATACGCTCAGCAGCACGCTCTCGTTCTAGCAAATTACGGTTCTGAACGACCGATAGGGATAGAAACAGAAAAGTGCGATTACCTACGTGATGAGTGATGACCACAGAACAGATGAAGATGAAGTTCAACCTTCAGAAGCACTGAATTAATTTTCTTTTGACTGTATCGCCGCCGCCCGATACCAACAGGAAGTAGTAGGGAATCCACCCTAATGCCCGGTTTCTGAGGCACTTTTATCGGTGGTTTATCTATTCATTTGCGTTATTGGTTCGATAACTTGTGAAAGTGCGTTTCTGAACACCGCGATGTAAGAGAATCTCCGTTTAAACTGCGATTGACTTAACTGGCCAATTTTGGGCGTTTATCGGTTCCATAACTGTAGAGACACATCTGTTTGCAATGAACCCCGGTCACTATCACCTAAAGGGACCCTCAATAATGAGAAGTTTGAACAAAAAATAGCAATAAATCAACCCTGGGTGTGGGTCGCCAGCCGAGACGAGAGAAAAAAACGTTTCGTTTAAAAAAACGAAGATGACCACAGAGTCGAAGATGTCGTTCATTAAAGAATCATACAGGTGCTCATAAATGATGACATCATATTTTTTTAATAAAACATTATTAAGCCACTAATTTATATTTAAAAAAATATATTTAATAAATAAAACCGGTAATAAAGACGAATTCAACTAATAAAATCAATTTTAGACGCGCTCTCGTAAACAGAGCCATCTATCGGCAACTAAGGAACTACTTATCGGTTAGATAGTTATTGAGTGCTGCGTTTCGTATTCAGAAACGCAGTGACACAGTATAAATATGGACAGTACCGAAACTAAGCCTAGTTGATGCGATAACTACCTACGCTCCATTGAAGCCATAGGGTTGTCCCTTTTAATGTTGATGATATTGTTTTTTTTTCTTAAATATTTTTATTCTGTTGTTTGTGATCAATGAATCGAATTGAAATAACTAGCTTAGGTACTACAACTAGTGATTTGCAATTCTGCTTTATATAATTAACATATTATTAATATTAAGAACGAATATATTATTATATTGTTTTAAATTATTATTATCAATGAACTTTCCTTCATATCATACTACACAGTTTTAGACTACACAGTATTAAGTAAAGTTGGACCAGTGTAAATTTTTTTTGGTGTCATGTGATTCTCACTTAGATATCATGGGGGTGGCAGAGGGGTGTCAAAATTTTGATCCTTTTTTGTCTAGGACGCTCCGTTTTCGAGATATTTCAATTTCAATTTTTTTTTACCGAAACTTTGAACGCCCATAACTCTGAAACGGTGCATCGTAGGACCGCAGCGCGCCACCGCTTGCTACGTTGCCGTTGTTATACTTATTATAATAATATTACCCCGTTCTGGCCCCGTTGGTATTCGTTGGGCGTGTTGCTGAGTTAGACATTATAATGATAACACTTAAGCAGCGTCGGTATAACAAACAAATAAAAATTCATTATGATCGATCACAAGGACATAATAGGTATAATTCGATAACAAAAATCATTCTTACCTTTCAAAATTAGTAGGAAGTTTAAAATACAATATCTCCGGTTTTGATGAAGCCGAGTTCAAACACCCGTATACGTTCCCGGGCATTTTAAAAAAGATTGGAGGATATTTCAAAAAAAACTTTTACGTAAACTAATCACTCGTCTCGGCGCGGCACGCACAACTGAGAGCACTGCGATGTTCGCTAGCTGGCCCTGTCGATGCGCATGTTTGTGTGAGTGTGCGGTTTCGAGCGTTTGTAGGCAGTTTCCGTACTGTCCATATTTATATTGTGGCAGTGACGTTATTGAACCAATAGTTAGTGGGAAGTTATCTGAGGACTTCAGCAACCGGGCATCAGTAGCAAAATATAAACCCAATTTATTTTCCAATACTTACGTCAAAACGTAGAACTTTGCGGCCGTGACCGCGATCTTCAGACGCAACCGAAAAAGCGAAATAAAAGTAAAAGTTAGGAGAACTGCTTCTTTGTTAGGATCGGCGCAACCGTCACGCATTCAGATTGCTTGTTGTTGCAAGTTCAATTTTTATACTAAAACCTACTAAAATTCAAGGGTAGGAGAATGATGATGATGATGACAGCTCATCTCTTTGGGGTCGGCGTAACATGTCCTCTTCTTCCATACCTACTTCTCTATTATTCGTTGGTAATCTTCAGGAAATATTGTTTTTAATACAGTTGCTCAAAAAGTGGCGTATTGCAGGGACGTATAGCGTTCGGGATGTAGGCTTATTACATATTCGTGCTTTTTCTTTACCTTTTCCGAACTCGTGCGTTCACTTTCCCAACTGTCAAAATAATGTCCATTAAAAAAAAACCAACCACGAAGTTTTTACTAAAAAAAATATCATAGAAGTTTTTATGATTCATGCAAATATTCCTAAAAAGAAGCTACTAATTTGTTTCAATATCAGATTTAATTATCTGATTCAAAGAGTTGGGTTAGGTTTCATTCCATTTCATATTTTCATTTCATATCAATAAAAAAAATCTACTGAAGACTTGGCTGTATGGGCATAGTTCCCTTTGCCTACCCAGAATGGGTGAAGAAAACTAAAAAAAATCTCTGCATAAACCTATTCTTTTACGGTTAGCGCCATTTTCCAAAAATGTTCTTTTTTAAATTGCTTCATTTTTTCGCAACTGTATTAAAAATAGTTGTTCAGTACACGTGCGGAACCGTCATTGCAACTTGTTCCGACTGTCAACCCTCACCTTCGGCTGCGCCTCGGCTCGGGTAGACATTTGTCTGAACTCTTTGCAATGACAGGCTTTCCGTACTAATAATGAAATATACTATTTCAGCAATAAGGCAATTCGTTACAAAAAATAACGTAGGTATGCCAGAAGATTTAATCAAATTCGGTCCATGTATCCCCCTTTCAGGCGCGGTCGCAGCCTGAAATTTTGGAGGGGGTCACTCACTACACTAATAAAAAATAGGTATCTGGAATAACCATTATTATAAATAAACATTAAGCACAAGACACAATTTTAAAACAAATGGAAGTCGTCTTTTTACCCGACTGCGGCGAAGCCCAAAAGGAGGGTTATGTGTTTGACGTGTATGTATGTATGTATGTCCGTTTCTTTGTTCCCTCATAACTCCTTAACGGATGAAGGGATTTGAATGAACAATACGTCGTTAGATTCATCTTGATGGCGCGAGTGTTATAGGCTACATTAAAATTAAAAAAATAAGAAAAATTTGTGGATTTTGGGGGCCAAATCACGGAGTTCAAAAAAAAAAATTCCAATACCATCGAGTAGGGTATCAAAATAAAGGGTTTCACAAGGAGATTACAAAAATATACAACACTTATATGTTTAAAAGAAATTCAAAGTGACAAATCCTATAAACAAGCACAAAAGTTAAATCATCTGCGAAGAATTTTACGCGACCAACGAAAGAACAAACACAAAAGAACCAAAAAGTTGGAAATAAAAAAAGTAGTTAAAAAACCAAAACCCCGACTGAAAAAACTGGAAAACAAAAAACAAGCACATTTTAAAATATTTTAAATTAAACAAAACTTGGAAGCAGGCGGGGTTCATTTGAATATTAAAATAAGAAATGAAAAAAATAGAACTAAAATAGAACCCCGCTTGCTTCCAAGTTTTGTTTAATTTAAAATGTGCTTGTTTTTTGTTTTTCAGTTTTTTCAGTCGGGTTTTTTGGTTTTTTAACTAAGTACTTTTTGTATTTGCGAATCGGGTGATAATATTTGAGACGTCTGGTACTATTTCCGGGTGAATGTTTAGAAGAGCTAAACCTGTTAATCGCTCTTCTAACATGTTAGCTCTCAACCACGTTTTTACACGCCTAAGCGTAGAAAAGGATCGCTCTGCTGTTCCACTTATGGGAAGAGTTGCCAGAATTTTGAGAATATCTTTATATTGTATAAATCATCATCACAAACTTCGATGGTAGAAACTACACACTTAGGAAGTTTCGTATCAGCATTTTCTGTGACCTGATCCCGTTTCCACTTTGTAATCCATAGCTGATACTCTGTAACGACAGTGGCAGCAGGAACATTTGGGAATAGAATTCAGATACTTTCTTGATAATAAGAAGATCTTCTGTATATTCAGACAAAACTACGTAGATCGGTTCCTTGTTTATAAACTAGATGTCATTTCAAAGTTATTTTGGCCATCGTACGTAATTCATAAAAACACCACTAGATGTCAGCAAACTATAAATTTATCGCTGTTAAGGGATGGCTAGAAATGTTCTTTTATTATTTGGCAAATGAGATTTTACAATTTGATCTTAGATTTTGGGGGGGGGGTCATGTCCCCTGTGACCCCCCCCCTTCGGACCGCGCCTGCCCCCTTTTTGAAAGTAGGTATCTGTATAAGTAATTATTATAGAGCGTGTTGCCAATGCAGCAATGTGATCTAACGCTGATCTAACGGCGACGGCAGCTGTGTACCGGCGGCGGCGCGCCGCGTCGCTTTGGGGAGACAACCCCTCATGTCCAAAATACACATTACAACATACTCTCCTCGACGTTCCCATTGTGTCGGGCTATACCATCTGCTTAGGCCGCGGGCGTTACTTTGACCTCTAATACTTGCTACATCCATTCACTACATCAAGGTATCATTATTTTGTTGTTTTACGCTAACATTTTTGAAGTGAAAACTTCTTTAACTTCGGCGTTGTGCACTTTTTTGGGATGGGTAAAAAATGGTTAACTCGCGTCAGGACACGTGACCTGATCGAAAATTCGTAAGACGGCGCAGGGCGCTTGCGCGAATTTGCGTGTGACGTGTGTGTCAAATGTCAAGAATTCAAGATGTCATGATGAATAAAAAAATGTCATGTCAATTTTTTTTGTAAGTAATTTGATTTTTCATGTTTGTGTACGATAACGCAAAAACTGAATATTGTATTCAACCACATAAATGATAATTAGTCCAGTCATTTTCCGCCTTATTACAAAACGTAGTTAAACCTGGTTTAACTTAGACCTGGTTTATCTCGCATGCTGTCACTTTCTTTTGAATATTGTTGAAGTGCGACGTCATGCGAGATAAACCAAGTCTAAGTTAAACCAGGTTTAACTACGTTTTGTAATACGGCGGTTTGAGCCAAATTAGGTACATATCTCGGAAAATCGACATAACCAGTATATTACCAGATTACCACATAAAAACTTGTATTTTGGCATCCTAAAACTGTTCTCAAAATTCACATACTCGTATAAATGGATGGTCGCAAGTTTTAAATTCAGGGGTCAAAGGTCACAGAACTCGTTTTTTTTTTACATTTTCAGCTAATATCTCGTTTTCTATGGGGTTTACGCTATTTGTATTCATGATCAATATTGTAGAGAATTAAATTTTCTACAACTTTTCCATTTAACATTTTTTTATACCTTGAACTGTTTTCGAGATAGAGGGCGTAGAACGCGCGTTCAGAGAATTATCTGAGGTTAACTGGTAGTCTCGATCAAAAACTCGTAATATCAAGGTTGTAATTTATTGCTTAACATATAATTATCATTTTTGTGATGATTTCGGAGAATTGGTGAAAAGTCGTATCATTCTTCCCCAAGATTTGATTGCTGCTGAAGCAAGATACCACGATATTTGCTTATCAAACTTTTCATATAAAATATCATCATCGTCACCTCATCCGTCATCAAATATTTTCCTCAACAATTTCTTAATTAGGTACATGGTCAGGTAAGAGAAAATTAGCCAAAAAAAATAATTTAATCTAAAAATTAATAAAAAATGATAATTAAATGTTAAGCAATAAATATGTTAAGCAATAAATAACCTTGATATTACGAGTTTTCGATCGAGACTACCAGTTGACCTCAGATAATTCTCTGACCGCGCGTTCTACGCCCTCTATCTCGAAAACAGTTCAAGGTATAAAAAAATGTTAAATGTAAAAGTTGTAGAAAATTTAATTCTCTACAATATTGATCATAAATACAAATAGCGTAAAACCCATAGAAAACGAGATATTTGCAAAAAACGTAAAAAACAAAACGATTTTTGAGACCTTTGACCCCTGAATTTAAAACTGTTGTGTGTTTTTTAATATATGTGAATTTTGAGAACAGTTTTAGGATGCCAAAATATAATTTTTTATGTGTTTTTTTATTTTTTTGTGTGGTATACTGGGTATGTCGATTTTCCGAGGTCAACCCCTATAATGACTGGACTAATAGTACTTTTATGCTGTTAAATAAAGCAATATTATGTGCGAAATTATTCCAAAATATTCCAAAATGCACAACGTTAATGTTCAAGTTTTCACTTCTGCACACTCCCGGAGTGCAACCCATTGTTTTTTATTTTAATTCTGTTATAAACCCTCCAATACTTAATTCATGATTGTTTAACAAACTGTTAAGAAGAGGAAATGACGCAAAACGCGAATTCAAGCGATTCATTCATAAACCTGGCATCCCAGTTGGATGCCAGGTTTATAAATGAATCGCTATCAATAAAGCTAAAATATCCAGGCCCATTGTTACGGCATCTCTCGATTCAAATTTAAGATATCTAACCCAAAATCTGACAACTGAACGGGTCTAATTTAATCTTGTCTTGTAAATGTGGTGTATTTACACTTCTCGCTTATGCTAGAGATGCCTCTCTCAAGCCCTGACCACTGGTATTTTCTTTAGATTTCAACTTTTTTTTAGGTACTCCTACTTCTTACCTATATTGTTCTGAAAAAAAAAACTTTTTTACAAAAAATAAAACCGACTTCGACAAAAATAAAACACAAAAAAATGAAAAATAAAAAATCAGCTTCTGAAGTCGGTGACTTTTGTTTGTTTGATTTCATGTTTTTGCCACCGACTTCTGAAGCTGATTTTTTATTTTTCACTTTTTTGTGTTTTATTTTTGTCGAAGTCGGTTTTATTTTTTGTAAAAAAGTTTTATTTTTCACTTTTTAGTGGTTCACATGTGCTTACCCCTTCACAACGTACCGGCGTGATGTTATGTTATGAACTGGTGTAAACAATAGACAGTCATGAGATTTCAGCAATCCCAGTCCATTTGCTATCATTAATTGAGGAGTTCCGTTGCCTATCTCCGAAGTTCTTCATCAGATCTTCACCAAATAGTTTTTATAACCTTTGTAGTGAGTACAGGCGTGATATTATGTTGTGTGATGGCGTAAACAATGCTTAGATATGCTATAGCAACAATCGCGGTTAATCTGCTGTTATTTATTGAAGAGTTCCCCCGATTTCTACAAGATCCCATCATCAGATATTGAAATGGTGACAATGGGGACCACACGGGATGCACTAGCTTTCAAATGAAAAAAGAATCATGAAAATCAGTTCACCCAGTCGCAAGTTATGAGCTAACAAACATAAAAAAAAAAAATACAGTCGAATTGATAACCTCCTCCTTTTTTTGAAGTCGGTTAAAAAATGTACCAAATTAGTATGCAACAAAATTTTCAGAGTAGGTAAATATTATACAAGTGACTGAAGAATGTTAAATTCCATCATCTTTCGGGCTCGGGCGAGCGTTAAAGAGCCGTGAGTAAGGCCCGTAACCCGTAATCCACCAAAGCGGAGAGGAGCGGAGACGAGAGGAGATGTGCGGAAATCGGCCAATCACATTAGTTAAAACTTACATCAGTCTTTCGCCTTTCCTGTGATTGGTCGAATTTGGCACATCTCCTCTCCGCTCTGCTCGTCTCCGCTTTGGTGGATTACGGGCCTTAAACTATGACAAAATGCCCACGAAAACTATCGAACGACGCGACGTTTTCAAAATATTTGGGAAGATAAACCGGTTTCTTTTTTGTGTGCAATGCCTTCGCATTCAGGAGAAGAGGCACTAAACTCGAGTCCGCTAAATATTATTAAAACCGAATATTTACATATTATTATACATTAAATTTAATAACAAAAATAAATAATATTACGAATTAATAATGGATCCATATTAATTTCGCGCACTTTAATGCGTGGAGGCAATGTAAAAGCACACGTGTCAAATTCGCTGAATCTTAAACCTAATTGCGCAGTAATAAGAGCCGCTTTACAAACAAATGTGTTTTGAAAATGAAATCACAGTAGACGTAACAAAAATCAATACAGGTCCATCGCTTATAGGATTTGTTGTTGGGGCAAGGGCAACGGTAACATAAAATATTATTTTACGAAAAGATAAAAACGATCAGTTTTTTTGTTCTCCAATTAATTGCGTTAATTTCATTAGGACAAATAGATTCAGACGACGAGACGCTTGTGATTAATCGATATTGCCCTACAATGGGTTCGTTTTCGCGGTTTTCTATAGGTTAAAAATAGTACATTTTGACACAGTATAAAATAATAAATATGGTACAAGTGCGAAAAGATTGTCATTTTATTCGAGGCGGAATGAACAGCCGAGCCGTATGGCGAGGATGTTAAGGGGCCGAGTTCGGCCGAGAAGTTCAATAACAAATTACCACGTGGGTCAAACGACGTTTTTCAATACACTTTCGAAGAAATCTCTCCTGTTTTCGGTTTGGACCTAGTAAGGTATAGTATTGGTATTATTTTTGGTGTGGTAATTTTCTTTTCCGCCCTTGGTGGAAAAATAAAAAAAACGCACGCGTGGTATATAAGGGTAATTTTGGTTTGGCATTTTGTAACCTAGCTTAAGTCCGCAGCTTCGCCGGCGCCTAGATCGGTAGTTATCCCAAGGGATCGTACTACCGGGATATAAATGTTAATCCAGGTTATAGGTGTCCAGGTTCTGTTAGCCCAAACCCGTCCAACCGTTTTTTGCGTGTAAGAGGAACACAAACAAACATCCTCACAAACTTTAGCATTTGTAACTATGTAATAGAAGTAAGAAGTAGGATTACAATAAGTTCAATGAAGTTGAAAATGAAGACCATTGATGATTACTTACTTACAACTACAAGATGCATTAATTTTTTAACCGACTTCTAAAAAAAGAAGGAGGTTCTCAATTCGGATGTTTATATTATTATTATTTTTTTTATGTTTGTTCGGGCATAACTCCGTCACTTGCTAACCGATTTGAAAAAATATTTTTTTGTTGGAACGGGTATACTTCCCAAATGGTCCCATAATTTTTATCGAAATCGGACAAGCGGTTTTTGAAAAATCAACAAAACTCAAAAAAAGTACATTGTCCACATTATGACTCATGAACATATGAACCACTAAAAAGTGAAAAAAAAAACACCAAAAATTTAAATTCACTTCAGAAGAAAAATCTGCTTCTGAAGTCGGTGACATTTGTTTATTACATTTCCTTTTTTTGCCACCGACTTCAGAAGCAGATTTTTCTTCTGAAGTGAATTTCACTTTGGTGTTTTTGAAGTCGGTTGTTATTTTTTAAGTTTTTTAATTTTTCATTTTTAGTTTTAATATCCTATAGAAATATTTACTACACATTTAACATTCGACAAAAAAACACGAAACACGTAATACGTGCCTATGAAATTTGAGGGTTGACCTCGAGTTCTCTGGGATTCCATCACCAGGTCCTGGTTTCCATATCATAGTACCACTCTTAAAATATCTCCTTCACAATAAAAAAAGAATCATCAAAATTGGTTCATAAACGACGAAGTTATTCGCGCACACATTAACGAAAAATGTTCGTAAATTAAGAAAAATCTTCATAAAATGAAAAGTACTGGGCCAAACTATACATATAGACTACTGGCCCGTGTTGAAAAAAATATAGGTCATGTGAACCACCAGGTGACCTATCTAGAACGATTTAGGAGCATAAAATAATAAGATTCAGCAGTATGCCGTCACTTGTAAGCTGTCCAACCGAGTGCAGGTGAGAATTCAAAAGTACAGGTAGAGTGGGTACATTTTGGTCATATATTTTTGTACGGCATTCTTACCATCGATAGATCCATGAAAAATAATAAGAAAACGCGTAGTGCCGTAAAAAATAGTGCTCCACAAAGTCGGAATTTTTATTTTATTTTCCGACAATTTCCAGGGTAAATTTGGTCATTTGATTTTGTACGGCATCAGTTTCATACTATTTCAATACTGCTTCTAATCCATTATTCCGCAACGCCGTACAAAAATCATGCGACAAGGGGAAATAATCGAGGGTTGCAACCCCCTCTCTTTCCGTGGTCCAGGGGGTGATTACAATCATAAATCGCAGCGTAATCGGTGTACAATTATTGTACATACCTACATAGAAAAAAAAAAAACATACCAATCGAATTGAGAACCTCCTCCTTTTGGGAAGTCGGTTAAAAGTAAAAAATAAACTTTAGAAGAAAAATCAGTTTCTGAAGTCGGTGACTTTTGTTTGTTTGATTTCATTTTTATACCACCGACTTCAGAAACTGATTTTTCTTCTAAAGTTTATTTTTTACTTTTTTGTTTTTTTTTTTGAAGTCGGTTTTATTTTTTGTTAAAAAGTTTTTTTATTAATAACGCACATACCTATGTAATAATACTGCAAGATCGTTACGAACGTTAGATGGCATCCGCTTTCAGTGGCCACCCCTCCGAAATATGAATTAATTGACGATCAGGTTTTAAGCGGGAGTAGACTTTTGTCCGACATTGTTATTCAATCGCGAAGGGTTAAATTAATACTATCACCGGTTGCTAAATGTTTGCAATATTAGAATACTAACGGTTGTTTAACCGCCATAGTGGGTTTAACAAGATGCCCAAAATAATAATATCATTTTATTCATGAATCATGTGCCTAGTTTTTCCCAACTGTGTTGGGGTCTTGGGGACGTTGGGGTCGGCTTCCAGTCAAACCGGATACAGCTGAATACCAGTATTTTAGTTTTACATGGAGTGACTACCTATCTGACCTTCACAACCCAGTTAATTCTGGGTAAAACTGGTTATCAGACTTTCAGGTCACTGACTACCTGTAACGACTGCCAAAGATCTATTTATTATATGGCAGTCGAGACAACAGCTTAACACGTGCTTTCCGAGGGACGGAGGAAACTCGCTATAATGTAAGGTGGTCGGGGTATCCACAGACCAACCTAGGCAAGTGCGGCTTAACTTAAAGATCGACCGGAATAAATAATAATAATTTGATATAATATAACTGCAGTCCGTGTTGTTAAACTAACATTCCTGAGCAAGTTAAGTCCTACGCAAGGACGAATGAATTGGGATAAGGGCAAGAAAATCATGATAGTGAAATTATTATAGGTTTTTTTATTTTATTTTTATTTGTTTGTTCACAGAAGCCGAATGTGGAAATGAGAATGTCTGCAATGTTATGCTATCTTACGGGAAGACAACTGATTAAGATGGTGTTCCAGAAAAGGCATCAACAGTCAACACCCCCGATTGGACTTCTGCGCTGCGTGTCGCGGGTTCGATCCCCGCACGGAACAAATATTTGTATGGCCTACAGATAGTTGTTCCGGGTCTGGGTATTTGTGTATGTGAGTTTAAATGTCTGTAAACGCACCCACGATACAGGAGAAATTCCTAGTGTGGAGCAACGTCGTTTAAATATATAAAAAAAAAAGTGATCATAGTCCATACGCCATAGTTCCATACTATGTATATTGATTGATTAAAAAGGTCAAGAGTGTAGTACACGTACACGCAACCTGCGCGCGTGTATCGCCGATATCGTAATTATTGCAGCACGTGGTGTTTTACTCTTGATGACGAACACCATGAGGTAATAGAGGCCTATCGTCGTTGAGCCTGCAAAATCCGCTATGGATAAAAACTCATATTTTCAGGGAAAGCAAAAAACTGTTTTTGTTCTTAACTGTTAATAACATTTTAAAACTTTGTATGCAGAAAATTTGACTTTATGTTGGGACATCCAGAAATATATATTTTTTGCTCTTTACTACGATATTCCAGGTGCTAGAATTTTTTCAAGTGGATTTGGGCACATTGCGTAATTTACGAAAAAAAAACTAGGTAGGTAGGTATGTGTCTCACTCACTGAAGTGCAATCCAAATGAGTTATTAGAAAACGGATTTTACAGGCGCACGTGGTTGAGAAGTAGGTACTCTATAAAATAGCATCAAAAACCGATTTTCCAAAAAAAAAAATACATAGCGTTTTTGCAGGCGCAGCGACGCTATGTTATTTAATATTTTTCAGCGTGATTAGCAAGTACCTAGTCACGTCGAGTCAATTTAATCATAACCCTCCTGCCTATAGTCGGGTAAAAACGTGACGATTTCTAGAAGAACCCCTCTACATGACAGACGAACTAGCCGACCTTGTGCAAGGACACCCCCCTTTATATCTGACCGTGTGCCGACTGGGTTATTGTACTTTTCTTTAGTTATTCCGTCATAAAAGAGTTTTAATTCATAGATTCAAAACTACAATGGGGTTTACACATATCAAGCCTAGCGGGAAGGCTAAGTTCGGCCGCATACGCCGTTAGAAAAGTAGACAATACACTGACGTTGATACAGCACGGTTAGACTACTTTAGTTATTTTCACAGCGTTATGTCCTACAGTATTCTGCTGTGGGGCAAAGCTGCTGATATTCAAAATATATTTGTTCTGCAGAAGCGAGCGGTTCGTGCAATTTATCAGCTGGGTGCCCGAGTTTCCCTTATAGATTTTTTTAAGGAGATTGGTATTCTCACGGTTGCTTCTCAGTACATCTTTGCCAACATTTTATATATTAGACAAAATATCCACCTGTACACTAAAAACAGTGATATCCACAACTTCAACACTAGAAATAAGCATAAACTACGCGCTCCTTTTCACCGGCTTCACAAAGTTCATAATTCATTCGTAGGGCTCGGGATAACATTTTATAATAAACTGCCACCTTCTTTTCTAGACTTGCCATTTAATGCGTTTAAAGCCAAAGTTAAATCTAATCTTTGTTTAAAAGCTTACCTACTATTCTATTAACGACTACTTAGATTATAAGAATAGTTGGTCGCTGAGTTGAACACAAGACAATGTTTGTTATTTATGTTCTTTCTCCGAAATTAGTTTACTGTTATGTTATGTATTTATTATTTTATGTTTACATTGTTTATTGTTATATACTTTTGTTTATTACTGATTGTGTCTGTAGTAAATCTTAAATTTAACTGACACCTTGCTATTGTATCGAGTCTGGTTCTTCTAACCAACCTAACAGACAGATGTGTGCTGGGAAGTTTGTTTCTTCTTTCCAGCTAAACACTAGGAAGTGTCGATGGGTGTTTTGGGGGGCTGTCATATATGTAAATAGTAAAGTAAATTTTTGACGTTCGAAAAGTGCTGATTATCAGCCTAGTTTGAATAAATGACTTTTGATTTTGATACAACTGAGAACTCGGAATGTTCGGGAACGCCATGCAACCTGTTGAAACCGTGCTCTTACATTCATACAGTGTACAATACAGCGCACAATTCGTTTGGCATTGTAGGTACAAATAATTACTAATTATAAGTCATTACTAATTAGTTCATTACTAATAAGTCATTAGTCATTACAATATTTACAAACTACAATTAAAACTAAAATTATAATAAAATAAATACAAGTATCAAAAAGTCATTATTAGTCACTATGTACTAATTGTAAGTCATTAAACTTATTACCGCGAGTATCGCATATTTGCCTAGCCGATCGCTGCTAATTGCTTTAATACATCTTTTGTATAGTTTCCGAACAAGTTTATTTAAAGTTCTCGACAGAGAAGCGGGATCAGTATTACAGCTGATTGCGTAGAGGCTATGGAGGACGAGAGTTAACTTACAACCCCCCCACGTAGCATACTGCATAGGTACGTGAACTTTAAAAGAAGGACTTACTATTTATTTCGTTTTGATTAGTTAATCAATTATAATGAAGAACGATGTGTTCACAAAAAATGCTCTAAAGTCCATTTCACGAAAGAAGTCCCGCTGACGCAGCGCTGTATTCGCGCGACATAATGTTGCTATCTCTCTCTCTCGCCATATCTCCCCATCTGTCAAATTTAGTTCCACAATTGTCCGCGGGACTTCTTTCGTGAAATGGACTTTAGTACCTAGTTTGAAACTTTGAATACCGAATGTCAGAATCGAAAATTATAGTTTAACAGATTGCAGTGTTCTAATTGATCAAATAAATTCCCTCTGCTGTTTATGGTATTTTTCATTACTCATATTTTGAAAGTAGGATATACATAACATGCCTGCGGAGCGGGTTGAAAGTACTACTTTTCAGCCCTAGGGAGAATCGCTTTCAACTGACAGCTGTTAAATTATTTAAAAAAACCTAGGTCTATTTTCATATTTTTATTGAACCATGTTCCAACTTTTTATACATCCACTAAAATACTGCGCAATTTAAAATTAATTATAACAAAGTTAACATAAGAATATAATTATATTATGACTTCAATATAATTTAGTTTTAACTATTTCTCTAAAATAACATAGATTTCGGCAAAAGCTTTTCCATTTTTTTTAATGATGAACATAAAAATTACTGGCTGTATGGACGGACGACCAGCAGTCATAAGTGTCCATAAATTAACTGTAAATTGGTTATGGTTTGGTACATTTTTTTTTAAACTAACCATTTGACAGTTATTTGATAGACACTATAAATGTTAGCCACTGTCACTGAGGACAAAAAAAAAACAAAATAAGCCACTCATTTTTTCTTTAGCTAATAATTTATGTTCTTATTTTTACTTTCCGCGAAGGTATTCGTAATGAAAAGCACAGTGTTTACTTCGGGTAAATTACTTATTTATTAGCGCCCTCACTACGTTACGGGCGCTCTATATACCCCGTCTCGGGACTAAATAAGTAACTTTCACCCCTTGGATAACAATGTACTATATCGATCAAGGGATCCAATTATAATGCACGAGTAAAACATCCACGTGGCAATTTCAAATACTTTTTTTTTTAAATGATGCAGTTTGGGTTATTTTTTCATGAAAAAAAATTAAAATTATTCTGTAAACGTAACTTTCCAAGATATTTATTTTATTTATATAGTCTGATAAAGCTTCTTTGGGCCCATATTTTTCAGTTTTTGGTTTTGGAAAATCACATCCGTCAATTCTCAAGAATGCCTTTTTCATCAAATAGTCACTCTTGAGAATTGTATGAACTGAGACGGTTGTATTGATGATTTTAATCATTATTATTCAGTAAATAGACATTTGTTACTGCCGCAAATCCCATTTTATTTCACATACGACTTGACACTGACCGGGAAATTGCAAAAAACGTAAGAAAATTCACTGCTCATGCAGTTTTCAATCATTCTATTTGGCGGGCTACCTTGTCGCATCAACCTTAAGGTTAAGGAACATTAGAAACCCCTTCTGAAAAATCACTGCTCATACGCAGTTTTTTTTCTAACACATCAAAATTTCTAACACGCGACTTCTTCGTTCGCCTGGCAACAGCCAGATAATAAATAAATAATTTTATACTAAGATAAAAATATCATCAATAGGTACCTAAGCAAAAAGACGAAAATAGTAAATAATAATCAAGTATAACAGAAAGGATTTCGCCTTCATTTTCTTCAGATAGCGATATTCCAGGAATTGTTTGTCCCAGACGACGGATGCCAACAAAAATAACCAATCGATAATCAAGGAAGCAGAATTCCTTGCTAAAGCGGATGCTGTAGGAAGGAATTCTGCTGAAAGATGGCGAGAGGAGGATTCTTTCTATTTTTAAAGAAAGTTATTACTTATTATACTTAGATCCAGCAGATATCCTGTCATAGAAAGGAAAGTTTAACATCGCGAGTAAATTGGATAGATATTTTTATTTTTTATTACGCGATCGGTACTAACACGGGTTTATATAAACTAGGTCTTGCCAGCGGCTTCGCCCGCTACAACTCGAAAATCCCGCGGGAAGATAAAATCGGGATAAAAACTATCCTATGTGCTAATCCAGGTTATAAACTATCTGTGTACGAAATTTTATCCAAATCCGTTCAGTAGTTTTAGCGTGAAAGAGTAACAAACATCCATCCATACATACATACTTACAAACTTTCACGTTTATAATATTGGTAGGTTATAATATAAAAATGTCTGCCGCCAAAAGGAGAGGTTATGATATTTTTTCTCAAAAACTGCTGTTTAACCATCAAAAAAGTCCTGTTCGATGATCGCTGTTTTCAGTTATCCGCAGCGGTAATAAACTAATAACCCTCAGTACAGTATGCTACAATCAGCGACCGGGCCAATAGCACGCCGGCCACACCCCTCGCACCCCTACATTGCATATGCAGTATGCACCCCCACCTCTAGCGCCCCTAAACTGAATAGTGCCATATGCACTACCACCCCGCCTTTTTGCACCTTATCAATTTGTTCTAAATACCACTACAACACAGTTATCAAGACTTATCCTAATCTTTAAAATTTTAATTGTCTTTTCCTTTTCTATTTCTACTCTGTGCTCCTGCTTACATAATTATAGAAGCAACAATATTATACCCAAAACTATCTAACGATGATTAACGGTCTTTCCCATAACATTTACGACTTTGGAATGGGCAACTACAGTCCATTCACAGATATAATGCATGGAATGCAGGTAGCTTACTTTTGGCAAAAGTGCCTGCCTGTCACGCGTCTATTTGAAACTAATACTTTGGGTTATAAACTTACTAGCTGATGCCCGCGGCTTCACCCGCGTGGATGTCGTTCAAATTATATACTAAAACCTTCCTCTTGAATCACTCTATCTATTAAAAAAAAACCGCATCAAAATCCGTTGCGTAGTTTTAAAGATTTAAGCATACAGACAAACAGACAAAAATAGCGACTTTGTTTTATACTATGTAAGGATAAGGATAATATTGTTTCCTGAAAAATTTAATATATCTGGCTTGAGGCTTTCCTTTCGTACTGTAATTATTTTATTCCCAGGTCGTCGTGGTCAATCTAGGTCAGGATAGTAAGACTATCAATAATCACACAACAAAATGACACTAGTTTTAACTTAATTTTTGATTAGCTAATTCCCCCGCTTGGCTATGCTAATTATCTCACGAGATCTTTTCATCTGGACACAAAGACCCTGTGTTAATCCAAGTTATAAACTATCTGTTCAAGTTCAATTACTTAAACGAAGCCAACGAAAGAGCTGTCCAGGTTGTTACGTACTGGATCTTCGATCAATACTGGATGGACAAAATATGAGTTGTCGACTCGAAAAGAAGAAGAAGAACTATCTGTGGGCCATATTTGATCCAAATTCGTTAAGTCATTTTGGCGTAATTAAGTAACAAACATTCACCCATTTTAAATTCGCACTTCGTATGAATGAGCACAAGACTTTCTTATCCCAATAGATTGGAAACCAAAAAAATATTGACCTTTTTGGACGTGTGTAATTCATCATATTGATTTGTTCGCATAAAGGCTCTCTAACCCTTTTATTTTTTTTGATGGGTGGAAAATCTTCGAATACCCCCCCCCGCTCTTGGGCAGAGCGAAGGGGAGTGTCAGACTTCTACTGACTAAACCCTCACCTAGCATTCGCCTGTGATGTACAAACAATCCGAGATTCGATTCGGGACGGATGTCGTGTACCTACATAAAAAACCTCACATATTTGTTGAATATAATTAAATACGCGGAACAATGACTAAATTATAATAATTTGAAGCAAAAAATGTGACATGCATGTCTCTCTCGAAACTCGAAACGATGTTAGCCGTGAGGCTTCATCACTCTTCAGGGAACTTAATTAGCGACCAAACAGTCAGAAACCGCTTGCATGAAGTGAACCTTCATTCCCGAAGACCGCTACGGGTACCACCTATAGCAATGCACAATCGTAGGATTCGATATCAATGGGCTCTTGAACACAGAAATTGGGCAGAAGAACAATGGCGTTTCGTGTGCTTTTCTGATGAGTCTCGTTTTGGTATGAGACCGGATACAAGACGTATACGACACTGGAGAACCCCTGGACGCCAACAGCGATTAAAATCCTGCCAGGAAGTCCATCCTTATAGTGGTGGAACCATCATGGTATGGGCGGGTATTTGGATCGGCGGAAGAACTGAGTTGATTTGGATCAGAGGCAACCTCAACGCTCAAATTTATGCTGAGACGATTGTATCAGACGTCATCGTTCCTCTACAAGTGCAAATCGGTCCCTTATTTCAGTTAACGCATGATAATTCACGACCGCACACCGCAAGAGTTGTAAGACAGACTCTCGCCGCAGCTAACATCAATGTCCTGCCCTGGCCTGCTCAGTCGCCAGACTTGAACACGATTGAGCATGCATGGGATATGCTACAGAGAAGAGCTCTGCCGAATATGAAGGGTATCCAGTCGCAAGAAGACCTTTTTTTGTTGTTGCAACGAACATGGGCGGCCATTCCACAGCGTGATTTGGATGAACTCATTTTGAGTATGCCAAACCGATGTTGTTGTGTTGTTAGTGTTCGCGGTAGAAACACGGATTATTAATTGTTTAAGTTACCCAATAAAATTTTAAAGAAAACTGTTATTTCAGTCTTTTTTTCGAACTTTAATGTTAGTGGTTCAAATGTCAAAAATCCCTTTATTAGGAAAATGGCAAATTTCTTTATTAATGCAAAGGTGATTTGGTTTATCGTTACTATGACAAACGAAAACACTTTATTTGATGAATCCATAAAGAAAATTTTAATTAATATCAATCAGGAGAAAAGTTATTGCAAAAATATATGTTGATTCCTAGACACTTTTGATGTGTGTAGTTTAAGCAATAGTCCACTCACCGCAATGTTCATGTTCATGTGCTGTAGGAAAAAAGTGTTAATTAACTAATGCATAACTAATGTGTGGCGGGCTTGTAATGCATAACTAAAAGAAAAATCGCAAAAAAATTTTTGGCTCTTGTATTTCTTAAAAAAATACAACCACGCTTTTCCGAATAATTCCAAACAATCCTTACTCATATTTTCCGGAGTCGAAGAAAAAAAATAAGACCAAAAAGCACTTGTAGACTAGACTACATGTGGGCCCCCAGAAAAAAAATCCTGGATCCGCCGTTGAGCTCCACTATTCATTGACTACACCCTCTCCGGCAACCATTGCCAAGCACGTGTTCTTTTTAGCCGTGTTAGCCACAGCTTTCATTTCAGACCGGCCATGGTAGATATTGCAAAAAATAAACAAGATTTAACTACAAACCTTCAAATATACCATTACAAGCACTTTTGAATGGCAGAAGAACAATTCATAAAAAAAAACTACGAGTGAAACACGTCGCCGTCGAATGCCCGCAACAACGAACACCGGGTGCACGAAAAAGCACGCAGCGATGGACACCGCAAGACGGAGACGAAGTGGTCATTGTCAGAACAGTCAATGCTTTCAGGTTGCTGATGGGATTGCCTCGCTACTGCAGTGCGTCAGCGATGTTTGCTGAAGCTCAAGTGGACGGCTTTCACGCCATAATACGTGAGAGAGCAGCATCGCTGATGCGGAGGGTGAGGGGCGGTCCCAACAGTTACCTGAGTGTAGGGTTACCATCCGTCCGGATTTGTCCGGACATGTCCGGACTTCTAGACCTTTGCCCGGACTTTGTCCGGTTCTTTAATTTGTCCGGATTTTTTGGCATAGATGGAATACGAATAATAAAACTTAAATTAGAATATCAAAAAAGTCTTCAATCTGTTGTATTAACTTCTCATTCATCTAAAAACAAAATATAAATCTTCTATAACATTCGATATATCGAGATCAAACATCAAATCTTCTATTGCAAACAATCAACTACATACTTCAAACATAAAATATTTTCTTCGAAACAAAAATAGTTTAACGTAAAATAATCAAACTTAACGATAGTTTTCGGGATATTATTTTTTATATTTTTCAGTGCCTGATACCTGACGGAGCCTTTCTTTAATTTTTTTTTTTGTAGAATTCTTCACAGCTCATATTTTTAAGGTTGTATCGAATCATCATCAATGATCTAACCGAGGGTACCTACAATCTGTTTCGCTCTTTTGTCCATTGTGCTCCCATTAGAGAAAACACTCTTTCCACACTTGCGTTTTGAGCCTGGATAACAAAAATAAACTCGCAAATACTCAATAACAGGCAGTCTGACAATTGTAAAATTTTAAAAATAGTTTTTAAAATGCATGTTTTACGGAGCATCTTTCTAAAAAAATACTAAAATGTCCGGACTTTTATTGAAATGTCAGGCTTTTTGTCAGGACTTTTCAAATTTCTAAATGGTAACCCTACCTGAGTGTGATTGCCCATAGTCCTATTTGGAGGCATTGGATTGGTCTGCATATATTGTAAGCTGACTGGCGTGTTTTATCTTTTATCCTATTTGTTGTATTTTGTGAATCACTAACATAGCTATAAGTCACCTAATTGTTGTACTACTAACACTTTATGGACCGAAAAGTCTGAATTAAAAATTTTGAATTTGAATTTTTGAAAAGCACCGATAATTTCGTCCATGATTTTTTGATTTTGATTTTTTTTCGACAGGACCGGATTAGGGGTGGTAATTAATGGTAATTAAAAAATTCTCAAATTTTGAGCTTTGACCCCGAATAACTTTTGTAGGTTTCACACATAGGATCGATGGGGATTTTTTAAGACTATTTGTAATGGTATACTCCAGCTCTCCACCAATATTTGGCTCACCGGGAATTATTGTAATTTCAAATGTCTGTATTGACCGGACTATCAGTATGATACCATTGTATTATCTTACTTTTGTAAATATGAATCCAAAAAAAAATTACGAATGTAATAAGAGCTCTAAACATCGACTATGCAATAAAACGAAAACTATGTTATTAGCATTATTCTTTGGGAAGCGCGAATTTTATTAATATTTCATTGAAATAAAAAATACACTGCAAAATGTGCTTAATTAATATCTTAAGTTTGAACTTTCCTCAAAATTATATTTTCCAATTGGTATCTAACATTTTGGCTTAAAATTCATGTTATTCAAGTCGTTGGTCTTCAAATTTAGCGACCACTAACATATTCCATGCTAAATAACCACTTGCAGACATTATTTTGACTATATTAGACTCAAAAACGTATATAATTTTGATGTAAACATATGTTTCACACGCCAAAATGCTAGTGAGCTACGTAACTACTAAAGTAAGCGTCTTACTCGATAGGTTTAGTGAAATTAGTGACTCATGGTACCGTTTTGTATGGTGACAGTTGAAGAACGTTAGTGACTATCGAATAGATTACGCTAGGTGTTAAACCTTTCGTAATCTATCGCTCATGGTATGAATTTTAATTCTTTCTGTGAGCGCTAGGGGCGCTGTACAATATTTCATACAACTAATTTACGGAGACGCTAGCGAGTTTTTGCTGTGTAAACTCATGGTAGAGCTACTGTATGCACTTTCTGTAAGCTCTCTCGATCCGGAAACTAGTGTCGGTCTTTTCAATGAAGTAATCCTTTACTAGTAGGACCTGAGGGTTTAAGGATAGTAAGAAAGTTGTTATTTTAATACCCGTAGCTGTAGCATTAGTAGGAATTTAAAATTAAATGGCAAGCTAGAACGAAGAAGGGAACGCGAAAGATGCATGAAGTGGTGATTTTTCGCGTATTTCGAACATGAATATGCCAGTGATCTTTAAGACGACAGATGGGTGAGGGTTTGTAAATATACTGCCTGGCAGGTAAACATGGATACACTAAGGGTCTAGCAGTGATTAAGATTATCTAAGCGACTTCTTAAACAACCTCAGTAATGATCGGAACAATTACCGGCCACTGTCCCTAACCTATTTATGATGTAATTCTAGACGTACACACGGCTACACATCAAGCTATACAAAACCAGTTAATCTTGGCCTCACTTTACTAGATCTTTTCGCACAATGAACGATCAGATTATACTGGTTTTGTATAGCTTGATGTGTAGCCGTGTGTACCAGAGAGTCGACAGTATATCGAGGCTGCTTTAGAGCCGAGGAAACAGTCATACGTTATTTTGGAATGGGAAGCCGAATGTGCTCAATGAGAACAAATTCTCGGAACAGTGAGGTCGCACCGGAAAGCCAGTGGAATCTCCAGGGAGCGTCTGTACTTCTTAGCGAAGCTTAACTTTTAAGCTGGCTATGGGAAACGGACTGAATGAAAGCCTACGGTCGAACTCTGGAGCCCGCTTTCACTCATACATCATACCCCCTAATTATGTATGAATGAAAGTTAGTGTTTGCCCCTTCGATCAATGTTTGCCCAGAAGTAGGCCTGAATATGTTAGTGTTTGCCCCTTCGATCAATGTTTGCCCAGAAGTAGGCCTGAATATGCTAGCATACTTGTTTATTTGTTAACAAAAACCGATTCGAACAAGTGTATTTGTTTGCTAGCCTCTTTAAGATACCTACATATTACATGCAGAGTCAACGAACGCGAAAAGGAAATGAACGTCTAGACTACGTACTTCAATTAATTTAAAGATCAGTTATATCGTAACGTCATACTAGCACGCTTGACGCTTGTTATAAACCTGAGGGAAGCTGTACACAGAGGCAATTACAATGTTTATGTTTGGAAAAAGTCTGTTTACCTACATAAAGTATTAGCAAATATAGCACAAACTTCTTTGTAAGGGTAGAATGTATGTCGACTTTGATGAATTAAGTTACGAAGAGAAAGACTGCCTTAAAATGGGTAATACATTTGATGTCAAAATAAAGTGCCGTAGACTACTAGACAGAAAAATTGAGCGCATTCCTAGAAGCCCTTTGATGACGATGGTAAGTTTTAGGAATACAGTTGTACAGAAAGATTTGTTGGTAACCCAATGTCAACAATTGCGACATCCGAGCCGGCGCGCCCGCACACGTAGTTGTGGCTAGCGCCGCGACTGGCCGGACAGGCGCCGTTTTAAAATACCACATCGTCATCAATGTTAGCTTCTGCATGATCCATTATTATAAACACCGTTGAATCTGCTGTCTGTACTCTGTCCACCCACATTCGATGCAACCTAGCAAAAGGGTTCGCGTACATGATGTATCGCAATACTAATCAAAACAATTAAATTCGTATAAAATTTGTCTTTTGTGCCAAAAGGCATAGCGAAGGGAAGGAAATGAACTACCTACATAGATAGTTTATTAAATCTTTATAATATTTTACGTCGTTTTGTGTGCAAGTTTTATTCAGAATAATTTGTAGCTTTTGGGTATTTCAAAAATGATATTACATAGAAATTAGTTTAAATTGCATTAGAGATTCATTGCTAATGTAATGAATCTCGCGCGGAAATAAGTCCTATGCGCACATTGATGTACATCAATATTTGCGCATTACATATTATTATTGCATACAAAGGTATTATTAGCTGACATTCGATTGACAGAACCCTTCTCGTGAATGACAATCTGAGAGGAAGGGTCCCACCCAACCATAACCTAAAGCCTTAAAAAGCGGAGTGACCAGACAATACTTTTTCAATATATACACTTCCCCGAAAACTAGCTCTTATCACACTACGATTAGGTTGAATATACGATGTATTTCACAATGGCGGATTGTTTTTCTACTTCGCGGATGGTTTTTTAGGGTTCCGTACCTCAAAAGGAAAAAACGGAACCCTTATAATAATATGATCACTCGTGTCTGTCACAGCCAATTTGCTCCGAATCTAATGAAAATAATTATAAGTACTGTGTTAAAATTTTGTTTGTCTAATAAGTTCGTACTTTGTAGGTAGTTACAGTTAGGTACATCTATGACATAATGACATTCCAATACGTTAGTACAACCGAAACTTTAATACTTAACTGGTAAAATTTACATAATGTGGGAAATAAAGCATCCACCGTTACTTAAATCGGTTAAAGATAAGTAGAGCAACACAGGGAAACAGGTTTCGGGGTATTATTCAGTACATAAACAAGAGCGGACCATGTGCCTGCCTCGTTTCTGCAAAAGCCCACGAGAACAATTTTATTATTATTATATCGTTATTCCGGTTAAAATGAAGGCCAAAAGAAGACCTTGAATTTGTTTGAGTAAATAGATACCTACTACGTGAGCCCCTCTCGGTTTAGTTAAAAATATCGGTTTTGAAATTTTAGATTACGCTAGTTTTAGTGCCTGAGTAGGCAAGAGGTCCTGTTTTGAATGATTTCAGTGTGGGACTAGAATGACAAAAAGAGTTATCAAAGGAGCTTGACAGGTGCTCGTTTGATTCATTTGTCCACGCGCCGAACACGTGCCAGCGGCCATCTCTCCCCTTGCAGCGGGCGACTTTCTGAAAGCGAACTTTCTCGGCGATGCATCTCGTAAACTTGTTGAACCCTTTATTTGTAAGTGAATTATGAGAACTGCATAATGCATTTAATAACTTAGACTTTCAGCTGTTCAATGCACGTGTCATACACGAGGCCGGCACTAAATCACGTAGGTATTCGGAAATGGTATTTTTTTTTAAATAGGCACCGTAGGTAAAACAGGTAATTTTGTAGGTGTCATCATAGGGGTTATTATACCGTGCACTCTTCCAGGTGAGACATGTGATTAAGAATCATGACTGTGCAAAATGACTGTTTAAGTCACCTTGACTTACTTGGCTTGGCTTTGGTCGGATTTTCAACAGCTAGGGCTAGGGCACATTTTTTGTATTTGAATTCGCAAGTTCATTACCACGTCTCGCTCACGTAGGTCTTTATTACGGCATTGTAATGAAGATGTGAAAAATCGACATTGATATCGTGTCGGCTAAAGAAGTTATCAAGGTCAAAGGGTTGATTTGATTTTACAGAAAAATGCCACAGACATTTTTTGTAGATAATTTT
Source organism: Diarsia dahlii (assembly GCA_949775195.1). NCBI lineage: Eukaryota > Metazoa > Arthropoda > Insecta > Lepidoptera > Noctuidae > Diarsia > Diarsia dahlii. The sequence continues at coordinate 13,477,683 of OX459189.1, forward strand.
ACTAGGAACAATATTATTATGGCCGCTATTGACCTTCGAGCAATAGGTCGCGAGATATTAGCGAAAAACTGATTTTCGTGACCTTTTGACCTGGATAACTTCTTTAGCCGACACGATATCAATGTCGATTTTCCACATCTTCATTACAATGCTGTAATAAAGGTATATACAAAAATTCAGCCCACTAGGATTTTTTCCGCAGATAAAACCTAAAATTACTAGACTATAAGTGTAACCACCGTGTGTTAAAACGCATCCCGTCTGATTCACACCCCTTAGCTGCACTTTGTATTATAAAGGCGTTGTTCCGTTTTAAAAAAATAGTGTACCTCAGACCAAGAAAAAGAGTGTACTTACTAAATACGAATAAACAGAAAATGGATAGCCATAGCCGGGTAGTATCCGGTTAAACTGCATTATTCTGTCATTCAGATGGAACCCGGATTAAAGACCCGGAAGAAGAAGAAAGACAAGAGACGAAGTACCTATTTTCCTAAAAAAGTGATATTTACCGCAATTCGAAAATCAATCTAATTAAATTAGTTAGCATTTAACAGACTTGATGGGAATTGATATACCTATTAACAAGAAATAAAAAGCCGAGCAATCGAAATCTAGCAGTACAATCAGTACAATAATATTTTTGGCGTATATATTTCCACCCCGTATCGCTTAGCTTTAGTCAACAAAAAATTAAGCAAAATTAAAATTTTTGAAAAAAACCCACGACGGTAAAAATCTAATTGAAAAAGAATAAAATAACTCAAAATAAACATAACTAAGGAATATCCGTCGGGGGCTGCCTTTTCTATATGAAATTTCAACAAAAATTTAATCATATACTAAGGAATATCCGTCGGGGGCTGCCTTTTCTATATGAAATTTCAACAAAAATTTAATCATATACTCATACGTGTATTTTATGTATTCACGTCACTAGAAAACCTTTAGCTGGTTTAATGGTAGCCCCCGACGGATATTCCTTAGTTATGTTTATTTTGAGTTATTTTATTCTTTTTCAATTAGATTTTTACCGTCGTGGGTTTTTTTCAAAATTTTTAATTTTGCTTAATTTTATTTCAGACTTTTTAGAGAGCATATATGAATTATTTGGGAACATGCATTATGCTACCACGTACACATTGCTGAAAAAAGAATTGTAATCGGACATTTCGTTTTGATTATATTGCAACATTGTTTTGCACTAAATACGAGTATTGTGGCGCCCCCTAGTGAGTTACAGCCATGACACCTGTCTAAGAACATGAACTCATCGAGCACAAACCCGTTATTGAAAACCGCATCAAAATCGGATCATTAGTTTAAAAGATAGGTGGGAACTTAAAAAAAGTGCACACACAAACACTCTCGCCCTAAACGCATATACCTGCTCCGTTCCGTCGTGGGTAAAAACAGAACTTGTCAAATTATGTTACATGCCCTTAACTTTTGCTTTGTGACTCGAGGGTAAATTATGACTAATTAATTATGTATAACAATTATAGGATGTTGGGTTTTAGTTATTGATCTAGTACCTAACCCGAGTATGTATCACATTTATTTACGAATTGACTACGACGCCACTAGTGGTGAGACATAAATCAACGACCTTTAACTGGGAGCAACAGTTGCTAAACACTAGGGGTGTCACCCCTCACAAGCTGTACCTCATCGCCCCTTTCAATACCATTATCGCCCAATAAGCATAATATTTGTTAAAATCCATGTCACGAGAATTAACAGCACTAACATGATTGTTGCAATTATTTAAGTGTTTCTCCCTCTACCACTACTCACGTATCTTGGTACTGGCCAACAAGCCAGCTCTGTCTTCGGCCAGGTCCACCCGAATCAAAGAAACAAAACTGGGGTTCGCCAAAGTTCAACTAAATTTTCAACTCCGATAATTGGAAATCCGAAAATGTTCTTCCTAACATTTTTCATCCTAACAATCACAATTCCTAACTACTCTGTCTTTAATGTTCATATTCCGAAGCATTCAACTTCATAATGCCAGTAGCAATAAACATCTAGTATACTTTTGTTTGTTTTCCTATATTTTCTCAACATAACCATCTTTTACACTATTATTCAAAGTCATATCTTTTTTGTTTAGATTTCTTTTTATTCATAAAAATCAGAATTATAAAAGGTCCCATTAAAATAGGTGGACAAAATTTTAGAAATCATTCAGACCACCAAAATAAGAAATATGGTAAAAAATAATAATAAGAAAAATGCATTTAAGTACGTACTCATAAAGGATGAGTTTGTTCTAGAGTACCGGCAATTTATTATTTTAAGTAAAAAAAAACACTAAGTGTTTTTTTTGTTTAGCGATCTTTGGTTAGACATACTGAACGCTGTGTTAAAATTTGTCCACCTATTTTAATGGGACCTTATACACTATGCAAAGATATCCATAGGTTAGGTTAAAACTTTAGGATGAAAAATTTTAGGAAGAGTGATCATTCGGATTACAAATCGTTAGACTGGTATTAAATATGGTTACATTCGGAAATAGAAAGGAAAGTGTGCTCTATGGAAAACACGAATATAGCGATATCAACTTACTGTTCACTGACAGTCCTATCAATTTGAACACACGACTAAACACTTTGTAAGTTGCCAACTTGGCATGGTACGCCAAATTCACTCTTGAGCAAAACATTTTATTTTGATGCCAACGCAAATGATAGTGCACTTTAGATGTACAAATGAGTATAGTCGTACTGAAAGCATTTAAACTTAATGCTAATCTAACTGCAGTAGCTTTATATCATACATATAATTACTTTAGTCTATTTATGCATTCACTTGCCGTACTCCCCCATTTCCAAATAAATTAGTTATTAATTATTATATGCCGATTCTATGATGTGAAATAAAACAGGCTCGCTGATCAACCCTGTGACCTAGTTCGTGAAGCAATCAAACAATATTCTTGATTCGTCGAACCCTATGCTGCTTGTTAAGCGAGCCCCTCTCCCCGAGGATATGCACATCATTGTACTCTAGTTAACAGCTATCTGGCAGTCACTCACGTTTGTTAGTATTGTCATCGGGTCTGTGCTGAAGTGCATCTGCAACGTGACTCACCAATTCCGGCCAATAAAGATGGGAACATTAAACCGTGCGGTAGTTTTGCTTACATTTCACTCAATCCTATGTGATTGTGATTTCCAAGTTGTGCTGCACCATTAGTGAATAGACTTTGATACATTTTAATTACCTCGAAAATGACGACTCCGGAGATATTATCTCGTACAATACAATATGTTTGTTTTGATGCCAGCTAATTGTATTTAGAGCTGGAAAGGGTCCGGAGAAAGTCCCCGAAGTCCATATTAGTCCAAGATCCCAGGGCCGCCAGACTTCACGTATTTTCTGACGAAGGAAATGTTTAGTATGAACTAAGAACACACTACTACCAGCTAGCTTGCTTGGACGGCCAATTTTCAGGTATCAGGTCATCAAGGTACACAAAAAAATTACTTACTTCACGTATTTTCTCCAAGCTGATTTTTACGTAGATTTTACGCTCCCAGACACTTTCCGTCGGCCGTATTGCTTAATAGACGCTTTAAAGAATATTAAACCCCTTATTATTTAACTAGCTGATGCCCGCGGCTTCACCCGCGTGGATGTCGTTCAAATTATATAGGTACTAAAACCTTCCTCTTGAATCACTCTATCTATTAAAAAACCGCATCAAAATCCGTTGCGTAGTTTTAAAGATTTAAGCATACAGACAAACAAACAGACAAAAATAGCGACTTTGTTTTATACTATATATGGAAGGATAAGGATACTTAAAGCTAATTGATCGGGATATTGCCATGCTATATTGGGCAGGCGCTCCAAAATGTACCCGAAAATTCTGAAGACACAGGCAATGGACAGATCCTGATGAATGCCCACCGAATGAGTCCAGTGGAGGTCTGTATGTCAGCCACACGAGCGATGCGGATGCCATGCGATCTCGGGTAAACAGCCACAATACGTAATATAATATATAAAGTAAGTATGTTGTCCACTGTACTGTGATAATTGGGATTGTAATTAATGACTACTTTTGTTAACTTGGGTCTTACCTGTCACAACAAATGTATGTGTAAATAAATAAATAAATATACATAATAAAGCGTCTGTTAAGCAAAACGGCCGCTAGGAAGTGTCTGGGAGTATTGGCAACTTATTTTTAAGGATATTGCCTACAATATACGTAAAAATCAGCTTTCGAAGAAAATACGTGAAGTAAGTAAATTTTTGTGTACCTTGATGACCTTATACCTGACAATTGGCCATCCAAGCAAGCTAGCTGGTAGTAGTGTGTTCTTAGTTCATAAGTTAACACTACTCAATCGTCCACATTTCCTTCGTCAGAAAATACGTGACGTCTGGCGGCCCTGGGATCTTACTCTCTTATGGATCACCAGTAGCAGTAAGGGTTGTACGAACGTTTCGATATCTGGGCCATATTCTCACTGACGATCTCTCAGATGACGCCGATATAGAGCGGGAAAGACGGGCACTCTCGATTCGGTGCAACATGCTTGCACGCAGAATTTCACACTGTAGCACGTGCGTTAAAAAGACATTGTTCCATGCCTACTGTTTCTGTTTTTACACATGCCAGCTGTGGACGAAATTTAAAAGAGCATCTCTAAGTAGGTACTATGCGTGTTGTACAGTACAACGATGCTTACCGCATCTTAATGAAATTTCCGCGGTACAGTAGTCGAACATGTTTGCCGATGCGAGAGTGGTGCCCGACTTCTATGCCGTAATACGATCACGTGTAGCTTCATTTGATAGTATTTAACTGCTGGAGGTCGTGAGTGAGGATTGGAACAGTCCGATCCGCAGGTATGGAGTGCCAACCGAAGGTGATGTTTTTATTAGTGGATTTAATTTCATTAATATGTTATTTTTATTGCTGTGATATTTGTTTTAAAATGAATTGTATAAATCAGGGACTGAAAGCGGTTACGGTTAAAGGTTAAGATACCTCAAAAATATACCGGTACCGGTTTAAAATAAAGGTTGGGCTAAACCGTTATTTAACCCTTACACGATTTCGGTACCGAAATGCATGCCGCGGCGCGCGTGTGTGCGGTGGAAGACGTTAGAACTTGCTTAAGTAGTTTATAATCAACAATCGGCAAGTGAACGACAGACAGATTGGCGAGGCGGTGCGTCAAAGCAAACCCCTATTTATTAAGGTTTAGGTACCGCTACCGATATATTTATAACGGTTATGGTACGGTATCGAAATATTTCGGTAACACTTATTTAACGGTATGACGTCATACCGAAATTTAAAGGTACCGTAATTTTTGGGTAATTCAGTCCCTGTGTATAATACCTGTTTTTAATTAATTGTGTAATATTTTAATGTGATTGATCTTTTATTTTATTTTTTACTATCGACCCGCCCCGGCTTCGCACGGGTGCAAAAAAGATACTAAAACCTTCCTTTTGAATCACTCTATCTATTAAAAAAAACCGCATCAAAATCCGTTGCGTAGTTTTAAAGATTTAAGCATACAAAGGGACATAGGGACAGAGAAAGCGACTTTGTTTTATACTATGTAGTGACTGATATTGATGATCGCTAATATAATGTAATTTTGTAATGTCTGTTAATTTAAGTAACTTTGTATTTTTTATGTAATTTGGGATTGAATGCCTGTTTAAATAAATTATTATTATTATAGTCAATAGTAGATTGCTTGATCATACTGTAAACGTGCAAGATGGTTCCCGGGCGACAGAAACAAAATAACAAACGATACGCAATGTGTACGCAACTTGACACGAATTCGACACATTTTAATATCACAATAGTAGATACTAGCTAGTGCTGAGAAAACTAGTAAGAAAATTGACAAAACTGAGTTGAGAAATTCTCATCATCTGCCCAACCTTTTCCCAACTATGTTGGGGTCGGCTTCCAGTCTAACCGGATGCAGTTGAATACCAGTGAGAAATTCTACTTAGCTTTATTAAACTGGAAATACCAATAGGAGCTATACTTATAAGTATAAGACGTCGAAAGAGCTATGCAATGCCTTTCCAAAGTGGGCCAATAAGTAACGAATTCCTAGCTATAATAGACGAGGGTGGATCCATTAACCATCATTTAATTTGCCGAACCCTGTGTTCAAATATTTATCAGCATCACGTAATATCTCGGACATTGCAAGTATATTTTGTTCACAGATGAATTTAAAACTGACCATGGTTGATGGGACATCTGTTATTTTGTGGAAATCTCAAATTTCCTTTTCTTAGAGACTATACTAGCTTGAGCTTTTCCCGCGTGGATGTCGATATTTTTACAAAGCGCCGCGCGGCGCCCCGCGTGTCCGTAAATGAGGCCTAAGTGCATGTTTACGAACAGGCGGGGCGTCGCGCGGCGCGTGCTGCGTTTTTAATTCAAACACATGGCGATGTATGAACAAGTTAACGATTTCCATCGTCGATTTTACGAGAAGCGATTTTTCACTCGTTACTTTAAAATGCAGCGTTTGTTGCGGTGGACCCGCCTCTCTGTAAATTAATAAAAAAGCACGAGACGAGCCTACTGCACGCGCCGCGCGTCGCCCCGCGTGTCCGTAAACGAGCCCTAAGTGTCTATCAACGATTGAGTTTGAGTAAAAATGGTTTTAGAAACTTCAACGTCATTTTAAAGACCTATCTATAGATACATATAGGTTTAACGAAATTTTAACTCCATGTTTGACAAAAAATTATATTAAGTATTTTATTATTGCATAAAATTCGTAAACCGGTTCACAGAATAAATCTACCTAGTAGGTATCTACCAAGTTTCAACTGTGTACCTAGTCATAATAGTTTCAGAATAAAGTGGCTGTGACTTACGGTCAGGCAGACACACATAACGAATCTACATAGGTATAAGACTAAACGCCCACGAGACTTTTTGTCGGGCCGATTTAAAATTTGTTCGTAAAAAATCGGCGACCGATTTTGTTTTGGTCAGAAATAACGAACAAAATATCGGCCCGACAAAAAGTCTGACGTGGGCGGGAGCGCAAAGGGTTTCGTTTTTTTGCCATTCGGCTACGGAACCCTAAAAAAAGAGCCATCAGCGAAGCAGGTTGGCAGGTAGGTAATTAGGTATACTGTTCGAGTGCGTCATTCAGCAACGCTAGGCGACCGCGACGGTTCTATTTGTGATCGTGCCGACTAAGTACTAAATAATGCATGGAGGATGGCCCCATGGTGACCTAGTTCATACACGGAGAACTTACAAATCGATAATGTTGGATTGATAGTTTCACATATTTTATTTACTAAAAGTTTGGTTATATATTATTTGTAGTCGGTAACTATAGCAATTAGTTTACTTTGATTACATATTTAATGTTTGTGTAGCAATTAGGGCGCGTTCAAGTATTACGTAACGCAATTTGTGGGGGGGAGGAGATCTCGTAAAACGTTACGATGCGTTACAGGGCGGGAGGGGGTCTTTCTTACAACACGTTACGTGACATTGTTTCTAAAAAATTAGGGAATTAAAACTAAAATTAGAGGAAAAAAAAACGCTAAAATACTTAGGAGAATGAAGGTGAAAAACAATTGTGTGTAGGTAAAGCCAAAAAGAAGAAGGGGCAAAACGTCCCTACCCTTGTAACACTTTCTACTATATATCAAATGAAAGAGCGTTAAAAGTACATCATTTTATTGTATGACAGTAAATGTGTAAATAATGGGAGAAAAAAGTTATTCACCGATAAAGATAGAAAAAAAATTTTTTTTTTTTTCATCGAACTTACTTGAGTGGGGTGTCTATTGATAGGTATTTTAAAATGATACTGAGGTTTCTAAAACCATTTTTTCTCAAAGTCAATTGTTTGAAAGATAGACACTTCCAAAGTGCTAAAAGGTGTCCCCCAACCCCTCTAACTTTTAAAATAAGGGAGTGAAAAATCTAATAAAAATATATGCTCTAGATCGCAATAAAAACTTACAACTAAAATTAGTTTGAACGAGATATAGTTAGCAGTTTTTGAGATAGAGAACATTCAAAAAACCGAAAATATAACTTTGTCATTCATACAAACACTATGAAAAACAAACTTATCACAAAGTGTGTATATCTGTTGCCGCTTTAACAACAAATAATACAAATTAAAGGGCAGACCCTACGACGATGGTACGGATTTTTTTTTTAAAACCCAGATTTTAGTCAGACTTGTACTGACTAAAAACCACCCATGTTCCTTCTTAGCCCTTTATGTCGAGGCCGCTCTATCTCCTTCGAACAACCCGCAGCCCCGACGGGCGTCGACCCTTGCGGGCCCCTTCCATATTGCTGACATCTCTCTGAGGCGCGCGTGGAACACGAACTCGACGTCGACACGCCTGTCGTCCTCCTAAGACGGACGGCGCGGCGGCGAGCTAGCCCATTACTCACCGACCTCAGGTCCGCGTCTATGGTTGTTGGAAGCCATCACGTGGCCCCCGACACCCGGAGCGTCTCCCGCGGCGGCTGCGACGAGAGGTTCTCTTCCTCTCACGTTCTACCACCTCCTTCGCTAGTATCACTGCTTCGCAGAAGTAGGCGACGGCTTCCCATTCCCTCTCGCCCCGGACCATGGCTTGCACCAGAGCTTGGACGCGAGAGGTCACCGCCGCCAATCGCCGATCACGGCGGGGCTCCGCCCAAGCGGGGCAGACCTCCAAGTTGTGCTCCACCGTATCCTCCGGCTGATCCTCGCAATAGTAGCATTCAGGTGTTTCCACCCGCCTGATTCGGTGCAGGTACCTCCCGAAACAACCGTATCCGCCGAAGAGGGCGCCCGTGGTGCCTCTTCAGCCACTCCTCAATGAGCGGACTTACCGCCGCTATCGTGGCGTGCCCTATGGTACGGAACCTTTCATGTACGAGTCCGACTAGGCAAAGTTTTAATCCAATTCATTTTTTTCCAATTATACACAAGGTTACTGTGTAAATAATTGGGGAAAAAAGTTATTCACCGATAAAGAATTGAATTTATTCTTTATTTTTTTACTAGTTAACAACCCGCTCCGGCTACGCACGGGTGCAATGTGCTACATATAAACCTTCCTCTTGAATCACTGTCTATTGCTGAAAACTGCCCCAAGCTAACTACACTCTGTCTTAGGATTGAACAAAATATAAGTTTTTTTTTTATATGTGCCACGATAAAATGCGGCCTCTCAGCAACACGGATCCGTCGATTCTGATTTCTTAGTCAGTCATTCTTGGACTTTAATTTAGACATACTTCTATGGTGTATACACCATAGAAGTATTCTTCTATGGTGTATACACCATAGAAGTATTCCATTTCCTCAATTCAATTCTTCAATTATTCACACGGTTCAATAACCGTGTGAATAATTGAAAAAAAAATGAATTGGGTAAAAAAAACTTGCTAAGTGTGAGTCGGACTCGCACATGAAAGGTTCTGCATCATCGTAGTAAGGAAGTCCCCTTTAATTTGTATTATTTGTTGTTAAAGCGGCAACATAAATACATATTTTGTGATAAGTTTGTTTTTCATGGTGTTTGTATGAATGACAAAGTTATATTTGCGGTTTTTTAAATGAGCTATATCTCAAAAACTGCTGACTATATCTCGTTTAAACTAATTTCGGTTGTGAGTTTTCATTGCGATCTACAGCATATATTTTTATTAGATTTTTCACCTAGTTAGTTTAAAAGTTAGAGGGGGTGGGGGCACATTTTTGCACTTTGGAAGTGTCTATCTTTCAAACGATTGACTTTGAGAAGAAATGGTTTTAGTAACCTCAGTGTCATTTTAAAAGACCTATCAATAGACACCACACTCAAGCAGGTTCTACGAAAAAAAAAAAAAAATATTTTCTTTCTTTATCGGTGAATAACTTTTTTCCCCCATTATTCACACATTTACTGTCATACAATAAAATGATGTATTTTTAACGCTCTTTCATTTGATATATAGGAGAAAGTGTTACAAGGAAAGGGACGGGGTCTATACAAAAATACCCATTCTTCTTTATAAAAAAAACTACCTGTTGCCAGCGGCTTTACCCGCTACCAACTCGAAAATTATCCCACGGGAAAATAAACTTGGGATAAAAACTTTCCTATGTGTTAATCCAGGTTATAAACTATCTGTGTACCAAATTTTATCCAAATCCGTTCAGTAGTTTTTGCGTGAAGAAGTAACAAACATATACACTCATACAGTCACACACTCACAAACTTTCGCATTTATAATATTATGACCCGCCCCGGCTTCGCACGGGAGCAAAAAAGGTATTAAAACCTTCCTCTTGAATCACACAATCTATTTAAAAGAAACCGCATCAAAATCCGTTGCGTAGTTTTAAAGATTTAAGCATACAAAGGGACATAGGGACAGAGAAAGCGACTTTGTTTTATACTATGTAGTGATAGTGATTAAGTAGGATAAACAAAATATGCAGGTGTTGCGAATTAAAATTCTCTTGTATTATTTAGTAGATTATAACTATACCAAGTGTAAAAACTATTAACTTTTTACGACTTGAGGGTAAAAATGATCACTTGAGTGTTACGTAACGTTTAGAGGGGGAGGCGGGGTACAGAGAAACGTTACGGTGTGTTACAAGGGGGGGAAGGGGAGTCAAAAATCTTCATAAATTGCGTTACGTAATACTTGAACGCTCCCTTAGCAGTACATCACAAACACAAACCACGAACTCTATAGTCTGGAAGATATCGTTATCGGCGTTAAAACTGCCTTTGTAACCATAGAATTAGTAATATTGTAAAAGAGTTTGTTTCAATGTAAGAAGAAGAATGTATCGATGTGTACTTACTCCTAAGTCCTAATCATAACTCATCCCGCGAATGACATCCATCTTGATTTTATTCTGTTTATTAAAGATACTTAATAAAGTTCAATGAAATGCGGCAATGTAGCGCGGTTTAAAAGCCTACGCTTCACTGATTCGTATCCTCTTCCACGGCGCGGCGCGCGGCGGCGGCGCGAGATGCGAGAACTAGAGTTAGTCTAACATTAGTTAAACTAACTCAGTACCTAATGCTAATGCAAGTCATGAGTTTGGTAAACACAGCCTAATCCACTCGGGGACAAAAAGCATGTCATTAATGACAGAACTCTTGAAATCAGTTCGTAGATATTATAGAGATTATTGCGTGGAGTTGTGGACACCAGCCCGTTGTACCTACTATACTATACTAGATTCAGAGATTACCTCCTACAACCTCACAAACTTTACCTTTTTATAATAGTAGTTATAGTAGTATCTCAATCTATAAATGCGAAAGGTCACTCACTCACTCACTCATCACGAAATCTCAAAAACCGCTGGACGTATAAAGATGATTTTTGGCAGAGAGGTAGATTGTAGTTAGTAGACGTCCGCTAAGAACGGATTTTGCGACAGGGCCGGATTAGGGTGGTCTAAGGGCCCTCGCAAGTTTGTATGAAAGTCCTTCATTTTTTGTGCTACAATCTTGATTTTTGGCAGAAACATAGTTTATAGTCAGTAAACGTCTGCTATGAATTACTTTTGCGACAGGGCCGGATAAGGGTGGTCTATGAGCCCTCGCAAGTTTAATGAAAGTCCTTCATTTTTTGTGCTACAATCTTGATTTTTGGCAGGGATGTAGTTTATAGTCAGTAGACGTCTGCCATGAATTAATTTTGCAGCAGGGCTGGATTAGGGTGGTCTATGAGCCCTCGCAAGTTTAATGAAAGGCCTTCATTTTTTGTGCAACAATCTTGATATTTTTCAGGGACGGAGTTTATGGTGAGTAGAGGTTTGCTAAGAACAGATTTTGCATTAGGGTCGGATTAGGGAGCTCTAAAGGCTCTCGCGAGTTTTTATGTCTGTTTGATTTTTGTACTAGGTACCGGCCTGAAATTTAGCAAGTGCATTATCTAACAATTTTTTTGTGACGATCTGGACTAAGGGCTCCCCCGCAAGTATATAAATGAAATCCTTGGCGTTTTGGAGCCGAAAATTGGTAGAGAGATAGAATATAGTTAAGACATATGTATTTGTATGTGTGGGAACAGATTTTATGACAGGGCCAGTTTAAGGGAATATAATCGCTTCGATTGGCATTTGTCATTCGCTTTGGCATAGTACCTAACATCCAGAGGCAGTCCCACATACACGTCAAAATTTCCTCGCGAACGAAGTCGCGGGCAACGGCTAGTAAGTGTATATAGTACTGATCAGGAGCATATAAGGATACACACTAGGACACTTTTGGACAGAGATAATTTAGATTTTCTTTTGTTCGGAACTTTAAAATTATTCAAAGTCAAAGTCAAAAATATTTATTTCAAGTAGGCCAGTAACAGGCACTTTTGAATAGGTAGTCGAATTAAACTAACTGCGGCACTCAGAGATATCCAACAATTGCTCAAGCCGCCACCCAGCAAAGGCCTGACATAGTTTTGTATGACAAAACTGCCAAAAACCCTTACCAAGCGACGGCCCAAGCAACCACTGAAGCTCTCCGAGTGCGGCAGTAAACTACTTAACTACTGAAGCTAAATAAACTAAGCTACAGTCCCAGTCACAAGGCATAATAACTCGTGAGTGTACTGTAGTTGCCAATTCCAAAGCGTTGCAGTTGGTCTCATGAGAAGAATGGCAAGAAACTTCATGGACACTCTTTTAAAATCGTTTGGGTTTACAATATGTTCAAGGTACAAACATAATCTTGGTATAATACACACATGAAGACTATGCAGATTAGTGTTTGAGATGGTCTTTTGAAGAAAGCTCCACACAGATTTGAGTGGACCCGTCCAGTCAGTGCCTCAGACCAACAAAATTCTTGGTCTGAGGTCAGTGCAAGCATTTGTCAGTTATCGTGGAGCTCGACTTAACTCAAGGAGCTCAATGTCACGACGAACAATACCAAAGAAAGGACATTTGGGTGGGTCGCTTTTATGTACTCAAACTGCCAAACAATCTTTAAAATTAAATAAAAACCCACACGGTATTGAATATTAAGGCGAGGTTGCAGTACTTTGTTTTTATGTACGCACGACCTCACCCCCCGCCCTGCCGCGCGAGCGATATAATGCCTAAAGGGGTTTGAACTTTTTTGTATGGGAGCTGGCATATCGACCCACCGCCATTTTGTTTTTTTTTCGAAATCGCGGCCCACGATGAAAGTGGTATGTATGGATAGAGGACATATAGACGAACAAAAAATGTCAAGCAACACGGTACCCAAAGTGTCACGTTACCGAGATATTTGAAGGTAAAGATGGACAAATCAGTACAATGACCACATAAAAATTAGACCTTTTACGTGTCTATAGGAGACTATAGGCGTTGATTATTATTATTACTGGTTATTGAAAGAGAGTAGGTACATTACATACTACTAGGAGCACGAGAAAACTATTTTTTGACATTACATAGCGTTTCAATGAGATGTAAAGCGATTTCAATGTGCGTATAACAATAATCAACCTGGGAACTATTATTTGGATATAATTTAACGCCCAAACACGTAAAAAGGCTATTTAAAAAAATATTTAATGGATGTCGTTGTACTCGTTTGTCGATCTTTAACTTCAAATATCTCGGTAACGTGACACTTTGGGTACACCATGTTACTGGACATTTTTTGTTCGTCTATATGTCCTCTATCCATACATACCACTTTCACCGTGGGCCGCGATTTCGAAAAAAAATCAAAATGGCGGACAGGTTGATATGCCACATTGGTTCTATCCCCTTTTGACTGTTTTTTGCTTCTTGGAGAAAAACTATAAAGAAATTATACAATGTGTTTTCAACATTTACTTCAGAATAAAAAATTCTATCTGATCTATTGATATAACTTTTATATAAATTCATGATGAAATGTCTTAGCAGTACACGTTTGAAATTGTGATTTAGAGTCATGTTTGATAAAAAAAGTATCGAGCTGATCATTCTAAATCGCGTTTCTATCTTTACGATTTACTAGGGAGTATGTTCAATTTTTATGAAATGATTTTTATTTATTAAAACCTCGTATTTAGTTCGATTTTTATAGGTTCAAAAATCTTGAAAAGTACTGCAACCCCGCCTTAAGTCAATATTGTGTCGGTCACTAGTTCACTACTGCATCAAAGTTATAATAAATTCATGACAGCGCGTCAGACTCGAAGGAGCCATTAGCAAATACAGGCAAAAACTGGCCAAGTGCGAGTCGGTCTCGCACATGAAGGGTTCCGTAGGCGTACTATCGTGGTAGGGAAGTCCCCTATAATTTATGTATTATTTTTTGTTATAGCGGCAACAAAAATACACATTTTGTGATACATTAATTTGCTTTTCATAGTGTTTTGTATGAATGACAAAGTTATATTGCGGTTTTTTAAATGTCAAAAAAATGTTTAACTACTTATTTAGGATATGTCGTTCAAAACAATTTCGGTTGAAAGTTTTTATTGCGATCTACGTATTTTTCACTCATACGGGCTACTCCACGCTCACACTTCACCACAGTCCCGGCCTGCGCGTGCTTACCTCACGAAAAAACTGAACGCTGGCGCTACCACACGCTCAGTGAAGTACGCGCAGGCCTCATTTTTGTTAAAATCGTCGTCGTAACAACGTTTCCCAGTGAAGAACTATTTCTTTAATCCTTCGATTTAATTTTCCAAATTGCAGGCAGGGATTTATATAGACTTAAAAATTCAGTTAAAAAGTTGCGATCATACGTACGTAGGTCTGCCATTTTTTAAATGATATTTTTGATGTACGACAAAACGTACCTCATCGACCGACGACTAGCCTCGACTGCGGTGTGAGCACTGAATGACTGAACGCCCAACCACACGCACAGAAAAGTACGCGCAGGCCGGGCTCGCAGGTAAAATTTCGAATTATTCCTCGTTGATAAACTTTCCTTGTAGTAGAGACACTTTTGGAAATTATTCACTTATGTTCCTGTAAGATACACTTTTTAAAATCCGGTACAGCTATTCTCCAAATACACTTTTAAGTACAGTTGTGCACTAAATAATTATGTTGATGATGAATGATGAATTTATAATATTTTAGTATTATTATAATATTAAATTGAGAGGCTCGTAGGTAACTGTATCTATGGAACGCTCCATGGCTCTCTGTGCAACTCTCAATCTGTACACAGTCTCCTGCGTGAGCGTCCATGTTTCGGCACCGTATGTCATTGTGGGCAGAACACACTGGTTATAGGGGCGGGACTTCAGACATAGCGGAACTTTGGCTGTTTTTGACCCAAGCTGTATTCTTCGAGATATCTCCTTTTGTTGGTGTTCTTTGCCAAAGGAAATAATATGACCGAGATAGACATACTGGTCAACTATCTCCAACTCTTCATTTCCAACTTTGACAGAAAAATTTGAACAGCTGTTGATATTTGCCATAATCTTTGTCTTGGTCATATTCATCTTAGGATGAATAGGAAACTAGGTCCTACTTGAAAGAAGCATCGTATAGGTCTTGAAGCATATTCTGAAGATCCTCGATGTTTTCAGCGAAGAGAACGAGGTCGTCTGCTAATCTTAAATGCGACAGGTAAGCACCATTTATGTTAACACCACAACTGTCCCAATTTAGGCATTTCATAATGTCTTCAAGGACTGCTGTAAAAAGTTTTGGTGATATGGTGTCACCCTGTCGCACTCCCCGCTTGATCTGTACGGATAGAGTATGTATGCGAACCTGTAGAGTGGCCGAGGTGTACAGTTCACGCAGCACATCCACGTAGCGGGAGTCGATACGGCAGCGATGGAGAGCGTGGAACACGGCCCAATGCTCGACCCTGTCGAAAGCTTTCTCATAGTCGACGAAAGCCATGCATATGGGTCGGTTATATTCTTGGCACTTCTCCATCAACTGCTTTACCGTATGGATATGGTCGGTAGTCGAAAACCCACTGCGGAATCCAGCCTGCTCGATGGGTTGGGCTTCGTCAATTTCTCGGGTAAGAAGATTTGTCAGAATTTTAGAGAAGAGTTTGTAAATTCGAGAGAGAAGACTAATGGGGCGATAGTTAGTTAGTTTCGAAGTATCGACTTTTTTGTGGATGATGAAGTAACATAGGCTATATTATATTTTCATTTATTTATTTTCGAAGTTGCGTGGGTCAGCTAGTATAGTTATAAACTACCTACTACTACTACTATATACCTACCGCGTAATCTAATTAAGACAATGAACTTATCAGCAAATTCTAGACTAACCTCAGTGACAAGGCAAACCACGGTGGCATTTCCCGCCATATCCAAGTAGACAAATAAAAGGGTGCAGGCGGGAACTTTGCTAGTTTCCTCAGCAACTAGTTTTAACAGAAACTCTCTCATCTCTCTACCCAGCAAAAGTTACAGCACATTGTTTCAGCAACATGTTATGGAGACCAAATTAAGCCGGCGTCATGGCATCTTCGGTAACATGGAATGTTGCAATCTCTGTTGTTTCATATTATGGCTTGCTAGTCTTGCTACGCAACATTTGGAGTCGTGGGAAACTACGTTTAGCTCTTGTTTCTCAACTTGTTTCCGTGAATACCAGGTTTTTGGCAAGGCCTGGAAACCAGTTACATTTTTGAACCGGTATCTGATATTATGCTGCAAAAAAATTGCAGCGTTATGTTCAGTAGGTACCTAACACTAAAACCGGTTTGTGATATTTGCCATTTTCTGGGGTTTAGCAAATATTCAGTTTATTAAAATAGCAGGTATAATGCAATAATGCCGCGACACCCGCGACCCTTATTCGTGCCAGCCAACGGAAATCTGATTAAGCCTGTCTCGTGCTGCCCCGTTTAACTCAACGAGGCACTAAGCTGAGCTACGTTTGCCCGAAGACACCGCCACAGTTTAGTCAAGTGGCTCTATCCAAAAATATCGTGTTCAACTCCTAGTCAAAAAGACGTAGCGCCGAGGTTCTAGAGACAAACCACCCCATAAAAAAAAAGGAAAAAACGTTCTACGTTTTCAGGATTATACCTACGAGCTCTTGACGACTTTTGCCAACTTAATCGATTTGGTATTAGTTTCACCATAGCACAGTATAAATATCGTATATTACCGTGACCATAGTGTCCCATTCCTGTATTAAAAACCTACTTAGATCTCTGAAGTACCTACCTATAGATTGAGAGGTGACCCTGCAGCGTCAGGAATTCAATACTAGGTAGGTAGGTAGGTTGGTTTTTGTTCAATAACCAAATCTACAACCAGTATCAGTACCTATTCAAGATTTGAAGCATCGAGTTCAATGCCACAGTTCATTGAACTTTTACCAAATCCATAATAAGTTGTACTGGTTGTACCTAAGGTGAACCGGTGGTCGTGAGTAGGTACGATTCCCACGGAAAACATACATTGTAAAGTTGGTGCCAGTTTGACTAGGACATTGCAGGCTTGAATCACCTGATTGTCTGACAAAAAGATGATTGGTTCCGTGCTTCGGAAGCCAGTGGTTGTCAAACCATGTCAGAGGCCCTTGCCCTTGAGGCGGTTTAGAAACTCTGCCACTAGGGTGTGTGGTGTGGGGTCGTTAGACCTAACTGCCCACAAGTTAAGAAAAAGAATTAGTACTATAAGGTATGTAGATAAGTTGCATAGGTAGGTATACCGGTCATACATAATACCATAGTAATATTGGTATTTCCCATGATTTTAATACGTACCGGAGTACTTAGTAAAATTTAAAAATGGTACGTAGGTATAAACTACAAAACCCGACTACGACAAAAAAACGACGCTGAAAAAGTATGAAACAAGATTTTCAGGATAGAACAAAAAGAAAAGCCGTAGTCACACGGTATTAAAGTGTTTAGGTTGGTACCTATAACGTGTGACTACGGCTTTTCTTTTTGTTCTATCCTGAAAATCTTGTTTCATACTTTTTCAGCGTCGTTTTTTTGTCGTAGTCGGGTTTTAGTTTTTTACTTTTTTTTATTTAAACAATTTTGGTGTTAAATATTTTTTTTACTTTTGACTTTTTGTCCGCTAGAGGGCGTGATTTTAAAAGTGAGCAATATTTTGGAAATGTACAAGTCAGGCCCTTTCAAATGATACCAAACACGGCGTATTTATCTCCATTTTTATTTTTTAAGCCTTACTTTTTGTCCGCTAGAGGGCGCCAAATCGCTTTTTGTGACACGTCACCTAGCCTATGTTCAGCGGAAAATTAAGACGGTTCTAACGATACCTCATATGTCGAGTTCCGATAAGTAGATTAGAAGCTATGAGGGAACAGATGAAGATACACACATAAATACATACAAACATACATACATAGCCAGTCAAAATCATAACCCTCCTTTGGCTTTGCCGTAGTCGGGTAAAAATACCGAATTAGATTACGGCAGTAAAGTAACCCATTGGTGCAGCGTACATGATTCATTTAAGAAGCAAGTAGGTAGGTATTAGATCCTCAGTTACTCGATTCTCAGAGATCAAGTATTTGACCTCAGACAATCAGCTGACTAATCAGTGTGAGAGTAGGTAGGTAGGTACCATGTCGTTCACAAAATAACAACTAGTCTGTCATATGAGCTTTGGGTGTTCCTCTTGCCTCCACCTTTAATTATTATAAGCCGTCAGTCGTCATACAATAACGTCTTTTAACTTTAAGTATGTTTTCATCACTTATAGAGTCTCGCGTGTTCATGATTGGCTAGACTTATCGGTAGAATCTTTTGTATGTTTGAGTAGGTAGTAGGTAGTAGGTACATAAATAATTTCTTAATTTAACGATTTCTGCTGATACAAGACTTATATCACCAATTTACGACCTAGTAGGTACCATAAGTGGTAGAGTTGGGTCTAGCATGATTCGTTTGCACACTTTCGACCCAGGACCAATGTATAGAAGTACCTAGGTAGGTATACTTATAATTTCAACTGAAGTTTTCCTCATTTAGGTCTGACTCGGTACTGGCGACTTACCTACACAGGCAGATAAGCCGTTTTTACTCATTTACCATTATTATCTATTTAAATATCAACAGATTGAACGAAACACCTAGCTGTGGTAAGTAGGTACCTACATACCTGCTTTTAAATACCTACTAATGTAACTAAATTAAGTAATTGTGTACTATATATCTATCTATCTCGGAATCTCGTAATATCGGAATCTCGGAACGAAAGTTCCGATATTACAATTCCGATATTGGATCACTCAGTATCGGAATTGTAATATCGGTCAATTTTTTATATATTATGAGTTTTAAACTAAACCCATATTTTAGATCCTTGTGTAGCACCGAGCGCGACAGCGTTCTACTGTTCCTGTTGCCAATTCGCTAATCATGCGATACAAGAAAAAGAAAAGTCACGATTGACATTGAAATATCAATAAATAGATTAATCAATAGGGTGTAAAGGTGTAAACGCCACAAATTTTATCAAAACATCTAGGGGATAAAAGCTACGCTACGAAATATATGTTCAAATTCATTTAAAGCATTTATTATGTCATGAATTTAGTGATTCTTCACAAAATAGGTAGCAAAATGTAGAATATAAATTAAAGAAATAAAACTGCGTTTAGTGGAGCAGTAGGTACTTACCACGAACACGAACTATAATAATTCGTTGTAAACAAATTACTGCTATATACTTACTTTATTATGATGATGAGTTGTGTACCTCACACTTTTTATGTTCACTCGCGTAGATTCAAGGCAAATCGCATTTAAACTTTTCTAGAACACTATGGTGATACGGTTATTTGTATTTAAAGTCATAACCTAAGAGTGAAGTAACACGGTGCGGTGCGGTGCGCGCCGCAATGCATTGTGTGAATTCGTGTGACATGGCATAGAGATTTGTATAATATAGGATGACGTTGCGACACCGCACCGTTAAGGCGAGGTTTCCCTACTTTGTTTTTTTATGTACGCACGACCTCGTCCCCCGCCCTGCCGCGCGAGCGATATAATGCCTAAATTTTGACTGTTTTTTCTTCTTGGAGAAAAATGATAAAGAAATTATACATTATGTGACCCGAGATAATACACATTTTTTACGACCTTTATTATGATATAAGTTTCATTTTTCAAAGCCTAATATAACTCAAGTAAAACGATTATTTAGCCATCATTTGGACATGTCTTTGCGATTTAATTGGATGCAGTGAAGTGTAAGTAATCGTGTATCGCATGCCCGACATATCATGATCGAAAAGTCAACTATGTAATACATTTTTTTCAAAATTTTAATCCGTTCCATGTACGAGTAAAACGCTAGTGTTGACGACGTTTATCGGGGTAACCCCGCCTTAACGCATCGTGTGGGCTCACTGTTATTGTCCTACACGTCATTATTATTTACAAGAAATGATTTATACAGTATGTTAGTTTAAACGAGGGACATATTGAAACCCGAAATCATGCTTACATGATACTTCTAAAAATAAACACTGATAAATAACAGACAGAACCATACTAAATTTTTCAGAAAAGTGTCACAACCCTTGCGCTTATCGCCCTTCATATTTTAAAACTGGCGTAGGACTATGATGAAAAAGAAACGTCAAATAAAATAAACTGAGATCTGGAGAGCGTGCGATGACACTATTACGTCACAAATTAAGGTTATAGTTTTTTTTTTTGACGAGAAACAGATACTGAATATCCTTCTTCAATATGTTCTTCATTTAACCTAATACACTAAGCTGTATATAAAAAATACTGGGTGGTAAAAAACCATTTCTTTTTTGAGAGATCGAAATAGTATTTTAAGTTTTACTGTAAAAATATAGATCGATAGAGCGTAAAAAACTTAACAGAAGAACAGAACTGTATTATTAAGTAATTTCAGCCTAAAAATGACTTTTACGACCTTTCTGCCCCGAAGTAGCGATAAGTGATTTAATAAATACAATTGACATACTTTAAAACAACCAATGTTTGAACCAAATTATAGTAAACGATAGAAAAATATTTTTTATTGCAACTTTAAAACAACCAATGTTTGAACCAAATTATAGAAAACGATAGAAACATATTTTTTATTGCACTCAATCCAACCTCATACCGAATTTGTGCAATTTATGAATAAAATGTGCAATTTCAAATGAAATAATGAAATTCCGATATTAATATCGGAATTCCGATATTGAGATCTAATATCGGAACCAGTATCGGAATTGAAAAACCTTCCGATATTACATGCCCTAGTAGGTACTATACTATCATCAATTCGTCATAGGCCTGTCAATCTCTAAACCTAATTGATAAGCAACTGCAACCTGCCCAACACGATAAGGTAATGAATAGACATCACTGATACACGTAAGTACCTAATTATCTATGTATATAGGTATGTACTTAGGTGAGTACCTATATATATATAGTGTTATAAAAAACCTAAAAACAATAAAATCTTATAAGACAGGGATAGGTATTGTGAAATATTGGTAGGTAAGCATGTGAGCAAGATTCAAATTCCATAGGTGTACGTAATGGAAATGAATAGGTAGGTACCGATCGTAACTTGTATTAGAGATAATATCATGATTTCACGTACCTAAAAAGTTATAAATTTATAACTAATGTAGTCGCCATTTGGTTTGTAAGTAAGAGGTAATAATAACCAAATAGGTAAGTTAGGTCCAAGCATCACCTGTTGATGGTAATGTACCTTATGTATTAGAAGTAGAATCGCTGTGCACCATCATACTTACCTATAATACCTCACCAATAAGATTCCTATCCTAGAATTAAACTCTTACCTATCTTCGTAAATGGGTGAGACGTCGCCAGAGGCACCCTGGGACATGTCACCGTCCATGCTGCGATGTTATGTCGTTCGGTATCGGCGACAAGAACTCGGGCCTCTAGCGGCGTTTACTTTGCGGAATGAAAAATGGGCACACGGAATAAACCGGTGCGCGCGTGTAGCGAGTACTGAGCGGAGTAGTTCCGTTCGTTCGGTCGGTCGTCGCGGGCGCGACCGGCGGGCGGGCGAGCGGAGCGGGCGCGTGCGGGTGGAGACGGGGGGAGCCGCGCCGCCCGCTCCCCCCGGCGCGTCTCCACGGCAACGCGGTTGCCGCCAAGGCGCACGTGGTGGCTGTTTGGTCGTGGGTACCGCCACCATCATGCGTTGAGCGTTCCACACTTTAACCACGCTTTAACCCACTTATGATAATTTAAGTAGCAGCCCGACCCGGTGGTGCCGACGGCATAGCACGGCCCACGGGTAGGTACCTATCGAGGGAGACTTAAAATGTTGCCTTTTAAATTATTTTCTAGCTGCGCGGCGCTCGCCCTCCACTTAGTACCTACTTATTAGACCACAAAGTTTTCTGCTTTTCAGTCACCATATCAACAACGTTCTGTACTTATGCAGATGTTCAGTTGATGCTAATGTACCTATTTATTACGTAAACTGTACACGATTTTACCGTTTCCTTGTATTAAGGTAGGTACCTACCTATGTTTTCTTTTATCCGCCTAAGATTTATTCCGTCCCACAGCTAGGTTAAGGCCTCGACCATGGCTTTCTAATGTTGTTTATCGCGTGAATTGTGTTCACCAAACAATTCCGAATGAGTCCAGAGTACCTACTCCAGAGTTAGCGTTAATACCTCTATACATAACCAGTTCTTCTTCACGCATCCCGGAATAGCATTTCTTGACTCGATTAGTAAATTACTTACTTACGATATCTCGCGTTTTCGCTCTATTGAAGCCTAGATAATAGCTAGTAGCTAAGTAGGTAGGTACACAAGACAGTAGGTACATGGTAACTACCATAGGTCTAAGAAATAAGTTGTGATATTTCTACGTCCCACACCGTCTGTGGTAACACCATAGAAATGTTATGTTTTGGGTATAGCACTGGCTGCCTAGAGGCCTAGCGACGAACCGATTTCCCTATTTGCCCTACCACAGTATACATAATAATATGGACCATAACATACCATATTAATATAATACTGTGGCCCTACTGATTTTGTGAAGTTTAACGTGATCGGTCGGCCGACACAGCCACACAGGACATGCCACACGGTCTCCTCTCTTGCCCGTCGTGCCCAACTAACTGCACGTTCAAGGACTTCAACGAAGCCAACGGAAGAGCTGTCCAGGTTGCTACGTACTGGATGAACAAAATTTGAGTTGTCGACTCGAAAAGAAGAAGAAGAAGGCCGAAAGAAAGGACATCAAAGACGTTACAAAGATAGAGTGTGCCTCCCAATTTGCTCGACGTCTATGTTCAAAATCGTCGAATAAACAATAATCAAGGAACAAAATGAGTAAGCAGCAAACGATTGGAGTAGTATTGTCAAAAGATTTATCGTTTACGATCAAAATGTAGTGAAATACTTAGTAAAGATCAATTGGAGTACCTAGTATTGTCAAAAGATTTATCGTTTACGATCAAAATGTAGTGAAATACCTACTTAGTAAAGATCAATAATCATAGATAAAGTTGAGAGAAAATCTCAGATTACTCCTCCACCTGCCATCACCGCGCCTTGTTAGGTTGTCCTGCCCAACTCCATTTGAGTTCCATAACCTATGATCTATTAAAAAAGGTCAAAGAAAAATAAAAACTGGCCAAGTGCGAGTCGGACTTGCACATGAAGGGTACCGTACCAAAACGGTATGCTATAATTTATACAATTTCTTCTACGGGCCAATAAAACTTGACCTCTGGATTGTATAGGCGCTCATACGATTCAGGGACCAAATTATATTGGTAACTAGCTTTTGCCAGCGGCTTCGCTAACTGTTGTTTCCATCCAAGTTCAAAATGATTTTCCTAAGGTCAAGTTTACGAAATCACACTACGCGTCCCGTACCCGTAACGATCTTAGCGGACCCGCTTTCAAAGAAACCAACACGAAATGAAATGACGGTCATCCCTTTTAGTCCAGTCATTTTAGGCCAAATTAGGTAGGTACAAATCTCGGAAAATTGAGATACACAGTATATTACCACATAAAAACTTGTATTTTGGCATCCTAAAAGTTGTCTCAAAATTCACATTATTATGGTAGGGTCACCCTACCATAATAATGTGAATTGAAATGAAACAAAACAATAAGTATGTAATTATTTCTTTATAGAAAGGTAAAGTTTTGGTAAAGTTATGAAAGAATTTACAGATTTTAAATAAGATGTTCTTAATTTTTTTTTTAAACTAAAATTTTATGATAAAAATGATAATTATATGTTTATCAATAAATTATAACCTTAATATCACGAGTTTTTGATCGAAACTACCAGTTGACCTCAGATTCTGATAATTCTCTGACCGCGCGCTCTACGCCCTCTATCTCGAAAACAGTTCAAGATATCTATTAAAAAATCTTGAATAGAAAATTTGTAGAGAATTTAATTCTCTACAATATTAATCAGATATACAAACAGCGAGAAACCCATACAAAACGAGATATTTGCAAAAAAACGATTTTTGTGACCTTTGACCTTAGATTTTTAATAGACGCGGTCACCCTACCATATGAGAATTTTGAGACAACTTTTAGGATGCCAAAATACAAGTTTTTATGTGGTAATCTATTTGGTATCTCAATTTTCCGAGGTCAACCCCTATAATGACTGGACTATTTCGAAATACGGACCGAAGCAGAGCTACCACAGGCGAGTTAGGGTGATAAGAATTATATTCATCTACTCGGGTTGATCTCTATCTACCATGTTTAATATTCTTATTCTTTATTACGCACAAAAATAAAAGACGGACTGTACAGAAACTGCTCGAAATATGGAAAGCGTTTAGACTACTGGCCCGTGTTGAAAAAAATATGGGTCATGTGAACCACCAGGTGACCTATCTAGAACGATATAAGAGCATAAAATAATAAGATTCAGCACTATGCCGTCACTTGTAAGCTGTCCAACCGAGTGCAGGTGAGAATTCAAAAGTGCAGGTAGAGTGGGTACATTTTGGTCATATATTTTTGTACGTCATTCTTACCATCGATAGATCCATGAAAAATAATAAGAAAACGCGTAGTGCCGTAAAAAAATGGTGCGCCACATAGTCGGAATTTTTATTTTATTTTCCGACAATTTCCAGGGTAAATTTGGTCATTTTTTTCTTTCGGCTTCTTTATGGGTCTTGTTACACCCTTTAGATTGTCTTTTTATTACTCACTAATTTGTTATTTTGAGGAATATTATAAAAGTGAGGGTAGGGATAATAATTATAATCGGTAGTGAAAAAAACGTTGTTAAAAAACTCAAAAAACCCGACTGAAAAGCAAAAAACAAGCACATTTTAAATTAAACCAAACTTGGAAGCAGGCGGGGTCCATTCTATTTTCATTTTTTCTTTTCATAATTTAATATTCCAATGAACCCCAATGAAACCTCGGGTTTTTTGTTTTTTAACAATTATTTTTTTAAATATATATATAATAAAAATATATATAAAAAATGTTAGAACTTGAATTTTTCTTTTGATTGGTCGCAACTCGGTGAAGTGAAGACAGTGTTTTGCTTGGGACTAACACAGAGTACGGACAGAGTATTTATAAGCTTTATGCATTTTAAACCCCAATCCGCGGAATTATTCCTAGTGGGCTGAATGTTTGTACCTATACCTTTATTATGGTATTGTAATGAAGATGTGAAAAATCGACATTGATATCGTGTCGGCCAAAGGTTAAACTTAAAACAACAACTTAATTTAAGTTATAAGTATCACTTTCGAAATGTATTAGGATAATATAATTATGTAACAAATGTATCTTTTATCTACAAGAATATTCCCAATACTAGAAAATTTGCCGAAAACCGAAAGGCACTTGTTCAACCCGCCATTGCAATTTCTGTTGTTCTATCTAGTTAGACCGTAGTAACCAAGAAATCTATTTTTTATAGGAATACTGCCAATTGTAGAAAATTTGCCATTTTGAGAATTTGCCATTTCGAGAATTTTCCATTTTGAGAATTTGACATTTTGAGAATTTGCCATTCTGAGAATTAGGCTTTTTGAGAATTGCCCATTTTGAGAATTTGCCATTTTGAGAATTTGCCATTCTGAGAATTTGGCTTTTTGAGAATTGTCCATTTTGAGAATTTGTCCTTTTGCGACTCTGTTGCCATTTTGAGAATTTGGCATTTTGCGCCTAAACCTAAAAAAGTTCCCGTACAGGATCAAATGACTTTACAGCTTTAAAAATCAAGGATATGATGAAATTAAGATAATTATTG
This sequence comes from Diarsia dahlii, assembly GCA_949775195.1. Lineage (NCBI taxonomy): Eukaryota > Metazoa > Arthropoda > Insecta > Lepidoptera > Noctuidae > Diarsia > Diarsia dahlii. Next base: position 13,503,882 of record OX459189.1, read on the forward strand.
GTATAAATTCAAATGAACAATAATTTTTTGACGGCATTATTTTTAATAGTACTTTTGAGTGCTAGATAATGTTTTGGAACCGAAGCCGTACTTTTTCAAATCACCCCCTGGACCACGGAAAGAGAGGGGGTTGCCACCCTCGATTATTTCCCCTTGTCGCATGATTTTTGTACGGCGCGTGCGTAATAATGGATTAGAAGCAGTATTGAAATAGTATGAAACTGATGCCGTACAAAATCAAATGACCAAATTTACCCTGGAAATTGTCGGAAAACAAAATAAAAATTCCGACTATGTGGCGCACCATTTTTTTACGGCACTACGCGTTTTCTTATTATTTTTCATGGATCTATCGATGGTAAGAATGCCGTACAAAAATATATGACCAAAATGTACCCACTCTACCTGCACTTTTGAATTCTCACCTGCACTCGGTTGGACAGCTTACAAGTGACGGCATAGTGCTGAATCTTATTATTTTATGCTCTTATATCGTTCTAGATAGGTCACCTGGTGGTTCACATGACCCATATTTTTTTTAACACGGGCCAGTAGTCTAGTTCATTTAAAAGGGGATAGAACCGATGTGGCATATCAACCTGTCCGAAAAAAAAAAAAAAAAAAAAAAGAAAAATGTCAAGTAACACGGTACCTAAAGTGTCACGTTACCGAGATATTTGAAATTAAAGATCGATAAATAAGTACAACGACAATCATTAAATATTTTTTTCACTCCTCTTGCTCAAAAAGAACGTCATAATAGCATACCAGAGCGGGCCTAAAATTGCATATTTTGCCCTAGGGCTAAAAGTAAACAACGTACGACAACTTGTTCAGCCAGCTGGTGCGTGATGTAGTTTCAAGTAAAAAAAATGTTTTATTTTTAAAAATGGAACTAAACGCGCTGAATGCCGAACTCTTTGGTAGAATGTGTGCGTTGCATTGCAGCTACAGAAGAAATAAAAAAAAGGCATTGGCCCGAAATTTTTGGAATTGTATTATTAAATTGAATTAAATTTTTAATAAAATAAACTCATATTGAACATGGTTATTTTATTTTCTCGCAATCGTAGTGAAAAGTACAGTGTAACACACGGCGCTAAAATCCCATTATAACTCGGTTCCTATTTACTACCTCGCTAAAGCTCGGTAGTAAAACTACCTCGTATATAATGGGTCATTTTAGGCCCTTGTATTACAATGTACTATTTAAATAGCCTTTTTACGTGTTTATGCGTTAAATTGTATCCAAATAATAGTTCCCAGGTTGATTATTATAATACGCACAATAAAATAGCTTCGCATCGCAATGAAACGCTATGTTATGTCAAAAATAGTTTTCTCGTGCTCCTAGTAGTATGTTATGTACCTACTCTCTTTCAGTAACCAGTAATAATAATAATAAACGCCTATAGACACGTAAATCGCCAGACTTAAGTGGCAATGGGCAGGGCACATTGCTCGCAGAACGGATGGCCGATGGGGCCGAAAAGTTCTGGAATGGCGACCGCGAACCGGAAGACGTTGCGTTGGAAGGCCTCCCACTAGGTGGACCGATGACCTGGTCAAGGTTGCAGGAACCCGCTGGATGAGAGACGCACGGGACCGGTCAATGTGGCGACGCCTGGGGGAGGCCTATGTCCAGCAGTGGACGTCTTTTGGCTGAAATGATGATGATGAGACACGTAAAAGGTCTAATTTTTATGTGGTCATTGTACTCATATGACCATCTTTACCTTCAAATATCTCGGTATCGTGACACTTTGGGTACCGTGTTACAGACTAGACATTTTTTGTTCGTCTATATGTCCTCTATCCATACATACCACTTTCATTGTGGGCCGCGATTTCGAAAAAAAATCAAAATGGCGGTGGGTCGATATGCCAGCTCCCATACAAAAAAGTTCAAACCCCTTTAAAATGACAAAGGGAATGGATGGAGATGTATCATTATTTTAATTTACCCGCCTGTATTTTCTCCCAATTATTGTGCTAGTTTAAATAACCCTCCTTTTGGGCTTCGCCGCGGTCGGGTAACAATAAATATAATTTTAACTTCATTTCATGTTAGTGTTTTCTTAACGCAGGACGACATCTAATCAATTTCCTACTAAAATGAAAAACGCTTTGTTGGCTTTTGACAAAGCGCCGAAAGTTAGCAATTCAACGTGTAAATCGTTTTAGCGAATTAGCGATTAATTAAGATTTAAGCAATTTCAGATAAGCGTAGAGAGGAAGACCAAATAAAAAAATATATGAATGGAGTGTGTGAGGAATTAATGAAGGTTTTCCTTTCATTAATAAATGAAAGCATGACGATTATCAGGGCAGAATGGAAGAAAAAAACGTGCTGCGCCGACCCCAAATAACATGGGATAAGGGCAGGATGATTCCCGTCGGGGCTGTGGTTTGTCGAAAGGTTAACGCGGCTCCGACACAAGGGCGAAGAAGGAACATTGGTTTGGTTTTTAGTCAGTAGAAGTCTGACACTCCCTTCGCTCTGCCCAAGAGCGGGGGGGGGGGGGGGGGTTATTCGATGATTTTCCACGCACCAAAAAAAAAAAAAAGGGCAGGATGATTATGTAATGGGCTCTGAAAGTAAAGTATTTGTGTTTGCGAACAGGTAAAGAACATAAAGCACTATTTGGTTGGGCGCCAAACATCGGAATAAACGGGAGGAAAACAGAAAAAAAAGAAGAAAAGACACTCAAAAGGCGCGCAACCATTATTGAAGTTGTATTGCGATTTGCTTTGAATTGACAATATTTTTGTGAGAAATATGCGAAATTCCACATACATATTTCGAACAAAAATGTTCGTACAGAGGGTTAGTTAATTGGGCAAAGTGCCGGATACAAGGTTTTATTTTCAATAGTTGTTACTTAATAAAAAATGCGGATGATTTTGTTTGCCTCAGAACCATATGGACATTGCATAAAATCCAAAGTTATTTCATCTATCCCCTAGACAAAGTAAGACCTGCACTCAACGGTAAATGAATAAGATTAGACATCACGACTCGCAATTAATCAATATGGCTGTTAGAGGTAGTACGAGGGGTGTGGTCCGACTCCGTAGAGCAGGGAGCTGTAAAGAAGCCTTGTTATTCCTGGAACTGTTCACTCAGTTGTAAGCAGTCTTGATTGAGTATTGATTGCAGGAGCAAGCATAAAATAAGTAACTAATAATAACCTAGGGGGTGCGGCGGGCGGCGACGAAGGGTTGGGAGCACAAGGGAGCGTGCGGGGCGTCGCGTATGTTGTGATACCAATGCTTGTCATATGTCGTGTTATTGTCGCTCTGATGATTCTACATTTACCCACTGTGCGAAGCGGCTTAATTATAATGAGGGGGAGGGGGGGGGCAGCAGGAACTCAAAATTAAGATACTTACAATTAAAATTGGTCAAGAGTGAACCGGGCATAATAAGGTCGCGTGTCTAGGTATCGATTTATTCGTATTATAACTGAGTTAATCAGAGAAGTCAAACAGACAGGAAGACAGTTATTTAATTAACTAATGCACCTATTTACGTACGCAATCAATTTGTTAAATGTGTTTTTGTTCTAATAAAGATATTTGATTTGATCTAGAAAACTGGACTGAAATTATTTAAATTTTAAATATTTTAGTTTTTCCTTAATTTTGCCTGCTAGAAGTGCCTTAGTTAGGGCTCGTTTACGGAGACGCGGGGCGTCGCGCGGCGCGTGGAGAAGGCTCGTCTCGTGCTTTTTTATTAATTTACTGAGAGACCGGTCCACCGCAACAAACGCTGCATTTTAAACAAACGTGCGAAAATAGCTTCTCGTAAAATCGACGATAGAAATCGTTAACTTTTTCATACATCGCCATGTGTTTGAATTAAAAACGCAGCACGCGCCGCGCGACGCCCCGCCTAGCGCCTGTACGTAAACATGCACTAAGTTTTGATGATCGGTCAGTCAGTGAGTGAGTGACAAAATTCAGATACCTACTGGCCTTTTTATAATTTTAATTTTGATTATTTTAAATTGGTTTTTGATTAATATAAATTTTGACAAAGTATTTTATTTATTTAATTTTGACTATTTATTAATTTAATTTTGACTATTTATTAACTTAATTTTGACTATTTATTAACTTAATTTTGACTTTTTATTAATTTAATTTTGACTATTTATTAACTTAATTTTGACTATTTATTAACTTAATTTTGACTTTTTATTAATTTAATTTTGATTATTTTTAGTAACTTACTTTTGTTATTATTTATTAATTGATTATTTTTTGTTATTTCTAGTAATTTAATTTTGTTATTATTAATTGATTTATTAATCCTCTGTTATTCCTAGTAATTTAATTTGTTTATTATTTAATGATTGATTAATCTTTTGTTATTTTTAAATAGTACCTAATTTAATTTTTGATCGTCCCCATAATTTACTTTTTATTTGATATTTTTTGTGTATTTAACCTGACTGTTTTTATTAATTTATTTCTTTTTAGTTCAATTATTTCATCTTTACGTAACTTTTACAATTTTTGTGTGACGATTTATATTATTGCAGTATTTGTACGCCTCTATAGGCAAAAACATGTTGAAACCCTTTTTTTATGTAATCATTCCAACTGATTGTGAACCTACACGTGTTTTTTGACAAATAAATTGAATTGAATTGAATTACTTTGACTAGTAATAATTCTTAAAAACTACTGGTTCAAATTGAATGAAATTTGAAATATATCGTGTTTATGTAATGCCTAATTGGTTACCTACCTACTGAAAATTCAGACTTCCAGGTTTACAACGGAGTTATAGGAGGTCGAAAATGGCCTGAACTGTTTCGAGAAAAGGATAGTACGGCATTGTTGCTCGACTTGGCGGGGGCACAGCCGTGCCCCCAGATCTGCATACCAGATATGGCATTAGGTGGTACTTAGTGCCCGCAAAAAGTATTAATTACAGAAGTATACACAGACTGCTTTGGTTGTTATCCAACCGGCATCGATGAACTAGCAATAAAATGTCGCCTCTACCGGCTACGTTTTAACCGACTTCAAAAAAAGGAGGAGGATATCAATTCGACTGTATATTTTTTTTGCGACTGGGTGAACTGATTTTCATTTGAAAGCTGGTGCTTCCCGTGTGGTCCCATTGTCACCATTTCAATATCTGATGATGGGATCTTGAAGAAATCGGGGGAACTCTTCAATAAATAACAGCAGATTAACCGCGATTGTTGCTAAGGTCAATGTGGGCAAATCCGTCATACTTTTTTGAAAGTCGAATTTGGTTAACTAAATCTGGTACACTTACTACTTTAATATATATTTGATGGTTGTAAGCGATACAAAATTTTGTTGTGCTTGTATACACATCCATTTTAAACAACAAAACAGCCATCCACATGTAACTAACAGTCGGTCGTTAGACGGATTTTCCCGACGATTGGGGGCAAATCCATCTAGTAGCAAATTTGCCTCGAGTTACGCCGTTTTATCAAAGTATGCAATTTGTAAACAAGTAAATGCAGATGATGAAGAAAAATGTTTTGTAACATCATAAAAATAAGGTTTATTTTACGTTTTACTCCCTAAAATCTTTTTTGGGGGCTAAACCGGCCTATTTTTATAACCAGAGACTTTAAGGACGCTAAAACATTTTTCTACAAATAACAGTGGTTTTCAGGTACCATTTTAACGTATAAGCAATCACAAATGTGAAGATATCATGGTCTTAATTTAAAGATAATTTATTCGTCTCCAGATTGGCATCAGAAAAATTGTATGACGTCATACAAAAAAATCGCACAAATACGTTTTTCCCATCACAATAATCGCAGAAAATGTAAAAAAGTAGGGTCCGAATAGGTACCATTATAGGTAAATTTACAGCATATTATATCTCCAAAATTATTATAAATTGCGGTACATATAGTCCTTTAGATGTTGAGATATATTTGTTTTGTTTATATAATTTTTTTTATTCAATTATTAGCTATAATAAAAACATTTGCCAATTTCTTCATACATTTTTCGCTCCCGGTTCATCATTCCGCGCTCAGCAGCGCTAGTGGAAGGACGGGTGTATCGCTCTCTCGCAAAAAATACGTACGATAAACGTGATAGAAAAAGATTTTAGTGTACGGTTACCACGGCAACCGACGACCGACGACGACCGGAAGGAGTTGATACTTTTTAGGACTGAGATAAAAGTAAGTACGAGTTTCATACTTTTATTATTAGAATGTGATTTAGAAATTATGTTGGGTACGACCGGGATTTGGATGGGTGGGGTTAAGCAATTTGTTGACAAGGTTCAGAAATGGATGGGTCAGGTCAAGCTGTCGACGGTGAGGTTTGGAAGTGGATGGGTAAGGTCAAGCTGTCGGGGGTGAGGTTTGGAAATGGATGGGTAAGGTCAAGCTGTCGGCGGTGAGGTTTGGAAATGGATGGGTCAGGTCAAGCTGTCGACGGTGAGGTTCGGAAGTGGATGGGAAAGGTCAAGCTGTCGGCGGTGAAGTTTGGAAATGGATGGGTAAGGTCAAGCTGTCGGAGGTGAGGTTTGGAAATGGATGGGTCAAGTCAAGCTGTTGGCGGTGAGGTTTGGAAATGGATGGGTAAGGTCAAGCTGTCGGCGATGAGGTTTGGAAATGGATGGGTCAGGTCAAGCTGTCGACGGTGAGGTTCGGAAGTGGATGGGAAAGGTCAAGCTGTCGGCGGTGAGGTTTGGTAATGGATGGGTAAGGTCAAGCTGTCGGCGGTGAGGTTTGGAAATGGATGGGTCAGGTCAAGCTGTCGGCGGTGAGGTTCGGAAATGGATGGGTAAGGTCAAGCTGTCGGCGATGAGGTTTGGAAATGGATGGGTAAGGTCAAGCTGTCGGCGGTGAGGTTTGAAAATGGATGGGTCAGGTCAAGCTGTCGGCGGTGAGGTTTGGAAATGGATGGGTAAGGTCAAGCGGTGAGGTTTGGAAATGGATGGGTCAGGTCAAGCTTTCGACGGAGAGGTTTGGAATTGAAATTCCTATTTCATTTTAAGTACCTACTTATTTCACATGGTTATTTCACGTAGGTAGCGTATTTTTCTTTTCGGAAGTCGCTGTCGGTATCGGTTGTTCTTTTTCATTAAGTTTGGTTGGTAGGTACCCCATATTGGGTGTACATCTGTTTGCCCCTTAAACCCGAACAAGCGTGATATTATGAAATGGCGAAAACACTACATAAACATACGATCACAGCTATCGTGAGTCATTTGCTGTCTATATTATTGAAGAGTTCCGTCTTCTACTTCGGAAGATCTCCAATCCTGGTGACCTGTAATACAGGTTTTTTTTAAACCTACTTCAGGCACCAGCTCTCACAATGTGAATATTATAGTGTTCAAAACGTGCTACAAAACCATTGTGAGAGAAATAAATAAACTTGTTATTATTATTATATTATAATCATATTTTACAGTAAAACCTTCCTTAAAAACACAATATGCATTTATCAACGAAAATCCGATTGATATCGGATCAGTAGCTTTTGGGAAAATCGCGGATACATACAAATACAGCACCTTCTTTTTTTCGACTCGGTTGAAAATACTAACCTACTTATCATGACGACGATACTAATAATTAACAATTACCAAATGCGTTTTCAAAGTTCCAAGTAATCTACCAAATTCTATTTCAATACAATTAAAAAATAATATCAAAGATCAAGATTATTTATAGGAGGTATAAAACCGAGCGCTATTGTGAGACCTTGCTTTGAGCGACTTTAGTTACCTAAACATGAGTTGATCGAAAATGTAACAGCGTCCTTAAACCTTTCTAAAAAGTTTGAAAACTAAATATTTTTACTTATCAGTTAATTTTTCAGGTACATTGAAACAATCCTATCTTATTATGACAATGGTATTTATGGTATTAACTTAAATAAACAGGGTTATTTTTAATGAATTCGGTTAGGTATAATAGTAATAACAAATTCTTTATTTACAAAACATTTCTATGACAATATTTGTGAGCCCTGACTCCAGAGCTAGATATTAAATATCTGTATTTCAGGAGTCAGTTTTTTCTTCCTAATAACGACACAGTCGCTGCCCCGGAGGAGTAGTGTCTCGTTCATAAAGCACATGACTTTAGTGTTTAAAAATACTTTTTTGACGAAAACTGTGAAACGCCTTGATTTATAAGTATTATTAATTCATTAATTGGTAAATTCATAAAGGTAAGTTCTGTTTTTGTAATAATAAACACAAAAAAAAAATTGTTCAAAGACCCAATTGTTACCAGTGGACTTTCAAAGTATATAACTAAACATAGGAAGGATGAAAAGGTTGACGACATCTGCAATGGGGTAATTCCGGTATATGACGATTTAGCCCCTTCGAAATTAGACGGATTTTCCCACTTGAACATTTTGTGGTTACGTATTTTTTTTAACAATTCTTTCTGTATCTACTGGTTTATATTCAAAACAAATAGAAAAATCCGTTGAAACACTTATTAAACTAAATGTTATGCATACTCAGAAAGTCGTAACTTGTAAAAGGAGATGGCTAAATGACTGCCTCCAGCAAGTATAGGATTCCCACACTGACTCGTAGTATTTAAACAATCAAACATTAATTATTTAGTGTTTAATAATTTCCTAGAAGTTGCATGAACTAAAGAAAAAGCAAAAATTAAATCTCTCTTTTCATTGACATAAAATGGTGAAATACTCGTAATACAGCTGCTAGTTGCTATAGCAACTGCAAGCTAAGGATGGTCCATCGAAGTAGTACTTATATCGATTCTTGATAACAGTTATCAAAACGATTTATTTACTTGAAACTAAGAAGTGGTAATCAGAGTTTTTGGTAAGAATCTATGGCGTGCAATTCAGTGTCTTGTTTAGTTCCTTGTGTTTTGAAAATGGGGTTGTTTGAAAGTGACTGTCGATTCTACCCAATTCAGCTTAATTAAATCCTAATCAAATAAAACAAGGGATAGCTTCGAATTATGGTTTTTCATTTAATCGTGCTACATATTTTGCGAAAAATATGAACTGATGATTATTAAAAAGTAGTTCTATTTTTTTCTTTTAATCGTTTCGATTATTTTATTTCATCTCTAAAAAAAGCACACGTCATATGTCAGACGTCGTTTTAACGCTTTGCCGTTTATTTGTTCGTTGTGCTTTTATATTTTGAATTTCCACCCTCGCTTTGACCCTTTTGCTTCTCAACGCGGACTTGACTTGCAGTATATTCATCATGCTATACATGTACTGCGGTAGGTATAACCACGCAAAGACTGCGGCGGCATATCATCACTTCGTTGCCTGCTGCTCTACTTACTATCCTAACTGTAGATGACTCACCTTTTTTTTTGCGTCTGGGAAATCATCAAATAACTCCTCCCGCTCTTGGGCAGAGCGGAAGCGAGTGTCAGACTTCTACTGACTAAAAACCACCCATGTTCCTTCTTCGCCCTTGTGCCGAGGCCGCGTTATCTCTTTCGATAATCCGCAGCCCCGACGGGCGTCGGCCCTTGCGGGCCCCTCCTTGCTGACATCTCTTAGAGGCGCGCGTGGAACACGATTGCACCGTCGACACGGTCTATTACCGTCATATGACGGCCGGACGGCGAGCTAGCCGATTACTCACCGTCCACAGGCCCGCGTCTACGGTGGCCGGAAGCCATCACGTGGCCAACGACGCCCGGAGCTTCTCCCGCGGCGGCTGGGACGAGAGGTTCTCTCCCTCTCACGTTCCGCCACCTCCTTCGTTAGCATAACTGCTTCGCAGAAGAAGGCGATGGCGTCCCATTCCTTCTCGCCCCGGACCATGGCTTGCACCAGGACCGGACGTGAGAGGTCGCCGCCGCCGATTGCCACTACGAGAACACGGCGGGGCTCCGCCCAAGCAGGGCACACCTCCACAGTGTGCTCCACCGTTTCCTCCGGTCGATCCTCGCAGTGGAAGCATCCGGGCGCGTTCCTCCCACCTGATTCGGTACAAGTACCTCGCGAAACATTCGTGTACGGTGAGGACCTGCGTAAGACGGAAGGGGCGCCGTGGCTACTCTCTCGTCGAACGTCGAACAAATGTGACTTCCATTTATGGGGATGAAGACCTCAACTTTTAATTCAAAAAATATACTACGTGTATATTTTATATAAAAGCCAAACTACAAATAATCCTCTGGATGACATACTGTCATATTACTGTATTACTGCAGCTGTAATGTGGGGAACAGAACTCTGGGCTGTTGTCATGTAATGACAGTGATCTGGTATCTAGGATGGGCGAGAGACCAGAACACGTTATCCGCTCCGGCTTCATTTTTAGGTAAGAATAACAGAAAAGAATAATGTCATTCACATTTTTGCTGTTTTATTATCAATATTTTTTATGTTAAATACTTTAGATTATTATTTTATCGATTCTGTTACACTTGAATTTCAATCCCATCTCTATAAAAATCAAACGTCAAACGTCATAATGTCAGATGTCGTTTGAACGCTTTGCCGTTTGCATGTTCGTTTGGATTTTTTATTTTGGATTTTCAATGACCCTCGCTCGCCTACTTACGGACCTCTCGCTACTCGACACAGACAGAACACCACCTATGAACATTGTCTGTGAAAACCGTCTTTATTTTACTCATTTGGATGAGTCCGTTAGGTTTTACAAGAGTAAACACGCGGGTAGGAGTAATTTTTGCGCGGATTGCAGAAAGGCCGTTGTATTACATTTTTAGGTGCAATTACCCCTTTGTGTATATTTACTAAAGTACCACGATGCGAAATCGGGGTGGCTCGTTTAGTCTATAATACAATTATATCAATTTCAATGCAGATACATCCAAATGCCTAAGTAAAAGTTCATAGCAATGACATTTGTTTGCAGTTTTATACGTATTGACGTAGGAGCTAAACGATTTTATTTTCAGGATTTTCAACTTACGATCAACTTCCGAAAGTGTTTTTTAAATGAAATACTAATATTCAGCTATTAAGCGTTGCATTTTGCTAGGTGCCATGTTTATACATGCTTGGTTCAGTCGTCCTAACTGAATTTAGCCATCTCCTTTAATATTTATCTTGTGAGAAACGGCGGCACGCAACACTTGAGTTTCAAATTCGTAGCACAACTAAACTTCAAATGCATTTTTTGACAATTGTAGACAACCTTGCTCCATCTATGAATCACAGTTAGAACTAAAAACTGACCCTGTTTTATCGACCGAACCAGTAACAGCGTAAGGCCCGTAATCCACCAAAGCGGAGAGGAGAGGAGACGAGAGGAGATGTGCCGCGAAGCTGGCAGGTTATTTCCACCAAAGCGGAGAAGAGATGCGTTGCGGAGAGGAGATGTGAGCTGTGTGTAGCAGAGATGTGAGCTGTGAGAGATCGAAAACAGTCAAAACTTCTTTAGCGGCGCTGAGCACTTTTTTGTATGGGTAAAAACTTTCAAACTCGCGTCAGGGTCACGTGATGCTGATCGAAAAATCTTAAAGTTCTTTCAATGACGTTTCGGGACGTGCGAGGCGCGCGGAGAAGGCAGCGCAGCCCGGTTGCCCGACTAGACACTTCTCCGCTCTGCCGCGCCGCTTGCTCGCTCGCTGCACAAAATTCTATAGAAAAATGAGACATCTCCTCTCCTCTCCGCTTGACCCATTTCCACCAAAGCTAAGCGGAGAAGAGATGTGGAAATAACGAAATCGGATTGGTTTATTCAAACACATCTCCTCTCGTCTCCTCTCCTCTCCGCTTTGGTGGATTACGGGCCTAACTATTCTGGAATGAATAGTAAACGAATGTGTATGGAATAGCCCCGTAGACGGATTTGCCCACATTGACCTTATAGCATATCTAAGCATTGTTTACGCCATCACACAACATAATATCACACCTGTACTCACTACAAAGGTTATAAAAACTATTTTGTGAAGATCTGATGAAGAACTTCGGAGATAGGCAACGGAACTCCTCAATAAATGATAGCAAATGGACTGGGGTTGCTGAAATCTCATATTGTCTGTCTATTGTTTACACCAGTTCATAACATAACATCACGCCGGTACGTTGTGAAGGGGTAAGCACATGTGAACCACTAAAAAGTGAAAAATAAAAACTTTTTAACAAAAAATAAAACCGACTTCGACAAAAATAAAACACAAAAAAGTGAAAAATAAACTTGAGAAGAAAAATCAGTTTCTGAAGTCGGTGACTTTTGTTTCTTTGATTTCATTTTTTTGTCACCGACTTCAGAAACTGATTTATCTTCTCAAGTTTATTTTTCACTTTTGAGTGTTTTTTTTTTGAAGTCGGTTTTATTTTATAGTCCTACCAATGATATTACATAGGTAGATACGTTTTACCGACATCTGCGCGGCGATACAAAAGCAAGTTAATTAGCCTGCGTGAACTCAGTCCGTCCTGCGTCTGGCCGCGATGCGAACGTACGTTTAAGCGGGAGTTTGGTGTACGAAAATAAACAAAAATGCCTAGTTGTGTGTTCATAAAGTGTTAAAAAACTTATACTGGGCCGGCTGTAAAAAGCAAGAAGGATGTGTCTTTTCATTGTATTTTCCGTTTTAAATAGATTAAACGCGTATAATCTATTTAAAACGGAAAATCATAAATTTTATTTTACTCATAATCACTGTCGCGCTGTTGCCGCTTTACCACCTACACGAACGAGACAAATAGTGCGTTGCATGTATGAGTGACAGAGAGAACGAGAAAATGGCGCGCGGTGTTGTCAGTTCGAACGGCGCTAGAGGCAACGTCATTGGCTGTCGTTGACAATTGCCACGTGAACAATATGTTTATCTCTTTTTGACATTGGGGTCCTATATAACTCTGTCATCTTCTAACGTACTCAATGATAGAAATGAATTGGTTTAGGTTCTTGTAGGTAGTTACTAAAATATCGCCATGTTTTTATTTCTTTACAATGAGTATGACGTCTCTATTGGTAAAACCTCATTGAGTCCTACGGGGCTACGGTATAACTCAGTAAAACTAACTTGATATAACTATGTACAGTTTCTATACCGTATCTAGGTTACCTACTTTTGCTAGAAAACGCCCTTTTATCGCTCTACGTGTTTACCTTTTCAATACTGCTCAACCTACGCAGTGATTTTTTTACTACTTACCTATTTCTTTCTACCCTACTTACCTATTTGACATCATAGTAATGGATAGGCATTAGGCATAATAAAAAAAAAAAAAATCGACAAAAAAAATAATAAAACAAAAAAGTGAAAAATAAACTTTAGAAGAAAAATCCTTTGACTTTTTTCAGTTTGTTTCATTAATTTTTTTTTGCCACCGACATTTTTTAACAAAAAAAACTTTTTAACAAACAAACTTTCTCTTCCGATAACTACTCAAATCACTTCAAGTGTGCTATAATATCTGCGGAAAAATTCCTAGTGCGCTGAATTATTGTATATACCTTTATAACGACATATTGTAAAGAAGATGTGGAAAATCGACATTGATATCGTGTCGGCTAAAGAAGTTATCAAGGACAAAAGGTCACGAAAATCAGTTTTTCACTAATATCTCGCGACCTATTGCTCGGAGAACCTCCTCGTTGCAGCCTTTTAAAGTCTTTTTTTTAAGTGTTTTTATAGTTTTGAGCCGTTTGGGGTCGAAACGCTCGGGCCATGGGGTCCAAGTGCGCGTCTCCTTTTCAAGGAGATCTCTCGTCGTTTAGTCGACTCTTTCTTTGGTCAAAGGATTAGCATTGCCATTCAACGTGGCAATGCTGCCACTGCTGCCAGTCTTCTGGGCACGTTCCCGGTTGAAAGCGGTGCGGAGGGGTACTGGGACGCTTAAGTGGTCGTTGTATATACCTTTATATTATGTAAGTACTAACTTTTAATTTACAATTACTATTTCTGTATTTTGTTACAAAGTAGCTCAGTTATTTTCACAGAATAAATATTCAGTGTTTTTTTAGATTTTTTTGATTGTCGCGATAAACCTGATGAAATTATATGAAAGTGAGTACCTAGCTATTCTGTTTGCATTAATATTTACATTAATAAACTCATAACAAAATTTGTAACTCGCAAAACAAAACACTGCTCTAAGATATCAGTCCGAATTTCAGTTACGAGTTTGACGTAACTAAATCCACAATAACGTAAAACACCACAGAAGAGATAAAAGAGGTAAAACACCAATAAAGCCGTGACGAAACACGAGTGGTTGTGCCTTATAACGGATCCCTTCGGGGATTACAGGCTAATGCCTAGTTATGTTGACTTCAATTTCGATTGACATCTACAAAACCGAACTCCATGCACTCCGTCATTTTAGGAGGAGAGTTGTAGGGCCATTCAACTCTCTACAATATTGATCATTCAAAAAAATAGCGATAAACTCATAGGAAACGGAATATTTGAAAAAAAAAAACGATTATTGTGACCTTGATAACTTCTTCAGCCAGCACGATTTCAATGTCGACTTTTTACAACTTCATTACAACGCCGCGCCGTATTAAAGGTGTATACAAAAATTCAGCTCACTAGTATTTTTTCCGCAAATTGAGGTTTAAAATGCCTTAAATGACTACTATCTGGCCGAGACTACTCGAAGCAAGATTTCTAAAGAAATATGACTTTAGTCAACTTGAAAATTTTTAAGTATGAACTGTGTTGCTGAGGTCCTATACACCCGCCAAAACGTAACATTAATCATTTCAAGGTTTTGGCTGTGGTTTTGGTCACGTTGTCGTAGTAATGGGGATGTGGATGAACGGCACACGGGTAGATATCGCGTTACTACGCAGAGACAGGATCGATTTCTCCAAATGACCGCCAGAGGGCAACCCAATATCACAGCGATGCAATCATGCAACTAGCACAAAGGCTCCAGAAGGACCACCAGCTGCTCGTAAGCGACTAAACCGTGCAAAGGAGGTTGCATGAAGTTGGTCTTCATGTTCACGAAGACCGCTACGTGTTCCAGCATTACGACGTGGCAATCGCGGTCGGTGGCTTTCGTGGGCTCGGAAGCAGTTACCATAGAGTGACAAACAATGGTTTGGGCTTCATTTCGATTCATGAAGAAAACGCGTTTGGAGAACTCCATGGAGAGATAACCGTCTACAGGAATTCGTGGGCAGGAATTCGTCTTGGCGGACGAAGCCAGCTCGTTTAGATCCAAGATCCAAGGCAGCATGACTGCAGAAAAGTTTGTTTTTCATAGTGTTTGTATGAATGACAAAGTTATATTTGCGGTTTTATAGATGAGCTTTATCTCAAAAACTGCTGACTATATCTCGTTCAAACTAATTTCGGTTGTGAGTTTTCATTGCGATCTACAGCATATATTTTTATTAGATTTTTCACCTACTTAGTTTAAAAGTTAGAGGGGGTGGGGGCACATTTTTGCACTTTGGAAGTGTCTATCTTTCAAACGATTGACTTTGAGAAGAAATGGTTTTAGTAACCTCAGTTTCATTTTAACAGACCTATCAATAGACATTAGACACCACACTCAAGCAGGTTCTACGAAAAAAAAAAAAAAATTTTTTCTTCCTTTATCCGTGAATATCTTTTTTCCCCCATTATTCACACATTTACTGCCATACAATAAAATGATGTATTTTTAACGCTCTTTCATTTGATATATAGGAGAAAGTGTTACAAGGAAAGGGACGGGGTCTATACAAATATACCCATTCTTCTTTAGAGTCACGATTTTTATTTTTATCGTATCATTCTTCCATTTACTATTCCGAATATAGATTTGTAGATATTTGATGAAATATAAAATATCCCGATAGATTCTGTTGATGTGTGAAATAGTTCTTATTTATTAGCATTAATTTTTTTTATTAAGCTCCAATGAAATTAGATATAATTATATACCTATTATCGAGAAAATATATCACTAGAATGAACTATGCGCGGTCAATTTCATTGGAAAAACCTTAAATGTCGTTGTGTATTCAAGACTACGGCCACAACTCGATCAACTACTGTATAATAGTGTAAGACTATGTGTGTCTCTGTCTGTAATACAGCTACTGCGCAACTTACTGGATTAAAGGTTAACACACAAGTACACTCAGCGGCACGGATGATTTTAGTAACGCGTTTGAGAACTTCGAGCGGCAGTTTGTCAGTCCATTTTTTTTTTTTGTTAATTTAAGCGCTTATGTAGGACGTGAAACGTTTTACCAACAGTCGATTGGTCCATGAACCATTGGTCAACATTATCTTTAAACCATTAACTTTTGATCCAAAGAACTATTCACCCACGAACGTTTCGCCAACAGAACCCTACGTCAGTGAATGCTTAACCAACACAATGTATGTTTTGACCAATAACTATTCTGTATTCACCCAAAGAACAATTTGTCTAGTCGTCCGATTAGCCAAAATTATAATAAGACCATCTCGCGGCAGAATGACTTTATGGGCGGCATGGGCACCGGGCCGTAGGCCGACGAAGGAGGCCGGCGGAGGCCCGGCACTTCGGGGACAGAAGATATTAGTGATAAATATATATGCGAGCGAAGCGAGCGCGCGTCATGGAGTACATGCGTTGCATGTACGAGTGAGTGACAGTTGGCCAATTGTTCTTTAGGTGAATAGTTATTGGTCAAAACATTCTGTTGGTTAAGCATTCACTGACGTAGGGTTCTGTTGGCGAAACGTTCGTGGGTGATAAGTTCTTTGGATCAAAAGTTAATGGTTTAAAGATAATGTTGACCAATGGTTCATGGACCAATCGACTGTTGGTAATACGTTACAGACTCGCTTAAGTATAAATAAAAGTTGATTTGTTTAATTTCTGTGCCATTTAACGTTAGTTCGTTACTGGAACGCACAAAACACATGTTTAAGATTCGAAAAAAACATTTAATTTTACAACAACAACAAAAACGCGTTTCAATTTGACAATACACCACGTATCCGTTGCGCCACGTGCCACGGAACTCTGAGTGTAGTTTCGGATCTCGATACGGTTATGGGAATATGTAATATTATACCGGTTACGGATATGAAATCATTTCGGATTATCCTCTAGTTTCGGATAATTCCGGTAATGGTAAAAGGATATTAAAATCTTACAACACAAATCTGACATCCGACACGTGAGGGCTTGGCCGGCCGGACAAAACAGTGTTAAAACTCTAAAAATAAAAATTAATGGGTATTTATCCCAAAAACTAATATCTAAAAACCCTGTAATCCCGCCAATTAATTGAAAATATCTCAAAAAATGGCTAACAAAATATTTTGTAAAAATAATTTAGACTTCACCTTTATCAGAAACTTTCATGTCAGTTTCGGTTTTGGTTACGGATATTTTTTTATTTCGGATATCCAATACTTTTTGTTACGGTTACGGAGCTCCATAACATCCCCTTATATTATATAAGGGTCATAGCTGACTAGCTACTTTTAGCATCGGCGATTTGGGCGCTTTTTTAACAAACGCCAAACGTGATTGAGTCGCTTTCCGGAAGCTCGACGCATAAGTCGAAAACGCCGCATATTATAATACATTCGGACGCCGCCGCCGGTCGAATCGATTTGGCATTGGCAGAACACGATTCGAATGTCGTACTAGATTTTGACAAAGCTACTTCCAAGTAATATGAACTGAGAGGGTTGTTTTTTACCCGACTATGGCAAAGCCAAAGGAGGGTTATGATTTTGACTGGCTATGTAAGTATGTTTTAATCATTATTACTCTGTTAAGTCACATTTGTTACGGTCGCGATTCCTCCAGACACTGACAGGCAAATTGTAAAAAAACGTAAGAAAATTAAAATTTCGCGGACTAGGCTACCTTGTCGGATTCACCCTACACACACGATTCCGGTACCGCCTCCGGTCGTAGGAAGTCGTGCAATCGCGCTGCAACGTAGTCGAAAGAATCTCGTGTGTGTGCGCTGCGGCCCTAACTGCATTATTACCCGGATTTGTCCTGGGATTAAATGAATAAGTGTTTAGGACGGATTTGGTTTCTAGTTGATTCAATAAAAAAAAAAGTAAAAAACTAAAACCCGACTACGACAAAAAAAAACGACGCTGAAAAAGTATGAAACAAGATTTTCAGGATAGAACAAAAAGAAAAGCCGTAGTCACACGGTATTAAAGTGTTTAGGTTGGTATCTATAACGTATAAAATATATATTTAAACAATTTTGGTGTTCAATATTTTTTTATACTCTTGACTTTTTGTCCGCTAGAGGGCGTGATTTTTAATTTGAGCAATATTTTGGAAATGTACAAGTGAGGCCCTTTCAAATGATACCAAACTAACCAAACACGGCGTATTTATCTCCATATTTAATTTTTTAAGCCTTACTTTTTGTCCGCTAGAGGGCGCCAAATCGCTTTTTGTGACACGTCACGTAGCCTATGTTCAGCGGAAAATTAAGACGGTTCTAACGATACCTCATATGTCGAGTTCCGTTAAGTAGATTAGAAGCTATGAGGGAACAGATGAAGATACTCACATACATACATACATATGTACATACATAGCCAGTCAAAATCATAAACCTCCTTTGGCTTTGCCGTAGTCGGGTAAAAAGAAGTTGCTGCGGATTGCAATTTGCAATGTTAGAGGGTTATTTAAAAGACATTAAAAACAGAGTATTTGGCGAAAATGTTTTGTATTTTATTCGCACGTGAACGCGCGTTTTTTCCACATGTTGTTCTCGAACTAAAGTAGCTGCCTGCCTACACCCGGACTCCCAGTTAAAGCACCGACGTTAAAGAGAGATCTTATAGAAATTAAATAATCCATAATAAATTGAGCACTGACTGAAACTGGATTGTGAGAACACGTCATAATACAGTATGTGCATGGGTTTGTTGAAATCCAAAATGTAGCGTGTAAGGAAAAACTGAAGAAAACTCCTCTGCATAAAAAACTGATTTTACTTCTTCCGTTTTGTGCTTCTACAGGGTATTTTCACGGTACTAGTAGTAGAACAAAGTGGTCAAAGGAAGGAGGATGCATTAGCAGTTTCAAGTTTGATTGAAAAAGAGTTTTCCTGTATAGCAAGTGTGTCTGTTCACCGCCAAAAGGAATCCGTTTAATCTGGCCCCTACTTTCCGGAGTGCGTCTGTACAAGTTACTGACAGTCTCGAGCTTCTTGGCATGAAGTTGAGCGCGAATCTGAACTTCGGCGCCTACATCGAGTCGAAAGCTCAAACTGCGGCGAAAAAGCTGGGCCATCCTAAACAAGGTTAAGCGGTACTTCAAGCCTGGACAGCTTTCAGTATTCTATAAAGCTCAAGTCCGGTCTGGCATGGAGTATTGCTGTCACCTTTGGGATGGCTCAGCCAAATACCAGCTTGCCACACTTGACTCTGTAGAGCGCAGAGCCAGGAGGCTAATTGGTGACGATAAGCTGGTTATCAAGCTACATAGCCTGGCCCACCGTCGCAAAGTCGCATGTCTGTCGGTCTTCTACAGACTGTACTTCGGAGAGTGTGCGCAAGAGCTCCACGAGCTGATCCCATAATCTCCCTTCTTCCATCGGGAGACTAGACGTACTGCAGGGTATCATCGATACCTAGTCGAAATTCCACACATTCGAACGAAGCGCTTTGCTGGGTCCTTTATTATGCGCACAGCCACGGAGTGGAATTCCCTGCCTGCGTCGGTTTTTTCGAGTTCATATAACCCTAATCTGTTTAAGTCGAGAGTAAA
The DNA here is from genome assembly GCA_949775195.1 of Diarsia dahlii. Classification (NCBI taxonomy): domain Eukaryota; kingdom Metazoa; phylum Arthropoda; class Insecta; order Lepidoptera; family Noctuidae; genus Diarsia; species Diarsia dahlii. The sequence goes on from OX459189.1 coordinate 13,523,550, forward strand.
CAGGCTTCTACTGGGTAAGTAAGCTCGTTCCATCGTCGACATCATCTCTGTCCTCAGGGCAAGATTGAAGTCAAGAGCAGGCCCATTTATAATAAAAAAAAAGCTAAGAATTGAACCTGATTTCATTACAAAACAGCAGCTTGTGTAAATACTGCATTAACCGATAGTACTCGTATAACTGATAACGATATTCCATTTCCATTGCAGCATTTTAGTGCACTGTTGAGCTAACTTAAAATCCAGTACAAACTGTTTTTACTCAGTACGGACAAAAAGTTTTGTTGTGCAACTTACACCCCCATCATAAAACCGTATAGGGTTAACTGTAGGTCTGTAGGTACGCAGCTTGAACTTGTTGCGCCTCGTAATTCGAGCCGGAGAGCAGGGTTCGGGCGTTACTACGGGCTACCGTTCTGGAACTATGTGCGTGTGAACTGAGGGACCAAAAAGGAATCCGCAAAATGAATATCCTAGGATTTAGTAGTACACTTAAAACCATTTTAGAAGGAATCTGGGAATTTGTAAACAAATATATTGAAAACTACGACACAAAGTGTGGTCCCTCAGTTCTCACAGACGATTAGCCAGATCTCGGAAAGTATCTTAAAGAAGATTTTGTGAATACAGACATTTAGTAGATAATTTGAAAAGTTATTTACCAAATATAACAGACCACAAAGCATTAAAGATACGAAAAATATATAGACTGAACTGTAGCCCCCTCAGTCCACACAACAAAGATAAATATTTTTTTTTTTATATATTTTTTTTTTATTTTAATATTTTTTTTTTTTTTTTTTTAATTTTTTTTTTTTTAATTTAGCAATACTGCTCACCCCCTTAAGTTATTATGGGGATAATTTATAGCCCATGTGTTATTCCAAACTATAATCTACCTCTGTGCCAAATTTCAATTCCAGATCCGATCAGGCGTTCTCGCGTGAAAGAGCAACAAACATCCATACATCCATCCATCCATCCATCCTCACAAACTTTCACATTTATAATATTAGTAGGAATCTTACTGAATAAAACCGTTCTTTTTCTACATAAAGTTTTAGTAGAAGTCTTAAAACATATTGTAAAAAAAATGGAGCTTAAATATCGAAGCATTTTGAAGATAGCAATGAATACATCAATTCCTCAATCCTCACATCCACTGACATATGTGCGTGTCCTAGCTGCTTGACGAGAGCAATATCAGAAAGTCTAGTGTACTTAACTTTTAGTAGTAAGTTTCTTCTAAATAATAGGTATCTAAAATTGTATATTTCTTACTTCTTAACTGAGATAATACTATTTTTTAATCCTATGAAAATAGATAGAGAAGTGTGACCACACAATAAAACAAAATGTAGACAGTACTATAATACTTTATTTAACACTAGCTATTGCCCGCGGCTACGCCGCGTGGAAATAACGATTTTCCATACAAACTTTCATCCCCTATTTAACTCCCTTAGGGGTTGAATTTCGAAAAATCCTTCCTTATTCTTTGTCTACATTACAGGGAATCTCTGCAAAATTTCAGCTTTCTAGGTCCAAGGGTTTGGGTTGGGCGTTGATGAGTCAGTCAGTCAGGACTTCTCTTTTTATTTATATAGATAGAAGGTAGATAGATATCATTTTTTAGACGAAACGAAAACAAGGTTGTATGGTTCCCGTCGGGGCCTGCGGGTTGTTCGTAAGAGATACCGCAGCCTCGGCACGAAGCGCTAAGAATGAACATGGGTGATTTTTAGTCAGTAGAAGTCTGACACTCCACTTATCTCAGTTAAGAAGTAAGAAATACACAATTTTAGATACCTATTATTTAGAAGAAACTTACTACTGAAACTTAAGTACACTAGACTTTCTGATATTCCTCTCGTCAAGCAGCTAGGACACGCACATATGTCAGTGGATGTGAGGATTGAGGGACCAGTATTAATCATTGCTATCTTCAAAATGCTTCGATATTTAAGCTCCATTTTTTTTACAATAATATGTTTTAAGACTTCTACTAAAACTTTATGTAGAAAAAGAAGGGTTTTATTCACAGAACAGAAAAAACAGGATAAGTGCTAAGTGACGAAATCTGTATCGGAACCAGTGTCGCCAAACTAACACAATCAAACCATTAATCATACAGTGCAGTATTACGATAGGATTTATTTTGCTTCACTCAGAAATAAAATACGACGTTTTGTAATCAGCTATCATACTAGAAATTATTGCCTAGTAAATTCTGCTACTCGTCCATACTGCCGCGCTCACAGAACAGAAAAAACAGGTAGAAGTGCTAAGTGACGAAATCTGTATCGGAACCAGTGTCGCCAAACTAACACAATCAAACCATTAATCATACAGTGCACTACAACTACACAATTTGTTTGATTGGTCGTTTCAATTTCAATCACAACTAGCGTAACTCACAGATTCTACATTTTAAAAATATACCTTCGTGGTATTACGATAGGATTTATTTTGCTTCACTCAGAAATAAAATACGACGTTTTGTAATCAGCAATCATACTAGAAATTATTGCCTAGTAAATTCCGCTACTCGTCCATAGATGGCAGTATTTTCAATGGACGCAATAATACACTTAAAAACTGCAGTAATAAGGATTATATTCGCGTCACAGGTCTGTATTTTTTGCTACTCGGCCAAGGAAGAGACACATTAAGCTTTTATCTATATTATCGATATTGATAGATAATCAATTTATTTTGAAAAAAAGTTTGTAGTATTATAAACAAATAATTGTACCTGATAATAATTGTAAATAATAAAATAAAATACAATATTTTATTACTTGCATAAAACTATTTACAACAAACCCAAACAAATAAATACTAACAGAGTTTTCTACGAGAAAATTCTAAGGAGTTAACATAAAAGAGAAATTATATTGACTTTTTACCCGTCTGCGGATGCATGCGTCTTTGGGAAACCTAACACAAGATTAATGAATGATGATACTTTTTTTAAACTACTTCCAACTTAGAGCCAATTAGAATGTTGTAATTATTGCACTGCAGCATAATACTATTTAGTAGTGAACATTTTGGATTTCATTTAAACAAATATTATAAATGAGAAAGTTTCTCGATGTCTGTCGCGCTTTCACGTCAAAACTACCGATTGAATGAAATTTGGTACACAGATAGTCTAGAGCCTGAAAAACGACATAGGCTACTTTTTAAGGTTGTGGAATCTTGTGGAACCAGTATACCTACAGGATTTAGAAAATACGGATGGTTCGGCGCGGATAGGTGCGTGATGCCATATACTATTTCATATAAAGATTTATAAAATGCGATGACTGCGGTGATTGCGGTGCGGTCAGGTGCGCGTTCATCTTTGGTGCGAAAAAAGGGTTGAAAGGAAGGGATGAAGACATTACTTTTGGTTGCGATAGCCGACATCGGTCGCGGTAACCGACATTCACGCGGACGAAGCCGCGGGCATCAGCTAGTATCTTTATAATAATAATCACTTTATTATTATGGTTTGGTGGTCTCTATGGTCCTTACATTCATACTTTATTTAAACAGGTATATTTCGGTGGTAAAGATGCCATCATACAAAAGAAAAACATAAATTGTCAATATTATTGTGTCAGTTTTTACGTAAAATGTCAATGCAATTCTCAATCATTATTAAAATTTGTAAAAGTTTGATTCTATATTAGCTACAAAACATGTAACTTTAATGTTGTACGGGTACACCTCTCAAAATGAATTTTATGTGATATTATAGGATCTTTGTATTGAAATGTTAAACAGTAAGTATAACATTGTTTTATTTTATCGATATCTATCGATCAAATCTGCAACCGATCTTAACCACATCACTAATTGAGTAGCATGGAACTTTCGAGAACAAAAAAGATCCTTGTTCAAAATATAACAATCGACATTCGATCTAAAATAAACTTTATTTCAATCGGAAAAGGTTGATTATAATTTTCTAATAATGTGACAGATTGTCACATTTTTAGAAAATTTTAGAAAATTGATATTTACTACGATTTTATTAGAAAACAAATAAAATCGTATCAACCGATGATAGGAAACACCTCCGTTTTCAAGATTTTTTTTTTCTACAGTCATTTTTACGCTCCAAAATCGCACAATACGTGACAATACGGCATATTAATGCAAAAATTAAATAGGCGGGAGACTAGCGACTCGAAGCGATGTCAAAACACGGCTAAGTCAAAAATCTGAGAGTTTGCAGTACACTGCAAAGTTATGACAGCCGTGCTACGCCTACTTTGCATTTCCACTGTTCTTTCTGTTCCGTGGCCGCGCTAATTAGAAGTGCAGTAAGGAGGTTATACGTAGTTTCGAGTAAATGGCGCCAAAAAAAAATTACTTTTATTTTGTTGTTTTAGATGTAATTTTGAAAGTTTTCAAATATGTTTTGATTTACACGTATAGCTGAATATGCACTGTTTCTTATGAACTAACCCAATTCTCTATATGTTTAATACAACTAATTTAAATAAATAAAAACTATTTATGCTTAGCAGGGTCTTCAAAACTAACTCCACTATTACAAGCTGTAACAGCAGTAAGTTTGGAGTTACTGCGCTTTCTACTAGCAAACCCAGTTTACTGCGTTTATTTTATTTTATTCAATTATTATTATCACTCCGACTACAAACTATAAACGCAGTGCAATAGTGACTTATAGCTGTTATAAATAGTATTTAGATGTGAATTACTTGGTTATATTCATCCTAACCACTTCTTAATTAAATAAAACAACGTATATTTAATTAATTACGTTATTTTAAATAGCAAATAAAACATAATATTGAAATTATCTTAATCACAGACAGTTACTGCCTTTATTATTAGTAATAAAATATTTTCATATAGTTGTGCTTAGCCTCACTACAAACCATAACCGCAGTTAAAGAGTGACTATTAGCTTTGAAATTAGTGTATACACGTAAAAAACCACAATAACTAGGTTATACCCATTAAATATCAAGAAGAAATAAATAGTACAACTATTTTAATGTATTTTTATTAGAAGAACCAAATAAAACTTAAAACTAATAATTATTATAGGTAACTACAGCCAAGTATTATAGTGCATTATGTTGAGATCAAAATCATAGATTAATATTACTTATAGTAACAAGGACTTATAATTATCACTAATTACAGTGAAATAATGAAATCTAGTAACAATCTCTTGAGTTTTTACAAAATCTAGGAATATTAATATAAAATAGGTCACACTTATTTAAGATCAGTTTCATTAATCAACTTCAACCAAACTTCCTTCTTTGTTTCGAACATTAAAATTTTAATTATCTTAATCACAGCTAATTAGTGATTTATGTCTATGGCAAATACGGAGATCAGTCAGTGTTAGAATTATTCGCACGTCTGAGAACTTATCATTAAAAAGATCTTTAAGACTAGGTACTAATACTAAAAAAAACTTTAACAAAACCTTTCGATAATCCACAACCCCGACAGGCGTCGGCCCTTGCGGGTCCCTTCCATATTGCTGACATCTCTTTGAGGCGCGCGTGGAAGAATAAACATAATTTACAAATCATAAAAGCAGCAAGTGTTTCTTACTGCGTTTCTTACTAGTAGAAAAAAATAAGTTTATACAAATACTGTAAGGCAAAGAGCAGTAATGTGTCTTACTGCAGTTGTGCTTAGTAATTTAATTGTCAGCAGGAAACATGCTGCGTTTTTGCATAATAAAACCACTTCAAGAACAGCTATCAAAATAAGGATCAAATCACTACATAGAGCTCATTACGAGGATTTAGAATCTATAAGTAACTCAATTTTCCAAAAAACCTTCTTTCCTGCATTTCTAATTAGCGCGGCAGCATAGATGGCAGTATTTTCAATGGACGTAATAATACACTTAAAAACTGCAGTAATAAGGATTATATTCGCGTCACAGGTATGTATGTTTTGCTGCTCGGCCAAGGAAGAGACACATTAAGCTTTTATCTATATTATCGATATCGATAGATAACCAATTTATTTTGAAAAAAAGTTTGTAGTATTTTATACAAATAATTGTACCTAATAATAATTGTAAATAATACAACAAAATGAAATACAATATTTTATTACTTACATAAAACTATTTAAAACAAACCCAAACAAATAAATACTAACAGTTTTTCAATGAGAAAATTCTAAGGAGTTAACATAAAAGAGAAATTATGCATGCCTCTTTGGGAAACCTAAAACATATGATTAATGAATGATAGACATAGAGAGATACTTTTTTTTAAACTACTTCCAACTTAGAGCCAATTAAAATGTTGTAATCGTAATTATTGCACTGCAGCATAATACTATTTACTAGTGAACATTTTGGATTTCATTTAAACTAATATTATAAATGTGAAAGTAACTCTGTCTGTCTGTCGCGCTTTCACGCCAAAACTACCGATTGACTGAACCGATTGAATGAAATTTGGTACACAGATAGTCCAGAGCCTGAAAAAGGACATAGGCTACTTTTTAAAGTTGTGGAATCTTGTGGAATCAGTATACCTACAGGATTTAGAAAATACGGATGGTTCGGCGCGGATAGGTGCGTGATGCCATATACTATTTCATATAAAGATTTATAAAATGCGATGACTGCGGCGATTGCGGCGCGGTCAGGTGCGCGTTCACATTTGGTGCGAAAAAAGGATTGAAAGGGAGGGATGAAGAGATTACTTTTGGTCGCGATAACCGACATCGGTCGCGGTAACCGACATTCACGCGGACGAAGCCGCGGGCATCAGCTAGTACTTTATAATAATAATCACTTAATTATTATGGTTTGGTGGTCTCTATGGTCCTTACATTCTGAATACTTTATTTAAACAGGTATATTTCGGTGGTAAAGATGCCATCATACCAAAGAAAAACATAAATTGCCAATATTATTGTCAGTTTTTACGTAAAATGTCAATGCAATTCTCAATCATTATTAAAAGGGGATAGAACCGATGTGGCATATCAACCTGTCCGCCATTTTGATTTTTTTTCGAAATCGCGGCCCACGATGAAAGTTATATGCATGGGTAGAGGACATTTAGACGAACAAAAAATGTCCAGTAACACGGTACCCAAAGTGTCACGTTACCGAGATATTTGAAGGTAAAGATCGACAAATTAGTACAACGACAATCATTAAATATTTTTGAAAATAGCCTTATTACGTATATTAGGTGTTAAATTGTATCCAAATAATAGTTCCTAGGTTGATTATTATTATGCGCACGAGAAAATCGCGTCGCATCGCAATGAAACGCTATTTTATGTCAAATAATAGTTTTCTCGTGCTCCTAGTAGTATGTAATGTACCTACTCTCCTTAAATAGCCAGTAATAATAATAATCAACACCTAAAGACACGTAAAAACTCAATTTTGTATGTGGTCATTCTGCCCTCGTAAATGAAACTACAGTAACTTCAGTTACTGTGTTTATGCGTGTATAGCTTATTCTAACAAGGAGGCCGAGCGCTATCTGGGAAAATTTTCGGTATGTCTGTATCTAGCACCGTTAAGGAGAAATGATAGATAAAAACACAGTATTTTGCTAAAAATCAAGACATTTTTAAAACAGAACACAGTGTGTCTGAATTTTTAGCTTTGAACACAGTAAATTAGTATTTACTGTGCTGTAATATGTGTTCATTTATTTTTATAAATATGTTTTACTTGGCTATAACACGGCTTTTTTTAATACTGTGGTTATCAGTAAAATTTCCGTAAAATTTATAATAGTTATCCTTAAATTAATCACAGTATCTTAGTTACTCGGTTTAAGACGCCTGCAGTTTCTATATTTATTTAAAAACTTCAAAACTTAACCACAGTAACTTTTGATTTACTGGGGTTTAAGCTAACCTTTTTGGTCAGATAGGCAGTCGCTCCATGTAAAATACTGGTATTCAGCTGCATCCGGTTAGACTGGAAGCCGACCCCAACATAGTTGGGAAAAGGATAGGCAGATGATGATGAAGCTAACCTTTTTGCGATTGCATGTAACGGGGTCCGGATCCGTAATATAACATAAAGCTATATCAGGGCACAGAAAAGAAAAAAATAGGCACTTTTTACCAGTTTCTGAACTGTAAAAGAGACTTTGAAAAGACATGTTGATTCGGACTGACTGCGCACAAAATAAATATTTGTAACTGTTTAGCTTTGCATATATTATAGCTGCTAAAACTAACACAATAAAGTAATTTGAGCCTAGACGGAGCCTCTTGTCAGTCGATAGCTTTCATCACCAAATGAAGTAAGAAATGAAACAATGAAATACAAACAACCCAAAAAATTATGACTTCAGTCATTTTCACAAGACTGTACAGTCTGTTTAAACTAGAAAAGTTGACGTAAAAGTAAAAACCTACAATGGCCATAATCATTATTGTAGGTTTTTACTATTACGAGGAATGTTCATCTGCACACCTTCATAGAAACACGTGCAGAAATTATTTTCGTGAATTCGTAGAGGTTCTAAAGAAATCATTCATGAAAATCTAAATATTCTATTTCACTAGGCCTACAAAGGCAACAATAGATAAAAATCTATACAAGGTAAGATAATATTATTATGAAAAGACTAAATTTAATATGTGGCTTAGATGTTGTTAAATCAGTGCTGTAACTATTCTTGGTAAAAACTATTGTAAAAAGAAAAGAAAAAAAAGGTTGAGAGTAGTTAAAACATTCATAATAATATATTCTTGCCGTTTATTTGTTACCAGGGAAACCACATGCGTAGGTGAGAAAGCCAAACTTCTTCATCTTCAACGTAGTCCTTGATTTTTTAATACGCTTTTTTAATAAGGACACGTTTGATGTAGTTTTTGAGCTTTCCATTGATCAGAATTATATTGCACATTAGGGTTTTAATAAAAAACGGAATGCCTGAGCCTGTTCCAAAAAAACTACAGTGCGAGATGAAAGTTAGCAAAGACAATCAAATTTAATTATGAAACTGGTACCTCACTGAAACTCACGTCTTCAAATCGACTTTTATTTTGACCACCAATTTACGTACCAATAATGATGATGGTTGTGACTATTTTGTATATTTTTTATTTCATTTGCTGCTTTTATATAAATGTAACAGTTTATTCGATGATGTTTTCAATATTTTTTACTTTAAAAAAGTAATTTTAAATGAATTACCGGCAAAGCGCAATAACTTAAAATATTTGATCTCACTATCTGCTCATTTTGCAATTGTATTCCACATTGAGAAATAAAATTAATGGAGACTATTATAGGAGACTGATTAATAAGAAAATTATCTAGAGTTTAGTAATTAAAGTTAATAATAAGAACGTGATTTTACTTTTTGTCGATTCAAAATATTATTTTTATTTAACTTATAAGGTTTTATTGTTTAAATTTAGACAAAACCAGCGTTAGTATTATTTTGAGGAACCATATTAAAATGACAAAGGTTAACTTAGAACACAGTATATTTAGATACCTATTAGTGAATTTTAGATTTAATAATCATAAATTAGTCTTTAATACAGTATCTTCACTTACTAGGTATTCAGCTAGGTTATCGGAGCCTACTCTTATTAGGTTTCAACCCAGTATGTGTACAGTTACTGTGTCGTATTATCACTAGAGTACCTGTCATTAAATGTTGAATTCACAGTAACGTGTAAACCTAGACTAAACCACAGTAACCGTTGAATTACTGGATTATAGCATAAAAAAATAAAGTTTTATGAATTTTGTTCCTAGTTCAGAACACATTAACTCATTTTATTAATTAAATAACAATTTAATATTAGTTCTTTATATTCTAAATTAAAGCTTTATTTATTTTCCAACATATAAAAATATAATTTTCATCCTACTTTAAATATTTTCTTTATAACAAAACGATTTCACAATTAAACTTTAACCGCGTTTTTCTCAAAATGGCACTTTTGGAGTTACTGTGGTTTCATTTACGAGGGCAGCATTGTACTCATATGTCCATATTTACCTTCAAATATCTCGGTAACGTGACACTTTGGGTACCGTGTTACTAGACATTTTTTGTCTGTCTATATGTCCTCTATCCGTACATACCACTTTCATCGTGGGCCGCGATTTCGAAAAAAAATCAAAATGGCGGTGGGTCGATATGCCAGCTCCCATACAAAAAAGTTCAAACCCCTTTGTAAAAGTTTGATTCTATATTAGCTACAAAACATCTGTTATGTAACTTTAATGATGCGCAGATACACCTCTCAAAATAAATTTTGTGTATGAATATTAGGATCTTTGTATTGTAATGTTAAACAGTAAGTATACATTGTTTTATTTTATCGATATCTATCGATCAAATCTGCAACCGATCTTAACCAAATCACTAATTGAGTAGCATGGAACTTTCGAGAACAAAAAATGGTCCTTGTTCGAAATAGAACAATCGACATTCGATCTAAAATAAACTTTATTTCAATGGGAAAAGGTTGATTATAATTTTCTAATAATGTGACAGATTGTCACATTTTTAGAAAATATTAGAAAATTGATATTAACTACGATTTTATTAGAAAACAAATAAAATCGTATATACCGATCATAGGAAACCTCCGTTTTTAAGATTTTTTTTCTACTGTCATTTGACACTCCAAAATCGCACAATACGGCGTATTAATGCAAAAATTAAATTGGCGGGAGACTAGCGACTCGAAGCGATGTCAAAACACGACTAAGTCAAAAATCTGAGAGTTTGCGGGCACCGCAGAGGAATGTCAGCCGTACCACGCCTACTTTGCACTTCTACTGTTCTTTCTGCTCTGTGGTTTTATTCAGTAAGATTCACTAAAATTGCTTTTTTAACCCTGAGCGTAGCTGATACAGGCAGTGATGAGAATTGAAATATTTTTAGCACCTCATTGGTAGACTTTCCTTTTGAGTTTGACCTATCAAACAAAATAAAGGAAGGACTTTGTAGACTCATGTATTAGTCTTAAGATGCAGAGCGAGAAGTGGCTTCAAACGTTTCTAGCAACCCGCCTGCGATGGGTTAGGTTTCATTTTACGATCCATACATAAATAGGAGCCGAGCCACGTTATCGATTATCGACTTATGACATTGAACATTTTTTTGCTTACTTTATTCATGTAGTTGTGCCGGTTTTCCGACCAGAGCGCCAGTCAGCGACCATTACTGCACAATCACCCACGATCATCGGTGATGAAACTGTACATCCCGCGGAAGTACGAGGCTTTTTAAACGCGCAGGACCCTCCACAATCACGAGGTTTGCAGTCTCAGAGAATATTTTTGAAAAGCCTATATGGGCGGGTGGTATGCACCAAGATGTGGTCGCAGTAGACAAGGGACTCACCCCGCTGTCGGCTAACGTGAACTGGCACAAATGATGACCGCAAGGAAGTATGGCAAAGCAAGTAGCTTCGCGGGCGGTTCTACCAAGCACTTCATGGGCCCGATGTAGATTTTCTAGCGTCCATGTCCTGGTACGTTTCAGCTACCTCTTTGGGGAAACTGAAGGTTGTGTCTGTGCGATTATGGACGAAGTCATGACATTCTGAAGGACAGGACGGTTGACGTGTATCGCGTGCCACCGTCCGGGTGAGTCCATCAGGCATATTATTTCTGGTTGTTCTCGTCTGGCTAACGGCAAGTACTACTTGCACAAGCACAATCAAGTAGCCAGGATTATTCACCAGCAACTTGCCTTTAAATATAAACTTGTTGGAATCTGAGGTACCGTATTACAAGATTTGCAAGTATGTGCCCGATTTGCCTGACCCAGTTCTCGAAAAAGACGGACTGGGAGCAGTATATAAATACTGACAGGACTAGTGTTGCCAATAAGCCTGACATACACTGAAAAAAAAATATTGTTAAGTTAATCAAGATGCCCTCGGTTAAAAAAAAAATGGTTGGATTTACTAGAAATTGGTTATTTTGACAAAAGCACTACAGAAGCACATTGTTTAGTGTAACAAAACCAATTTTGTTACAATAACTAGTGTACATCTAGTTGGATTCAAGAAAATTACATGTTATAGTTACAAAACAGACACGGGTAATTTTTATTTTGTTAATTTTACTATAAAAGTATCAGCTTAAAGAAACAGTTACTAGATCATTTGTTAGAATTACTAATATTCTATTCTTTAAATTAAACTCAAATGCCTTTTACGAAACAGTTACTATATAATTTGTTTGAATTACTATTACTCTATTATTTAAATGCAACTCAAATGCCTTTAGTATTATTAACCAAAGTTTTTGTAAAAATGACTATTAAGTAGTTACTAGAAATTCTATGTTCTAATGATTGATCAAATACCACAAAATTCAAGTAAGTTTAATAAAACTGTATTGGTTCATTTTAATAATAACATTAAACGCTATTACTTAGGTTAAACTAACAAATAACATAATTTAAATTAACCTATTCTAATAGTAAAGGAATACACAGCTTTTAGTAAGATGAATCTTTGTTAAATTAACATAGTTGTTGCATGATTTGACGAATTTAAGTCGTAAAAAATGTTTTACCTTTTTTATTCAAGTTAACAAAATCATTTCTGTAATATTTACAGTGAATGTCGTTCAAACTTACCAAATAACTAAGGTTAGTGTAACAAATCCGTTCAGCAAAAGCAACAACACAGTTTTGATAAACTGAACTGAATATATTTGTTAAAAATACATATTGCTAATGATAAAATTAACCAATGATTAAGTTGAATTTATCTTGGTAAAATTTAATTAATCGTTGCTTGTCATAACAGCTATTTGTCATTGAAAACAACCGATATGGTTTGATTAATATAACGGCATCGATTGATTCGTGAAAACTACAAGATAACTTATTTATGGTTTAATCTAACAAAAAGACATAGTTTCAAATGACAAATCACTATTATTCAAACTAACAAAATCAATTATTTAATATTTACAGTGAATTTAGTTCAAACTTACCAAATAACTAAGGTTAGGGTAACAAATCCGTTCGGCAAAAACAACAACACAGTTTTAATAAACTGAACCGAATATATTTGTTAGAAATACATATTGCTAATGATAAAATTAACCAATGATTAAGTTGAAATTATCTTGGTAAAATTTACTTAATCGTTGCTTGTCATAACAGCTATTTGTCATTGAAAACAACCGATATGGTTTGATTAATATAACGGCATCGATTGATTCGTGAAAACTACAAGATAACTTATTTATGGTTTAATCTAACAAAAAGACATAGTTTCAAATGACAAATCACTATTATTCAAACTAACAAAATCAATTATTTAATATTTACAGTGAATTTAGTTCAAACTTACCAAATAACTAAGGTTAGGGTAACAAATCCGTTCGGCAAAAATAACAACACAGTTTTAATAAACTGAACCGAATATATTTGTTAGAAATACATATTGCTAATGATAAAATTAACCAATGATTAAGTTGAATTTATCTTGGTAAAATTTACTTAATCGTTGCTTGTCATAACAGCTATTTGTCATTGAAAACAACCGATATGGTTTGATTAATATAACGGCATCGATTGATTCGTGAAAACTACAAGATAACTTATTTATGGTTTAATCTAACAAATGGACATAGTTTCAAATGACAAATCACTATTATTCAAACTAACAAAATCAATTATTTAATATTTACAGTGAATATAGTTCAAACTTACCAAATAACTAAGGTTAGGGTAACAAATCCGTTCGGCAAAAACAACAACACAGTTTTATTAAACTGAACCGAATATATTTGTTAGAAATACATATTGCTAATGATAAAATTAACCAATGATTAAGTTGAATTTATCTTGGTAAAATTTACTTAATCGTTGCTTGTCATAACAGCTATTTGTCATTGAAAACAACCAATATGGTTTGATTAATATAACGGCATCGATTGATTCGTGAAAACTACAAGATAACTTATTTATGGTTTAATCTAACAAATGGACATAGTTTCAAATGACAAATCACTATTATTCAAACTAACAAAATCAATTATTTAATATTTACAGTGAATATAGTTCAAACTTACCAAATAACTAAGGTTAGGGTAACAAATCCGTTCGGCAAAAATAACAACATAGTTTTGATAAACTGAACCGAATATATTTGTTAGAAATACATATTGCTAATGATAAAATTAACCAATGATTAAGTTGAATTTATCTTGGTAAAATTTACTTAATCGTTGCTTGTCATAACAGCTATTTGTCATTGAAAACAACCGATATGGTTTGATTAATATAACGGCATCGATTGATTCGTGAAAACTACAAGATAACTTATTTATTGCTTAATCTAAGAAATGGACATAGTTTCAAATGACAAATCACTATTGTTCAAACTAACAAAATCAATTATGTAATATTTACAGTGAATATAGTTCAAACTTACCAAATAACTAAGGTTAGTGTAACAAATCCGTTCAGCAAAAGCAACAACACAGTTTTGATAAACTGAACTGAATATATTTGTTAAAAATACATATTGCCAATGATAAAATTAACCAATGATTAAGTTGAATTTATCTTGGTAAAATTTACTTAATCGTTGCTTGTCATAACAGCTATTTGTCATTGAAAACAACCGATATGGTTTGATTAATATAATGGCATCGATTGATTCGTGAAAACTACAAGATAACTTATTTATTGCTTAATCTAACAAATGGACATAGTTTCAAATGACAAATCACTATTATTCAAACTAACAAAATCAATTATTTAATATTTACAGTGAATATAGTTTCAAACTTACCAAATAACTAAGGTTAGGGTAAGAAACAGAAAGAAAGGTTCGAGAAAGAAACAGAATATCGCAATGCCGACAATTTGTTGGCATTTGAAAATAATAAACATTATACCAGGCAAATCGTCGTGCTGTGCTGTTTACGTTTATTTGGTTCACCTTTTCGTGGAGTATTTGAGTTCAAAGTAAATAAAGAAATGAGCAAAGGTAAGTTATATTGTTTCTTTACTTGTTTAAAGAATGGTTACGCGTTTCATACCTACATGTACATGTTGGATAATTACGAGAGCAACTTGAAAATGTGATTTTTTGTTTGTTGAGATATCTTAACGATTTTGTTTCAAATGAAAGGTCTAGGTCTGAAACCATTTTATCCAAAGAATCATGTAAATCGGTCCACGCGTTTAGTAGATAATTAAGAATTAGTATTGTGAAAATGTAAACAACCAGAATTTTTGATGTTTTTGTTCTACGAACTTTTCAATTAAGTAATGCAAAATGTGAAAATATCATTAATGTAAGTTTATGATGATTATTGTGATTTTACTGCATTTTTTATTTTATATTATTTTTCAGGACATTGTATAATCATACCGGAGAGTGACGTAAGTAGTGAGGAAAATGATTCAATCCATTCTGCTGATGAAATAAAGAATATCGAAACTTCTATCGTGCTACAGTCACTGCTACCGGCATCTACTACGTTGGATCCAGATGCATCGACTCCAGAATTAGATTCAAATGCCTCCGCTCCAGATTTATCTATTGATATGTCATCAAAAGAAATGAAGGACAAGGGAATCCTGCCAAGCTCAGTACAAAGTATGGAAGATGACAAGATTCATGAATGTTATTCTTTTTTAATGTCAATGGCGAAACCTTTGTGCAAATTAGACAACAAAAGACGCTATGATTGTATGCATAAAATAGTTCACATTATCATGGATAGCACTCGGGAACATCAAGCTCAAGCGCAATACCAACAGCCGTAATGTTCATTTATTCTAAGGCGCATTGTATGTCATAACATGTTTATCATTTTTTATAGACCAAACTTAAGGCCAAAAATTCAAACGCTTCTCGATTGTAAAATGCCGCGTCGTGTCAAAGTCATTTTTCATTTAATAAACTTTGTTGCCTTACCTTCATGGCAATTGTTAAATGGGCAGCCAAAGGTGTTGGAATTTTTTCCATTTCTAGAGTACATTTCATCCATACACAATAAAAATCAGTGAATGTAAGTTGTTCTTGCTGTAAGCGTTTGGCGAGGATTCGAGCCGGGAACCGAAGGGAAGAATCTTAGTTCAACCACACAGCCACACTACAACAGGAAGCTACATTCAAAATCTCATACTTCTTGGATTTCTGCTGAAGGCTTGGCTGTGTGTGATAAATGATAATTATATATCAGTCCGTGATTAACGTAAGCAAGGAATTTTTATACCTACCTACTTTTATAGGTACTATACTACGTTAGTATAAAATTTCCTTGAACGTAAGAGCTTTAATCATATTTTAAAGAATGGTATTGGGTAGGTAGTGTAGATCAGATACCTATCTAGGAAGGGTTTCAAATGAAGCTGTTTCGAAATAACCAATATAATTTTGTTAAGTCGACCAAATTACCTTGGTAAGAACGTAGGTGCATACTGGCCTAGGAGTAATAGGTAGGTACCTACTTACTTACTTTTGGCGTTGTGCAGTTGTGCGTTAGTTGTGTGTTAGTTAGTCGGACAGTAATTTAAAACTTTTAGAGGAAAATGGGCAGGTATGTACCTCCTAGGAAGGGTTTCAAATATAGGTATAAGCTGTTTTAAAATAACCAGTATAATTTTGTTAATTCAACCTAGTACGTGCTAGCTAGTACCTTGGTAAGTAGGTCGGTGCCTGCTGGTCTAGCTAGGTACCTACCTACTTAAATACTTTTAGCTTAGGCTGTGCGTTGATTGTCAGTCAATCAGTAACGGAGTTTTGTTTATAGGTATTACGGTTTCAAATGAGAGAGGAAACCCAGTAGGTAAGCAAGTAGGTACTTTGTAATACCTAGACACAGTAAGCTGTAGGTAGATATAGATACATAATTATGTGTATTTTTTTAAATATCGCTGTTGGTTAAGATGGCGAATTATCAGTAGATGGAAAGTTCTGTAGTTATAAGAGTTATAGGTTTTTCGTTGTGTCGGTGAAAAGGCTTGTCGGTCGTCGAAGGAGTCATCGATGAAAGCTTCTATCGATGAAACGGAACTACCCATGTTGTACTTAAGTAGTACTGGTTATTCGAGTTTAGCCACTACATGTTAATGCGCAACAATAATTGCGGCCTGGTGTGGCGCGATGTTGATGTCGTAGTGTTTGTTTATTTTACCAAATAGTGATATAATATTCCTCGTAATATGGAAATTAGTTTATTGTTTGTGTTTAAAAATACATAGACAGTAAAATACAGTGAAATTGTGCAATAGGTACCTACTTCATGTGAAATGTTTGTCTCACGCGCCGGGTCAACGCTCTTTGGCGGGAAATCGACAAGCGAAGGGGTCGCTTGTTTTGATTTCTTGTGCTACTCAGAACACTCCAAGTAAGTACCTCAGGGTCTTAAAACAAAGATTATTATAGTCTAGTTTAATTATAAATAGGTTTTATTGACCCAAACTACAAAATTATTGGTAAAAACTTAGTTACATTAAACATTTTACTGATATTTTACCACATTCTCAAGTTTACATTTTTTTTTACGTAGGTACTTAGAACTAGTTGTTGGAATCTTGTTTTCACATATGTCGATTCTCTATAGTTCAAGCTATACACACGTATTTTTTATTTTGGTGTAGATGCATTAGTTTACGAGATACCTAATAACCTTTTAAGTCGGGGCGCCGGCGCGGTATACCTACGCGCGGGCCGTGGGGGCCGCGTTACGAATAAGGAGACGCGGGAGCGGGCGCGTGGCGAGGGAGTGGTTAGAGTACCTACCTACTAATTAGGTCAGTTAGTAATAAAATCTATGGTGATCTCAGGCAAGGTGGAAAGAAAGTGGTCGTGAGCAGTCACCCACCTGCCATGCCTGTCACACTCACAACTAGCCACAAGTGGTAGGTAGGTACCTAACTAACTACCGAACATCAGGTGAAGTGGAGTGACCACTCGGCATCCGATACCTACTTCGATCATCTTATAGGTACCTACTATGTCCCACGGTGGGAACCGCTCAGAATCTGGTGGGACTCCCAATAGATTCTGAGCGGTTACCTAGATAGGTATGATGGCCGACGTAAATCTCAAATCCAAGAGTTACCTAATCGCTCAATCGTCTGGTGGGCCATTAAAACTAACCGCTAAACAGGAGGTACCTAGGCAATCAAAGGTAAACGATCAGCATCAGGTGGGCTATCTACTTCAATCTGCAGAACACCAGAATTTGGTGCCATGAAGTTCAATCTAGACTAATCTAAAGTGTAATGTAGTAGTCCCTACAGAAAGTTCTAGATACCTAGAGTTAGAGCGGCGCGTTGTAGCACTTGTAGCCTACTACAACGTGTCTCTCTTTTTAACACGTAATACTATCTCGCACTTGCAACGCTAGGGCTGTCAACTCGTATTTTTGCCCGAAGATCAATTTCTAAGCAAATCTTTAAAGTGCAAAAATATCTGGACAACATTTATTGATTGTGGTAGAAAATAGGTTCTACGAGTATCTATTTGGTCATTGTCTATTGGGTGTGTCGATCGGTAACTTCACTCACTACTCAGTAACTTGTTGGAACTCATGGAGTACGGTGCATATTTTTGTGTATGAAAAAGAGAAAATGGTCAAGGTAACTTTGCCCAGCTAGTTGGGTAGGAAACCTTTCATGGTATCGTTATAATTTCTAAAGTAGTAAATGCCATTATTGCCAAAATTCGTGTATTTGACTACAAGTTATCTGTTTAAAGGCCATAATTGCGCAAAAAATCAATGTAGGTAATGTTGGTAAAAAGTCCAGATAACTTTGCTCGCCATCAAAATGAATAAAATAGGAACTTAATCCCATTGAAAAATTATATAAAAACTGAAATTATTCGAAAAAACGTTGGCAAAGTTGGCATGTTTCACGATACTACCTACTTATTCATCTGTGACGTGTGTGCGTGACGTAATACATACATTACCAGGTAGGTAGGTATCTAGTTATGTTATGTATGTTATTATATATTAGGTTATGTATGTTAATAGATAAATCGATCTTTTAGACCTCGACTTTTTGTGAATCGATTCATAAGGTTACGATTCGAATCGATTTAAAAATAAATATTTTTCGGAATCGCCATCCCTAGCTCGCGGCCGACCGACCCCGCCCTTGGCGGGGGCAGCGCGCGCGCTTCCGCTTCCGTCCGCGCTCGTCTTGTCTTGTCTTGCACAGTGCAGAGTGTTTGTGCATCATTCTATTCATTCTTTTGTGAGACAGCGTTCGGGGTGCTTGCACTGTAAGTTTGCGTTCGTGAAAAACGACTAGTAGTTTGCGCTGTGAGTTTGTGATGTTTGCAGAAATGCAAATCGACGATTTATTAGAAGCGTGGGAGGTGTCGCAAGACACTATAAAAGTGTTCCGCGGTAAGTACTTTCCTACCTCTGAATTATTGTGTCTAGTCCGTAAGGCAGGTAAGTATCTCGCGGCGCGCTGATTGGTCTATCACCACTATAGTGGTGATAGACCAATCAGCGCGCCGCGTAATGATAGTCGATGGCACACGAGGTTGTCGACATGTGGAATGTAAACTCGGCTATCAATGTGCCGATTGTCGTGACTTTTTTTTTTTGGATCATGGTAGATCATCAAATGACTCCACCCGCTCTGGGCAGAGCGGTGGGAGTGTCAGACTTCTACTGACTCTAAAAACTACCCATGTTCTTTCTTAGCCTTTTGTGTCGTGGCCGCGGTATCTCTTTCGAACAACCCGCAGCCCCGACGGGCGTTGGCCCTTTAATGTTGCTGACATCTATTTGAGGCGCGCCTGGAACACGTACGAGCCGTCGACACGGCCTGTCGTCGTCATAAGACGGACCGGACGCACCCGAAGACGCGCACGGTTGCGGTTGCGGTTGCGGCGGCGGCGGCGACGGCGGCGACGGCGGCGGCGGCGGTGTGGCGGTTTAGGCGCAGAACGTCAGAAACGCAAAATTACAGATTAGCAAATGGTCAGAAACGCATAATGCCAGGTGTCGCAAAATGACAAGATCTGAAAAAGACAGATTCGCAAAATGACAGATTCGCAGAAAGACAGATTAGCAAATGGTCAGAAACGCAAAATGGCAAGATCTGAAAAAGACAGATTCGCAGAAAGACAGATTAGCAAATGGTCAGAAACGCATAATGAAGTATTTCTCAAAAAAAGTGTACGTAACGAAAAAGTTGTTACGAAATATTGTTATGAAATAGTTCTAGATGTTTCTAAATAGTAAACATAAGGCTATAAACCAACCTATTAAATAAAGCTTATGAGACTTTAAAATTCGTAAAGAACCATTTGCCAGTGAATGTTCACTAAGGTTTTAATATTGGCAAAGTTTTAAGAACTCTATACACTCAGCTTTACACTATACTTTTTCATAACGTAACGAAATTCATAAAAAACGTTACGAAAAAGCAACGAAAATTTTACAAATTAAGATCATAATAAGTCGATGGTTTGATAAAACCTGAAACTGCAAATAATATAATACGCTTAAATGTTCGTACGACACGTATTACTATAACATATATAAATCAAGACTTATCATAATGTGAAAAAGTGAAAAAGTATTTCTTATTACGAAAAAGTAATCTCCCTTGGACAACACGTTCAAAACTGATTATCACATTAAAAGTTATGGCGGAGACGTCAGACCTACAGCCAATCAGAATGATGCTAGTGTTGCCCGTGTAAAAAGGTAACGGATGCGTTCAGAAATTATATGGAAGTAGAAATAAAACGTAACTAAAGAGTAAGTTACTAAAAAGTAAATGGGCACGACTCATTTTGTTTTTCGCATTTTTTTTATATTTTACTATGAAACTCCATAGAAAATCACTTTAATAAAGAAACTACATTTAATCAAGGTCTGTAATACAAAAAATGCACAATATTAACGCGACATATCGAATTTTATGAAGTGTTACATGTATGACGTCGTAGGGTGGCAATTTGATTTTTGTATGAAACGCAAAAAACATCTTTTTAAAAAAGCTTTCTAAAATTGATTGAATACTATGGTTTTACCATTTATTCTTCACAACTTTAAAGTTTAATAGTTTTTCTTCACAAATATGTTATTTTTTGTATATATGGTTAAATAAAAACATTGAAACTTTGTTATTATTTCGAGGCACACTTATTTTTCAACAGATGTACACTTATTTTGAGAAATACTCAATGCCAGGTGTCGCGAAATAGACGGCACGGTTGGCGCAGTGGCTGAGCGATTGGACTGCTGCTTTACTTGTCGCGGGTTCGATCCCCGCACGGAACAAATATTTGTATGGCCTACAGATAGCTGTTTCTGGTCTGGGTATTTGTGAATGTGAGTTTAATTGTTTGTGAACCCACCCACGATACCGGAGAAATTCCTAGTGTAAAGCAATGGTTAAAAAAAAATATGGAGGGGCCCGCAAGGGCCGACGCCCGTCGGGGCTCCGGATTGTCGAAAGAGATACCGCGGCCTCGGCACAAGGGCGAAGAAGGAACATGGGTGGTTTTTAGTCAGTAGAACTTGTGTATCCTTTATTAGGGGCGCAGGACTTAGTAAAATTTTCAAAGGTTTTATTTTTTCAGATTTCGGCTATTTTTATTGCAGCATCTTATTAACCCTCTACTGCATATGAACCCATATATGGTTCACCAGATTCAATTTTTTTTTTTTCACTTTATATTGCACAAGCAAAAACTATACGCATAGTAAACATTTTGATTACTATGTTGGCAATACGAAAATATATTTTGCTGTCTGTGGTCTAACGTCATTTTGGTTATAATGTCACTTTACTTGGCGCTTGTGTGAAGTTCAACTCGGTGTCTGTAAACACATTTTTCAAAAAACGTTTTCTACGTGATAAAGGTGGAAAAAAAAAAAAAAAATGGAAAAAAACGAAATATGGTGCTGTTAATGTTCTATTTTATATAATTGTGATTTAATGTTTACTTTTTTGCATATTTCACTCATATTGGGGGGCTTTTGTGATGAAACCATATATGGTTTCGTATGCATTCTACTCAAACTCAACCATTTATCCGCGGTACCATATATGGTTTCGTATGCGGTATTAATTTTTTGCGTGAATGGCATGACATTTTTTTTCGTTGCTTGCAGAATGGATTCTGCTCGTTTTTATGGCACTCAGAAGCATGTTAATACTATTCCTGGTGATGGCTCGCTTAGTGATGATGAATTAGCTTCCGATTCTGACAGTGTACAAAACCGTAATGGCAAGAAAAAGAGGGCGTCCCGCAAATCACGTAAGAGATAGAACGCCTGATTCTAGGCACGGAAGTCCTGCTTTATCCAATCCAGGCACACCAACTATACCAAAGAAAATAAGGAAAGTACCTACCAGACATCAAGATGTACCTTTAAACTCCGTGAGAACTGACAAAGTAGACCATATACCTGAATGGATGAAAAACCGTCAAAAATGTCAATTTTGTGGCCAAAAAACTTACACAAAGTGTAAAAAATGCATGGTATTCTTGTGTTATAATGACAAAAGAAACTGTTTATCCGCGTTTCATGATTAAAATTGCTGTACTTCTTATTTTATATTAAACACTCAAATTTATATTTGTTCCTTTATTCTTCATACGAACCCATATATGTCTGTACTTTTTTTATTAAAATTTGTTTGAGTGCATACGAACCCATATATGACCTTCTTATTTTTTTCAGTTTATGTAATTAGATTTTTTTAATATTCATTTTTGTCATATTTTTTATCCCCAAATAAGGCCTAAACAACCATCAAATATTTTTTTTTTCATGTTTTTCATAATTCATGCAGTAGAGGGTTAACCTTGTCCATAGAAACCATTTAAGCTCTGAGACACATGGTCCTACGACGCAATATTTTGGGTATATAAAGCGTTCTAGATAAAAATGAACTCGAAATTCGTAGGACCATGGTTCTCAAAACCTAAATAAGTTGTATGGTCAAGGTCAACCCAAAACTGCAACAAAAAAATCAGATTTCCGAAAAAAATAATATAAGTGAATAAATCACGAAAAAAAAAGTTTACTTTTACACCACAAAAAAAAACTTTTCTGACGTTTTGCATATCTGTCATATTGCGAACCTGACATTGTGCGAATCTGTCTGTTCGCGAACCTGTCATTTTGCGTTTCTGTCTTTTCGCGAACCTGTCATTTTGCGTTTCTGTCTTTTCGCGAACCTGTCATTTTGTGTTTCTGTTATTTTGCGTTTCTGACCATTTGAGAAAAAAATCTCACACCTGACGATTTGCTAATCTGGCATTTTGCGTTTTTGACATTCTGCGCCTAAACCAGAATGGTCTATCATTGATCTCATAATTGTTGATTTTGTCAAGTAGACGATAGTCATCAATCAACAATTATGAGATCAATGATAGACCATTCTGACAGGCCCTGGTAGTATGTAATGTGTGTACTCTCTTTCAATAAACTGTAATAATAATAATCAACGCCTATAGACACGTAAAAGGTCTATTTTTGATGTGGTCATTGTATTCATAAATGTTGACCTTTATCTTAAAATATCTCGATAACGTGACACTTTGGGGTACCATGTTTCATGACATTTTTTGTTCGTCTAAATGTCCTCTATCTATACATACCACTTTCATCGTGGGCTGCGATTTTGAAAAAAAATCAAAATGGCGGTGGGTCGATATGCCAGCTCCCACAAAAAAAAGTTCAAACCCCTTTAAAAAAATATTGATATTGCTGATTCGTTTCATTTTTCAAGGTTTGAACTGAAATCATTTTAATCATTTATTGTGTATCCTGGGTGTATCCTGTTTATTGTGACGCCCTATACTGATTATGTTACTGCTGGTACAACAACTATTGTTTTAATTTTTTTAACGGCAATAAAAACGAGAACTTTCAAATACTACAGGGGTCAAAAGACGTCGTTATAGAAGAAGACGATACCTATTGATATTTGATATATAACAGTATTTTGAAACCTAGTTTCATGTATGGTGCTCAACTTTGGGCGACCGCTAGCGATTCAAACTTAAATATACTGCAGCGACTACAGAACCAAATACTCAGAACCATATCAAACGCTTCATGGTATACTACAAATGTGGAAATACACAACCATTTAAAAATGAACACCTTATAGTACATTACTGCAGCGGCCAGCAACAGAGGCATTGATGGACGAACGTGTAAATGTGGGCCGAGGCGAAGCCGAGGCACACATACGTAAGTCCATCAATGCCTAGTTGTGGCCAAGGCTTGTATAGTACTTTTCTCAAATAATGCGAGGAAATTAAATACAATTTACTTTTCAAAATCACATACAACAATAATTTTTCACGCGTTGAAGAGTTCAGCCAATTCGAAATTTAAATAAAACCTTTAATAAGTCACCTCCTTGGTTGCTATGGTTCAGAGTAAAAGATCGTTCCATTTTTAAACGGTTTTATTTAGCTCACCCCGTTTGTTTTATTAAATAACACGACAGATATGAGTTTAGTATGTATGTAATTTATTTGGCCGCTAAACACGACAGATATGGATTTTCATACAACTTTTGCCGGCCGCTGGTCGCATGTATCTGGCCTGGCCAGTACAGCAATTTCGATTTATCTCGAAGAAGGTTGTCAAAATAATGCTCAAATTTCCAAGCATGTTTGAGAAAAAATATAAGTTGCCATAGAAGTTGTATAGGCATTTGCTGTGGAATTCAACTTGCGTTGACGTCCTTGTGCGCCATATATCCCATCTTCCTACCGGTTGACCATAAATGATAGGAGGTACTCTAAGCGCGTGCTCTCCGCCCCTGTATCCTCGTAAACGATTCAACGTATAAAAAAATGTTGAAACAAAAGTTGTAGAGAATTTAATCCTCTACAATATTGATCATAAATACAAATAGCGAGAAACCCATATGAAACGAGATATTTGCAGAAAGTCTAGAGAGACGTTTTGAGACAACTTTTAGGAAGTCAAAATAAGCTTATTGGTACGAGTTTTACTTTTAATATACAAAACGATAATCGGTGCTGATGAGTTTAATTCCATGGGGGTGCATCTTCAGCTTCCCAAAAAAGAGCTTGTTTTAGATTTACCTATCGGTATTTATTCATGCAAGGATTTTTTTTTTGTCGACTTACAAAAAGCCTACCTACTAATTGAGTAAACTCAGCATTGAAGAGCGAGCTCTTTAAATTTTTCAACCCGTTCGAAGTAGGTACAGAAACTATGTCGTGTAAAGAAAAACTGAAACAAGAATAATAAAAAACAAACGGGGTGAGCTAAATAAAACCGTTTAAAAACACGCAGGATGTCAAAACGAGCTCGAAAATTTTAGCACTGCATCGGGTTGTAAGAATTTTCAAAAGAAAATTTACCTTATAGGTATTTCAAAAGAAAATTTACCTTATATGTCCTTTACCTTGTCTTTTGAAAATTCTTATAGGTACGGAGCTAAAATAATGATAATGAAAAAAAAACTGACTGAAACCTACATTAATCGTGGGTGCTATACATGATAAATGATATGCTAGAACCGAGCTATCAAGCACATCGCTGAAAGAGCAGTCCTCGGGGATGTCAACGACCCACCAAACATCTCGCTGTGTACCTCGTCTGCGCAACCACGACCACTCTGACAAGAGTGTATCGACTAAGAAGAAGATCACATTGTTTGCGGACGAAGTCGCAAGTGAACTACTAGTATTGTATCACACGTGTAATTGACACGTAGGTACTTAATAAATAACGCCTTGATCAACTTACTAAATTTAATTAAGTATGTCGCTCTAATGGGGTTGGCAAGTGAAAGCTGATTGTAGATGGCGTGTCAATAGCTTGTCCCAATCCGACCAATGAGGTCAACCTATTTTGAAATATAAAATGACATTGACAGATATTCAACCAATGAAGAGCTTTGGTTCATGCGGTGCTAGCGCCATTAGTTCCACCAGTTGCCCGTCCCATTGGCAATATGTCCGGCAGATAGGTATTTATCTGTTGACTCACGAATATACGTTTTTTTTTCTTATTTTCCTGTTTTTCCTGTCTTTGTTACTGTACACATATACCTTTACCTTCTAATGTAATATCGAGCACGTGCTGTTGCTATGCGACTCCGGTGAACTTTGCTTGATCTTTCAACACAAACCCCAGCACAATAGTTGCCAATACTTACCTAGTAAGTACATCATTATTAGGTATTACATTGGTCGCGTGCAGTTATATTCGAAAGTCTTGCTCTAAAGATATGTGCACGGCCGTGTGCGTGCCAATTTATTGCGGAGGCTGTATTTTTAGGGGATGTTTCGGTAGGTCCTGGCCGGTAGGCGGCTGAATGGCGGGAGAGTCGGCGCGTGCGCGAATGTGTATCGATCGGCGAGGCACGTGGGCGCTCCGCGGGCACTCCCGGCGGCGAATTTACAAAAGCTATACCATTAGAGTCAAAGTGCAAACTGAACTGGCTTAGCTTTTGTATGACAAAAACTTAACCAAACCCTAATCTATTCTAGTACAGAAATTGACCGAAATCGCATAGACTTTGTTAGATGAATTCATTCTCCGCGCGAATTTACAAAAGCTAGGTATACCATTAGAGTCAAAGTGCAAACTGAACTGGCTTAGCTTTTGTTTGACAAAAACTTGACCAAACCCTAATCTATTCTAGTCTTCGATCAATAATAGTATTCTAGTACAGAAATTTACCGAAATCGCGTAGACTTTGCATGTTAGATGAATTCATTCTAAAATTGCAGCAACAAATGCTACTTATTCAATTTGAGACCCATAAATTAACCGATTGTTAGCTTCAATAATATAACTATTTACATGGAAAATGTTTTTAAGTATTTTAATATTACAATAATTAAACTACCTACTCGTTTATTACTAGAAAAAACTACATACTACCTACTTGTTGCGAGTAAAAATTAATTAATTAGTTTTCGTTACATATTTTTTAGTACAAATAATAATAAAACTTAAATATTTTTACTTTCGTAAAGCGCAGATAATTGTTTTTGACCCCCGACGCAAGAACGACGGCGACGGGGTGTTATAAGTTTGACGTGTCTATCTGTGTGTGTGTGACGTGTGTGTGTGTTTCTGTCTGTGGCATCGCAGCTCCGTATTTGCCTGCGAATGGATAATTAGACAATGGTAAAAAAAATCTGCGGTAGATTGTATGATTTGTTATTTTGGACTGGGTGAATTATGTTAGGTTAAAACTGTGAAGAACCGCTACTTCCAAGTTGCTCGCAGAAATTAGTTAATTAGTTAATTAGCTACCTTGCATAAATAAATAAATAAATAAACTTAGGTATTACTATAATACGTAACCGAACGAACAAGTCGGCGCCGATCAATCGCGTTCGCGATAAACAAATGTGGCGGTGAGCCTCTTCTCGACTAGGTTTTGTCCGTGCATTTTCTTTGAAAAAATCAAGGCCAAAACCTAATTCATTTGAGTAAGTTTTTTTACTGAGATAGATGAGGTATTGTCGAGTAAACTGCATAAACAAAAGCTCATCTATTAGAGTCTGACTCGTAACTCAAATAGTATAGGCTTTGTAAATTCGCCTCCCGGCGACACGTGCCGCCAACCCACGTCTTACACATAAACGACATTCGCGCTACATCCGCTGCTAGCCTGTCGCTTTCATTGTTTTCGTTACCATGTTTCCCGGTTCAAGCTTAGTTAGCTCCGGATATGATACAAATTAGCATTACACATTGTAATGTCACCTGGGCCCCGAGTGTGCTATTCAATAGTGTCAGAATGGTCTATCATTGATCTCATAATTGTTGATTGATGACAAGCCATGTCGACTTAAGGTACTTTTTGGCTTGTCGTCTACTTGTCAAAATAGCAGACTCGGGGCCCTGGACAGATATCAGATCTATTATGTCCGGGGATGATCAGATCATCCATCACAAACACAATGTGGACAGTATCAACATTACACAATATACACTACTTGTTGAATGTAGGGTAGGCACGGCATATCTCCGAAGTAGGGTTGCATCCGTTGCAGTTTTTTTCAGAACCGGAGCTAAACAGTACGGGCAGCTGGTACATTATATCGGCATTGTACCGAACTACCGAATTAATTCGAAACTTGTATGTATTCCCAGCGTATGAAAATTTCTTAGCACGAGTAAATTAAATGTTAGTAGGTAGTGAGCTAGGTATTCACTTGAAGCAGAGATTTATTTGGCACTAGCTGACCCACGCAACTTCGTCTGCGTCACATAAATATAGCTTATAACCTTTCTCGATATATCGACTATCCGACATAATTAAGCTAAATCGTAACAACCAAAAAATCGTATCTTTCCTCTTTATTATAATAATTTAGATGGTTTAGATTGGCTTAGATTATATTAAAGTGTGAATTACTATAGGTATCTCTTACTGTTAAATATACGATAACACTCTGTACTTGTAAACATTATGATGCAGTAAATATTTTGAATTTGAATTTCCCGGAAAGAATCTCCCCACATTGCGACGCGCGAATTATTTTGCCGCGCGGATATTTTTACATTGCGATATCTTCTAAGATTTTTGTTTAAACTGTATAGAGTAAGGGCAAAAATATTCTATATTAAATTTCCCTTCTAACAAACACATTTATTTAGATATAGATTAATACCATATGGGTTAAAGAAGCTACGCAAAAAATAATTATTTTTTAACCTAACAGTTTAATAGTAAAAAAGGGTTACAGTGAGTCAATCTTAAAAGATAGATATATGCTGTCGCGGACTTTCTTTTAGAACTTTTAAAGAGGAACAATTTCTTCATACATGATGTTTGCGTAACTTAAACCGTTTTCGCAGCGCACGCAGCGGAAGCTCTCAAAAAGGAAATACCTTTTCCCGTTTTGGAAACATTTTTTATTTATGCTCCGCTCCTATTAGCCGTAGCGTGATGTTATATAGCCTATAGCCTTCCTCGATAAATGGACTATCCAACACAAAAAGAATTTTCCAAATCCAACCAGCAGTTCCTGAGTTTACCGCGTTCAAACAAACAAACAAACAAACTCTTCAGCTTTATAATATTAGTATAGACTAGCTGTGCCCGCGACTTCGTTCGCGTGGTTGTCGAAAACTAAGTGCGTCGCTTAGACAAAAGTACATTAAATCATTGCCCTGCGTTAACTTACTGACGCTTTAGAAAATAAGAATAGGGTAATGCAAAGCACTGACTATGTCTAAAATTAAAGTTAGATGTATGGATGTTTTTTAATCAACCCCGTCAGAACGGCCGAACGGATCTTGATGAAATTTGAAACAGAGTAGAAGACTGACACTCCTTTCCGCTCTGCCCAGAGCGGGAAGGGTTCTACTGACTAAAAACCACCAATGTTCCTTCAAAGCCCTTGTGCCGAGGGCGCGGTATCTCTTTCGAACAACCCGCAGCCCTGACGGGTGGTTTAGGTAGTCTGACTTGAGTGTAACAAAATTTGCACTTTATAGCTTAATATTTCACAAACGAATCCCTTGATCCGAAGTGTTTGAGCAAACTCACAATCTTTTTCAAAGACCTATCTAACGACACCCCACACTATGGACTTCGCAAGAAAAACATCCCATCTTTTAAGTGTATCCTAAAAACTATTTTTTGCGGGATTTTATTTTACGGCGTAACTCATCTGTATATTCATGCTAACTTACAGCTTCCTAGTACTACGCTAGTATTATATTTTCTGTGACAGCGGTAAATGAACAACGCCATCTATCGAAGACGAAGATAAACTGCTAAAATTGAATGCATGGAAAGCGATCAATCACACTATAGGGTTTAGGATAAGTAGACTTTGAAAGCAGCGTCATTTAGACTACCTATCTACAGAGTACCTATATAGCTATCATAACTTTTTTAAAGTTATGTTTTGAAGGCATTTATTAATAAGTACCATATGCTTTTAATAGATGTCGTTACATGTCTCATTCTTGATCATAATGAGAAGTTCTTCTTGAAAACTACAAATTCAAATATCTTTTGATAGAGAGCACCGAGTAAGATGAAACAAAGACTAAGTAATACCCCAAGTTACGCACAATATTTATGTATAAAAGTTACCTACATTAGTTTCGTAAAGGAGATGGCTAAATGACTGCCTCCAGCAAGTATAGGATTCCCACACTGACTCGTAGTATTTAAACAATCAAACATTAATTATTTAGTGTTTAATAATTTCCTAGAAGTTGCATGAACTAAAGAAAAAGCAAAAATTTAATCTCTCTTTTCATTGACATAAAATGGTGAAATACTCGTAATACAGCTGCTAGTTGCTATAGCAACTGCAAGCTAAGGATGGTCCATATCGCTTTTCAGAATGTTAAATCGAAGTAGTACCCTGTGGTAGTACTTATATCGATTCTTGATAACAGTTATCAAAACGATTTATTTACTTGAAACTAAGAAGAGGTAATCAGAGTTTTTGGTGGGAATCTATGGCGTGCAATTCAGTGTCTTGTTTAGTTCCTTGTGTTTTGAAAATGGGGTTGTTTGAAAGTGACTGTCGATTCTACCCAATTCAACTTAATTAAATCCTTATCAAATAAAACAAGGGATAGCTTCGAATTATGGTTATTCATTTAATCGTGCTACATATTTTGCGAAAAATATGAACTGATGATTATTAAAAAGTAGTTCTATTTTTTTCTTTTAATCGTTTCGATTATTTTATTTCATCTCTAAAAAAAGCACACGTCATATGTCAGACGTCGTTTTAACGCTTTGCCGTTTATTTGTTCGTTGTGCTTTTATATTTTGAATTTCCACCCTCGCTTTGACCCTTTTGCTTCTCAACGCGGACTTGACTTGCAGTATATTCATCATGCTATACATGTACTGCGGTAGGTATAACCACGCAAAGACTGCGGCGGCATTATCACCACTTCGTTGCCTGCTGCTCTACTTACTATCCTAACTGTAGATGACTCACCTTTTTTTTTTGCGTCTGGGAAATCATCAAATAACTCCTCCCGCTCTTGGGCAGAGCGGAAGCGAGTGTCAGACTTCTACTGACTAAAAACCACCCATGTTTCTTCTTCGCCCTTGTGCCGAGGCCGCGTTATCTCTTTCGATAATCCGCAGCCCCGACGGGCGTCGGCCCTTGCGGGCCCCTCCTTGCTGACATCTCTTTGAGGCGCGCGTGGAACACTAATGCGCCGTCGACACGGTCTATTGCCGTCATAAGACGGCCGGACGGCGAGCTAGCCGATTACTCACCGTCCACAGGCCCGCGTCTACGGTGGCCGGAACGACGCCCGGAGCTTCTCCCGCGGCGGCTGGGACGAGAGGTTCTCTCCCTCTCACGTTTCGCCACTTCCTTCGCTAGCATAACTGCTTCGCAGAAGGAGGCGATGGCGTCCCATTCCTCCTCGCCCCGGACCATGGCTTGCACCAGGACCGGACGTGAGAGGTAGCCGCCGCCGATTGCCACTACGAGAACACGGCGGGGTTCTGCCCAAGCAGGGCACACCTCCACAGTGTGCTCCACCGTGTCCTCCGGTCGATCCTCGCAGTGGAAGCATCCGGGCGCGTTCCTCCCGCCTGATTCGGTACAAGTACCTCCCGAAACATTCGTGTCCGGTGAGGACCTGCGTAAGACGGAAGGGGCGCCGTGGCTACTCTCTAGCCACTCCCCAAAGAGCCCTAGATGACTTACCTCAATTGTTAACCATCGTGGGTTAACTATTATGTGGGTTATTGAGGTGAGTCATCTACAGTTAGAATTATTCTAGAACTAATAAAATTTATGAAACATCGAACAAATGTGACTTCCATTTAGGGGGATGAAGACCTCAACTTTTAAGTAAAAAAATATACTACGTGTATATTTTATACTAAACTCTTTTGCAAAAAAAACGGGCACTTCATATTTTTTTCTCTACTTCAATGAAGAAGGACAAGTAAGAGGTTTTATTAATTTGACGATGTATTGGCATGTTATTTGAAGAATCCTGGCATGATTCTGTACGTTCCAAATTTAAATTTTGAAATTAACAAAAGGAAAATAATGATTATTGTAGATTATTGTAAAATTGCTTTACTAATGGCGCGAATTGCTAAAACGATTTTATTACTGATTACTAAAATTTTAAAACTTTATGGATATTTTCTGCAAATTAAACAATTTTATCTTTCTTTTTACATTAAATACCACTTTTTGACATGAGTGATAAAGCGATAAGGGCCGGTAAAATTATAGCCCTACTTGAAGAAGGTTGTTCGCGAACTTACGTGTCTCAGCGGCTAAATGTGAGTCGTTCAACTGTCCAGAGGACTTGGCAACGGTATCAAGAGACCGGTTCGGTCAAAAGAAGACCCGGTTCGGGAAGAAAACGACGCACAGAACCAAGAGATGACCGCTTTTTGGTGAGTCAGGCCTTGCGGAATCGTAAGGCGTCAAGTGTGGACCTGAAGAAGAGCCTTGAAGAAGTAAGAGGAGTAGAAGTTAGCTTGTGGACCGTCAGGAGGAGGCTTTTGGCTGCCAATATCAGGAGTTACCGCACGGCTCGGGGACCTAAATTACTCCGTGAGCACCGTGTTGCTCGACTTCAGTTTGCTCGAAACTGTGCTTCATGGACTCTGGAGGACTGGAATAAAGTATTGTTTTCTGATGAAGCTAGAATCTCTTTGTGTGGAGAGGACCGACGCCGGCGAGTGCTACGAAGACCACGGGAACGCTATGCGGAAGTGTGTTTCGAAGAAATCACTCCTTATGGCGGAGGCTCCGTTATGTTTTGGGCAGCAATTAATTCGACGGGGCGTACGGAGTTAGTTCTCATAGAAAATGGAACATTAAATGCACACCGGTACATAATGGAAGTCCTAATTCCATATGCATAACCCGCATTGACTGCACTTGGGAAAGATTCCATTTTTATGGACGACAATGCTCGCCCGCACCGTTCTGGCGACGTGGAAGCGTACATGCAAGAAGTTGGGATCCGTCGTTTAGATTGGCCAGCTCGAAGTCCTGACCTCAATCCAATTGAGCATGTCTGGGATGTTCTAAAGAGACGGGTAAGATCAGTGCAACATGCTCCACAAAACATCAGGGAGCTAAAAAGAGTCATTGCAGAAGAGTGGGAACGTATTCCTCAAAACGTCATTAAAAACATCGTGGAAAGCATGCCCAGAAGGATTCAAGCTGTGATTTTGGCAAGAGGAGGTCACACTCGTTATTAGGTTATTACATTTGTAACTTTATTTAATTAAACAAAGTAAAAAAATCTTCTTGTCTTTATTGCCGACCACTTCTTAATGTTTGACCGTGTACATCGGTTTTAAAGAATTCATAGATTTTTTTTTTAAATTGCCACAGTTCACTTCACGCGTATTAATTTACACGATTATAAGTATACAGACTACGTCAAACAATTAAATTTCATTGAATTAACTCAAATCGACCTTAGAACGTAAATTTCCTAAGGTGCCCGTTTTTTTTGCAAAGGAGTGTATATAAAGCTAAATTACCACTGACTCACTGACTCACTGACAGAATTGTTCTCCCAGATGGTGGATGGGGAGGTGGGTATATTTTGACAGATTCGTAAACAACTAACTCTCGTGAGTATGGGAAAAGTCCCAAACCCCCCCCTTTCCCCCCCCTTCTCCCCCCTCCCTATCGTATCTCGGAAACAAAGAGACTTTACGTGTTTTTTTTTTGGGATTCGTATAGAGGGGGCTCGGTTAAGTAAAAATCATTTTTCAGAGTGGCCCCCCTTGCCCCCCTTCTCCCCCCTTTTAGGCGGATCTCGGAAATAAAGAGACATTACGTGTGTTTTTTTAGGGATTCGTATAGAGGAGGCTCGGGGAAGTAAAAAACATTTTTCAAATTTGACCCCCTTGCCCCCCTTCTCCCCCCTTTTAGGCGGATCTCGAAAGTTAAGAGACTTGGAACGAATTTTTTTTCAGATTCATATAGAGGGATATTGCGTTAGTCGAAATCATTTTTAGAAACTCCCCCCTCTCCCCCCCTTCACCCCCCCCCATTCTTCACATCTTTTTTACTCCTGAAAAAATTTTTGATTCTTACCTAAATCTATTTGAGGGGCGTTGAAATTTGTATACCCTCCCCTCCCCAACCTCCCCTAAAATTAAAAGGGCTGTAACTTCATAACGGTTAGAGATAGCCATTAGGTGTTTGAACAAATATTATTATAGGCGTCGAAACCTGTCCGGTGGTGGTACAGCGGCAAAGCGAAGGGGGGAGCGGGCGAGCGAAGCGAGCCGGCGACCCCCGTAGCGTAGGGATAATGTCATGATAGCTTTCCGGTGGTAGGTAGGTACTGAGTGGAGCGAACCTGCGAGACCGAGTGGAGCGAAGGGGGGAGGTGGCGAGCGAAGCGAGCCGGCGACCTCCTTAGCGTAACGAAGGTTGAGTGGGTGAAGCGTAACTCAGGGGCGACGACAAGCAAACTTTAGGGTAATGTTTTTTTAGTGGTAGTAGGAGGTAGTAGGTAGGTAGTAGGTAGGTGGTAGGTAGTAGGTATGTGTAGGTAGGTGGTAGGTAGTAGGTATGTGTAGGTAGGTGTAGGTAGGTGTAGGTAGGTGTAGGTAGGTGTAGGTAGGTGTAGGTAGGTGTAGGTAGGTGTAGGTAGGTGTAGGTAGGTGTAGGTAGGTGTAGGTAGGTGTAGGTAGGTGTAGGTAGGTGTAGGTAGGTGTAGGTAGGTGTAGGTAGGTGTAGGTAGGTGTAGGTAGGTGTAGGTAGGTGTAGGTAGGTAGTAGGTAGGTGTAGGTAGATAGTAGGTAGGTGGTAGGTAGGTAGTAGGTAGGTAGTAGGTAGGTAGTAGGTAGGTAGTAGGTAGGTAGTAGGTAGGTAGTAGGTAGGTAGTAGGTAGGTAGTAGGTAGGTAGTAGGTAGGTAGTAGGTAGGTAGTAGGTAGGTAGTAGGTAGGTAGTAGGTAGGTAGTAGGTAGGTAGTAGGTAGGTAGTAGGTAGGTAGTAGGTAGGTAGTAGGTAGGTAGTAGGTAGGTAGTAGGTAGGTAGTAGGTAGGTAGTAGGTAGGTAGTAGGTAGGTAGTAGGTAGGTAGTAGGTAGGTAGTAGGTAGGTAGTAGGTAGGTAGTAGGTAGGTAGTAGGTAGGTAGTAGGTAGGTAGTAGGTAGGTAGTAGGTAGGTAGTAGGTAGGTAGTAGGTAGGTAGTAGGTAGGTAGTAGGTAGGTAGTAGGTAGGTAGTAGGTAGGTAGTAGGTAGGTAGTAGGTAGGTAGTAGGTAGGTAGTAGGTAGGTAGTAGGTAGGTAGTAGGTAGGTAGTAGGTAGGTAGTAGGTAGGTAGTAGTTAGGTAGTAGGTAGGTAGTAGGTAGGTAGTAGGTAGGTAGTAGGTAGGTAGTAGGTAGGTAGTAGGTAGGTAGTAGGTAGGTAGTAGGTAGGTAGTAGGTAGGTAGTAGGTAGGTAGTAGGTAGGTAGTAGGTAGGTAGTAGGTAGGTAGTAGGTAGGTAGTAGGTAGGTAGTAGGTAGGTAGTAGGTAGGTAGTAGGTAGGTAGTAGGTAGGTAGTAGGTAGGTAGTAGGTAGGTAGTAGGTAGGTAGTAGGTAGGTAGTAGGTAGGTAGAAGGTAGGTAGTAGGTAGGTAGTAGGTAGGTAGTAGGTAGGTAGTAGGTAGGTAGTAGGTAGGTAGTAGGTAGGTAGTAGGTAGGTAGTAGGTAGGTAGTAGGTAGGTAGTAGGTAGGTAGTAGGTAGGTAGTAGGTAGGTAGTAGGTAGGTAGTAGGTTGGTAGTAGGTAGGTAGTAGGTAGGTAGTAGGTAGGTAGTAGGTAGGTAGTAGGTAGGTAGTAGGTAGGTAGTAGGTAGGTAGTAGGTAGGTAGTAGGTAGGTAGTAGGTAGGTAGTAGGTAGGTAGTAGGTAGGTAGTAGGTAGGTGTAGGTAGGTAGTAGGTAGGTGGTACCGTAGTAGGTAGGTGTAGGTAGGTAGTAGGTAGGTGTAGGTAGGTAGGTGTAGGTACGCAAATACTAGTTTTATATAAAAGCCAAACTACAAATAATCCTCTGGATGACATACTGTCATATTACTGCAGCTGTAATGTGGGGAACAGAACTCTGGGCTGTTGCTGTCATGTAATGACAGTGATCTGGTATCTAGGATGGGCGAGAGACCAGAACACGTTATCCGCTCCGGCTTCATTTTTAGGTAAGAATAACAGAAAAGAATAATGTCATTCACATTTTTGCTGTTTTATTTTCAATATTTTTTATGTTAAAAACTTTAGATTATTATTTTATCGATTCTGTTACACTTGAATTTCAATCCCATCTCTATAAAAATCAAACGTCAAACGTCATAATGTCAGATGTCGTTTGAACGCTTTGCCGTTTGCATGTTCGTTTGGATTTTTTATTTTGGATTTTCAATGACCCTCGCTCGCCTACTTACGGACCTCTCGCTACTCGACACAGACAGAACACCACCTATGAACATTGTCTGTGAAAACCGTCTTTATTTTACTCATTTGGATGAGTCCGTTAGGTTTTACAAGAGTAAACACGCGGGTGGGAGTAATTTTTGCGCGGATTGCAGAAAGGCCGTTGTATTACATTTTTAGGTGCAATTACCCCTTTCTGTATATTTACTAAAGTACCACGATGCGAAATCGGGGTGGCTCGTTTAGTCTTTAATACAATTATATCAATTTCAATGCAGATACATCCAAATGCCTAAGTAAAAGTTCATAGCAATGACATTTGTTTGCAGTTTTATACGTATTGATGACGTAGGAGCTAAACGATTTTATTTTCAGGATTTTCAACATAAGATCAACTTCCGAAAGTGTTTTTTATATGAAATACTAATATTCAGCTATTCAGCGTTGCATTTTGCTAGGTGCCATGTTTATAGATGCTTGGTTCAGACGTCCTAACTGAATTTAGCCATCTCCTTTCATGTGATGCTTAGTCATCGAAACAGACAAACAGATAAACAGACAAACAGACAAAAAATCCAAAAATGCTGGAGATGAGTTCTCTGAGACAAAAATATTTTGTCTACAGATTTATTATATGTATAGATATAGATATAGATGTGTACTTAGGCAACAACTTGATTGGCGGTACCCCTTTTAAGTTTTGTAGCAGGGAGGTGCGGCGGCAATGCGGCATACCTCGTGTTATGTCGCGTCGGCGTCGCTCATGTTTGTAGGGAAATCATTTGATTCAACCGCGTGCATTATAGCACATTTGCACCGAGATCACCGATCACGTAGTAAGATAAGGGCAACTGTTCTACCTGCCCCTCACTCAATGGCGCGCCGACGCGGCGCGATCTGCCCCCCCCCCCCCCCCCGTTTCTTGTTTTAAACTTGAGGTGAAGCGTATAAAAGCTAACCAAATAAAACTTTGCGAAAGTGTTTGGAATACCTAGGTGTAGTTTAAGTATGACTAGATAACTGAACCATTATTTATTATTAATAAAAACAGGATATCATAAGCATAGTCATAAGTGAATATTATTAAATTTGGTTTTACGTTTTTTTAAATTTTTTTTTAGCTAGAGCATTCATTCTTAAAAAAAATTTTTGTCGCTTGAAGACTTGACTGCCGAGCGCCCCGGGGCCCAGGGGCAGCATTTTAATGAATGGAGGTTATTTTTGTTAACAATTTACCCATTCAATAATAGAGTTACTGCAACTGGTTGTGGAGAGGAGTATTCATTGGGCACTGGGAGGATTGGGGGAGGAGGGGGGTAAGGGGTGGTACGGAACGTCAGTTAAAGCCTTTACAATTACAACGTCCATCCGTTTTTCAAGTGAATTTCAGCTCAAAGCTTGCTTTCCACTGAATTACAAACAACTCACACGAGTTTCTATTACGTTTCAACATTTCAATTCTGTGGAAAAACTATTTATTTCAAATATCGAGATTTTCAGAGTCCATTTCAAAATGAAATTCTGTGTTTCCAGTGAAACTATACTTAGCCATTTAAATGAGAAATCCTAATACCTACCTAAATAGCATATTCTACGAATCGTGCAGTTAGCGCTATTACGAATGTTGGTCATGTTTTGATGTATCACCTACACCTTCACATTAGATAATCGTGTAAAAAAAAAACTGGCCAAGTGCAAGTCAGACTTGCACATGAAGGGTTCCGTACCATCGTAGTAAGGAAGCCCCCTTTAATTTTTGAGTATTATTTATTGTATAGCGCGGCAACAGAAATACAGATTGTGTGATTGATCTTGTTTGTTTTTCATAATATTTGCTATGACAAAATTTACATTTGCGGTTTTTTAAAGCTATATCTTAAAAACGACTTGCTCTCCGTTCAATCCTATTTTTTATCTTTATTTTAAAAGTAAAGGGGGCGGTGCGGGTGGGGCACACATTTTACCCACTTTGGAAGTGTCCATCTTTCAAACGATTTGCTTTGAGAAGAAATTATTTAAGATCCTCAATGTCATTTTTTTTTTAAAACCTATTGTTAGACACCCCTCATAAATATGTAGGTTTTATGAATAAAGTTTTTTTAGTTCCAGAATACATTTTCCTACCAAAGTTTCAATTGTGAAGACTGTAATCATAATAGTTTCAGAATTAAGTGGCCGTGACATACGGGCCATACAGAGAGACAGACATGATGAATCTCTAAGGATGCCGTTTTTTGCCATTCGGCTACGGAACCCTAAAAAGTATTGTTTTCACTGACGAAGAGATGTTTATCGATTACTCTCAGCCTCTGTATTACGAGTTACGACGACGGAAAAAATTGAGCGGAAGCCGACCTGTTGAATTGAAGCCTTATTCAGTGAGAGTGACATCGTACCCGGTTATAACAATTACGTAGCTTTATACCCCGACACGAGGCATGCTGCCACTTTTTGTGTGATCACGGTAAGGTGAAGTATTTGTTTTTAGTTGGTTCTTTATCCTTACTAATATGATAAATGCGAAAGTAACCCAGTCTGTCTGTCGCGCTTTCACGTCAAAACTACTGAACTGATTTAAATAAAATTTGGTACCGTACACAGTTACACAGATACCCTGAGCCTGAGAAAGGACATAGGCTACTTTTGAATGCGAAAAAAGGGTTGAGGGGGAGTGAAAATAACTTTTGGCCGCGATAACCGAAATCCACGCGGGCGAAGCCGCGGGGACCAGCTAGTAATATTATATTTGGGTATTTCTCAGGGGTCTGAAATGACCTTATGCCTTGCGTATCAGGGGGCACGGCAGTGCCCCCGCCAAGTCGAGCGCGAAGCAAACACTGCCGTACAATCCTTTACTGGAACCATTTCGCCGCATTTTCAGGCCC
Organism: Diarsia dahlii; assembly: GCA_949775195.1. Lineage (NCBI taxonomy): Eukaryota > Metazoa > Arthropoda > Insecta > Lepidoptera > Noctuidae > Diarsia > Diarsia dahlii. Next base: position 13,562,771 of record OX459189.1, read on the forward strand.
CTTTTTGAGAACCTCTGGATAAGACCAGAACGCAGAAATTTTCGTCATCCAATAAGCTATAAAATCACGCATAAAATAAAAAAAATCAAGTCTGTAGGTCATTTAATAATTTTAATTTATTTATTCAATTTAGACAACAGTGATCCATATTTTTGTTAGTAGGTATAGGTACTTATAGAATAGTGTTAGTAAAAATAATCATAATACTGAGGGCCAATATACAACACATACTACCAATTACCAAAAATAAATTATTCATAATGCATGCTAAATCATAAAATAATATAATATCTAAATTCATAAAATAAAATTCATTTTAAAGCTACAATTGAAATAAAAATAGACTTCATGAGTCAAAAAAATAAAAATAATGTAAAGTGTCAAAATGCAAAATGTCAAAATATAAACTTTCAAAATGTATTTTTTTTTTGTAATTTAGTTCCGAAGATAAGCGAAAGCAAAGTTTCACATTTATGACACTCACTCACTCATTCACTCATTCACTCACTCACTCATGATCATCCGAATAGAACTAGCACTTCCCATAAACTCAGAGAGCTGAAATTTGGTACAGAGTTAGGGTTTAATGGCCACATAAAGGGAAAACTATAAAAACTAGGATAATCGAAGATCTGGAGTACCTGGTGACCCTTATGCCCACGTTTCTACAAAAAGAAGTGAAATCCCACCAAAAACTTTCTGTAAAAAACTAGCCAAGTCTCGATGGAGCTGCTTGTTTATCTCTAAAAAGTAATGAAATCTAGATAAAGTCGTGCCAAGTCTAAGATTCCTTGCTGCGATATTATAATATTATAGTTAATGTTGTGTGACTACTAAACCGAATGTGTCTCTATTTCTCTATTAATAGTATTACACATACGGGGTAAAATACTCATCAAGCAAGCATTGGCGGACGAAAACTAACTAAGCCGGATCTAAAATTTCCAGGAACATCTGGCCGCCTGGGTTATTAAACATAGTTAGTATTTGAGGTAACAAGAACTAGAGCTATACCAGTACCCCCTTACTCAAACGAGTTTCTTGTTCCATTCCAAACATTCAGGAACTCATCCTTTGTTTAGTAAAACAGGGTGTAACGGACAACGGCTTTCGCCGAAATAAAAGCAGAGTATGTTTTAAAAGGATGACGGTTTATGTCCTTCAGACTAAATAAGGGCTTAAACTTTAAAAAAATCGTCTAAATTTGACCGGTCCAGAAATAAAACGCTCACTGCAATAGTTGAGATAGAATATATTATAAAACGCTAACGGTAGTATGAAACTGGTTGTTTCGAAATAGGGGAGTGCTCCGAAGAGCCGAAAAGGGGTAAACCTCATTTGCTTAGAATTTGATACTTGTAACTGAATTTAAAATATATTTAGGAATATGAGTCTGTGAGAAATAAATCTTTCTCACGAAGTCATCTCTAAGCAGGGCAGTAGGCAGCTAACATTACGTCTGTGTTTACCAAAAGGGTTACGCAGAATTGACTTATGTACACCCATATTTCGCCCGTTGTGTTATTCTCAAAATATTATGGTGGGTGGCATGGCATAGCCATCAACCGGGTCAGGGGTAAGAAATTACTAATGGCAAAAATCAATAACACTGTCCGACCTGGGAATCGTTTGCCAGAACCTTTAAGTAGATTTGACTAAAACGAGGCCATCAAATTTAAAATAAAATATTCCTTTATAAATGATAATAATAATATTCCACAACTATCACACAACGCCATCTAGTCCCAAGCTAAGCAGAGCTTGTGTTATGGGTACTAGACAACTGATAAACATACTTATATATTTCTAAATACATACATAATATAGATAAATTACACCCAGACACAGAACAAATGATCGTGCTCATCACACAAACATTTGTCCTGGGTGGGAATCGAACCCACGACCTCCGGCATAGCAGTTAGGGTCACTAACCACTAGACCAACAGGCCAGTCAAAAAAAATGGTCAAAGTGGTAACCACTGGACAAACAGCCACTCGAGATTCTCAAATGGGATGCCAAAATCACCTGTTATCGGTTTGTTACAATTGAGGTCGCATTCCGTGCCGCTGAGTGTACCTACGGCACCTTATGAATTGAAGACCAAGACATAGTCACACTCACAAAACTCACAATACTCATGATCGATCTCCTATCGAACAGTTCTAAATAGGGGGTTGTTGCAGCTGGTTAAATACACACTACTCATGCCCTGACTCCCATGGTTATAAATTGTGTATGTGTTGGGCAGGGTCGGCCTTAACCTATTCGAGGCCAACGGCACTTGGGAATAATGTGGCTGCACTCGGTTTGAACGTTCGTACAGAAACGAAATATGCAAAAAAACTAGCAAATCAACAGAAAGGTGGAATGATGACGAGTGTCAGACAAGTGAACTCGTAAACAACTGTTCTGTAGCATTACGTTATTGAGTATTCATTCTATTCATGAATCTAGGTTATTTATTTTCAGGCTACTTTGGCCCATATATAAATACCTTACAGACAACATACATATGATGTATTACAGCTTGAGTCGACGTTGCGGCGCGACACAAACATCTGCACACCACGTACCTACCTACTGGATCTTCTGACGCACGTACTTCACGATGTCCTCCGTCGTACGTAGTGGTGTAGCTGTAGTGTAGATGGGAGATGTACACCGGAGTGTTCGGCTTTGCGGCACTAATAGGCACGTTGGGCTCCGATGGAGCCTTGCCGCAGCGGTTCTTAATGGTTCGCTGGCATTTCCTCCTCAACACAGTCACGAAACCATCATCAGCCTGAATCGGCACCTTTTCAGGCACAGGCTTCCCAGAAGGAGCAGTTTTGTCCGCAACTACGGTAGCGAAATCCACAGGAAAACGCCCAGAATTTGAAAACGCTCTCGAAACAGGCAGCGGATCGTGCGGACGTGCGGCGGCGATGCGAGGAACCGTCAGGACGGGAGCGGGGCAGCAGGGCGCACATGGAGCGCACACAGCAGACTGAGTATTCTCTGGTGACGCGGTGGCGACAAAGCTGCTGCTGACGCAAAACTAGCCGACGAAACATCGACGCCAGCTCCACGCCACGACGCATGTTTACGTTCGATGGACCCGATGGTGACTCACGATACTGTTGCCTTTTGACGCCACTCATGGAGTTCGTTGCGTAACTCGGCGACGGCGGCGGCGTCCTAGGATACATCTGACTTCTGCACCTCCACAACTTGCCTTAACAAGAACGAGGTCCTTCAGCTAGTTACATCGACGTGGTCGAAAGTGACGAGAGGGATTTCAAGTCCTTCGCCACGTACGTTGGCACATTGTCAGGGTCGGTCTCCTTTAGCAGATCGCTGCTAAAGATATATGATGTCCTATGATATATATGATGTCCTATGCTATGTACCTCTCTTGGTCCCTTCACGATGGCGAGAAACCATCTGGTCACTCTTGTTGAGCAACCAGTACAGCAGCTGCTTGGCAGCAGCGATGTCTTCTTCACCGAAGTTCGTCGCAAAAATTTGGACTGCGGGCACCTAGTCCATCTCATTTAACTTCTGCTGCAGGAACGCCAGTAGCTCATTCGCCACAAGTTGTTGATCCATGGCGATTACAATACGAGCGACGGCTTGCGACGCCGCGATAACGCTATGGTACGCGTCAGCAACACGTCTGCAATAGTCTACGTCTGCAACTAATGCAAGACTGATATAAGATATCAAGCGCGAAACTCTACAAGCTGATGTTTCCATAAATTAGGTTCCATAAAACCGAATAACCAATTCAGCTGTATATTTTTTGCGTACTAAATTCTAATTGTTTGCATTTATTTTTTTTGTGAAAGTGGATAAATAGTTTTTTATAAAGTAATCGGCCTAATTTGAGCTTAACCCCCTTTAATTACAGCGCCCCTGCGGCATGACCCTAGTTTTGATACTGGCAGGCAAGGAGTGCTCTATTGTGCAAATAGCGGCCCCAATGGATGGCGGGGGCCCTGGGCATGGAAAAGACGGCCCTGGTATTAGAAAATAAATATAGTTTAGGCGAGGTAAAACTTCGATCGATGGCCGGTAGCCTACTTCTAGCAGACATAACAATCGGATGAATTAGGAGTGAAGTGAGAACTTTATGAGAAACTAACGTTATTTTTAATTTTTAAGCGCTGAGATGCTTTCTTTATGTTCAACAAATTTTCATGTGTTTCTTAATGTAGTCCACGTAATGTGCTGGAGTGGAATAACTACAAAGGAATAAAGCTAGGAGCGCGTTGTACAAAAGTATGTGAGAAAATAATTGAAAGACAATTGAGATGAAGTGAGCGAAATTTCACGCAATCGATTCGGTTCTGGTCGGGGAAACGAAAGATGTCATTTTTGTCATCCACCAGCTGTTCGAGATATACAGAAGTGCGCACATAAACTGCTCATCATGCTCACCGACGTCGAAATGGCATACGACCGGGGTACTTTTTTGTGGTATACCCTGAAAGAAAAGGGTAGGCCAGGAAAGTATATGTGCTTTTCACCCGAGCGAGAGTACAGTCGATGTAGTACCCAAGTCCGGTCCAAATCGAGCACTATCTGCAGCATCAATGTTGCTGACAGCTTGCACCAAGGGTCGGCTGGTAATAACGACGCACTTACGTCGAACATCCAGGAAGAGGCCCCACCCAATCCCTAGGGTATGCTGTTTTCCGGCGAAATTGTGTTGGCTGCGAAGAGCGGATAGAGATCCAGGGCAGATTGGAGGAGTTGTGGCAAACTCTGGAGAATTTTGGCCTGAAAAGGTAAGTAGGTCTAAAACAGAATATGTACTTATTCTGTGATTTCGGCGGTCTCTCCAGTCCTGAGCCCCAAAATCTTGCCGAAATGCCCATACCGATCTGTTCGGATTTCTGGTACTCCAAGATACCAAAAAACGGAACAGATCGGTGTGATAGACGGAACACGCAAAAACAACAACAACAACAACAGGATGGATGAAATGGCGAAAGGTCACTGGACCAAATTGCGATTCACGTATAAAAGCGGAAAATATACAAGTCTGTGATTAGTTAGACCTATCGTATTGTATGGATCGTAATGCTGTACTGTGAAAAAGATGGGTGAAAAAAGATTAAGACTAAGATGGAGATGAAAACCAAAGAAATGTAATGAAATGAAAGCAAAAGTGTGAGGAAAAAAGAGTAAATGATAGCGGTCCATGTCCAGGTATTCCCCCTTGAGAGTGTCGAAAATTTGCAGTATAAATGGCGGTATCTTTTAATTGCGTTGGCTATGAAGTTTGACTTTTTCACAGCTCCAAGTATTTTCAAGTACCTATTTGATATACATATTTCAGCTTCTTTCCTGAGAAAAAGGGTCTTGACAGACAGACGAACAACAGTGATCCTATAAGGGATCCGTTTTTTCCAGTTGAGGTACGGAACCCTAAAAAAAAGTAGGTAAATGATAGCGGTCCATGTAAAATACTGGTATTCAACTGCATTCGGTTAGCCGACCCCAACAAAGTTAGGAAACGGCTGAACAGACCGTTGAGTGAGAATCCTGTGTGACCTACGTGATACCAATGGTATCAATTTGCACTATTGAGAAACCAGAGAAACGGCTAGTGTTGTTTACTTATTATGCCTGAACAATATGGGGGTCCAGCATTTCAGTCTCAACTCGGACTTCGACACTTATACAAACGCTAGTAAGCAAATGCCTATAATGGAATTGTATGTTTTGTAAGTGTAACTCCTTGGTTACTTCTTCGCATGGCAAGGGGAATGTTCCAGTTAACATGACATTTTGTACTGTTAAAATTCATGGTCTATAAAATCCTTATTATGACGCCTTTCGATCGGTATGATAAAGCTACTGGATTTTTTTTTTCTCGTGTACCTAGCCTGTTCGATTCCCGGTTCGACCACGTAATTATTTAAAAATCTATGAATGCAGTTTAAATTGCGTTTTAAAATAAAATAATGTCTTCTTTCAGTTTAATGTTCCATCTACAATATTCAAGGTACTTTCCCTCCATGTGGCATAGCCGTGGGACGCCCTGTGTAAAATTCAAACTGACTGACTGAGGATCAACGCACAGGCTAAACCCATAGGCCTAAAAACTTAAAATTTCGCATACGTGGAATACGCGATTATCTTAAGACGCAGGCTTTCCACTAACAAAGGATTTTTTTTAATTCAATCCCCAAGGGGCTTAAAAAGGAGGGCAAACTTTGTATGGAAAATCGACATATTCACGCGGGCGAAGCCGCGGGCAAAAGCTAGTTTTTCTATTTAAATTGATGATTCCATACTCGCCAAGGGTAGGTATGGACAAAGTATTACGAACATGTATGGGTTAGTGCGGGTACGGAGGAAACTGCAGAGAATTTGTAAATAGATCTTGTTATGAGTCAAAAATGTTTTATCGCGATATTTCTTTTAGTTATGCATTAGTAATTAACATTTTTTTCCTATTAGAAGTTTAGAACATGAACATTGCAAGTGCGATAATTGGTAAATAACAATAAAAAATTAAGTTCAAAAATCTAAAACCCGACTACTAACAAAAACAAGAAAATAATTCTTGTCTGATATTCTTCGTAGTCGCATGCCACTGATACCTGATGCTCCTTCATGGCGTTCTCATTGATACAGAAGTCAGCTGCTAATTGCCATTAGCAAGGTGGCATGCGACTACGAAGAATATCAGACAAGAATTATTTTCTTGTTTTCTACTTTTAAGACCGCGATTTTGTTAGTAGTCGGGTTTTAGATTTTTGAACTTAATTTTTTATTTGAATTTTATTTTTGTGTGTACTTAAACTATAATATAATACATATTTGTAATGTGCTCGCTAAGAACTTTCATTTGATACCAAACTTGCTATGATTATCTCAATTCAATATTTTTTGAGGTAAGTTTTTGACATTTAAATTCCGTCATAAAAAGAATTTATAAAATTTATATAGCCTATGTCACCCGGGCTATTCTTACAAATCTATTGACACCTAATTTATTAAAATCCGTTCAGTAGTTTAGGCGCTACGGTGGAACATACATACATACATACATAGACTGCCAAAATCATTACCCTTCCTTTTGGCTTCGCCGTAGTCGGGTAAAAAGTTGTAACGCGGCAACCGCACGACCATAGGGTTAATAGTAATGTTGGCCAAACTGTCAGCCGCATCCAATCGGATGATTGCGGGAACAGTAGAGAGGTTGGCGACATTGTCATGCGTAGCGAATCAAGCGCCGTAATTCTTACCGCGCAACTCACGGAGCAGGCGCCAACAAGCGTAGCGGGGGTAGAACAGTCTAGTAGTGACAGGACGCGGCGTGTTTCGAACCGCACTCGTAAGAAGCCGGCCATCTTAGATCTCTAGTATTGTTTAGTGTAACGTACTCATTATGTGATTTTCCATCTGTTCTCCTTGTTTGTTGATTAAAGTAGTGTGTAGCAAGGACTTTCACTCAGAGGCCCGAACCCTATGTCCGTTGGCTACATTTGGCGTCCCAACAGAAGGGGCCTCTGACGACACGTGCTTGCAAAAATTTTTTTTACGAAGCATAACGCCGCAATCGGCGTCTGTTCTCCAGGAGATAGCTTTCGTTTACACCTACGTACCTGTCGTACCTACACGTGGGAACTTCGGAACCTGACGCACTAGGAGTGGCGTTTCCGGCGAACGAAAATTTTCGCCACGTGGTTCCGTTTCCGTTGTCAGTAAAGCAACTATGTCGAACACAAGAAGTAAGAAATCCAAGAATCAGGAAGGAGAGTTAGAGGCGGAAGAGGAAACAGAGATGTCCACGTCGATCACTATGGACCAGGGTCAGTTTGCATCCCTTATGAACTCACTGCAGCAGAGTCAGGCAGAGATTTTCGCGAGGCTCATCCAGGAGGTTAGGACTTCGACACCTGCACCTAACGTGTCTATGACAACGCCCGCCGCAAACTTCTCAAAGTGCACCGCTCGATTAATGGATCGTCTGAGTTGCAAGAGTTATATCTTTTTTAGGGGATATTTTTTCCTCTTTTCGAATCTTTTTTCAAAATTTATAAAATGTCAAACTGTTGTATTTGCAAAAAACCAAACACCCTTTTTTTGTTCAGTTAATTGTTTAAGTACTTATCACTTTTTCATTTTTTGCCAGCGGCTCTTGATTATTTTTCTAAGACGTAATAATGTAGGTAACATCACGCTATTCTGAATCGAATGACAGCTCATTCATATTTTTCGGAGGTGGAGAAAAAAAAATTAAAAGTACTTGTTGGTTATACTATTGTCATGTGCCCCCCCCCCCTCCGCCCCCAGAAAAAATCCTTTTCCAAAACCACAAACGCGCAAGAGTTTCACTCATGTTCTTTCTGTTATTTTATTCATACTTATATTTTAACAACTCTGATAATTTGATTTGCCTAGTACCTATGTACTATAATACCTATGGGGGCACGTGCCCCCGTGCCACCCCCCCTGGATCCGCCCTTGCTGTTATATACCGACCTACGAAACAGTCGAGCACGTCAAAGCATTTAATGAAGTTTAAGGTTTAATAAACCCAATATCTCCGGAACTAGAAGGTTCCCAGGTAAGCTCCAGAACAAAAAAATGATCGCAATGACGCGGACGGGGAGATCACGAAGATGATTTAAAGCCGCTGCGACGAGTATCATTTTGTTAGCCATTGTTCGATTGTGTAGCCCGTTTGCAAGTGTGAGTCATGGGTCATCTACGAGTAGTTGCAGATATTGCAATACATGACCCTGTGCATAAATTGCAATCAAATATTTTCAAAATGGCCGAGCGTATAAAATAGTAGGTACACCTACAGTCACACATTGCCGGAAAAATACAGCCCGTTTCTATGCACTTTTACGCATGGCGAAACCGTGATTTATGTTTTAATCGTATTATCCTAAATTAGTGTGTTACAGTGCGATCAAATTATCTTGGCAGCTCTGAACAATAGGCTTTGCGAAATTTTACGCATGTAAACTTGGGAATAAAACTGTTATTGCCAGATAAACCAATACTTAAACGATCAGAAAATATCTAATTTAAACAGTGAGAAATACAAATAAAATAAATATCATAACACTTTTATACATTCGTTGTAACAAAATTACCTGCACGAAGTTCGGAGCTGCCAAGATAATTTGATCGCACTGTACATGCGTAGATGATAATAATGTATGCAATGCAACATCTGGCAGCCTAACAAAGTATGCCTAGTTATTATTTGTCAATAGGTAATTAGCTCAATTTGTTTATTTGCATAGGTAAATGCGGTTATGAAAGGTAATTAAAATAATTAGTCTGTGCCATTTGTTGCGTGCTAAAAATAACATCAAATGTCGTGGAGTAATTACTAAATTACACGGCAGAAAGAAGTAAGGGAATAATAGAGTTCGTGATCAGTTACTGTGAAGAACAATTGTAGCGTAAACAAAACATCCTGTACCTATCCACTATCTTGTTTGGGGTGCAGCCGGGAAAAAGGACTGTACATTGCTGTACGCACCATGAAATTTTAATGGCTGTTTTCCCGCGACTGAACAACTTGCCTTATGGTGTATGTAGACGTACTTTCGATGCTTCGAATAGAGTAAAAGTTAAAATAATAATAAGTTTTTGTTTTTAAGTACCTAATCAAAAAAATATTCATTAACTCGAAAACGCGAGAATTAATAGTAACACTAAACGTAACTTCGTAAAAGTAGTATGGGAAAATTCGAATAACTTGTTACTGTAGGATTGTGTATTTACTGTAAAAATGGTAGTAAAATGAATCTTGTACATAAATTAGATTCAAACCAAATTGTCGCGTCGTTAAAATGTTGCACCTAGGGTACCTACATAAATAATTACGCTTGCTGAAACACTGTTACATAATCACAACGAAAACAGTTAGGTAACGTACGCGCAGTGGTTTCTCTCGCTTCTCGCAAACCGGTATCCCGACCCCGAGCTACCCCTCGGTAATTATTCCGTAGAAACATAGCAGTTCTCCTTCAACAACTTAATTATAACAGGTTTCAGGGTACATAAAAGCTCACTTACCTCCAACCTCCTGGGAGAGAGTCATTATTGCCCTCCTTCAGCTGAGTAGTACTTGCGCTTTGAAGATTAGGTACGTTGACTCTGAAAGAATTATAAGGTAGATATAACTAATCCGTTAATACAATAATAGCATTACGATTAAAGAAAACTGTTAAAGAACTTATTGACAAGATAGTTGATCCTGAAATCTTAATCCTAGACTAATCGGAAAACCGGAAAACCTGTGGTAAATTTTTCTATTTGCTCTGGAATCTTAACCATTGTTTCAGCGTGAACAATGGTCTGTAATCCTAAACCACGTACACAAAGGTAAACATACATTTCTGGTAAGTTACAGGGTAAAAATCATTCGAGATGCTTCCTTCCAGTCGGTTACAACTTACACCTGCCTGATGTAACTAAGTAGGTAATAAGTTGGTTGCTAGTCATAAACTTACATTTTCTTGTTTGCAACTGAAGGTTCAACAATCAGGGGCAGACCACAATACGAATAACCTGAAATGACATAAAATACATATATTTAAGATAGGTAATTCATATCTAATACTTCTATACTAATAGGTATTATAGAGGTAAATAGGTTTATGTAGGTAAGTTTGAATGTAGGTAAATAGAAAGGTAATATAGGAATCTTTGAAACGAATGATCAATTTATTTTTGTCACATTATCGTGATTGCTATTGGTAATAAGTTATATTTAAATCATGCTTATTATTATTAGGTATCACTGCAATCACATTTTTTTGAGAACTAGGTAAGTCGCGGGCGAAGTGTTTGCTAGTTTAAGATTAAAATACCTAGGTAGGTACAAAGCCTAGGTCCTTGTGAAACGGAGGGAGTCCTAATTTCGTTTGATCTCTTTCTGCCAAACTTAGGTTAGAGCTTAGGTTAGTTATTGGATAGGCCTGAGGAATACCTCAGGCCTATCCAAAGAATCGATGCGTACGTACTACCTGCCTATGGTGCAAGGTGCTCTGTGCATTAAATTATTTGTTTAACTTATAAATGTAATTTTTTAGGGTTACAGTCAATGGGTTACAGCAATATCATACATCTGTCAAAAAATTACCGCCTTGCCTTGACTAATTAATAACTTTCATGACAGGGTTTGGTATCTAAGTCTAATAGGATATTTGACTTACCATGCAGTTTGTCTATGGCCCGATCTGCAGCTGATTGATCAGGAAAGTCGACAAAAGCGTAACCACCTCTCTTTACAGAGATGTCGGCAACAGTCAGATTTTGTTCAGCAAATAGCTGTCGCACGGCTGCTTCATCGGCTTCTATGGGCAAGTTGCCTATGTACAATTTGTTCATGGCGGAAACAGACTTCATTGGCTCACTCATTTTTAATACTAAATAGGTATTTCAGGGATATATTTACGAATCCGATAACAAAGTCGCAAAATTACGACTGTCACGTCCAACAACAGCGGCCAGTCGGTTTTCTTTTGTCTTCAATTGTATTGAATAAATCTGACTGACGTTAATCTAAATATCGAACTTATATTTTTTAGCTTTTTAACGCGACGGCCATGCCTTTTTTGTTTAACGAGAAAGGAGACCCATTCATGAAGTTTTATTAATCTCAGAATTGTATATAAATTATAGAAACAAAGGTGTCTTGTAGTATTTCTATTATTCTTTTGTAACTCTACATGCAATATGCATTGCATAATAGGTTAGGATTTGGGTTTTTCATTTCTTGATTTGGTGTTTTATTGAATCCCGGGAATTCCCGACCAGATTTTCTCGAGACTTCTCGAGTTGTCGAGGAATTTCATTTTTTTTAAATTCTAAATTGTCAGGATGGAAGGAACACTGACACACAAACAGTTAACATCAAGTAATTACCGGGATTTTTTTAACAGCTGTTGCCTATAAAATTTCAAAACCTACTCGGCCAAAGGGGTTTGAACTTTTTGTATGGGAGCTGGCATATCGGCCCACCGCCATTTTTATTTTTCAGAAAAATAGGTATTTAATGAAACTATTGCTAACACGCTGCGTCAAACCAGCAGGGCTATTGCGTATCTTTTCCATCAAAAAACTGTCAAATGGTTGGTTTTTTTTTAAAAAAAGCCACTGACATTAAAAAGTTATGCAATAGCCCTACTGGTTTGACGCCAGTGTGCGATAGGGACAGCTCCAGCACAGACCATTAAATCACAAAGTTTCATATTTGCCATTTTTCCCTTGAAAACTGAGCGGTTTAAATTATATTGGACAATAGCTTTTGCCCGCGACTTCGTTCGCGTGGAATAGTGACTTCCGGCAGATTTTTGGTTTATCTCGCGAAAAAAAAAAAACTATCCTATGTCCTTTCTCGAGTTCCAAACTACTTATGTCTGTACCAAATTTCATCAAAATCCGTTCAGCCGTTTAGGCGTGAAAGAGTAACAGACAGACAGACAGACAGAGTTACTTTCGCATTTATAATATTAGTATGGATTAATTTAAGACAGAATAAGTCTAGGTTTCTATCAATTTTTTCATGTTGAAAACTTTTTGAATTTGTCTGGTCGTCCTCAAATCGCGGCCGTAAAATGGGGCAATTCTGTAATTTTTGGACGGTTATATTTTCTTAAGTATTTATTAGTTGCTAAAGGAAATGATAGGAACGTTTCTGTAGTAGACATCAAGTGAATGAAAAAAAATGATTTCTTTAGAGGCTTTATCCAGAAGAAGAAAGAAAAAAGGGGAATTTGCATGGAGAAATGGAAGCCCCTGTTCCCTCTTAGAAATAAAAGTCCCCGCTTTTTGTAAGTGTCGTCAAATAATAATGGGTGTCTAAAGACCCTTAAGCCGAAAGCACTTGTTCTCCCTATCATTGCGATTTTTTTTGTCCCAACGGGAACCTTGTCGGTACGGAGATATTGGAGGTCAAAGACAAAAAAAAACAAGTTTTAAATGTTATTATAAATGCTTTTTAAATACCACCATGACCCCTGAGTTATTCAATGTATCAATCGTCAGAACAATCTTTTGAGCGCGTTGCGAGCGCATTGCGTCCTACTACCTAAGAAATGCAGAACTGGTTCCGGTTCCATAATAAACCCCGGTTTTTACTACTGAACCGGTACCGGTTTTGAATGCCCTAGTCCTACCGTAAACCGTAATTTTTCACCCCAAGAACATGTTCTTTTTCTGTAATGATGACTTTTGCTTTAAGTTATTTAGTTTGATGCACTGAATGCTTGATAAAACGCAAAACGAAAAATAAAATTGGCGCCTGAAATTCATGTGCTTCACTATCACTACATAGTATAAAACAAAGTCGCTTCCCGCTGTCTGTCCTTATGTATGCAACTAGGTACGCAACGGATTTTGATGCCTTAATAGATAGAGTGATTCACATTCTTATATAGATAGCACATTCCACAAGTGCGAAGCGGGGCCGGGTCGCTAGTAATAACTACAAAATATGCGCGTATTGCGCGCGAGACGAGATTCTAGGGACCCCTTGTTGCGTCCAGTTAAACGCGCGTCGCGCGAACTCCGGCTGAGTGGACTTATCGTTGCTTCCTACTGATTGAATTCGTCCCCAAATGCTCGCGCGTTGGTACGCTTTTCTGGACCCAACGATCGCGCGCGATTTGCACTAGAGAATCGCGACGGAGGAAGGAATTATATAAAAAAAAAAAATATTATATTCTATATTTATTATTATTATTTCGTTTTTCCCCTGGACAAACCCATAGACAAAACCTTCGGCTTCCCCGAAACTAAGAACACATGGAGGGCCCGGTAAAAGCATTCGTATAGCTCCTTGCTCTCTACCTATATTTATTGTATTACTATTCTTTTAATACACTACCTGACCCACGCAACTTCGTATGCGTCACAATTATAGTTGTCATACTCCGGAATCCGAATACTCCTCGGAAACTGCTTGACCGACTTTTATGAAATTTTGTGTGTATATTCAGTAGGTATGAGAATAACCACCCGAGAGTAGGGTAGCTAGAAAAAGGTGCACGGCAACGTATGCAGGACACAGCTAGCAAGTCTATAATATTGTCGCACTGCAGGGCAAAGGCTTCCCTTCCCTCCTTCCTTTTTGTGATCTACTGCGATTGTAGGTCAATCCTGCTTGTAAGACAGAATCTAGCTTAAGCTACCATATCCGTCTGGGCCCGCCTGTTTGTATATTACTTAATTAACAAAAAATATTACTAAAAATAGGTACACTTAGCTGAAGTAGGTTAAAAATTAAGCACTTCAGATTAAATAAGTCTTTATTTCCATTAAATCCAAAAAATAACATTGTGTTATGATAAAATAAGTACTGATTTCAATTTGTTATGTTCCGACAGAAAATTAGTTAACATTTTAACATTTTGTAGAACATTTTGTAGAAATGTCGCGTTAGGCCCAACGCACACCGGTCGGAGGCGCGACGAAGAAACTGAGAATAAATCAATTTAAAATAAACCTTAACTCCGCGCTGCGAACCGCGGTTCTTGTCTGCTCTCGTGGCAGCTTGACGGCGCATCGCACGCGTCTCGCTTTGCATGCCGTTTTCAACCGCATATCATAGGAGTTAAGGTTTATCTTCGCCGCGCCTCCGCCGGTGTGCGTTGGGCCTTACATGAAATAACTATTCATAAGTTCATGATATTAAAAAATATATAAATGTTGTCTAAAAACGAACTATAAAAGAAAAACGGGATAGAAAAAATCACAGTTTGTCGCTGCAAGGTACAATCAGTAACGAAGGTTATACACACTTATAATTCATGTTAGACAAATAAAGTACACCTTTATCGTTATTAAAAATGATGATTGATTAAATTATTATAAACGTTAGTTGATAACTGTTCGAAAAAAGTATTTGCTTTATTGGTTAACCATGCTCAGAGCTTAATACTCTTTACAGATAAATAAGATACATTTATAGAAGTAGGTAGTTGAATTTGTTGAATATTATGTTGATTAAGTACAATGTCACGTGTTTACGTTTAAACCATAAATTTGACATAATAACAAAACATTTGCGCCAAAACATTAAATCGGCATCGATATTCAATTATATATAGTTGTGTTTAAAAACAGGTATTAGCGGTATTTTCTACATTAATTAAAAGTAATAATAAGAGCACGACAAATGAGAGAAAGTATAACACTCTAATCGATTATACTCAATAGCAATCAAAATTAAATAAGGTTTTAAGCCAGGTGTCTCCAGACCTGATTTCGTTATTTGTGGTAAATGCACATTTTATTGTAAGGTTTAAGTGTGAATTATTTGGTTTAAAGCCTACTTAAGTAGGTTTCTGTACTATATGAGTGTACTTTAATGTGTATTTGTACATTGGACATTTCATAAAGGAGCTCGAGTATTTTAGTAGGCCTACCTAACTATCCGCCGTTTTCTTAAACGTATATTCTGTGAAGGATCTTCTAAGAATCTAAAGCGTCACGTTTCCGAAACATAAGGTACAAGTTGCGCCATCAGTGAAGAGATTCTAACTTTGATAGTTTATATTATTATTTATATAAACAAGAATGTGGCGGTTAGGCAAGCCATAATATTTAAATCCCTTGTTGATGTAAGAAATTTTATTATTTCTCAAAGTGTTCAACAAGTTGTTGTTGAATTTTCGAAAAATTGTCATGTTATAAACGAAAACCATTCACCATATTATACAAATATTGTACCTACTGTACATTTCTTTCAATAAATAAATTATAAGCACTATATACAAATATTAGTTGAAATACTTATTTACTAACACCTCCTATGACCCTATTACCTTAATCAACAAAATAAAACAAAGACTTTGCTTACGGAACAAAAACCCGCCATACTTGGTGAGTCGGTGTCGGTGCTAACGACGCGTCGTCGGTGTGTGCTTGGCCAGACTGGTAGCGGTAACTTCATTTGAGTGTCCATAGTGGCCACGCGGGCGCGGGAAGCGGCGCGGGCTACTTTCCGCGGGGAGCGCGCGGGCAACTCGTGCAATAGCTCGTTCATACAAGTCGCCGCAGTGAGTGCGCGGGCGGCAAGCGATAAACCGCGCGGGAGCGGGTATCTCAAACTATTCGAGCTATCGCGCGCGTTGTTGTGATGGCGTCTTCACAATTAAATGCTGAAGAATTATTACGTGCTATTCAAGCACGACCTGCACTGTGGATGTCGAACATCGTCAATACAATAAAATAAAAAATAAATTGCTCTCGCAATCTTTCATAGAGTGTGTAAAATTCTCCTTCATTTTCTCTGGTTAAATTAATTTTATTTTTTCACTTTTATCATTTGCCATTTAAAGTAATAATTTTCAAGTAAAAACAAGTCTTCTTCATCCATATTATAGTTTGACAAACACTGGACAATACAACATTCGGAACGAAGCCGCAGTTGACTGCGGACAGCACAAACGCGCGCGTTTCCGCACCCGCGCCACTCCCCGCACCGCGCTGCCTGTGTGGCCCAGCACTGTGGAATATTTTGTTGTATGCAAGTTTGCACCTAATCTATTTAGTTTTTCATCTAGTCATTCACAGCCCCGTTATTTTATATTCAAGTTTATTTTGAGAAGATTCATTCAAATGTTTGGTCGAGGAACGATCAAGAGTGTATAGTTTCACATGGAATTAGACAAAAAGGAGAAACGAAGTTTATAGTGGTCGGATTTTCATGAGACTTTTTTATTGCGTTCCTAGAGGTTTGAAGAAAATGTTAAAAATACTAAATTGGCTTTTAGCGGATACACACAGGTTCAAACTATTAGGTCACAATATAAATTCCATAAAAAATAGTACTATTATTATTTCCCAATAAAAAAGCCCATATGAGAATAATATGATCACTATAAACTTTGAAGTATAAATTGAGTAATTATTGGCTAATTGTACTTGGTTAATACGCAGCTAAAAAAAACTTGACGGGGCCGTCTAAGTTTTTAGTCATATTTCCTAGCATTACCATCGCAAACATCAAGCTTGATAGCTAAAACTATATAATATAGTTAGGGTAAAAACATATAATATAGTGGGGGTAAAAATAATTAGTATCCCATACAAACCTAAGGCTGGACGATAATCTAACTGCCGTAAATTACAACCTAAGTATTAATTATAGTATGAAACAACACCAAGATTTGAATATATTGAGATTTAATAGGTTGGGGAAAAAGTTTCTTCGCATTTTTTAATATAGTTTATTTACATTTAACTAAAGTATGTAGGTACCATTTTGTTCGATAACTTCTTGCCATCTTGTAGGTAGGGACATGATACCATTGCTATAGAAATTTTGGGACTTCTGATCAAAATACCGCGACAAGTGGTTTTGGCAGTCCTCTCGTGATGTTAACCTGACACTGCCTAAAGAATTCTGAAGAGACCGAAACAGGTGGAAATCTGAAGGTGCAAGGTCAGGACTATACGGCGGATGCATTAACACCTCCCAGCCAAACTCTCTTAATTTTTGCTGAGTGGCTAAAGATGTGTGAGGTCTAGCGTTATCATGATGAAAAACCACACCCCTTCTGTTGATTAATTCCGGCCGTTTTCTCTCAACTTCTTGCTTTAATCTCATCAGTTGTTCGCAGTAGAGTTCAGAATCGATGGTCCTGCCTGGTGGTAACAGCTCATAATGAACAATGCCCTTCCAATCCCACCACACACACAGCATCACCTTGTTGCGAGTTAACCCGGGTTTCGCCACAGTCTGTGAAGCCTGACCGGTCTCTGACCACGACCTTTTTCGCACGTTCTTGTCGTACGTGATCCACTTTTCATCACCAGTTATCAACTTCTTCAAAAATGGATCGGTTTAACACGTTCACTGTCCAATGACTCCAAATGGAGTCACATGTGTACCTTACTCATATGTCCATGACTCCAGTTGGAGTCATAATCCAAGAGTAAATTTTATGTTTTTTATTTGACTGGACGTATGAATAACAGGAAATAAATATCATGGACGTACGGTTAGACAAAATGCTTGCAAGTTAGGATGAGATCGTAGGTGGACGTACGAATACGTTTTATGACTTTTATGACTTTTTTTTCGGGACAGTGAACGTGTCGTCGTAATAAAGAATCACAAATGAGTACACGGTTCATTAGGTTTCTTTCAGTGAGCTCGTGAGGTACCCAAATATCGAGCTTTTTTGTGTACCCAGTTTTTTTCAAATGCACCAAAACTGTTTTGTGGTCAATTCCCCGTTTTTCAGCTACGTCGTAACTACTGATATGGCTGATCTTGCTCCACTTTTTCAAAAATAGCATTAATTTTATCCGTAATAGGGCGACCAGAGCGACGTGCATCTTTGACATCAAAATTTTCGGATTGAAAACGCTTAAACCAAATTTGTGCTACACTCACAGACAATGCACTAGGTCCATAAACATCGCAAATTATTTTCGCGGCTTGCGTTGCATTTTTACCTTTTTTGTAGTAAAATTTTAAAATGTATCGAATTTCTTCATTAGATTCACTCATCTTGACGGTACGAAAAACAAATGAAAATCACACATTTTCCTAATTTGAATTTGGAATTATGTTCTTTAAAATTTTAACTTTCAATGATACCAAAACCAGCCAGATACAAATAGTATAGTCAAAGAGATTTTATTACAAGTTCATCCATACTATAATGCGAAAAGACTTATTCCCCAACCTAATATTATATGCATTTATAATTCTAACACTCAATTTAAGAAGTGATTATGAAAAAAAAACACTGAATATGTTGTGTTGGCTATCAATAAGGGTCAATATGCTTCTTCGACCATGTAAGACATATACAATGACTATTCGCTATATGAAATATGGTTCTCAATACTTCAAATATTCTCTATCCGACTCGTATGTCCATAAGAAAAGTCAAACATCGGTACTTCCCATTCTCTATGCTTAGGGTAATTACATCATAATTATTTATCCATACAATTCCATATATATTTTCTCGAAGCGCAGCCTAAATTTATAACCTAACTAAATTAAATAATGGACGTACTAATGAATAATCATGTCCAAAAATATATATACCCTTTTATACTAGATATTTTTATACTCGAACTCGAACTTACTGCTTATGTTACAACCAAAAGTACGAAAAAAAAATTCAGATCCTCTATAATCACAAGTTCATCTACCAATTATACATTTATATTGATTTACATTTAACTATATACTAGTATATACCATTAATAAGTTACGTATTTCAAAATTCTATTATATTTGAACATAAGTGTAAAGTCTCTAAAATTAAATAACACAAGATGAAATAAATTTTGGAAACGAAAGAATCAGTAGGTATTGATTCAGTAAATCTTACAAAAACTTACATTTGATTAGATATAGTTGGTGGACTGGTTGGACTTACAGGTATAGTTGGTGCCACATAAAAAGAACGCCAAGGGGAAGCGGTGGGGGGGGGGGGGGGTGAGTTCGCGCATGTGTACACTCGCGCACGAAACTACTAGGCCTATTGTTTTATTTTCAAATGACTCTTGCCTCGTTGCCTCTGCGGTCCGTTTTATGCATTGTTTTAAATTATCAATAATATTATTATCGGCGATACGCTATTGGTCCGTCTGGGGCCCCGCGCCCCCGGCCCTCCCTCATACCACCAAATAGACCCAAAAATCGCCTACTGCGCAGCTTGACCCCCAGCGTTCTTTTTATTTGGCGCGAGGTATAATACTGGGTGTTTCGAAGAAGAAAAGACACATTTTAGGAGAAGTTTACGCTACTCGGACTTTATGACTGCATTTTTCTGCGTGGAATTCGGATCTTGTCCACGGGATCGTACTTACGGGATAAAAAAAAAACATTCAGATCAGTTCAGCCGTTCTTGCGTACTTGATTAGCAAACTTTCGCATCTATACTAATATTATAAAGCTGAAGAGTTTGTTTGTTTGTTTGTTTGAACGCGGTAAACTCAGGAACTGCTGGTTGGAATTGAAAAATTCTTTTTGTGTTGGATAGTCCATTTATCGGGGAAGGCTATAGGCTATATAACATCACGCTACGGCTAATAGGAGCGGAGCATAAATGAAAACTGTTACAAAAACGGGAAAAGGTATTTCTATTTCCTTTTTGAGAGCTTCCGCTGCGTGCGCTGCGAAAACGGTTTAAGTTACGCAAATATCATGTACTAGCTGACCCACGCAACTTCGTCTGCGTCACATAAATATAGCTTATAACCTTTCTCGATATATCGACTATCCGACATAAATTAAGCTAAATCGTAACAAACAAAAAATCTTATCTTTCTTCTTTATTATAATAGTTTAGATGGTTTAGATCAGCTTAGATTATATTAAAGTGTGAATTACTTTAGGTATCTCTTACTGTTAAATACATATACGATAACACTCTATACTTGTAAACATTATGATGCAGTAAATATTTTGAATTTGAATTTCCCGGAAAGAATCTCCCTACATTGCGACGCGCGAATTATTTTGCCGCGCGAATTTTTTTACATAGCGATATCTTCTAAGATATTTGTTTAAACTGTTTAGAGTAAAGGGCACAAATATTCTATATTAAATTTTCCTTCTAACAAACACATTTATTTAGATATAGATTAATACCATATGGGTTAAATAAGCTTCGCAAAAAATAATTATTTTTAACCTAACAGTTTAATAGAAAAAAAGGTTACAGTGAGTCAATCTTAAAAGATAGATATATGCTGTCGCGGACTTTTTTTTAGAAATTTTAAAGAGGAACAATTCCTCCATACATGATATTTGCGTAACTTAAACCGTTTTCGCAGCGCATGCAGCGGAAGCTCTCAAAAAGGAAATACCTTTTCCCGTTTTTGTAACATTTTTCATTTATGCTCCGCTCCTATTAGCCGTAGCGTGATGTTATGTAGCCTATAGCCTTCCTCGATAAATGGACTATCCAACACAAAAAGAATTTTAAAATTCCAATCCAGCAGTTCCTGAGTTTACCGCGTTCAAACAAACAAACAAACAAACAAACTCTTCAGCTTTATAATATTAGTATAGATGAAGGAATTGTTCCTCTTTAAAAGTTCTAAAAAAAAGTCCGCGACAGCATATATCTATCTTTTAAGATTGACTCACTGTAACCTTTTTTTACTGTTAAACTGTTAGGTTAAAAATAGCTATTTTTTGCGAAGCTTATTTAACCCAGGTATTAATCTATATCTAAATAAACGTGTTTGTTAGAACAGAAATTTAAACAGAAATTTGTGCCCTTTACTCTATACAGTTTAAACAAATATCTTAGATGATATCGCAATGTAAAAATATCCGCGCGGCAAAAAGAATTTGCGCGTCGCAATGTAGGTACGGGGGATTCTGGCTGGCCTCCGGGAAATATAAATTCAAAATATTTACTGCATCATAATGTTTACAAGTACAGAGTGTTCTAATATATTTAACAGTAAGAGATACCTATAGTAATTAACACTTTAATATAATCTAAGCTAATCTAAACCATCTAAACTATTTTAATAAAGAGGAAAGATAAGATTTTTTGTTTATTTATTGTTTTTTTTGTTACGATTTAGCTTAATTTATGTCGGATAAGCGATATATCGAGAAAGGTTATAGCTATATTTATGTGACGCAGACGAAGTTGCGCGGGTCAGCTAGTTTATAATAATATTAGTTAGATGTACGTTCCATCGGTGGTATTTCTAGGGATAAAATGGCATATTTTTACTATAACTAAAAGTGTGTCGATCCTTCTACCAAACAACCTGTATAATTATAATGTAGTATTGAGAGATTATAATCCTTAATTATTTTTAAAATACAATCTACACATGTAATCTACGATGTATAATTATATTATATTCCGATATATGTATTTGAAAAGCACATGATTAATTATATTTGATTTAAACAATAAACTAATGCCCGTTTTCACTAACTGGAGACTGAGCTGTTACTTATGTAAAAGAAATATTATATATTTCGATACGCCGCAGGGTAAAGCTCAATATTTTTCGACTAAGTATACTTGCAGGTTGCATATCATCATATTTCTAAAATCATCGAGGGACACCCTACTTGATCTGAAGAACCGTAGAAAATTTTAAAAAGAAAACTTTGAAGGTACTTAACGAGATTACACCTAACGATACGTAGATAAATATGACGTTAGTGAAAACGGTTTTTTTTATCATGAGTAATTGTAGATATGCAAAAAATCTATTTTTACTTAAGTTTTAATGCTTATTATTCGACCACGAGCCACAAACTTTAAAACACGGAATATTATGCTTATTATAAAAACTACGACTCTAGGACTAATAAAAGTACAAATAGATAAGTGACCTATTTAAGAGACTCATAACTTATAAAAGAGAGCATTTAAATTCTGTATTAAAGACAATTAGTACCATGTCTCAATGCGGTTCATCCTTTGTTGTCGCTTTAAGCGGTGCTTCCACGTGGAGTCGGGCTCGCGTTGGGGCTGCCGCTCTTGACTATTTCTATTTTTGAGTGCAGGCGGAAATGTAGTCGTGACTCCAACGAATATCCCGAATATTTTCTCCTGTAAATAAATAAAGAATGAGTTTAGTGACTTTGTCGACGTTGTCTTGACAGCATAATGTAGTTATTTTCTTTTAGAAAAGTACCTTCTTAATTATATATAACTGCCCCGCGTGATTGTCGGTTATCGCGACTGATGTCATTTCATTAGCACCAGTCATAAGACGTCTACTGCTGGACAAAGGCCTCCCATTGGACAAGTTGTCTGCTTGCATCTACCGATTATCCGCGACTCTCACGATACCGTCGGTCCACCTGGTGCGAGGCCTACCAACGCTGCGTTTGTCCGGTTTGTGGTCGCCACTCGAAAACCTTCCTTCCCCATCGGTTGCCGGTTCTTCGAGCGATGTGGCCTGCCCATTGCCACTACAACTTGCATATTCTGAGAACTATGTCAGTGAGTCAACGGTAACAAGTGCTTTCCAAAAGGTATTTTTAGATTTAGTTGGCCCACTAGATAAGGATTTAGAAGGTAACGTTTATATATTAAGTTTACAATGTGAGCTCAGTAAGTATATCGAAGCGTATCCATTACAGAGAAAAGATACGGTAAGTGTAGCTAGATCATTCGTAAACAACTTTATACTTAGGTATGGTTTACCTACAACCATCGCTACCGATCGAGGTACGGAATTTATGTCGGAAACAATGTCAGACTGTTTGTAAATTGCTGCAAATTAATAAAATAAATTCGACAGCATATCATCATCAGTCGATAAGTGCTTTAGAAAATACCCATAAGCATCTTGCAGCATTTTTACGTACTCAGTGTGACGGACATTCAGAAACAAAATATACACCGTATGAGTTAAACAACAACAAAATAAATTTTATTTCTTCAATTGTCCTTTCTCAGGCTCTAGCAAACGACCAAATTTTGTTTAAATCGGTTCAGTACTTTTGGCGAGAAAGCGAGACAGAAAGAGTTACTTTCGCATTTATAATATTAAAGTAAGTATTATAAAAAGATGGGCTGTGTAGAGGCATATAAGGCACTCTGTCATGTGTTTGTCAGTTTCATTTAAAAGCTTGATGGCTGGTATACTAACGGCGTGGTACTGAACGTATACAATGTTTGCAACCAACCTGGCATCCAGCAGCATTCGCAGAGCGCGGTCCCTGTCGCCAAGCTGATAGTGACACATCGCCATCTCAGCAACACTGTACGGAAGTAAGAATGTATCTTCCTTTATTTCGGTCTTTAGCCTGTAAATAAATAAAAATAATTATATACAAACGCGTTTAAAATATACTAGTGTGGATAACTGGCTGTGGCTATTGTCCGAATAGGTCACTTCCACTTCCACGGATTTGAACCCCAAGCATAAGGCTGCGGTACCACTGAGGCGGAGCGGAGACGAGCTGTATCGCGGTTCACCAATCACATGTCTTGAAATCCAAACAAGACAAGCATTTCAAGCCATGTGATTGGTGAATCGCAGTACATCTCGTCCCCGCTCTGCTCCTGCTCTGCTCTGCTCTGCAAGCGTGATATTGAGTACTTACTGCATCACACCCTCGAAGGTCTCGAGTGCTAACCGGGGCAGGTTCATGGCGGCCAGGCAGCATCCCTTAAGATAGCGCAATAACGCACGGTTGTCTCCTTCGTGCGCACCCATCCAAGCACGATTCTCGGTCTCCACGCGATCGGTCGTTGCTTCTATCAACTGTTTAAATCAAATGGAATGCGTTTATTATGCGAGCTCCACATTCGCGGCGTGATACCCGAGAAAGCCGCGAACGTGTAAGGCTTTCGGAACCTTTGACGCGGGTGCAAAATACCAATATACGTATAATATAACTAGCTGACCCACGCAACTTCGTCTGCGTCACATAAATATAGCTTATAACCTTTCTCTATACATCGACTATCCGACATAAATTAAGCTAAATCGTAACAAACAAAAAATCATATCTTTCTTCTTTATTAAAATAGTTTAGATGGTTTAGATTAGCTTCGAGAATTACTATAGGTATCTCTTACTGTTAAATACATATACGATAACACTCTGTACTTGTAAACATTATGATGCAGTAAATATTATGAATTTGAATTTCCCGGAAAGAATCTCCCTACATTGCGACGCGCGAATTATTTTGCCGCGCGGATATTTTTACATTGCGATATCTTCTAAGATATTTGTTTAAACTGTTTAGAGTAAAGGGCACAAATATTCTATATTAAATTTTCCTTCTAACAAACACATTTATTTAGATATAGATTAATACCTGGGTTAAATAAGCTTCGCAAAAAATAATTATTTTTAACCTAACAGTTTAATATTAAAAAAAGGTTACAGTGAGTCAATCTTAAAAGATAGATATATGCTTTCGCGGACTTTTTTTTAGAAATTTTAAAGAGGAACAATTCCTTCATACATGCTATTTGCGTAACTTAAACCGTTTTCGCAGCGCACGCAGCGGAAGCTCTCAAAAAGGAAATACCTTTTCCCGTTTTTGTAACATTTTTCATTTATGCTCCGCTCCTATATAGATAATTAAGAGGCTTGTGGGGCGCGAACCTCCCGTAAATGCAAACGCATCTAGACTCGCGAGCAGTGCTGCCAACTTGGGGGTTTCCCCCAATTTAGGGGGTAAATAAATCAATTGGGATTTTTTTTGTGATCAATGTTACATCAATAGATAATTATATTTTTTTAGGGCCATTTCAAGTAGTTGTTGTGATTTTAGGAGTTTTAACTTCCCCGAGGGCCTGCGGGTTGTTCGAAAGAGATACCGTGGCTTCGACACAAAGGGCTAAGAAGGAACATGGGTGCTTTTAGCCCGTAGAAGTCTGACACTCCCTACCGCTCTGCCCAGAGCGAAAGGAGTCATTTTATGATTCCCCCCCCAAAAAGGGTTTTTTTTAACTTAAGGTTGATGTTCCAGGGTAGGTTCCGGAATGACTTTGACCTTGTTTAAAAAAGTCATTTTTACACCTTTATGAGCTCGGAGGGTTGTATTAATGATTTTGGTGATTATAATTCTGTAACTACATACGTCTTACAGCCGCGAATCAAATGTTCATCAACATACAACCTATCACTTGCCTGCAAATTGCAAAAAACTTAAGAAAATTTGAATTTCGCGGGCTGGTTGGAGGATTCACCTTAAGGTGAAACCTCCAGGGTAGAACGCGAAATTCAAATTTTCTTACGTTTTTTTGTAATTTGGAGGTCGGGTCTCAATCGAGTTCGTGACTAATTTACCATAGAGGGCCGAAAACAAAGAGGATTTGAAAGGATTGGGGGAATCTTTTGTCAAAGGCCAAGTGGTAAGTTACCTTAAGAACTTTCTGCATGCCTCGCTCGTTCTTGGCGAGGATGTGAAACATGTTCCAGAGACACAGCAGCTCAATGGTGGGCAGCAGCAGTCGGCGGCCCTGCGCCACGTAGCGACCACACCGCTTGATCACGAACTTCTCCATCGGCAGCGACTTGCCTGCGATACGCTGCTTGTAGTACGACGCGTTTCTGCATACGGTGGGATTGCTCGCATTAACAAACCATAACTAGATATAATGTCGAACATATGCCCTGCGTCGTTAAATAGGTGTTTAAAAATTTAATAAGTGGCACTAGGTAAATCTCTCTCTCTCGCCAGATTGTGGAGCAGTAGCTATTGTGAAATTAAAAGTCATGAAGAAAACCCCATACTGACTGAGGCATCTTATTAAGATCACCCAGTATGTAGTAGAATATAAGTACTAACAGACTTGGCTGAGTTGTACCAAAGTAGTAGTTAAAGTTAAAGTTTGTGTCAAATGACACATCAAACAAACATCGAAACTTCAGTTATAGTATCGGTTATGCCAACAATGAGTTGCGCCATTTAACAAATAGTTAAATGACGTCATAACTTTAACCGTAACTGCAACCGCTCACTTTCCGCTGGTTAGTGTTAAATTGTCTGTCAATTGTCAAACGCGTTGAATATAACCTTTAGACATCATGTCCCTGCTCCAAGAAATACTCGCAGAAACCAGTTCTGATGACGAAAGCGATGAAAATAAAAGTGTGATTACCTAGAGCCGATCGTTTTTCCACATGGAACGACGAATGTTTCTTGCCAAGATTTCGAGTCTCTAAAAACGTAGATTGGTGGCTGACTTTACGATTGCATTGCTTAAGGCGTAACAAGGATATTCATCGTAGGTAATTGTTCAACCAAAAAATAATACGCGCTTTTTCTATAAAAAGCAATAAATATAATATGTAGGTACTTACTTTGTCTGAATGTTTGCAAAAAAAATTTTGTCCATGTTTTTATTTTCTCATAAATATAGCTCACCGGAATTCAAAAAAAATCGTTTTATTTAACAGACGCCGAACACTTCACTTGAATAGTGACACTTCGTGATAAATTAAATGAAGTGTCACTATTGATACCACTAGAAACGAGTTTTTACGGTTTTGTTTATTATTGCCATATTTGAACATGTTACCCGCATCGAATTGGGGTAAATCACGCCTCACTTCTTACAACCCCTTTAACTTTAACAAAGCTAATGAATTCGCTGGTGCAACACATTTTGCAATACCCCTTAAAGTACTGTTAAAGACACAAACCTTAACTTTAACTACTTATTTGGTACAACTCAGCCTTATGTTAAATTGTTAACTACATGCGATGGTGAAATTTACCTTGCAACTTGTCAAAAATAATAATACTTCTAAATGTGTGACTGTGAGTTCGTTCCATTTCAGCCGAAGGTACTTTTACTGTCCAATGATGGACGTAGCCGAAGCCTCGGCCGGACACTAAAAACTAAACTCGGGTCTATTATTCTAGTTGTGTGAGAGCGTCTTTTATTGAACTTTGGAATTAAGACGCCGCCTTGCATCCACCCACCTCATCAGATCGGTGCACTGCCGTTTCTCCAAGGTCGAGATGTCATCCAGCTCCAACAACATTGCCGCTCGGGCGTATGAGTAAATAGTCCTGGACCATGAGCTCTCTTCGATCAGTTTATTTGCGTACGAAGCTGATTCGCGCCAGTTCATCTTTAAACTGAAACCAATCAAACAAATATGGTACGCTTGCGGTATGTTAAATAGCCTGGCCATAGTGGCCATGGCCTGGTAAAGGCCTTCTGCTTCCGGTTCATAACTTGTGGATTGGATGCGGTGAGACTCTTGCCATCATTTTTTTTTCCAATCACGTTGATTCCGTAGTAAACATAGCAATTTAATTTAAGCTCAGTAATTTTATGTCAATATTATTGTATGTATTGAAAAATAATTTCAAATTAGTTAGTCCAGGTACCTACCAAATTATAAAAGAAAACGCAGGATTGGCATAAAGAAGAAGGGGCGAAACGTCCCTACCCTTGTAACACTTTCTACTATATATCAAATGAAAGAGCGTAAAAAGTAAATTATTTTATTGTATGACAGTAAATGTGTGAATAATGGGGGAAAAAAGTTATTCACCGATAAAGAAAGAAAAATATTTTTTTTTTTTCATCGAACATACTTGAGTGGTGTCTATTCATAGGTATTTTAAAATGAAACTGAGGTTTCTAAAACCATTTTTTCTCAAAGTCAGTCGTTTGAAAGATAGACACTTCCAAAGTGCTAAAAGGTGTCCCCAACCCCTCTAACTTTTAAACTAAGAGAGTGAAAAATCTAATAAAAATAAACTCTTTTGCAAAAAAAAACGGGCACTTCATATTTTTTTCTCTACTTCAATGAAGAAGGACAAGTAAGAGGTTTTATTAATTTGACGATGTATTGGCATGTTATTTGAAGAATCCTGGCATGATTCTGTACGTTCCAAATTTAAATTTTGAAATTAACAAAAGGAAAATAATGATTATTGTAGATTATTGTAAAATTGCTTTACTAATGGCGCGAATTGCTGAAACGATTTTATTACTGATTACTAAAATTTTAAAACTTTTTGGATATTTTCTGCAAATTAAACAATTTTATCTTTCATTTTACATTAAATACCACTTTTTGACATGAGTGTTAAAGCGATAAGGGCCGGCAAAATTATAGCCCTACTTGAAGAAGGTTGTTCGCAAACTTACGTGTCTCAGCGGCTAAATGTGAGTCGTTCAACTGTGCAGAGGACTTGGCAACGGTATCAAGAGACCGGTTCGGTCAAAAGAAGACCCGGTTCGGGAAGAAAACGACGCACAGAACCAAGAGATGACCGCTTTTTGGTGAGTCAGGCCTTGCGGAATCGTAAGGCGTCAAGTGTGGACCTGAAGAAGAGCCTTGAAAAAGTAAGAGGAGTAGAAGTTAGCTTGTGGACCGTCAGGAGGAGGCTTTTGGCTGCCAATATCAGGAGTTACCGCCCGGCTCGGGGACCTAAATTACTCCGTGAGCACCGTGTTGCTCGACTTCAGTTTGCTCGAAACTGTGCTTCATGGACTCTGGAGGACTGGAATAAAGTATTGTTTTCTGATGAAGCTAGAATCTCTTTGTGTGGAGAGGACCGACGCCGGCGAGTGCTACGAAGACCACGGGAACGCTATGCGGAAGTGTGTTTCGAAGAAATCACTCCTTATGGTGGAGGCTCCGTTATGTTTTGGGCAGCAATTAATTCGACGGGGCGTACGGAGTTAGTTCTCATAGAAAATGGAACATTAAATGCACACCGGTACATAATGGAAGTCCTAATTCCATATGCACAACCCGCATTGACTGCACTTGGGGAAGATTCCATTTTTATGGACGACAATGCTCGCCCGCACCGTTCTGGCGACGTGGAAGCGTACATGCAAGAAGTTGGGATCCGTCGTTTAGATTGGCCAGCTCGAAGTCCTGACCTCAATCCAATTGAGCATGTCTGAGATGTTCTAAAGAGACGGGTAAGATCAGTGCAATATGCTCCACAAAACATCAGGGAGCTAAAAAGAGTCATTGCAGAAGAGTGGGAACGTATTCCTCAAAACGTCATTAAAAACATCGTGGAAAGCATGCCCAGAAGGATTCAAGCTGTGATTTTGGCAAGAGGAGGTCACACTCGTTATTAGGTTATTACATTTGTAACTTTATTTAATTAAACAAAGTAAAAAAATCTTCTTGTCTTTATTGCCGACCACTTCTTATTGTTTGGCCGTGTACATCGGTTTTAAAGAATTCATAGATTTTTTTTTTAATTGCCACAGTTCACTTCACGCGTATTAATTTACACGATTATAAGTATACAGACTACGTCAAACAATTAAATTTCATTGAATTAACTCAAATCGACCTTAGAACGTAAATTTCCTAAGGTGCCCGTTTTTTTTGCAAAGGAGTGTATATGCTCTAGATCGCAATGAAAACTTACAACCAAAATTAGTTTGAACGAGATATAATTAGCAGTTTTTGAGACATAGCACATTCAAAAAACCCCAAATATAACTTTGTCATTCATACAAACACTATGAAAAACAAACTTATCACAAAATGTGTATTTCTGTTTCCGCTTTAACAACAAATAATACAAATTAAAGGGGATGACCCTACGTCGATGGTACGGAACATTTTTTAGATAACCCAGATTTTAGTCAGACTTGTACTGACTGTGTGTATATTCCTTCTGTATGTATGTATATATATGTTCCTTCTTAGCCCTTTATGTCGAGGCCGCTCTATCTCTTTCGAACAACCCGCAGCCTCGACGGGCGTCGGCCCTTGCGAGCCCCTTCCATATCGCTGACATCTCTATGAGGCGCGCGTGGAACACGAACTCGACGTCAACACGCCTGTCGTCGTCATAAGACGGGCGGGCGGCGAGCTAGCCCATTACTCACCGTCCTCAGGTCCGCGTCTATGGTGGTCGGAAGCCATCACGTGGCCCCCGACGCCCGGAACGTCTCGCGCGGCGGCTACGACGAGAGGTTCTCTCTCTCTCACGTTCCACCACCTCCTTCGCTAGAATATGACTGCTTTGCAGAAGTAGGTGACGGCGTCCCATTCCCTCTCGCAAACATGGGTTGCACCAGGGCCGGACGCGAGAGGTCACCGCCGCCGATCGCCGCTACGAGATCACGGCGGGGCTCCGCCCAAGCGGGGCAGACCTCTACGTTGTGCACCACCGTATCCATCAGCCGATCCTCGCAATAGTAGCATTCAGGTGTTTCCACCCGCCTGATTCGGTGCAGGTACCTCCCGAAACAACCGTCTCCACTGAGGAGGGCGCCCGTGGTACCTATTCAGTCACTCCTCAAAGAGGAGACTTACAGCCGCTATCGTGGCGTGCCCTATGGTACGGAACCCTTCACGTGCGAGTCCGACTTGGCATGGTTTTTATCCAATTCATTTTTTTCCAATTATTCACACGGTTACTGTGTGAATAATTGGGGATTTTTTTTTAATTTTTTTTACTAGCGACCCGCCCCGGCTACGCAAGTACGCACGGGTGCAATGTGATACATATAAACCTTCCTCTTGAATCACTCTGTCTATTGCTGAAAACTGCCCCAAGCTAACTACCCTCTGTGTTAGGATTGAACGAGATATAAGTTTTTTTTTATACGTGCCACGATAAAATGCACCCTCTCAGCAACACGGACCCGTCGATTCTGATTTCTTAGTCAGTCATTCTTGAACTTTGGTTTAGACATACTTCTATGGTGTATACACCATAGAATGGGGAGGAAAACTGCCTTTTTATCCCGCTAGGTGGCGTCTAGGCAACCGTACCTTGCTTTGACATAAGAACTGTCAAATCCTATACATTTTTTTGTAAACAAGACCAAACTTCTCGTTTTTTTTAACAAGAATGCCTCAAAGCAGTGCCTTAGATTGTAAAAACCGGGGAGTTCATCTGTTCCACAAAGACTTAAAACGCAGAAAGCAATGGGAAAGCGCTTTGCGGATTAAAAACTTCAGGGCAAGTGATACAGCAAGGTTATGTAGTTTGCACTTCAGAGAAAGTGATTATTTCGGAAGAAGTAAATACACAGCTAAATTAAATGTGACTTATTTATTCTCCAAATACATGTATAAATATTTACACCATAGTCATTCTTACACTTAACTGAAATTTTACTTAATGAACCTTTAACAAAGTTCCTGAAAAAAACAGCTATACCATCTATATTCTGCTTCACCAAGACTAAAACTTTCTTCATGCTAGCTTTGCAGAGTCCACGCAAATATGTGTAGGTGCCGTCGTCAGCGAAAAGAGCAGTGACAAGGTGCCGGGACTCATAAAGAACTTTGCCTTTTGTTTGGGTTTGGAATATGTAAAGGAACTAAACAAATATTAATCTATCTAAACAAATATAATAACAGAACAATCAACTAGTTTAAAGTACAGTCCTACATACCTTTGAAAATATTCTTGGATTTCGTACTGACTTAAGTTTGGAATAGGTGAATCAGCATTGATGTCTTTGAAAGTTTCAGAAGGCGGACATACACATGAACTGTCTTCTTCAAGATCAAAGTGGACTCCAAAATTTTGATTTCGATCGTATGCCTCCAACCAAGAGGAAGAAAAAAATATAAGTTTGTTTTAACGTAAAAAAAGAAGAAATATGAAAGATAACCTCAAATACTTAAAATGCCCACCTTTCAATCAAATCGGCCGTTTTCCCAGCAGTCGACGCATTTCTTCGTCGAAGCTCAGTTCGAGGTTCTCGTAAAGATAACAGCGAGTACATTTTATAAGGTAAATCACAAATTAAACACAGAAAATCGCAACCACACACTTGTTAAAAGATGTAAACAAGGTACAGTCGCTCGCAGCGCCATCTGTTCCTACCTTTTAGTGTGGCTCCCCATTCATTTTCTCAATTCAATTCTTCTATTATTCACACGGTTCAGTAACCGTGTGAATAATTGAAAAAAAAAAATTGTGTAAAAAAACTTGCTAAGTGTGAGTCGGACTCGCACATGAAAGGTTCTGTACCATCGTAGTAGGGAAGTCCCCTTTAATTTGTATTATTTGTTGTTAAAGCGGCAACAGAAATACACATTTTGTGATAAGTTTGTTTTTCATAGTGTTTGTATGAATGACAAAGTTATATTTGCGGTTTGTTAAATATGCTATATCTCAAAAACTGCTAAGTATATCTCGTTCAAACTATTTTGGTTGTGAGTTTTCTCTTAGTTTAAAAGTTAGAGGGGGTGGGGACACATTTTTGCACTTTGGAAGCGTCTATCTTTCAAACGATTGACTTTGAGAAGAAATTAAAAACCTCAGTGTCATTTTAAAAGACCTATCAATAGACACCACACTCAAGCAGGTTCTAAAAAAAAAATTTAAAAAATATTACTGTCATACAATAAAATGATGTACTTTTTACGCTCTTTCATCACTACATAGTATAAAACTAAGTCGCTTTCTCTGTACCTATGTCCCTTTGTATGCTTAAATCTTTAAAACTACGCAACGGATTTTGATGCGGTTTTTTTTAATAGATAGAGTGATTCAAGAGGAAGGTTTATATGTATAATATACTTAAATCAGCATTGCACCCGTGCGAAGCCGGGGCGGGTCGCTAGTTTGATATATAGGAGAAAGTTTTACAAGGGAAGGGACGGGGTCTATACAAATATGCCCCTTCTTCTTTAACAACCTGTTCAAAATAGCTAACACAAAAACTCATAGGTTTGGAGTGGTGTTTGTTTGCTCACCTGTTCACCCACATGATCTCCCAGTAGCATACGTGATGGAACTGATGCCATTGCTTCTGACTGGTAACGGCACGGTTGTACGTGGTGATAGCAGTATCGAACTGTCCCCGTAATAGCTCGAGGCGGCCTTTGAACATTAGAAACCAAACGCTCTCGGGATATATCTGGAAAATTGTAATGTAAGAATAAAGTTAATAGCTGAAGGGTAGTTAACAAAAAAATCAACAAACAATGCAGACAGACGATACAGAGCTTTGAAAACTTGTGTGACGTCTTATTCTAAGACATTAGTATACACACACAACTCCCCATTCAAATTTTTGACGCGTTTTATCTTCGTCAATTTTTATTGAATTGATAAAACAAAAAAAGTCTAATTTGAAAAACGAATAATGTCATCGTGTTTAGCTAGCTAGCTAGGAGTTAATTATGAAAATGTGAAAGAATACTACGAAAATGACTGTATCGAGCTCTCTACCGCCTGAGTCCGGCCTCGTTTCATGTTTTGGCCTTTACTATCGTATTACGTGTAGCAAAAGGTACATTTCATCCAAAGACACATGGTGCGCCAAACGTGCACGTTCTGACTGTATAGGGTGATGTATTTTTTACTGTATCAAGCTCTCTGCCTCCTGAATGTGATCTGATTTCAAGTTGTAGTCTTTACTAACATAATAAACATACCAAGAGCTGTATTTAGTGCTGAGACACATGGTGCGCCAAACGTGCACCTTCTGACATATAGGGTGATGTATCGGGGAGGTTGAACATAGGCATTACCGAGAAAAAAAGTCTAATTTTGTTTTGTTAAAAATATATATAACGAAGGTAGCTCTAGTATTTCGGGTACATCGTTGCCAGAGTCCAAGTTCGGCATGGCGGAGGTACGAAATAATAGTCTCAACACTGATTACAACCGCCTGTTTATTTACCTCCGATAACAAATTAACAAAATCTCAAACGATCAAGCCGATGGAAATGGATTAAAGTACGGAAACGCGGTCAGTTCGATACAGGCGGGCAGAACAACCGTTCGCGCTCGTGTCTCACCAAAAAGTCCCATGCTTCAAGTCAAATGCGCCCAATGTCAACGTCAACTGACCACTGACAACTGACATTTGACATATCACAACTGACAGCTGTCAAACCAGACCTGCCACGCTCTGTATCGACCTCACCCAAGCTCACTGCTTGACGTTTCCGAAAAAACGATGATAGATGGCGTTATTCTAAATTGTCAACTCTAAATATTGTGCCTCGGTGTTGAATCTGCGACACGGCCATCTTGACATTTCACACGTCCTCGTGTGAGGTATCTGCACTATCTGCAACAAGAATTCACGGAAAGTAAATCGTCCCTTACTCCGCCTCCCTGACCAAGACGTCGGAGTATTAACACACACACACAATTCAAAACAAAATTTTGATCCATATTCTCATCAAATCTCATAAAGAAAATTCAACATTGAAATCAACATTCTTCAAGAATCATCAACTTTCGACCAAATCGAGTATCCGATCAAATCCAGTATGTAATGCTCTGCTCGGTACCCAGCTTCGTTACATACAACACACACAGCTTCCAATAGGCAACCATGGGACCTCCATTCGGTACCCAACCTCAACACATCTCATTGCCTCCATCCGGCAACCATGGGACCTCCATCCGGTACCCAACATCAACTCAACACATTGCCTTTATTTAGCCCCTTTAGCTACATTGCCATGCTGGACGTTGGTCACAGCCCTCAAGTAAACACTTACACGCGTGCAGCAACGAACAGCATTGCAATGTATGCAATCTGAGTCACTTGCATACTACATTTGCATAAGCATCAAAACAATCGACCTCCATCCGGTTATATACACAACAGGCAACCTCTATCCGGTCACCTCCACATGTAACCTCCATCCGGTTACATGCACATCACCATTAAGATAATCATTTCGAGCCTTTATCAAAATAATTCTTAAAGTAGGGTTGTTCAACATGTTACTTTATTTTTCCTATAACGTTACAGGTTATAAGAAAACTCTTACTATGCTAGGTACTTTAAATGTTAAGTTGGCCACTTGGTATTCAACTAGTCTGGTTGTAATATGGGATCTAGAAATCACTAGAAAACAAAGATGAATATGCTGTCAATAGATTCAATTAATTGGGAACGAAATTCTAACGAGACATCTGTATCAACTGTATTGAAATCAATTTGAAAATTAGAAGCATATTTGAGCTTATTTGAAACATCACAACATAACCTAACGACCTTTTCAAGACACAAAGAACACTATCACACCTCATACTAACGTTAAATCCTTGTTGTAAAATCTCAAGGCCAATTAAAATATCATTTTTAAAACAACTATCTGGTACAACATAAAACAAAATTTTTAATCGTAAATCACAACCTCAGAAAATACTTGTAAGGTACAGACTATCATGACCCATCCCGGGTCAATTAACAATGTTGTTTACACGCTTGCCACTGAACTGTGACGAAACATTCATTTTTGATCAGAGAGCATTCGGCACCAGAAACATAATAAAATGGGTACGACTCACCAGATTCATCGGCACACTGCTGGGATTTCTCACATAGCAAACTTCAACGCGTCGCTCGCTATGTGCCACTGCTGCAGGCACTATCCCGCAGCTGCTTGGTCCGCCTGCCGCGCCACCGCGCCGCGCTGTTGCTTGCCTCCTTGATATTCTTCCCAGGGCAGTTGGATGTGTAACATTTGGGTCCAGTGTATGGCTCACTAAGGCGGTTCCTCTTCACACCAGGGTCTTCACGATCGTCATCACCCTACGGGTCGCTCCAGATTATAAACAGCTCCTTAAAATCGCTCCATTTCATCCCAGGACAAGATATGGACGACAGCCATGACGAAACTTCTCCCATGAGTCTCGTGGAATTTGCTGCGTCCCTTGCAGGCGCGCCACAGCGCCGGTCGCACGGCGCTGCTGTCTTCACAGCACCCCGGCGGTCCATCCCCACCAGGTGAGACCCCCGGTTACCCGGAGGAGGCCCAGCGGAGAACGACCAGCGACGGAGGTGCCGACTTACGACGCACCTACAGTGGATGTGTGGCTCCCGTCCGTCCCGTTTCTCCCATGAGTGCGCGGTTCAAGGCAATCATCATCGATGCACCTTGACTATTCGGATCGATAACATACATGTCGGCTGTTGCCAACCAAGCACGCGGGACAATATTCCGTTTTTCAGGGTCAAAATGCGGTAGACGAATATCCGTACTCGCAAAAGGTGTTTTCATTGCTTGCACAATAGTCATAAAGTTTTTGTTTAGCTGCTCGAACAGAAAACACCACATTTCCGTTTCTATGTCACTTTCAGACGCACGCACATTGTCTTTACACTTTTCCGGCCTAGCACTGTCACTTACACTATGTAGGCGTTAGAGTTACATACCACTTCTGATAACGAAGGTAGCTCAACTATTTCGGGTCCATCGTTCTCAGAGTCCAAGTTCGGCATGGTGGAGGTATGAAATAATAGTCTCAACACTGATTACAACCGCCTATTTATTCACTTCCGATAACAAATTAACAAAATCTCAAACGATCAAGCCGATGGAAATGGATTAAAGTACGGAAACGCGGTAAGTTCGATACAGGCGGGCAGAACAACCGTTCGCGCTCGTGTCTCACCAAAAAGTCCCATGCCTCAAGTCAAATGCGCCCAATGTCAACGTCAACCGACCACTACTGACAACTGACATTTGATATATCACAACTGACAGCTGTCAAACCAGACCTGCCACGACCTCACCCAAGCTCACTGCTTGACGTTTCCGAAAAAACGATGATAGATGGCGTTATTCTAAATTGTCAACTCTAAATATTGTGCCTCGGTGTCGAATCTGCGACATATAAATCAACCTGTATATCAGAAGGTGCACTTTTGGCGCACTACGTGTCTTAGCATTAAATGTACCTTTTGCTATGCGTAATACGATAGTCAATCCCAAACTTGAAACGAGGCCGAAATCACTCGTCAGAGAGCTCGATACAGTCATTTTGATAGTAAAATTTCACATATTCTTAATTAACTCCTGAAATACGAGAGTTAGAAAAAAATTCGTCAGTACAAGTTTTGAAGGTATTTGATAGCTAAACACGATGGCATTATTCGTTTTTCAAAATTAGACATTTTTCCTCCGAAATGCCTAAGTCCAACTTCTCCCATACACTCATTCCACTGTGCGTCACTGTGATTTTTACCATATCTACCAGATCTAGACCATACCTAGGAACCCTCCAAACATCATTTCTCACAGCTGTTTTTTTTTAATACTAGTTTTTCAGGTGATAACTTTACTTAAATTACCACAGAGTGCAACATTGAGTTTCACAGTAAAATGATTTGGACCAAAAGTTTGGGCCCAATTTAATGGAATCAAAATTGTTAAAAATAAGGTCTAGTAACACCTATTTCAAGGCGTGCACCCAACTACCAATCACCCTGTATAAGTAGCTGACCGTATTTATCGTAACTGTACTATAAATATAATAAAAGTAGCTGATGCTCGCGGCTTCGCCCGCGTGGATGTCGGTCAAATTATATAGAATAGAATATGTATTTATTCGCTAATGGACAGCAGCAACACAAAAGAGCAGCACATATACAAACAAATAACAACAAACAGCTTAACAATTAATTAAACAGCTCAACTGCGCTGAGCATGCCCATAACGAAAGGGTAGCCAACTCAGCATATGCTGGGTGTAAAACACTCAGCGCTGGTTTTCAGTAGGCCCCCCGCAGTGACACACGGATGAGGGTAGTAGGTAGTAAATAAATAATTTTATTCTATTAAATGGGCATTTCTAAGTGTGTAATAAATAAATACTATAAAATAAATATTTTCTCACAGAGAATAACATAGTTATATTAGTAGTAAGAACACAAAGATACCTGCTAAATAAATAAGTACTTATCCGAAAACGAAACACAGTTTATTCATTATTGACATGACGCACTTCGGGCCGGCCGATGCAGCATCGACCTAAGCATTTTTAAATTGCAATACCACAATGACATTTCAGTGAGAGTGCGACTATTGCCTAGATAATATTATTTTATTGAGCTAAAAAAACGAAACAAATGATTCCGAGAAAGTGTATAGTGCCGGTAGACTAATAATGCTGATCATTGAGTTCAAAAACAAAATTAGTTACTAAAACCTTCCTCGAGAACTACTCTATCCATTGGTGAAAACAGCATGAAAATAGGTGCAATAGTTTTTGAGTTTATCGCAAACAGACAGACAGACGCGATGGAGGATTTTATTTTATAATATGTAGTGATATTGATATGAAAACTCATAGCAGTGCCAACCTCCAGCTCCTTTTGTAAAATCTTCTCGCAAATAAGCAGGTTCATAGGAGCACCGATGAAGTGGCATATGACGAGGTGGTACCCCAGCAGCGTCAGGTCGCAGAGCACGGAGCGCATGCCGGGCGCGAGCGAAGCTGCCTCCAGCTCTGCCAGACCAACACTCTGAAACATATCAAATGTACCTTTGATTACACATTTTTACACTTCCGTACCTCATACGTCAACAAGTAATTAAATTAAAAATTTAAAAACCCCCAACTCAATAAAGATAAAACATTGGTTCTCCACTTTTGCTCCCTTTAAATCAAAGTTTGACCAAGTTTAAAGGGAGTACAAGTCAAAAACAATTTTCAAGCTTTTTTGTTTTAATTTCATTAGTTTAAGTATATTCCTCATTCCCTTTCAATATAGTGACCATTATTCTACAAATCAATCCCTTTAATTTTTTTGCTACCAATACTGAGGGAGTTGTAAAAACAAACGTAATTCGTCATTTTGTGATGGCGGCCATCTTGGATTTGTTATTTGTTTTAGTGCATAGTATTCTACTAATCAAGCCCTTTCATTTGATACCCATATTGATGGAATTGTAAAAAATATGTAATCCGCCATTTTGTGATGGCGGCCATTTTGGATTTGAAATTTCTTATAGTGTCTTTATAGTATTCTCCCAATCAAGCCCTTTCATTTGATACCAATACTGAGGGAGTTGTAAAAACAAACGTAATTCGTCATTTTGTGATGGCGGCTATCTTGGATTTGTTATTTGTTTTAGTGCATAGTATTCTACTAATCAAGCCCTTTCATTTGATACCCATATTGATGGAATTGTAAAAAATATGTAATCCGCCATTTTGTGATGGCGGCCATTTTGGATTTGAAATTTCCTAGGGTGTCTTTATAGTATTCTCCCAATCAAGCCCTTTCATTTGATACCCATATTGATGGAGTTGTGAAAAAATAATATGTTAATCGCCATTTTGTGGTGGCGCCCACTTGGATTTGAAATTTGTTATAGTGTATAGTATTCTACTAATCAAGCCCTTTCATTTGATACCCATATTGATAGGAGTTGTGAACAAATATGTACTCCGCCATTTTCAGGCGGCGGCCATCTTGGATCGATGTTTTTCAAACATAGCTAAGAACACTCTCGACTAATTCACCTTTCAAACAAAAAAAACTAAATCAAAATCGGATCATGCGTTCGGGAGCTACGATGCCACAGACAGATACACAGATACACAGACACGTCAAACTTATAACACCCCGTCGTTTTTGCGTCGGGGGTTAAAAATGGGACCCTTATAGGATTACTTTGTTGTGCTTCTGTCAAGACGACTGTCAAATATCTACAAATGACCGCCGCGCCGGGACCAACTGTTTAACGTGCTTTCCGAGGCACGGAAGAAACTTGGTATGAAATGGAGCTCTGCGTCAACTACTGGTAGATCGGCCTCGTGCGGATGTGTGACATGGTACATAATGACCTAATTGGTATTATATGGTGAATGTTTGGCAGTGCGTACGCAGGCAAGGCGCGGCGACGCGTAGGGTTGGGAGGGGAGCGAGACAACATAATATTATATTTATTTGACTGGCCTGTTGGTCTAGTGGTTAGTGACCCTAACTGCTATGCCGGAGGTCGTGGGTTCGATTCCCACCCAGGACAAATGTTTGTGTGATGAGCACGATCATTTGTTCTGTGTCTGGGTGTAATTTATCTATAATATGTATGTATTTAGAAATATATAAGTATGTTTATCAGTTGTCTAGTACCCATAACACAAGCTCTGCTTAGCTTGGGACTAGATGGCGTTGTGTGATAGTTGTGAAATATTATTATAATTTAGGTTTGTTCTTTGATTGTAAAGATTATTGTGATTTATATTATGTTTAGTTCTAAATTGTAATAAAGATGTTTGTTTTATTATCTATCTAGGTATGTGGGTAACATACGTTAATTTTAATACCCGTCTTGCTTGACATTCGTACGTTTTTGTTTCATGGGTTACCAC
The DNA here is from genome assembly GCA_949775195.1 of Diarsia dahlii. Taxonomy (NCBI): domain Eukaryota; kingdom Metazoa; phylum Arthropoda; class Insecta; order Lepidoptera; family Noctuidae; genus Diarsia; species Diarsia dahlii. Next base: position 13,603,269 of record OX459189.1, read on the forward strand.
TGAAAACCAGCGCTGTGCTGTGGGTCCCCACACAGCACCATGCTGAGTGGTAACCTATTTGTCGCAGTTGTTTTCATTATCTTTTATTTTATGTAAACTCAAACTTTTGTTTTTTCTTTTTGTACCTATTTTTATTTTATTTTTTTAATTGTAAGTTGTGTTTACTGCTTTTTTATATTACCATATTTCTGCGACAATAAATATTTTTGTTTCTTTCTTCTCTTTCTTTCTAATTATTAATGTTTAATAAAAATAAAGTCGAATTTGGTTCCTGTCTGTGATAATGAGCCGTTCGATTTTTATGTATTTTTTTATCAAGTAGGTAGTAGTTGTTTATGTTCGGTACATAAACAACCGATAAATTATCTGTTCTTAAATTAATAAAGGACGTCTTCATGTGCTTTGCGAGACATGGAAGAATATCGGTATGTGGTCACCTTTCTACGGACCAACCCAGGGCAGAGCGGCTTAGCTTGAAGATCGACCCAAACGGTTGATATTATATGGCTAGGTCAAGTGCCAAGGTCGTCTGCTCTAAGCTACTGGTAGTAAGAACATTAAAAATAGATTATTCCATTCGAAAACACATTATGATACTTTTATACTACTACTACTATTAAAATATTGTGTTTTTCGCCTTCCTAACAACATGTTTAAGTCCAATCCAAATTACCTAATAATATTTTGGAATGTACCTGATATTTATTTTTTATTGGGTTTTGCCATACTCACTTCTGTATTGGATCTTGTGTGGCTTATAAATCTGGCAAGCCTTTTTCTCTCTCTTTAAACTTTGTTTTAGGTTCTCAATAATTGTACAGATAGTGTGTTTTATCGAACGTTTTTTTTTTTTCATAAAAAGTACTTCCATAAACACATTGAATATACAATGATATTGCGCCAAAAATAATAATAAAACCCCTGGTGTCTAACTATTAATAATCGTTAAACATAATTACATTAGAGGTGACACGGAAAGCCCTTGGAGTGGTTTTTAATTGTACGTCTTTTCAAGCAAATTTCACGGTTCAGTCATGACAAACGGTTTACTCCTACACTTATAAAAGGCCACTCACTGTCAATCATACATGTTATGTAATAACTGCTTTAGACCTGTTATTTAATTTGTGTCATTATTAAATAAGTGGCCATTTCTTGAGGAAGACTGTGATTACAATTTTGTTGATATTTGAATATTAGTTAATACAGGTGCCACAGAAACTCCTGTTGCCGGGGACCTCGCAACAGTTGCAGTCGCAGCCTACCTTACGAGTCATGTGGCCTGAAGGGCTGAAGTAGGTAGTCAAATCAAACCAGGCAAAAGCACTGTTTTATTTAACCTTTCTTATTTTCGTATGTTCATTATTTTAATCGATATTTAGCTATTTCTTGTTTCGACACCGCTGCACCGTAATCATTTCGAACGGTATTAAGTATAAGTATTTCACACACTTTGATAATGTTCTTTTTTGACTAAAAATATTGTTGACATGTTGTTTTGATCTTTTTAATATTCAGATGAAATATGCCAGAGTTTAGCCTTGCAAAATTTTATCGAAACCGCTTTAACTATACATGTACCTAGTAGGTTAGGTTATTTTTAAAGTTATTAACGTAGGTAGGTTTTTATAAAGTTATAAAGTACTGCAACGTGTTTTGGCTAGATATTTGTGGCATGTTAGGTTATATAATGAAGACCCAGCTTATTACATGATAAAAACAAAACATGCTACGCTACACAACAACCTACAATCAATTTCGCAGAGATTTGTTATTGCAGTACTCATGGAGTTATTATAATATTGAAATTAGTATTAAAAATGGAATTGACAGATATTTGACTAGCCTACATTGCTAATGTTGGTTCCGGATCTTCGTAGTTTTGGCTGTGGTGGGGTGGGTGATTTTAATTAAAACTCACACACGATTTAAAAAGAATGCGTGAGTGAAAGGTATCTCATACATAACAGTATTATCCAAATAAAAGTTGGTAAAATAAATAACAAGGTTTGACTCTATCATCATCTGCTTAGCCTTTCCGAACTACTGGAAGCCAACACCTTTTATTTTTTGGAGTGTGGGAAATCATCATAATTATGACTCCTCCCCAGGGTTGGCATGTTTAAAACAAGTTGTTTAAAACCTGTGTTTTAAACAGTGTTTAAAACAGTTTCAAATAAAACATAGTTTTTTATTAGGTGTTTGAAAACATTGTTTAATTGCAAAAATAAATGAATACTAAGTAGTTATTTTTTTCCTTATTTCCTTTATTTAATCAACTTTAAACAATTTTTATAAAATAATTAAAGTGGCTTTTTAACTTGACATTTAAACAGTTTTTAATATTTAAAATCCCTAATCAAGAAATAGTTAACAATTTTTATTATAAAACGACCACGTACAATCATATTTGTTCGTTAGCAGATTAAACAACATTTATTATTTTTTATTTAGGTATTTAAAAACTGTGACAAGTTTTGCAGCTTTCTCGTTACCAAGTTTGATTCGTACATCGGTTTGAATAAATCATTGAATAAATCCAAAGGTTTTTGTGTTATTGTGAAATGAAAAATCAGAAAGAAAGTCCGCTCTATTCTCCATCAGTAAAGTTCCCCGGGGAATTCCCAGAACTTCCGTAATTCGTGAACGTGATTATTTAAAATATGTTTTGGGTATTCCCCTTATTTTAAGAAAAATTTAGGAGATTTCCCTACTAAAAATGAACGTAGGAACACACAGAATGTATTGAATTATGATAAATTTTTGTCATGCAGTTTTTAAAATAGTATATAAGTGAAATATATCAGGCTTAATCAATTAAAAATGGATGATAACTAACTTAGGAAATAAAACAAAAAATACACCTGTTTAAAACATTTTAAACTGTTTGTTTTATAAAATGTAAAAAAAACTGTTTTTTTTCCAACCCTGCTCCTCCCGCTCTGGGCGAGAGCGGAAGGGAGTGTCAGACTTCTACTGACTAAAACCCAACCCATGTTCCTTCTTCGCCCTTGTGCCGAGGCCGCGTTATGCCTTTCGATAATCCGCAGCCCCGGCGTCGGCCCTTGCGGGCCCCTTCCATGGAAACCAACCCTTAGGTCGGCTTCCAGTCTAACCCGATGCACCTGAGTATTACTACTTTCTTTATACGAGTATTAGTCTAAAGTTTATCTGAAGTTCTTATGATAAAGTTATTGATACAATAGAAAACATCGACACACATTATGTCTAGACTTGTTTACAAGAAACAGTATCTTGACCGAATTCTTAAACCTGCCTAAAAACTCAAGGATTACAAGAACATGCGATTATAATATAGTACCTATGGTCTAATATTTCAAGTTCGAATATTGTATGTGACCCGGATGTCTCTAGTGGTTGAACTTTTTGCCTCATCATGGCATAATCTTCCTGCCCTTGTCCCATTCTACTTGGAGTATGCGCAACACGTTTTCTTGCGGTATTTTCCCCTATCAGAATTAACGATATTATTTACTCCTTTCTCTTTCATATCATTTTCACTAAACTAAACATTCCCATTTCCACTACATGCAATATTTTTTTTTATGTCTCGGAAAGCTGCTGATAGCTTATATCTCGGAAACGTGTCGCTTTAGAAGATTTTGTCTCCTTTAAAACTTCTTTGTTTTAACGTAAGTGACGTTATGAGTGCATAAAGTATGTATAGAACATATTCATGTTCTCTTAAAGTATAAGAGAACATACCAATAAGTATTACTATTCCTAAGTCTTGTTATGTGTCTTGTGCGTATTTGTGTGACAAGTGATAAACTATCACACGATAGGCTAACAACATAATTATTATTGTGCTCTTCGAAATAAAATAATGTATATTACCTTGTTTCCAGAAAACCCAACGAACTCTAACACGCTTATAATCTTTGGCGGCAGTAGCGATATCATCACGTTGAAGGTAGCCATGCCCAGACGCACACCGCTTTGGAAGTGTATCCGCGATTGCTCCGAGTCCCACTGCTTCTTTGCAAATATTTTTGAGCATTCCCTGGTTAATTACAACGAAAACTAGTTTAATATACGGGTATACAATAGAAATTGGAAGTTATACGTCACAATTTCATGCTCTGGATATTATTATTTGTTAAAGATAAGGGGTTAATGTTATTATTGTTTCTAAACTAATTGATAATTCTGAAACTCGATTCCGGGTCGCAAGCAAAAGCAAGAATTAAATAAAAAAATATAATTACTTGTAACTGTTGAAGCAACTTTTGACCTTGATAGTACCCCTGATAAGCCCAGTGAGGTCTTCTCCGTCCATTATAGTCATAGCTGCATGAAGCATAAGCGCTTCTGCATAGCATAGTTCAGCGTGAGCTTCCATATCAGTGTATGTGGCATAATTTGGCTGAAAAAAAGTTAATAAATAAAAGTATAATATATAATAATATGGCAGACAGGTACAATATAAATATGTTAGTAGGATTTTCTTAATCGTAAGTAAATAATAGGGTAGTTGACCAAAAAGTTCAAATTAGTCCGCCAGATAGATTTCTATAAAATATTGGACACATATTTTTACTTTTTTCACGTAAACAAAAAAATCACATTACATTAAATTTTTTACCAAGTAGTGACGTCTAAAGCCTTCACTCATGATCTTAGACGCGTTTTATCTCCGTAATTTTTTATTAAGGGTAAACAAGCCAACGGCACGAACTAGTTGGTGGACGGGGCTAAAATGCATGCTATTTCATCCGACATCACGAGCGAAATGCATAGAGCGAAAGAGACACAACTAAAACGGGCGCGCGAAATTTTCTATGCAGACCTTTGGTATATTTGGTTTCATGAAAAATCTATTGAATGTATCTGTTCAAAATCAAATTATTTAATTTTTTTAATAACTAATCTATGTCCGTATGGTTTCACTTTTTTTTTTTCATACTATATACGTTACTTATTTACGCCCAAAGATGAGTTAAAATCAGTGCTAAAATATGAAAGTTTAGACGTTCATAACTTCCAAATCAATATTTTTTTTCCAATTCTGCTTCCATACAGACCTAGATAATGATAAGACCAGTAGATACAATTTTTAATTTTGAACCTACACCGTCAAACAGAGGAGTAATCACCTTCATAAGTTTGTATGGAAGAATGACTGGCTTGTTCAACCTTAATTTGATAAAACAAAAAACACGCATCCAATATTTTTCGATAATCTAACTGATGGAGTAAACAGAATCACATTTGTTTAGTCAGGAAACATCCCTATGATTATAAAATACCTAGTTCTGTAAGTATGTGAACATTGGTTACCTATAAAAAAAAATATTATGGAATTATTTACTATCCTTTTACATAGTATAAAACAAAGTCGCTATTTTTGTCTGTTTGTCTGTATGCTTAAATCTTTAAAACTACGCAACGGATTTTGATGCGGTTTTTTTTAATAGATAGAGTGATTCAAGAGGAAGGTTTTAGTATATAATTTGAACGACATCCACGCGGGTGAAGCCGCGGGCATCAGCTAGTATAATATAAAATCACTTGCAGCCTCATTTTGTATATTATATAAAATACACATATCATTACTCTATTGTACTAGATGAGTTAGGTTGGTACTACGTAAAATATACCAGCCCATTAAAAAAACATAAACCAAATTAAATGTAACTATCATTAAAACCAAGTTAATTAATACGAGATAGACGATCTGTTTCGAATATTCTTTTGAGTGTCGATTGATTCCTGACTCAGGGGAATTGCCTTTTCATCAAAATCGTTTTAGTAATTTATACAGATACAGAGAATACTTTCTTTCACACTCATAATATTCGTGCGCATGTATAGTTTAATAATCGCCTCCTAAATAGAGAGACACAAATATAAATACTAAATGTTATGACCAATAGGTTACGCGATCTTATACACAACCAAAAAAATTATAATAGTATTCTACCTTCTTTATCATTGTGCCGATGCTCTCTACGAAAGTGTAATGTCTCCGGTATTGGTTACAAATGGAGATGGATACTTTGAGTGCTGCCAGGGTCCGATTGATCTGTGCGTGGTCGAAAGTCAGCATTGCTGGTATAAACTCGAACATGGAAGTGCCAAGGCTGTGATATAACGAGGTGCGTTCCCTAGACATAAAAATAGTGTGTTATTTTAATTAGGTATGTATACCAAAAGCACTAGACTATACTTGTATGTATAAAACAAATTCTATTTTTTTCTTTTAAATGTTGTAACAAATAATAAAACAAATTGTGTTTGTCTTGTTTTTAAATACACATACACAAAGTAGCTGACTTAGTAATTTAGAGGACGAGGTACTTTTTTGGAGGAGAAAAGTGCTATTAACTAGATATTTAATGGGCAGGACCAGTGTGCTTACTCTCGAATATAATTCCGATAGATCGACATTGGAATTGTCAGTCAAACGTCAGCAATTGGCTGGACTCACTGAGTCTAGCCAATCCCTGACGTTTAACTCAACCAACTGACGTTTGACCAATGTCGATCTATCGGAATTATATTCCAGAGTAAGCACCCAGGTTCTAGATATATAAATATATTCAAACCACTTTCTATCAATTTTTAAATATATGGAAACCTATAGGTGTAAACATGGTAAATATCCCGTTTTCAGTATAAATAATTGTATACATTGTCCTCCAAAAAATAAGGTTCTTTTTTCCCTACACAAGCATTGATAATTTTATTATTATATTGGTCTGTTATTACTTTCTTCAAAAATAGTTACAGATACCGTGTTTCGTCCAGTGAGCAGTTGAGCACTGGGTGTAATCAGTCTAGACCACGTACTGGTCTAGACTGGTCTTCTAGTGGAGAAGAAGTCTAGTGGTTATAGACATATGGTTCGAAAGGATTTTAATAATACATAAAGATGACTTTAATCTCACCATGGTTTCATCATGCTATTGGCACCAACTAAATCGTTATTGAAGAATTTTCTAATGGCCACTTCACAGTCATCGAAAGCAGTTTGTAAATCCATTGTGTTCCTAAAACAATGACGTGTTATGAAATACCAATTTTGAAAATATGATATGAAAATAATAGCAAAAAGTTTAATTTACGCTGGTTGCTCCTCTGTGGCATCTTCGAACTCATCCTGCAACAATAACAAAAAAGTTTTTTTCACTCCTCTTGCTCAAAAAGAACGTCATAATAGCATACCAGAGCGGGCGTAAAATTGCATTTATTGCCCTAGGGCTAAAAGTAAATCTCGTACGACAACTTGTTCAGCCAGCTGGTGCGTGATTTAGTTTCAAGTAAAAAAAATGTTTTATTTTTAAAAATGGAACTAAACGCGCTGAATGCCGAACTCTTTGGTAGAATGTGTGCGTTGCATTGCAGCTACAGAAGAAATAAAAAAAGACATTGGCGCGAAATTTTTGGAATTGTATTATTAAATTGAATTTATTGGTGACCGCATTGGTGACCGTAATATTTTACAACGATAAAATGTATTAAATCATATTGAACATGGTTATTTTATTTTCTCGCAATCTTAGTGAAAAGTACAGTGTAACACACGGCGCTAAAATCCCATTATAACTCGGTTCCTATTTACTACCTCGCTAAAGCTCGGTAGTAAAACCACCTCGTATATAATGGGTCATTTTAGGCCCTCGTGTTACAATGTACTATTAAGAGCTTATAAGACACGTTATCCAAGTTCAAAAAAAAAATTCTTACTAGGTAAGTGTTTGGGCTGAAACTTGAGATGAAAAATAACTTTAGTTTCTGAAGTTGGTGACTTCTGTTTGTTTGATTCAGTGTTTTTGCCCCCGACTTCTGAAGCTAAGGCACACTTACTTTTTTTCACTTTTATGATGTCGGTTTAATTTTTTTACAAAACAAGTATTTTTTTTCAAAGGAAGCTATTGCACAAATATGTAAACTCACTTCATCAGCGAGAGGCGGCGTGCCCTCCACGTGGTATGGGTCGTGCAGCGTACTCAGTGCCGGAGACGTCTCTTGCTTCAGAGCCATCTCCAATCTACAACAATGTTTCAAAAATTATTCAGAAAATAGGTGACTGCTGAAATGACAAGAAATAAAGAAGTATGGAAATAGAAATGCTGTGCCGTTCCCAATAAATGGGCTATGGGCAGGGGAATGACCGATGATGATTATTGATTCGTGGTAATTTGAGGTATCTATCCCATAAGCTACGGGATCTTTTTCCAAGTATGTAACTGTAAAAAAATATTAGTTTGAAGATACCTCATCATCTGTCTAGCCTTTCGGTCAGCTTCCAGTCTAACCGGAACCTGGGTTCAGCTATTTTACATGGAGTGAGAAATGAAAAGCGAAGTGGTTGTTGTAAGGCCTTCTTTTTTTTGGTAGGTGGGAAATCATCAAGTGACGTCTCCCGCTCTAGGCGGAGCGGATGGGAGTGTCAGACTTCTACTGACTAAAAACCACCCATGTTCCTTCTTAGCCCTTTGTGTTTCGGGGCCGCGCTATGTTTTTCGAACAGTCCCACAGCCCCGGCAGATCATAGTTGTGAGGCCTTAACTGCCATTTAATACATAAAAAAATCCTTTGCTTTTTAGGGTTCCGTGCCTTAACAGGAAAAAACGGAACCCAATAGGAGGAAAATAGGAGGGTTATTTTTTAAATAATTATTAGAAAAAGAATAAAGACTATTTGATCATCATCATCTGCCTAGCTTTTGCCCGACTATGTTTTGGTCGGCTTCCAGTCTTACCGGTTGCAGATGAATATCAGTATTTTACATGGAACGACTGCCTATTTGACCTCCACAACCCAGTTAATACTGGGTAAAACGATACCCTTTGATAAAACTTGTTGCCAGACTTTCAGGTCACTGACTACCTGTAACGACTGTAAAAGATCGGCAGCCGGGACCAACAGCTTAACGTGTTTTCCAAGGCACTAAGGAAACTCGGTATGTAATAGAGGTGGTCACCCATCCATAGACCAACATAGGCAAGCAAGATGCCACGCCAAGTATAAACATTGTAAATTATTTTAGGTCATTTTTAGGGTTCCGTAGTCAATATGGAACCCTTATAGTTTTTGTATGATTGCTGCATCCGGTTAGACTGGAAGCCGATCGGCAGGTGACGAGAACTTTGCGTGGCCTAGAATGTAGTCGAAAAGAGTAACCGTACGGGCAATATTTCGTACAATTTTAAACAATTACCTACGTAGGTACGAGTATTTGTAAAAAAAAACAGAGTTTACTATTGTGATCTATAACAAAATACAAAAGGAACTTGTTACCATTTAAAGTTTACACAGACAATCAATGAAAATAATTGATACCTATCTTAGACCGCCTTTCTCATCTACAATAAAAATTGAGCGCATATGTTTTCTGGCATACGAATATGTTTATATTCATAAGTGCCAACTTTTAGTGAAAGTTTGTCAGCAACTGGTGTCTACCTCACTTTCACTCTTTACTGTCTCAGTAACTCAAGCCTGCTTTGCTATACGTATGAGATGAGAGGGCCGTTTTATGTTACAAAATCATTAGCCACGTCTTTGTGTACGTTTTCTAATTAGTTTAATTATTATCCACTACACAAGGCCAAGAATTAATACTATGTAGGGTATTTACTCTGTAGTTTTGTTGTGTTGTGTGTAGTTTAGATTTTTTTTTTCAAGAATTATCTTACCGGGAATGTTATAGATATTAATACGCGGCGATTGTTTTCTTTCGTACATTTAAGTTTCTGGTGGGTCTCAGGAGATATAAAACTAAATAATCACTTAGGTCCTACCAGTTAGTAGGTCTTGAGAGACACATCAGTATTCGGAGACCCACCGGTGGGTCTGCTTTGTCTATTATATGTAAATAAGGGTTGGTATAGAATGACTGGATCGCAAATAGACCACGTCGCTCATAGTCCAAATCTCAAAATGTCTAAATCTCAAAATACCTAAGTCGCAAAATGACTACATCGCTTTTAGTCCACATCTCGTAACGTCTAAATCTCAAAATACCTAATTCGCAAAATGACTACATCGCAAAAAGTCCGAACAGTTGTGTACCTATACATTAATCTCTTAATACAGGGTTGATATCAGAATTACTGGATACATTTTGTTTGAAAAAGTAAGCGGTATGGGTTGGTATCAGAATATGTCTATCTATCTAGACCCAAAATAGGTGATTTTTATTTTGTTTGTTTGGTTTGTCTGTTTGTTCAAGCATCAAAATGGACCGATTTGGTTCAAGTTTGGTGTAAAGGTAGAGTGAATCTTGCGGAAGCAATAGGCTAGGGAAGTAAGACATTTACGGCATTAAACATTTATTTTATTTTAATTACCTCTATTACCGAGAGAAAAAAAAATAAAAATTAATATCCTTATAATAAAATAATTCCTTATTCTTCTTATTTCACAAGGATTAACAATAATATTATCATACCGGTAACCGTTGCATAAAATAGCCGGTATATTTTTGTTATTTGAAAATATGATTTCATTGTGTTTACAGATTAAGTAAAATAGTAGATTGTACACCAAGTGCATAAAACGAACCATTTTGCGCGAGACGTTTATCCATCCGATGCGAGCTTGCGAGCGAGGATGGATATAAAGTAGAGAGCAAAATGGGTTTTATGGACGAGTTTTACACTCTACTTTTCACTTCGATTGCGAGGAAATGCAACAGCAACTTGTAAATATTGTAAAAATAATTATGGTTCCCGCCAATTAACTTTTTTTTTCAATAGGAAACTTGACATAACACCTGACTTATGTCGTTACTCATACTGCTCAGTTATAAAAACATTTTGAGCAAGCCTATTGCCATCAACCAATGTAATTAGGAGCAAGCCTATTGCCATCAACTGATGTAATTGGGACCAAGCCTATTGCCATCAACCAATGTAATTAGGAGCAAGCCTATTGCCATCAACTGATGTAATTAGGGACAAGCCTATTGCCATCAACCAATGTAATTAGGAAAAGCCTATTGCCATCAACCAATCTTATTAGGAGCAAGCCTATTGCCATCCACTGATTTAGGTAATTGAGAGCAAGCCTATTGCCATCAAATGATGTAATTAGGAGCAAGCCTATTGCCATCAACCAATCTAATTAAGAACAAGCATATTGCCAACAAGCGATGTAGGTAATTGGGGGAAGCCTATTCCCATCAACTTTCCTTGTATTCGTATTGAAAAGCAGTAATCCCTTGTTCTTAGAATACAAGCGAAACGAATTAAATTAAAGAGGTTATTCTATGAAGTTGTTCCTGTGGCTGTTGGGCCGATTACCTGTGCCGATTACCTTGGTCTTCGACGAAGATTTTACTTTATGCTCTAGAGCATAAAACGCGACTTTATGTCGCCTACGCACGACATAAAGACGAATTTTAGAGCGAGAGAAGTGAAAACTATATTATTGAAGATTATTTTGATCATGACATTCATGACACATACTTCAATTGTTTTATTTCCTATCATGGATATTACCAAGTGGCCAGGCATGAAATCAGCCAACATTAAGAACCAAAGAGATTAATGTACAGGTACCTACACAACTCGACGGTCCCTACGTATAAAAAGACATGTCGAAAATGGCATTTTTTTTTTATTGTATCATTGGCTTTAGATTATCTATGCGCACATACTGACATACGATTTTTTTAAAAATTGTATTTATTTACCTTGTTTTACAAATCGTATAAAAGAACAAGTATTATAAATACAACGAATAAGTGTCGTAGATGCGGACATCTATACATATCTTTTTGTACGGTGTTTTAAAATGCGTGCCACTCGGTGTGAACGCGGTCTTGTCAGACTTATCGCCATTTACGGGAGTTCCCGTACAGGGTAGAACTATAGTTCTTGTAATGTAAATAAAGACATGTCTTTTAAAATTATCAGGTTTGTGTTTTATTAATGAAACAAGGTTTATAAATTCAACATTACTTATTATTAAAAACAATCTTCTTAGCATCTAAATAATAGATACCTATAGACTCACTGAAGTAGGAACTAAACATAAACAATCACTGTTGCCTAATATTAGTAATTAACAATTTTAATTTTAAGCACGTGCCTCAGCCTAATCATGTCTAGCAATGCAATTGGTACCTAGTATTTAATAGTCATCACAGTTTTGTACCTCAGCTTAATTTACTACCTCATCTTTAACACCTAATTGGTAACATATAGCAAACAACACAGCTTTATTCAGACTGTTTCATCCTCACATCAATGGTCTCCTTGTTCCTGGTATTGTTGGGTACGCAGATGACAGCACTGTCATGGAGAGTTATACATCCAGCGCAAAAGCCGGTGGTGATGAAGTACGTTCATTGAGAGAGGCCATGGTGGAGCGAACGAATTCAGCCTTCAGACTTGTCTCCGAGTGACGAGAATCTGGTTGATTTCAACGCCACCAAAACGCAAGTGTGGTTCACCGCTAAAAAGAGTCCGTTTAATCTGGCCCATACTTTCCGGAGTGACTCTGTACAAGTTACTGACACTCTCGAGCTTCTTGGCACGAAGTTGAGCGCGAGTCAAGTGTGGCAAGTTGGTATTTGGCTGAGCCATCCCAAAGGTGACAGCAATACTCCATGCCGTACCGGACTTTATATAATATTGAAAGCTGTCCAGGCTTGATGTACCGCTTAACCTTATTTAGGATACCTAGCTTTTTTGCCACAGTTTGAGCTTTTGACTCAATGTAGGCGCCGAACTTCGTGCCAAGAAGCTCGAAACTGTCAGTAACTTGTACAGACGCACTCCGGAAAGTAGGGGCCAGATTAAACGGACTCCCCGGTTAATCTGGCCCCTACTTGAGTAGATTAAAGTAGTAGAATAAACGGACTCCTTTTGACGGTGAACCACACTTGCGTTTTGGTGGCGTTGAAATCAACCAGATTCTCGTCACTCGGAGACAAGTCTTAAGGCTGAATTCGTTCGCTCTACCATGGCCTCTCCCAATGAACATACTTCATCACCACCGGCTTTTGCGCTGGATGTATAACTCTCCATGATAGTGCTGTCATCTGCGTACCCAACAATACCAGGAACAAGGAGGTCATTGATGTGAGGATGAAACAGTCTGAATAAAGCTGTGTTGTTTGTTAAATGTTACCAATTAGGTGTTAAACTACCAACCCGCACTGGGCCCGCGTGGTGGATCATAGCCCATCCCTCTCCTAGAGAGGAGGCCTGAGTCCCTGCAGTGGGAACAATATAGGCTGATGATGATGATGATGTGTTAAAGATGAGGTAGTTAATTAAGCTGAGGTACAAAACTGTGATGACTATTAAATACTAGGTACCAATTGCATTGCTAGACATGATTAGGCTGAGGCACGTGCTTAAAATTAAAATTGTTAATTACTAATATTAGTCAACAGTGTTTTTTTTATGTTTAGTTCCTACTTCAGTGAGTCTATAGGTACCTATTATTTAGATGCTAAGAAGATTGTGTTTTATCAATAAATAATGTTAAATTTATAAACCTTGTTTCATTAATAAAACCCAAACCTGATAATTTTAAAAGACATGTCTTTATTTACGTTACAAGAACTATAGTCCTACCCCGAATGACTAAAACCACGTATAAAGTGATATGTCTTCATTGAAGTACTTTTTATATCCATGGGTGACGATTTCAGGATGTTTAACGTATTGATTTAAAAATAGTAAAATAATCCTACATTTTCTTAAAACATTTTATTTAAATTCTATATCAGACACTGTTTTTTTGTTTCCTGCGTATAAAACGTTATCATAGACATGACTGACATACTTCTATTTTATTATTGGCGTAGAAACGGTCATCTATCAGTTTTTTCAAGAAAACGTGAAATAATAAAATATGTGTAAATAGCATTATAAAGCTCTTAAAACTGCTAAAACATTGTAGAAAGAAAATATTTACTATTGGTCATAGAATTATTTCTAGGGCGTGTTGAACACGAATTACGCTCTCCTGTAAACCTCGGTTTTTGACTTGACCTTATGTACGTAGGGACCGTCGAACTGTTCGGACTTTTTGCGATGTAGTCATTTTGCTACTTTGGTATTTTGAGATTTAGACGTTACGAGATGTGGACTAAAAGCGATGTAGTCATTTTGCGACTTAGGTATTTTGAGATTTATACATTTTGAGATTTGGACTATGAGCGACGTGGTCTATTTGCGATCCAGTCATTCTGATACCAACCCCAATGTATTCGCTTTTATAATAAACTTCCAAGCGACATTCAAAATTAAAGCATTAATAAATTCAAATCTTTTATAAAAACGTAAACTTTGCCAGAAAGCCTTTTATGCTGTTATAGATTATATAGAGGACAAAAAAGCTTGGGATTGAACTGCTCCAATTTGAATTGAAGGTGAATTGATTTGACGCCCCTCGGGGCCGCGGATTTTTGTACTAGATTACGTGGCCTCGGCGCAAGGGCAAAGAAGGAACATGGGTTCGGTTTTTAGTCAGTAGAAGTCTGACACTCCCCTTCGCTCTGCCCAAGAGCGGGGGGGTCATTCGATGATTTTCCACCCAGCAAAAAAAAAAAAAAAGGTGAATTGATTTTATATCTTTTTATGTATACCTTTTTTTTTAATTATTTATACATTGACATTATTTACAATCCTTTTACAATTTGACATTTTATGATTTTTCTTTATACACAATGACATTATACTTTTTTAAGTATGATATTATTTTTTGCTTTTTTGATCAATATTTACTTGTTAAATATTTTATTTTTGTTTTTCATTTAGTTTTGTATATGTATGACAAATATTTTATTATTTTTATATTGTGAATGTGAGGACCATGTGGGTCCTTCTCTAATTTTAACTATTGTCTGGCAGTTTGAGTACTATAAGCGACCCACCCAAATGTCCTTTCTTTGGTATTGTTCGTCGTGACGTTGAGCTCCTTGAGTTATAAGTCGAGCTCCACGATAACTGACAAATGCTTGCACTGACTGGACGGGTCCACTCAAACCTGTGTGGTGCTTTATTCAAAAGACCATCTCAGACACTAATCTGCATAGTCTTCATGTGTGTATTATACCAAGATTATTGTCTGTACCTTGAACATATTGTAGGTAAACCCAAACGATTTTAAAAGAGTGTTCATGAAGTTTCTTGCCATTCTTCTCATGAGACCAACGCTTTGGAATGGGTAACTACAGTACACTCACGAGTTATTATGCCTTGTGACTGGGACTGTAGCTTAGTTTATTTAGCTTCATTAGTTTAGTTTGCTGCCGCACTCGGAGAGCTTCAGTGGTTGCTTGGGCCGTCGCTTGGTAAAGGTTTAGTTTAATTCGACTATTCAAAAGTGCCTGTAACTGGCCTACTTGAAATAAATATTTTGATTTTTTGATTTTGCAAGCGTAGATTATAAAGTCCGCAGCAATATTGTCAATATAATCATAGAATATGTCCGTTTGACTGGCCTGTTGGTCTAGTGGTTAGTGACCCTAACTGCTATGCCGGAGGTCGTGGGTTCGATTCCCACCCAGGACAAATGTTTGTGTGATGAGCACGATCATTTGTTCTGTGTCTGGGTGTAATTTATCTATAATATGTATGTATTTAGAAATATATAAGTATGTTTATCAGTTGTCTAGTACCCATAACACAAGCTCTGCTTAGCTTGGGACTAGATGGCGTTGTGTGATAGTTGTGGAATATTATTATTATTATTATTATAACTATAATTTATTTTATTTAATGTAGGTATATTATAAAGGTGTGTCTAAACGGGCATTATTTTTCCTGCAATGTACGATTGTAACACACTACAGTATCATCGTAGTCTGAAGAACTATGGACGGCATTATTGCATTATTTTATTGACGGCACGGTTGGCGCAGTGGCTGAGCAATTGGACTGCTGCGCTGGGTGTCGCGGGTTCGATCCCCGCACGGAACAAATATTTGTATGACCTACAGATAGTTGTTTCTGGTCTGGGTATTTGTGTATGTGAGTTTAAATGTTTGTAAACGCACCCACGATACAGGAGAAATTCCTAGTGTGGGGCAAAGTTTAAAAAAAAAAAAAACTATCGTAGGAATCAAGCAAAACAATCTCCTTAATATCCATTTTAAAATACAACCTTTACGGTAAAGTACGTGATGACACAGCGGTGACTGAAGCCAAAGACTACAATATATATAAGAAGCTGAACTAGTCCAAAATACCTATATAACTTACAGTGTGAACAGCAATCGCGGGGGGTAATATATAGCTCGCGATGTCCCCATAGTCAAAAGCCGGCTTTATACAATTGCCGCCAACATTGACAGCAATTACAGTGTGGCCCCGGCAGTATTTTTGGTGTAAACAAGAGACTATTGCTGCCACAAAATACAAGTACGTATTGTCGTCAATACGATTCCAAACGAGCCATTCTTTTCCAACAAAATTGTAGACACCTAAAGATCCGTATAAACAGTCTATATTTTGAGTGGCAAATGAGCCTATAATATTTTCACTAATGACTGGTAAAATAGTCGGTGACAGAGGAATACAACACACAACAGAATACTTAGGCCCAACGCACACCGACGGAGGCGCGGCGAAGATAATGACTGAGAATAAATCAATTTAAAATAAACCTTAAGGCCTCAGCCTCGAATTTTGCGGGCAGCGGGGCGGCGGCGGCGGCGGCGCGGCTTGCATGGAGTGCACCGCTCGTTGCCCGCCCCCGCGCCGCTGTTTTCGAGAACCGGTCCATTTGATTGTACGCATAAGACCCTGCCGCTCCCGCGCCGCTCCCGCGCCGCCGCCGCCGCCCCGCTGCCCGCAAAATTCGAGGCAGAGGCCTTACATGCGCGGCGAAACGCGGTTCTTGTCTGCTCTCGTGGCAGCTTGACGGCTCACCGCGCGCGTCTTGCTTTGCATGCCGTTTTCAACCGCATGTCATAGGAGTTAAGGTTTATTTTAAATTGATTTATTTTCAGTATCTTCGTATACCTACCGTCATACAGCTGTGCAAACATAACGAAACAGCAACAGAGCTTGTAGTATTTCCGATTGCAATGGGATCGACCTAAAACCCACAGGCAAAATATCAAAATGCTTTGACTAAACCAAAGCATTTAACCAAGTTGTATTGAACGAACATCCCTCAATCGATTGGTTTGCAAGCTTCTTAGCGAAAATTAGTACTGCCTTGTCTAAAAGAATGTGTCTGCTGAATTTTAATAGTAAGATCACACCTGTAGTCCCCGAAGGGTTAGGTACCCATTAGTAAACCCATATTTCACCCATTACGTTAAAGGCCTAATGTAATAGGGGGCAAGCCTATTGCCAGCAACCGGGCACATTAGTCCAGATTCCGTGATGCCGCTGAGAAACTCTTGATGGAAAACCTAATGACATTTTGCCCGACCAACTCGGCTTAAATTGTAGCGCCTGCTTTCCTGCCTATACATGTACTTAAGGCGCTAACAGCACCGAAACTAGCGCCACACACATTTATTTCTTAGAAATAAATGTGTTTGGCGCTTCGCTCAAGGTCGCTCGCGTTTAGTGTCGCGTTCGATGTATCCTATTCTTTGTAATTACATTATGCCTGTGATTATGCTTAGTTATTAGTTTGTGCAACAATAGCTTACTGCTGTGAAGGCTTGTAAATGGGTGGTCGTAAGTCACCCAAATACAATAAAAAAACCACACATAAAAATAGTGTCGTATTCTGCATAGCCTAGTAGTCCAAGATCCCAGGGCCGCCAGACGTCACGTATTTTCTGACGAAGGAAATGTGGGCGATTGAGTAGTGTTAGTATGAACTAAGAACACACTACTACCAGCTAGCTTGCTTGGACGGCCAATTTTCAGGTATCAGGTCATCAAGGTACACAAAAAAATTACTTACTTCACGTATTTTCTACAAGCTGATTTTTACTTATATTGCAGGCAATATCCTTAAAAATAAGTTGCCAATACTCGCAGATACTTCCTAGCGGCCGTTTTGCTTAACAGAAAATACACTTCGTCAGAAAATTCGCGACGTCTGGCGGCCCTGGGATCTTGGACTATAGCTGTAATTCCTGCCAATATTGCCGGCCGGCCACTGTAAAGTCATACAATGCTGTAAATATATTTTACCTGTTTAGACGCACCTTTAAATATGTAGCAATATTTATTTTCAGTGTGATTATAGTGGTTTTGCGTGATTCACTCAGCTATGACAAAACGAGCACAATACTTTTCAAACGTTTTCATCTCACCGTTCACATCATCATCAGCCTATTGCAATCCACTGCTGGATATAGGCCTCTTTAATCTTACGCCACTCAACTCGATTTTCGGCAACTCTCATCCAGTTGTTACCAGCCACTCTGCGAAGATCATCGCTCCACCGAGCCTGCGGGCGTCCCACCTTACGCTTGCCGATTCGCGGTCTCCACTCAAGAACTCGTCTACTCCAACGGTCATCGGTTCTGCGACTAATATGGCCGGCCCACTGCCACTTCAGCTTACTTATTCTGTGAGCTATGTCGAAAACTCTGGTCTTCTGTCGGATCACCTCATTTCGGATGCGATCCCTGACTGTCCCTGAGAGAGACCCCTAGCATAGATCGCTGAGCGACTTTAAATTTATGGACCAACCGTATCGTTAGGGTCCACGTTTCAGCCCCGTTTGTCATAACAGGCAGGACGCATTGGTTGAAGACCTTAGTCTTTAGGCTCTGTGGAATGCGTGACGAGAATACCCGACGAAGCTTCCCAAAAGCTGCCCAGCCCAGCTGGATTCTTCTATTAGCCTCTCTCTCAAAGTTGTTTTTACCAAACTGCAGAGTTTGCCCTAGGTAAATATATTCTCGAACAACCTCGAGAGGATCGCCATTGACAACAATAGGTCCTGGGGTGACGTGTTCGTTGAACATAACCTGGGTTTTGTCCAAGTTCACCCTGAGAGCAATGCGCACTGAAGAATCCACTAGGCTATCCAGCATGTGTTGCAAGTCGTGCAGCGATTCAGCCATTATGACGATGTCATCTGCGAACCTCATCATCATCATCATCATTTCAGCCGAAAGACGTCCACTGCTGGACATAGGCCTCCCCTAAGTGTAATTTTTGCTTAGGGGGGGTTTGCCATAATCGCCACGCTTGGCAGGCGGGTTGGCGATCGCAGTACGGTCGATACAAAAAGCACAGAGAACGCTGCTGCCCATTCTCTGGTACATCCCTTAGTCGCCTCTTACGACACCCACGGGAAGATATGGGATGGTGCTATTCTTTGCGTCCGACACCATACGGAGGATCTGCGAACCTCAAGTGCGATATATACTCGCCGTTGATGTTAATGCCCCGTCCTTCCCAGTTCAGCGTCTTAAAACACATCCTCCAGTGCGTTGGAGAACAATTTCGGGGAAATTACGTCCCCTTTGCCTCACCCCCCTTACGCAATGAGATATGCTTTGTCCGCTGGTTTTGAGTTTAGACGGTCATATTGGCGTCTTCGTATAGGCTCCTCAGCACTTGGATGTACCGCCAGTCTACTTGGCATCGCTGCAATGACTCCAGAACAGACCAGGTCTCGATAGAGTCGAAAGCCTTCTCATAGTCCACAAATGCAAGACACAGAGGCCGATTATACTCCTCGGACTTCTGTATAATCTGTCGCACTGTGTGGATGTGGTCTATGGTGCTATATCCTCCTCGAAACCCGGCCTGCTCTGGTTGTTGGAAATCGTCGAGTCTTCGCGCTAGACGATTCGTGACGACTCTTGAGAACAGCTTATATACGTGGCTAAGGAGCGAGATGGGTCTATAGTTCTTAAGTAGGGTCTTGCTCCCCTTTTTAAAGAAGAGAACGACCACGCTCCTTTTCCACGCTTCTGGAGTTCTCCCAGAGAACAGGACCGAGTTGAAAATCTCCCGAAGCTCTCTTAACAGAGGACTTCCTCCCGCTTTCCGAAGTTAGTCGTTATCCCATCCTCCCCAGGGGCTTTTCCATTCTTAAGCTGTCTAATAGCCGCCTCGATTTCATCTTGGCTGACTTCTGGCAGGTCTTCTGTGAAATGGCGGGTTAAGGTGGCTCTGAAATCCTCATTTTCGGGATCCGGTCGAGATGCATGCGATGCGTACAGCTGGCCGTAGAAGTTTTCAACTTCCGAAAGAATCTCCGGCTTCGAAACGACGATATCCCCACTAGATGTGGTTAGCTTCGACAGGTGGCTTCTCCCAAGTGATTGGACGAACACTTTCGACCCCCGATTTTGCTCAATCGCTTTTTCTATAGAAGCGTGTGCTGGAGCATCGAAGGTCGCGTCGTACCAATTTCCTAATTTTTTTGTTGAGTGCCTGTAGTTCTACCGAAGTGATCGGTGGGTTTTCACGTCGTTCCGTCATAAGCTCCAGAGTCTCATCCGAAAGTTTCGACTTCCTGCCCGTACACCGCATTTTGCAAAAACGCGTCCCTTCCTCCCTGAGAATGTCCACCATTTGGTCGAGCGCCTGGTCAACATCATTTGCGGTTTCCACGGCCGTGAATCTGTTGTCCAGGTCTGGCTGGAACGCTTCAGATCCTATCATAGTTTGGAGCATATTGGGACGGAGCCTAGACTTAATCAGACGGGCTCGCTCCAGCTTGAAGTTGATATTATATGTATGTATGTATGTTCCACCGTAGCGCCTAAACTACTGAACGGATTTTTTAATGGCAATTAGCAGCTGACTTCTGTATCAATGAGAACGCCATGAAGGAGCATCAGGTATCAGTGGCATGCGACTACGAAGAATATCAGACAAAAATAATTTTCTTGTTTTCTACTTTTAAGACCGCGATTTTGTTAGTAGTCGGGTTTTAGATTTTTGAGCTTAATTTTTTTATTTGTCATAGTGTCGGGGCTTCGCCATGTCCACTTCCTTTGTGCCTGTTTCTTGAAGAAAGAATTAATCATGAAAAGGCCCTCCTTTTCAAGGAAGTTGACTAGCATTTGCCCCCTATGATTTCTGCTGCCGAACCCGTAGGATCCTACTACCGATTCACTGCAATTCTGTACTCCCAATTTGGCGTTAAAATCCCCCATGAGAACGTTGCAGTGGGCCTGAGTAGTGGAGTGCAAGGCCTTGGAGATGTCCTCAAACATTTCATCCACCACGTCGTCGAGTGTGCCGAGGTTGGTGCGTAGGCCTGAACAACCTTGAGGCTATACCTCTCGGTTAGTTTTACTACGAGGTACGCCACCCTATTCGAAACACTGGAGACTTTTACAACGTTGTCACAGAGGGATCTATGTACCAGGAACCCGACTCCGCCCTGGGATAGTTGGTCACCCTCTCGAAAGTACATAAGGTGGCCCGATTCAAGCGTTAGTGTGTCTTCCCCCTCTCTACGGACTTCACTCAACCCAAGAATATGCCACTTTATCTTTTCGAGTTCTTCCTCGAGCTGCACTAGGTGTTCGTCGAGCCGTAACGTGCGTCCATTGTACGTCGCCAAGGTCAGTTGGGTTTGGCGGCCATTCGTAACCCGGGGATTCTTAGCACCCCCTACCTTGCCGTTACCGTGACCGCCGCCGTGATCAGGAATAGCAAGGCGGCCGGGAACTGGGGGCCGTGGTTGAATGTGGCTTGCCATTAAAGGGTTTGCCCAAAATCGCCACGCTGGGCATGCGGGTTGGCGATCGCAGATCGAAGCTTCTCGCACTAGTGACGCTGCTGCCCATCGCTAGTCTGCGTTATTTAGCCGCGAATGTTTGTTTGGAAATGGTTATACCGCCATTTATCGGTCGTCAGAGCCTCGTTTGTTGTTCAGCAGGATGCACCACGAGCAGGTGAGGTTGACTTGGGGCAGAGAGATGGTAGGGTGCCCCCTTATATCCCTCTCACCGTTACCGGTCACTATATAATATAGGATATTATATTTTCGGCGACAAGAAGATAACACGAAAATGAAAAAAGGAAGTACCTATGGATTGTTGGTGCATCATTGTTATGAATGCTTTGGCTCTAAAGGCATCTGCTGCTCATAGCATGGTCATGGTTTGATATGGTGCAGTGCAGTGGACAGACTCCTTTAATGAGCAGGTATAATGACATGTTTCAAGAAGTTCCATTCACGACCTTCGAGGCAATAATTCCTAACCATTACTCTTGTTAATACTATGTTCTATTCGATTCTAGTACAGTCGCCGTCAGATATATTTTTTCTTTTTATTTATTTATAACCAACTTAAACTAACAGTAACACCACACATATTATAAGTTATAGGTCGAACATAAAAATTGCACATATTGTAGCAGACAAGGTGACCAAATACATCTGAACTGAACCATTTAAAATGTCAATAAGTTCCTTATACTACAAGTTACCAATAATATCCGAACATTCATTAGTTCACTAATATCTGAGCACATACTTGTCAATAATTTCTATACACACAACTTACCAAAAATATCTGAACACTTACTTACTTACTCTTTATAAGTACATAGAACAGTTATTCGGTGTTCAAAAAACCGGCCAAGAGCGTGTCGGACCACGCTCAGTGTAGGGTTCCGTAGTAATAATTCTTTTTTTTTTTGTTTGAAAAAAGATACGTTCAGGATAATAAAATATGTAAACGAAGTTAAAAAAAATGCTTAGTCCAGAAATTATTTTGTACAACTTTTTGTCTTTTTTGTACAAAAACTGTTTTCATCCAAGTTCAAAATGATTTTCCTAGAAAGTCCTTTTATAGTTCTACTTTTCAGATTTTTTTCATATTTTCTAAACTTATGGTTCAAAAGTTAGAGTAAAAGTATAAAACAATGTCCCGTCCCCCCCCCCCCCGGACACATTGTTTTTTACTTTTGGAGCGATTATTTCCGAAATTATTGACATTATCAAAAAATGATTATTGTAAACCCCTATTCATTTTTAAATACCTTTCCAACAATATATCACACGTTAGAGTTGAAATTTAAAAAAAAATCACTTCCCACTTTACATAAAGAGGGGCTACCCTAATAAAACATTTTTTCCAATTTTTATTTTTACCACTTTGTCGGCGTAATTGATACACTTATTGGTACCAAAGGGGATAGAACCAATGTGGCATATCAACCTGTCCGCCATTTTGATTTTTTTTCGAAATCGCGGCCCACGGTGAAAGTGGTATGTATGGATAGAGGACATATAGACGAACAAAAAATGTCCAGTAACATGGTACCCAAAGTGTCACGTTACCGAGATATTTGAAGTTAAAGATCGACAAACGAGTACAACGACATTCATTAAATATTTTTTTAAATAGCCTTTTTACGTGTTTGGGCGTTAAATTATATCCAAATAATAGTTCCCAGGTTGATTATTGTTATACGCACATTGAAATCGCTTCGCATCTCATTGAAACGCTATGTAATGTCAAAAAATAGTTTTCTCGTGCTCCTAGTAGTATGTAATGTACCTACTCTCTTTCAATAACCAGTAATAATAATAATCAACGCCTATAGACACGTAAAAGGTCTAATTTTTATGTGGTCATTGTACTGATTGGTCCATCTTTACCTTCAAATATCTCGGTAACGTGACACTTTGGGTACCGTGTTGCTTGACATTTTTTGTTTGTCTATATGTCCTCTATCCATACATACCACTTTCATCGTGGGTCGATATGCCAGCTCCCATACAAAAAAGTTCAAACCCCTTTCAGCTTTCTAGTGCTAACGGTCACAGAGATTAAGCGAGGACGGACGGACGGACGGACAGACAGACATGGCGAAACTATAACCGCCTTATTACAAAAAGTAGTTAAACCTGGTTTAACTTAGACTTGGTTTATCTCGCATGACGTCATAAATGCGAGATAAACCAAGTCTAAGTTAAACCAAGTCTAAGTTAAACCAGGTCTAATTACCTTTTGTAATAAGGCGGTAAGGGTTCCTAGTTGCCTACGGAGCCCTAAAAATGGAAACGATAGGTAGGTACTACGATTAACGTGGAGTTCTTTAGTATTATCATCATAATATTATTGCATCATATTATTTTTAAGTTTTCTTATGTTTAAGATTTATATTTTAAGTTTAAGTTTTTGTTATTTTATTCTCAATTTGTTTTTTCCTGTGTGAAACTAATAAATTCGTTATTCTTTCGTCAATTTTCTGAAAAGGAATTCCTTTTCATGATCAAAAGTGTGCGACTTTGTACTCAACAGTATGGGACTCATTTTGAGCATTTGATAAATTGATAACTTTTCTGACACTATTATAGTCCGGGTGCCCGTAGTGATGTGCCTGGTGGCAATATTGCCATTGCCGGCAATATTCCCAATTTTGCCGCTGCCGGTAAATTCCCAAAATTGCCGGCAATTATGGCAATAATGCCTAAGTTGCTGGTTCAATATATTTTATTATTACTGCAGGTGCAATCTTTGATAAATTACAGGACTATGGATGAGCTCTGCACTGCAGATAGTAGAGTTTTGGTGTGAAGAACACGAACTTTCAGTTAATCCCAAGAAAATAGAACTTATCCTTTTTACCAACAAAAGAAGAGTCCCTATAATGCACGTCACAGCAATGCACGACACTGGAATGTACAACACAGGAGTGTACCACATTGGAAAAGGAAACATCACGATGTCGAAAATTGCTGGGTACCTTGCTGGTCCGGCCCAAGAATGTACAGCATGTTAATCGGCGACATCGCGTGATTGGCCGACTGGTTGGCCAATCAGGTGACTCGAAATTTTGGGACTTGGATACTAGGTAATTGAGCTAGGTAGTGCTGTCCGAAAGACGATTGATTGCGTGATTGAAAAATTGATAGGGACTCGATCAGCCATTGACCGTTATAACACGTTCCATTTTAAGGGTGTAATGTTTGCCCGTGGTTCCTTCAAGAAATATAAACTGCCGAATTAAATTGTACTCCATGACGTGCGCTCGCTTCGCTCGCATATTTAATAACACTAATATCTTCTGTCCCCGAAGTGCCGGGCCTCCGCCGGTCTCCTTCGTCGGCCTACGGCCCGGTGCCCATGCCGCCCATAAAATATAGTTATTAAATTGTACTCCATGACGTGCGCTCGCTTCGCTCGCATATTTAATAACACTAATATCTTCTGTCCCCGAAGTGCCGGGCCTCCGCCGGTCTCCTTCGTCGGCCTACGGCCCGGTGCCCATGCCGCCCATAAAATATAGTTACTGCATTCACAGAATACTACATTAATAATTGATTGAACATCAGCCATACGTCAAATGAAATAAATCAATCCTTAATCAATCAAAATCAATAAAATCTGTGTATCACCCGTCTCTATTGTCACATGGCTTTTTACTTTTTTAATGTGACGTCACTCATCACTGTTTGTTTTGATTCCAATTGTTGTGTTGTACATTCTTGGTCCGGACAATCGAGGTCCGGGCCGAGAATGCACGACATGACAATGTACAACATTGGAATTCAAAACACTTACATTCCTATGTCGCGCGTTCTCGTGTCGTGCATTGCTGTGTTGGGCATTGCTGGTTCCCCAAAAGAAACCTACCAGAATTACAACTACCAAAGCCTTTTCAACACTACACTCTCCCTATCAACACAAGTAAAATATCTGGACATAATTCTTGATAACAAATTGAACTGGGTGAGTCACTAAGAGGCAAAAACAAAGGCCTGTACAGCTTTTAATCAGTGTAGAAGACTAGTTGGTAAGAGATGGGATCTTAACCCAAAGATGACACTCTGGCTATACACGCCAGACCTTCTATTACCTACGGATCAGTTGTAACTCAGCTGACCATAACTCCAGAGCCTGCAATGCTTACCTGGTGTAGCAGCGACTGGATGCATGAGAACAACTCCATCAGCAGGGTTAGAGTTTCTTTTAAATATAAGACCTCTGGATCTGGTCATAAAAGAGGAAGTCCAGGCTATGGAAAGTAAATACAGAAACCACACACTCAAAAGTTTTGCAGGGGATTCTAAAGAAAATACCACTCCTTAATAATAATAACTGCAGAAGCAGTTGATAGTTCTGGCATCAATGAAGTTAGGATATATACGGACGGCCCCAAGACCTCATGTGGTACAGGAGTCGGCATCTTCTCGAATGATCTCAACATCTCAATACCAAATACCATAGATAAATTAAACACAATTTTCCAAGCTGAATGTATCGTTATCACCAAAGCGGCACAAGCAGTTGCAGCCCGAGACGTCAGAGATTTTAAAATAAAGATCATCAATACTGGAATGCCACAATGCACTCCAATCCATTGCAGCCACAAATAGTGTAACCCTGCAATGGATGAAAGGACACGGCAACTCGCTGGGTTATGACGCAGCAGATGAGCTGGCCAAAAGAGGCTCAAGCAATACAGTATTTGGACCGGAACCACTACTGCCCATACCTCAGGCCCAAATAAAAACATAGTTGCGTTCAAGAACCACAGAAAAACACCTTACCAAATGGAGAAACAGTGAAGGATAGGCAAACAAAAAATGCAGATCCAGCGGCATCAATGAAGTATACTTACAATCACAACAAACTTAAAAGGGACAATGACTGTAAAATCATAGGAATTTTAGCGGGTCACTGTTCCTTAAACAAACATCTACATAACATAGGTGTAACAGATAGCCCACTGTGCAGAGGCTGCATGGAGGCGGAAGAAACGCCACATTACGTACTCCTAGAGTGCAGGAGCTTGGCAGGTCACCCCCACAAACTCTACGATCGCCATTTCTGGAACGACCTATGTTGGTTGGAGTAGGTATTCTTTAAAAATCATGCACAATGGCCCAATCAAGAGGCTAAGTGCGAATAAAAGCCCAGGTAAACTAAACTATTATGTCTGTATCATAAATTCTAGAACATTTATACCATTTAGACTTAACAAATGCCCCAGTTCTAGAATCCATAGGTACTTACCTCACACGTTTTTGAGAAAGGGTAGACCAAGAGCAAATATTTGTATTCAATGTTTAGAATATTATTGATGTGAAGTGGAATAATATTTATTCGCCCTGATCCTAGAACTTCTGATTTTCCTAGGTTAGATGGTCTCCTACAGGGCAGAAGCTCTTATCAATGATTAGTATCCTAATCAGTATCCTAAGATAAATGTATGGAACATTTGTTTAATTATCTATCTATCTTTATATATTATTATTATTATCTATAAATAAAAAGAGAAGTCCTGACTGACTGACTGATTGACTGACTGACTGACTCATCAACGCCCAGCCCAAACCTTTGGACCTAGAAAGCTGAAATTTTGCACAGAGGTTCCCTTTATAATGTAGACAAGGAATAAGGAAGGATTTTTCGAAATTCAACCCTTATGGGATTTAAATAGGGGATGAAAGTTTGTATGGAAGGTCGTCATTTTCACGCGGGCGAAGCCGCTGGCAAAAGCTAGTGTATTACTATGTACAGTATGTGCGGTAGTAAATAAGTACATCACCTAACATCTCAATCCATTAACTAATTATCAAGTATGATAGAGAACAGTTAATTATTATTTAGAAAATTAATATTAATTATTGAAGATGATTAAGAATACAGTAACAAGCAAGATATACTATTTAGTAACAGCTAAACCTTATAATTTCGCTGCAGAACAATCACAAAATTAGATCAAATTTATACTATATAAATTATTATTGTACTTACATTCCCAATCTACAATGATAAGATTAACACAAAGTAGAACATTAACGACACACAGAAACGTTTTTTAAACACATTAATTAAATTAAAAGCGAATTGTTCATTCAATCGTTATTTGTGAACTGAGATGATTTAAAATCACTTTGTTTACAGGACATTGGCATTGGCATAATACGTCTACACCAAAGAGTATAATATTACCAAAGAGTATGTAGTGTTACACCCACCCACCCAACAGATATCGATATTTTGCACAGATATTTTGTTTTTTTTTTACAGCTCTATGACAATGATTTTTATAGTCGATTGGTTGCGGAAAAGCGGTTACGGAATCCATTGCCATGAAGGAATTAGCTCTAGAGTTAGCAAAGGTAGATCGACCATTTCTGCCAAAGTACCGCTTTTACAATAGTAGTACTAGTGAAGAAATTACTATTATTCTCTTTTTTCATTTTCCTTACATACTAAATTACATTTTTAAATATATATTACAAATAGGCAAATAAAAAACATTAAATAATATACAAAATAGTGGTCCACCGATACCGGGAGCAGGGTCCAAGCTACCGGTGGTTAGGGCTCCAGAGACAGGTACCTCCTCACAATATGGGCCGTATCGTAAAGTACTGCCTTCTGAATCAGGCCCTTGATCCAACCGTCAAGCGAAATTTAGAAAGATGTTGATCCACACTTTTGGCTATCAGGCCATTGGCCGTTACGACTATCGGCACAATGATAGCCGAGTTCACATGCCATATATCGACAACCTCGTGTGCTAAGTCCAGATATTTTATTTGTTTTTCTTTTTCAGCTTTCACGAGGTTCTCGATAGGCGGAATGAACATCGATTTTCATTACGCGGCGCGCTGATCGGTCTATCACCACTATATCAGGCTTATTGGCAACAATAGTCCTGTCGGTGATGGGAGACTGATCCCAGTACAACGTGACATGGTCTTTTTCGGTACCTCAGATCCCACAAGTTTATATTTCAAGGCAAGTTGCTCTGGTGAATAATCCTAGCTACTTGATTGTGCCTGTGCAAGTGCTTGCTGTTAGCTAGACGAGAACAACCAGAAATAATATGCCTGATGGCACCACAGAACAGGATGGCACTGATGGAGTCACCAAGACGGTGACATGCCAGACTGTGCCTGACACACATTAACCGTCCCATCCTTCATAATACATTTCGGGTAGTTCGCCCATAATCGCACAGACAAAACTTTCACTAAAGAGGTCGCCAAAGCGTAGCTAGGACACGGACGCTAGAAAATCTAAAAGCGGCCGTGAAGCTCCATGCTTTGTCATACATCCTTGCGGTCATCGGCAGTAAATACTACAGGTTTGCGCCATTTCTAGTTAGCCATGGATAGCGGGGTGAGTCCCTTGTCCACTGCGACCACATCTCGGTGCACACCCACCTCGGCTTTTAAAAAATATTCTCTGAGACTGCACACCTCGCGGTTGTGAAGGGTCTTCGCATTTGAAAAACTTCGACCCCCGCACTTCCTCGAGATGTACAGTTTCATCACCGATGATCGTGGGTGATGCATCCGATTTTTACCGTTTGTCATCAGGTCAACCAAATAACCTGAAAGAATACAACTATCGATCCATAATAACGTATAATTTTGAAGAAATTTTCTTTCAACTCCTAACCGTTGAGGAGTTGTACCTTCCATTATCAACATAGCCACATGAGATTATGATTATCAGACGCAAATACTTGAACAGTTTTAGAAAATATATGAAAAACGATATGTGTGCCTATAAAATTCGAGGGTTGCCCTCGATTTCTCAGGGTTTTCATCATCAGATCCTGACTTGGTGCCAATGGGACCATTCGTAAAGTATACCCTTTCCTCTCCAACAAAAAAATATTTTTTCAAATCGGTTAGCAAGCGACGGAGTTATGCCCGAACAAACATAAACAAATATTTAGACATCCGAATTGAGAACCTCCTTCGTTTTTTAGAAGTCGGTTAAAAATAATAATAAATACATAGTTTTATTTTAATAAAAATTGTCCAGTTGGTTGAAACAATTTCGGATTAAACAATATGACACTGGGCTGTCCCATGATAACGTGCATTTTTTTATATCATGAGGAAAATTTCAAGACTGTCGCATATGGTCGCATAAATAATTAGTACTACGAGTAAAGTCCTGCGAGCACAGCCTGCGAGTTAGTAAGATAGTAACTAACTAACTAAAACTCTAGTCAACCTATGCCCTGTGTGTGTGTAGGTGTAGCACTAGCACAGCTTTTTATAGGAGGCATAACGAGTGGCCGGCGGGGCCTGGATCAACAACGTAGAAAATAATCAAAGACTAGAATTATTTGTGATTCGTTCGTTCCTTCCTTCATGTGCGGTGTTTTTATTTCCGTTCTTCCGGAATCCAAAATTCCAAATTACAATTTTAATAAATGTCGAAATAAATGCCAAAGTAACTTGGAAAATTGGTGAACTTTTTGTGATTGTGATTATAGAATCACTACTGGAAATTTTAGAATAGCCATGGCCGATATAAATATGGAGCACTATAAACCAACAAAATATGGCAAATTGATGACGCCAACGTGATTTTAATGTTGAAACTGCCGAACTTGCTGTTGGCAAAGCAAAAAGAAAAATGGCTTCTACTCTGGAAACCGATATTAAAATAGAAGATTTGTGTAGAACATGTTTGTCGAAAGATAATGAACTATTCTCGATGTTTGATGTATTTCTTGACTCCACAATTACTTTAGATTACATGGTAACTGCAACGACTGGGTTGAAGGTAAATTTATTTATTAATTGACGATGCAATAAGCAGAATGTTATTTAAATTTTACATTGGCTTCGCTGTTTAAAAGTAGGTACTTGTTTTGCGATTTCGGCGGTTTCTCCAGTCCTGTCCTTAAAACCCCTTAGACGTACCCCTAATCCATACAGTACGGCTCGTACTGTATGGATCAGAATGCTGGGCTTTGAAAAATATGGATGAAAAACGTTTGCATGTAGCGTAGATTATAATGTTGAGATGGATGTGCAGAGAGAATATTCCCAATAGTCCCCTCTAGGGCTCTACCGCCCCTAAGACGACCCACTGACCAGATGACCAGTCAACTAAGAGATTCAATGAAAGATAATGTGAATGTTAATCGTAGCTTTATAGTACAAAGTACTCACACATGTGCTATGCAGCCTATGCAATTATAATAATACTAGGAGATTCAATCTATACAATTCGAAGATGTTTTTACAATACTCTGTAGCTTCCACAACGTCACATGATAACTAAACATGTTTATCATCAATGTTATCCCTCAACTAATGATATGCTTGCCTAAATAGTGTGCGTTTTATACAACAGTTAAATTTTGTCTCATTCAGTTGAAGAATGTGAGGAGGTACTTTATTGTAACATTTTAAAGAATAGAGATATCCCATGTAAGATGAGTTTATTTTACTTAGCCTGAAACCTGGGTAAACTAGTTGGTCCCTGTTTTTATTTAGTACTAGCTGAAACCGCGCATGCGTTGCAATGCGTTTTTCCTACCTACCTATCTACTACCCTACGTACTACCCTACGTGCTACCCTACGTACTACCCTACGTACTACCCTACGTACTACCTTATGTACTACCCTACGTACTACCCTACCTACTACCCTACGTACTACCCTACCTACTACCCTACCACTATAATCTATATATATATATAATATATAGATTATAGTGGTGTTAGTATTATGCTATGTTGGAAAGAACAAGTAGGAGATAAGAAACAAGGATAGTAAAGTCTCACAGACAACCCAGTAGGCCTACATTCATGCCATTATATAACTAACTAGCGGACGTCCCGCGGTCTCACCCGCGTAGATCCCGTTCCCGTGGGAATACAGGGATAAAAAGTAGCCTATGTTACTCAGGGTGAATGTAGCTTTCCAAGGGTGAAAGAATTTTTGAAATCGGCCCAGTACTTTTTGAGCCTATTCATTACAAACATACAAACATACAAAAATAGGTACAAATCTTTCCTCTTTATAATATTAGTGTAGATGTAGACAAATCCAATACATACAGTTTTGTTTAGCATTTAAATTTTTTGTAATCTAAAATAGGTATTTCACAAATCACAAGTGAACACCTAATAATGGTTTTGTAATAAATAGGTTGAAAAAACACATAAGAGTAAATAACTTTATTCACGCAACCTAAAGAAATTCTACACCAACCTGTACAAGTAGTGAATTACAAAATGCTTGTGGTCATTTTTTATATGTGTGACACCCATTCAGTTATTCTTATTATGAACTAGTGTGACTTGATCAAATATTTCGTTAGATATTTAACAAAAACAATGCCTTTATTTTAAAATATTAATTATTGTGGAAATTGCAACTACAGATAAGCAAAAATGATGGTTTGCCTTCAACGATTTGCTGCGAGTGTAAAGAAAAAGCATCAAAGGCATTTGAGTTTAAGAAAAAATCGGAAGAAGCTAATATGACCCTTAGAGGAGGGATATTATTAAAAAAGGAAAAGAAAGAAAACTCAATGCCAATGAAAAATTTAAGTCAAGTAAGTTTGAGGTTCAAATTAGAAAAATCAGTAGTAGTTAATGCTGATCATTCAACAAGGACTTTGTGCACATGCACAAGGACTTTTGAGGCTGTATTATCATGCAATGGGTTTAAACCTTGATTTCAGATTAATACATCAGATGTGAAGACTGAAGATTTTTCATCACATGACAATGATGACAATGCCGATAGTGATTTCCATGATCCAGATTTACATGAACAAGGTATGATTTACAATAAATTCCAGTTAAATAAGAGTCTTTATCAGACTTTTCTGTCTCTTCTTCTCAGCTCATAGCATAGTAGCATCGAACATCGAAAGTTCCCACAACTTTCGAAGCTACTATGCTATCAAAACAATAGTTGGCGTCTCATTCTATTGTGACTCATTGTGAGCCTACACTATGTGTGACCAGCTTAAAGATAGAATTGTTGCCACCAACATACGGGCGACTGTATTCCAATCACATAATGTGCACTATTATTTCCCATAAATAACTTTATTTTATTGTAAACTAGTGACCCGCCCCGGCTTCGCACGGGTGCAAAAAAGGTATTAAAACCTTCCTCTTAAATCACTATCTATTAAAAAAAACCGCATCAAAATCCGTTGCGTAGTTTTAAAAATTTAAGCATACAAAGGGACATAGGGACAGAGAAAGCGACTTTGTTTTATACCATGTAGTGATATTGTTACTTTATTTTGTATTTTTTTTGTAAATTTTGATTTTCAGATGATGTTAAAATGGAGCATGTGAGCTTGGAACGCAAGTCCTGTTTTGTATGCAAAAGTTGCTTGGTCGCTTTTGATACATACTGTAAATTGCAAGAACATGAGAAGATATGCATAAAAGGTTAGTAGGTATGACTAATTAATTTGCCGTTAAAATAATTGAATCAAATATTCTTTAGTGCACCTGTCAAGCTTTACAATGAATATTAAGAAATGGTAATAGGCTCGCCCCCTGTTACATGGGACTTAAACATAACTGGCGAAATGTGTGTGGGTGTACTATTAGGTACAGCTCTTCCTAATCCTTTGGGGGTAACAGGCGTGATGTTATGTTTTAATAATATGGTTCCATAGAATTTCATCAAAATCAGATCCGTGTTTTGGTTTTTTGGCCAAGAGATGGCGTAAAATGACAAGAGTTAATGAAGTATACTACAAATAAAAAGAATAAAATAACAAAACTTATTGCAAAAAAAAAACAACCGACTTCGAAACAAAAAACAAAAAAGTCTAAAATAACTTTATTTTCGGAAGTCGGAGGCAAAAAGTCAATGAAACAAACAAAGTCACCGACTTCCGAAAGTAAAGTTATTTTAGACTTTTTTGGAATTAAGTTGTGTTTTTGCATTTAAAATATTTTAGGTATCTGTAAACGTACGAACTCATCATGGTATCCCGTGTCTAAAATGAAATACAATCTTGCATTACTTATTTCAGTCGAGTGTGATGAAACCAACCGCACTTACTGCCCACTTTGCGGTACATGCTACAATGGTGCAGAAAACTTGACGAAACATATGTGGGAAAATCATGCAGACCTTATGGGACCAAAGAAGAGAGGCAGACCCAAGAAGATGTTGACCAGTGTGAGTCTTGTAACTTAGTTTAAAGTTTACTTTTAGTTAATTGCTTGCTAATTATTTTAATGTTGAGAGATTTATAGCTTGCCTGATACTGATAGCCTGCGTTATTCTACTGCAAGGCTGCTCCTCATGACTACAAGGTTTTTAGGGTTCCAGAACCGTTATAGATTTGTTCTGTCCGTCCCACTGGCCACATCCGTATGGCACATCCATGTTACTCTGAGACTGTTGGCACCACACATCGGGGGGCACGGTAGTGCCCCCGCCGAGTCGAGCGCGAAGCAAGCACTGCCGTAGTACCATCCTTTACTGGAACCATTTCGCCGCATTTTCAGACCCCTATTTGAGAACCTCTGGATAAGACCAGAACGCTGAAATTTTCGTCATCCAGTAAGCTATACAATCACACTTAAAATAAAAAGTTGCAAGTCTGTAGGTCATTTAGTTCCGAAGTTAAGCGAAAGCAAAGTTTCGCATTTATGAAACTCACTCACTCATGATCATCAAAATAGAACTAGTACTTCCCATAAACTCAGAGAGCTGAAATTTGGTACAGAGTTAGGGTTTAATGGCCACATAAAGGGAAAACTATAAAAACTAGGATAATCGAAAAAAAAATTAAAAAAAAAACTACTTAAAAAAAATTGTTTTAAATAAGAAAATCTAACAAAATAAATCAATACGTTTCTACAAAAAGAATAGAAATCCCAACAAAAACATTCTGTAAAAAACTAGCCAAGTCTCGCTCGATGGAGCTGCTTGTTTATCTCAAAAAAGTAATGAAATCTAGACAAAGTCGTGCCAAGTCTAAGGTTCCTTATTGCGATTTCTTTATTATTATAGTTAATGTTGTGTGACTTGGCCGTTGTTCGTTTCGTTTAGTTTTGCTACTTTTTCTTCATGGCGTCCAATTACCAATACCAGTATGGGTTATTATCTCTCTTAACAATCATAGGTAGTTACAACAGATATAACATTACGTATAAACTAAATTGACTTGTACCCACTAACGTATAAAGAATGTTCAACGGCCAAGACACACAACATTAACTATAATAATAAAGAAATCGCATTAGGGAACCTTAGACTTGGCACGACTTTGTCTAGATTTCATTACTTTTTAGAGATAAACAAGCAGCTCCATCGAGCGAGACTTGGCTAGTTTTTTACAGAATGTTTTTGTTGGGTTTAATATATGGAGAGTAGGTACACAAATCATCATAATCATCATCATTCTCTTGCCCTTGTCCCAATTCATTTGGGGTCGGCGCAGCATGCTTGTAGTAGGTACACAAATATGATGTGAAATAATACATATAACTGAGGGTGGAAAAAATATCATGTAACTGTGTGGTGTGTATCTATTTAGCTCTTGAAAAATGATACGATATGAGGTTTTTTAAATACTTTTTCCTCCTGCTTGCTTGATTTGATGGTTATAGTTGTTGAGAAACATACCTCTATTATTAAGAAGAACTAACAGTTTTCCTCATGTGCTCATCCACTACTATTCATCCCAACACTATGCAATTGCTAGTTGCCGGTTGCCGCAAC
Source organism: Diarsia dahlii (assembly GCA_949775195.1). Taxonomy (NCBI): domain Eukaryota; kingdom Metazoa; phylum Arthropoda; class Insecta; order Lepidoptera; family Noctuidae; genus Diarsia; species Diarsia dahlii. Next base: position 13,638,586 of record OX459189.1, read on the forward strand.
TGGGAACTCCAAAGTTGCTTTGTTTGACGAGCTCGAGCCCCTTGGACTGTGACATTGTGCATGTTTGTAATGCTTTGTGTATTTAAGTTGTAACTTAAACATTTCAGACCATTCTTAACAAGTTATCAGAAAATGGATTTTGCATAACATCAATGCCAGCTAAAAAGATTGAGTGTGCATTTTGCAAGCAACATTTTGAAACCAAAGAAGAATTAGGATCACATGCAATAACTCACAAAGGTTAGTACCTATTTGACAATTGTTCCTTAAAATTTTAACAAAGACAACCGTATCCTAAAACGTTGCATTCTGTAGTTTCTGCCTGCGCCCATTGACAAACTGCCAGAAACTGCATTAGAATATGTAAATAAAAAACTCTACTGAAAGCTTATTTATAAAGCTCTACTGCAAGTTAGGATCTTATTATGAGACATAATTTTGATACATTTTTGAGGTGACGGAGCAGTTGAAATATATTAAATCGCTTTATTTGCCTATCTCTATCAGGTGTATTTTATTACTGTTTCAGAATCGAAAGTGCTGCGTTGTGTACTGTGCAAGAAAATATACATTGATAAGATAATGTTTGATCACCATATCTGCATAGAAGAGAAAACTGATGTAAACAATATAGACAATGTGAGTACTATATTATTATCATAATATGTTTAAAAGCTTTCGATCTTACTAATGCTAAGAATTCCTTAACGAAATCATTCTTGATACGTCATCATCACCATCATCATCATCAGCCGGAACACGTCCACTGCTGAACAAAGGCCTCCCACTAAAGGAGGGAGAGGGGTTGCCATAATCCACACGCTTGACAGGCGGCTTGGGGATCGCAGTGAGGTCACCGAAAGTTTAAAGGACGCTGCTGCCCATCCCTCGATGGCTGGTCGCAGTTTAAAGATACTTACTTCAATGATTTTCATGTGGAATGCAAATTTTTTCGATGATGATATTATAACTACTAATAGTCCTCTCTGAAACTTATCCTTGTAACTCTAGACAAAAATATTCTCTTTCAGGATTCGACTAAAACAGACACTACTGCAAAGAGGCCTCAAAATTTACAATCCGAAATAACACTGCGAGAAATTCTAGACCCGAACGTGGATATTGTAAGTACATACTAATATACAAATAAAATCCATCCGCTCAGTACACAATGTCCACTATGCAAACAAATATATTATGTAAAATAATCATAAATCTTGGCACGATTACAATTTTGTAGGTAGTAAGAACATTTATAAGGGTTTTCGGGAGGTTTTCTGCAGAGTTAAAAAAAATCTCTTCAAATCGGTTATCCCTTCAACTCAGTACTAAGTCGTAACTATGAGCTGGATATACACCACTGACATTTCACCCTCCCGCAACCGATGGGCGCCAGAGGGGTAGTACCTACGCGACTTGCGAGTAGCGATTACGTAAAAAAAATCCTTATAAAGAATTAAGAAAGTAATTGGCAAAAATAAGCTGAATGTCCTCTCGGCATGAATTTATATAATATTATTATATTGATGGCAATAAAAAGATCCTATGATTGATAGTTTAGGAGAAAAATGGTAGTAAGTCACAAAAACAGAGGCTACTTTGCATATTTATTTATGACTAGCTGTGCCCGCGACTTCGTTCGCGTGGTTGTCGGAAACTAAAATGCGTCGCTTAGATAATAGTAGATTGTACACCAAGTGCATAAAACGCACCATTTTGCGCGAGACGTTTATCCATCCGATGCGAGCTTGCGAGCGAGGATGGATATAAAGTAGAGAGCAAAATGGGTTTTATGGACGAGTTTTACACTCTACTTTTCACTTCGATTGCGAGGAAATGAAACAGCAACTTGTAAATATTGTAAAATAATTATTGTTCCCGTCAATTAACTTTTTTCTTTTTTTCGGTAGGAAACGTGACATAACACCTGACTTGGGTCGTTACTCATACTGCTCAGTTATAAAAACATTTTGAGCAAGCCTATTGCCATCAACCAATGTAATTAGGAGTAAGCCTATTGCCATCAACTGATGTAATTGGGGGCAAGCCTAATGCCATCAACCGATGTAATTAGGAGCAAGCCTATTACCATCAACCAATCTAATTAGAAGCTAACCTATTGCCATCAACCGATCTAATTAGGAGCAAGCCTATTGCCATCAACTGATGTAATTGGGGGCAAGCCTATTGCCATCAACCGATGTAATTAGGAAAATCCTATTGTCATCAACTGATGTAATTGGGGGCAAGCCTATTGCCATCAACTGATGTAATTGGGGGCAAGCCTATTGCCATCAAGCGATTTAGGTAATTGGGGCAAGCCTATTCCCATCAACTTTCCTTGTATTCGTAATGAAAAGCAGTAGGTAATCCCTTGTTCTTAGAATACTAACGAAACGAATTAAAGAGGTTATTCTATGAAGTTGAAGGTGTTCGTGTGGCTGTTGGGCCGATTACCTGTGCCGATTACCTTGGTCTTCGACGAAGATTTTACTTTATGCTCTAGAGCATAAAACGCGACTTTATGTCGCCTACGCACGACTTAAAGACGAATTTTAGAGCGAGAGAAGTGAAAAAGTACATTAAATAATTGTCCTGCGCTGTAGAAAATAAGAAGAGGGTAATGCAAAGCACTGACTATGTCTAATACTAAAGTTTATATGAATGGATCTTGATGAAATTTGAAACAGAGTAGAAGACTCAAGACTGACACTCCCTTCCGGTCTGCCCAGAGTAAAAACCACCCATGTTCCTTCTTAGCCCTTGTGCCGAGGGCGCGGTATTTCTTTCGAGCAACCCGCAGACCCGACGGGACCCTCAGTCCCGACGGGTGGTTTAGGTAGACTGACTTGAGTCTAAGAAAATTTTCACTTTATAGCTTAATATTTCACAAACGAATCCCTTAATCGAAAAAGTGTGTGAGAAAACTCGTAATCTTTGTCAAAAACCTATCTAACGACACCCCACACTGTGGGCTTCGCAAGAAAATTAAAACATCCCCCTTTTATGTGTACTGGAGATACCCTAAAAAAACAATTTTGCGCGTTATGTTATCTTTTGAAGGCATTTATTAGTAAGTACCATATTCGTTTAATAGATGTCGTTGCATGTCTCATTCTTGATCATAATGATAAAGTTCTTCTTGAAAACTATAAATACAAATATCTTTTGATAGAGAGCACCGATTACGATGAAACAAAGACTAAGTAATACCCCAAGTTACGCACAATATTTTTGTATAAAAGTTACTTACATTAGTTTCGTAAATTTTACGTGATGCTTAGTCATCGAAACGGACAAACAGACAAAAATTTCAAAAATGCTGGAAATGAGTTCTGTTGGTTATACTGTAACACCCTGATAATTCCTTTTTTAAATATTTTCAATGTACAAAAATATTTTTCTACAGATTTATTATAATAACTAGCTGTGCCCGCGACTTCGTTCGCGTGGTTGTCGAAAACTAAAATGCGTCGCTTAGACAAAATTACTTTAAATCATTGCCCTGCGTTAACTTACTGACGCTGTAGAAAATAAGAAGAGGGTAATGTAAAGCACTGACTATGTCTTATACTAAAGTTTAGATGGATGGATGTTTGTTAATCAACCACGTCAGAACGGCCGAACGAATCTTGATGAAATTTGAAACAGAGTAGAAACACTCCCTTTCACTCTGTCCAGAGCGGTTGGGGTTCTACTGACCAAAAACCACCCATGTTCCTTCTTAGCCCTTGTGCCGAGGGCGCGGTATCTCTTTCGAACAACCCGCTACACCGACGGGACCCGCAGCCCTGACGTACCCGTCAGGTAGCCTGACTTGAGTCTAACAAAATTTGCACTTTATAGCTTAATATTTCACAAACGAATTCCTTACTCTAAGAAGTGTTTGAGCAAACAAACAATCTTTTTCAAAGACCTATCTAACGACACCCCACACTATGGGCTTCGCAAGAAGGATCCTTGTTGACTACGGAACCCAATTTTATACTGTGTAGGTAATTGGTAAATTTTTATTTGATGACTATTCACCGAACATATTTTTAATTAACACCGCGGTTCAGAAAATGGCATCAAATGAACAACGTCATCTATCGGAGACGAAGATAAACTGCTAAAATTCATTTCATGGAAAGGGATCAATCACACTACAGGGTTAGGCTATGTAGACTTTGAAAGCAGCGTCATTTAGACTACCTACCTACAGAGTACCTTTAGCTATCATAACTTTTTTAAAGTTATCTTTTGAAGTCATTTATTAATTAGTACCACATTTTTTTAATAGATGTCGTTGCATGTCTCATTCTTGATCAGAATGAGAGTTCTTCTTGAAAACTATAAATTCAAATATCTTTTGATAGAGAGCACCGATTACGATGAAACAAAAACTAAGTAATACCCCAAGTTACGCACAATATTTATGTATAAAAGTTACCTACATTAGTTTCGTAAATTTTGCGTGATGCTTAGTCATCGAAACAGACAAACAGATAAACAGACAAACAGACAAAAATTCCAAAAATGATGGAAATGAGTTCTGATGGATGTACTACAACACCCTGACAATTCCTTTTTTATATATTTTCAATGTACAAAAATATTTTTTCTACAGATTTATTATATGTATAGATAATAATAATAAATTGAGACAACATCACATACATTGTCTTGGTCCCAAACTAAGGTTTTCCCTTGTACTATGGTAACCAGGAACAACGAAGGTACTACAAACACCCAGACCCAACACAAATATCTATTTAATCAACAAACATTTGTGTTAGTGCGGGAATCGAACCCGCTACCCTTGCGTCTCAACCGGCGCTCTAAACCACTGCGCTAAACGGGTCGTCAAATTATTATTATATGTATAGATATAGAATAGATGTTTAAATATTTTTTTTAAGCGAACAGGATATGCTCTAGATTGTGTAGATTAATAAATATTTTTTGAAAAAAGATCCGGTGATAGTTGCGGAAAAAAAAGATTCTAATGTATCCTAAAAAGGCTAATTCACGTATATCCACGCCTTAAGGTTGATGTTCCAGGGTAGCCCGCGAAATTCAAATTTTCTTACGTTTTTAGCGATTTGCAGGCCAGTGCTAGGTTTTATGTTAGTGAAAATATGATTCGCGGCTGTAAGACGTATGCAGTTACAGAATTATAATCATCAAAATCATTATTACAACCCTCCAAGTTCATGTAACTTTCAAGAATGACTTTTTGAAATACTCTAAAAACGTAAGAAAATTTGAATTTCGCGGGCTACCCTGGAACATCCACCGGTGAAGCCGACAAGGTAGCCCGCAAAATTCGAATTGTCTTACTTTTTTTGCAATTTGCCGGTCAGTGTCAGGTTGTATGTTATATAAAATAGGATACGCGACCGTAACAAATGTGACTTTACAGAGTAATAATGATTGAAATCACCAATACAACCCTCTCAGTTCATAGGTATTACTTCCTTGAAATCAATGGAATTAAATCAACTCCCTGCAAATAGCAAACAACGTAAGAAAATTATAATTTCGCGGGCTACCTTGTCGGATTCACCTTAAGCAAACTGTAGTTATCCCTATGTATATAATATAAATGCTTGGCACATAGATCCTAGCCAAGCATTTATTTGATACATAGAGGCACTGATTGACTGGTTAGTAAATCTATTTAAAAATATTAAAACATGCATTGTGTGATTATAAAAAAATATATACTACCTCGTAAAAAAAGGATGCACGACGTCGGTAACTTAATGATTTATTTAATTTTATTTCTGATGTCTAATATTTCAGGAGCAAATCAACTTGCTTGTTGTATGTAGTACTTGTAGCTGCATATTGCAATCAGAAACAGATCTCATTAGCCACCGCGATGCTGAGCATCCGGAACTGTCTCACCGATGCAACCTCTGCACGAAGGTAATTTATTTTTCAATACACTCGAAAACTGGCTGTTATTGCACTACGGGGCGAATTTAATGTGTTATTTTTTATCTTTTCAGGTTTTTGCTTCATTGCGCTCAGCGGCTCGTCACAGAAGCATTTGTAAGGAAATAGAAAGAAAATATAAATGTAACACGTGTGGACTGAAATTCGCTTATGAAATATCTTTGAATAAGCATATTCTACGATACCATGAGGGACAAAGCGTGTCGGTTAAATTTATTGATTCTAAAAGCAAAAGAGAAGAGAGACAATTTCAGTGCGATACTTGCAATAGGACTTTCTGCAAGTAAGTGTGCTGGGTTTTGTAAAATCTATTCAAATATTTGGAATAATAAAGAAATGCATATAAATCGAGGCAATGGAATCGTATATCCCAGGACAGTTTGGAAAGTGACAATGTAGTTTTATTTTATTGTTTTCAGGAGAGAGCTACTCGTTAAACATACTAAAACACACATCGACAGTTTCTTCCAATGTGATGTTTGTGAAAAGAAGTTTCACAGGAGCGACAATCTCCGGTTAGTTGGTTTTTATGATGCACTAAATTAACATTATATGAAAAATACAACGTGTGGTAATATTTTCAGCTCTCACAAACGAGTTCATCAGTCGCAGCGCGAAAAGATTTCATCTAGTAACTGCTTATGCCTTTACTGTGGCCGCAGCTTCTCTAATTCGTCGAACTTAATCGTGCACATGCGACGCCACACCGGAGAGAAGCCCTACAAGTGTGATTTTTGTGGCAAAGGTTAGCCTTTAGCTGAATATCCGATTTGTAAAAAAAGTGAGTTTTTATCCCTATCTCTCATTACTTGCAGGTTTTCCAAGATCTTCCGATCTTCAGTGTCACAGAAGATCTCACACTGGCGAGAAACCTTGCATATGCCGCGTTTGTGGTAAAGGTAAATATATTTTTATTATAAATACATATAGAGGATTTGATGTTTTATTAGTATCACATTTTGATAATATAGATAAAATATAATAATGGTTTATTGCATCGAGTGTTTTAAAATCTGTCGTTATAAAAGTTTTGAATGAAATTGAAGGATGGAAATGTAAACGTGTATCAATTTTACAATAAGACTAAATGTGTAGTGTATCACTACATATTATTAAATAAAGTCCTCCACCGCGTCTGTCTGTCTGTTCGCGATAAACTCAAAAATTACCACCGATTTTCATGCTGTTTTCACCAATGGAGAGAGTGGTTGTCGAAGAAGGTTTTAGTATATAATTGCCACGCGGGCAAAGCCGCATGCATCAGCTAGTTCTTTACTAAAATAATTCGGAGACCGCGTTATACTGTTGGTCTCGGCTGTCGTTCGTAGATCTTCGAACGCGTTACGTAGACAGAGAGCCGAAAGTCTGACAAACAGTACCTACCATTACGTATTACTCACTACTTACTAGGTTAAGTGGCTTATTGAGGTCAGATAGGCAGTTGCTTCGTGTGAATTGCTGATTATTTTTATTTATTTTATGCCAACTGACTTTGACTGGCCTGTTGGTCTAGTGGTTAGTGACCCTAACTGCTATGCCGGAGGTCGTGGGTTCGATTCCCACCCAGGACAAATGTTTGTGTGATGAGCACGATCATTTGTTCTGTGTCTGGGTGTAATTTATCTATAATATGTATGTATTTAGAAATATATAAGTATGTTTATCAGTTGTCTAGTACCCATAACACAAGCTCTGCTTAGCTTGGGACTAGATGGCGTTGTGTGATAGCTGTGGAATATATTATTATTATAGCTGAGAAAATGTTACCCAAACGATGAACTGCAAGAGAACTGGCTTATCGTTGTCTTTTTCATCATCAGCCAGAAGACGTTCACTACTGGACAAAGGCCTCTCTCATAGAACGCCATAACGAACGGCAACCTGCCGCACGCATCCACTGGGTGCTCGTGACTTCCACGATTTCGTCGGTCAACCTGGGGGCCTACCAACGCTGTCTTGCACTCGAGAACCTTTCTTCCCCATCGGTTGTCAGTTGCATATTTTGAGAGCTATGTCGGGTTTACTCAATTCGGATATCTTTTAATCGAACTTTTATTATGGTGTTTGTAGGTTTTTCGCGCAGCAATAAGCTGTCCCGACACATGCGCGTGCACACCGGCCAGCGACCGTACAAGTGCACGTACTGCGAGAAGGCGTTCTCGCAGAGCAACGACCTCAACCTGCACATCCGCCGACACACCGGCGACCGGCCCTACATCTGCGAAGTGTGCGGCGATAGATTTATACAGGTCATTCTAAATTCAAACTACATTTTTTTATAAAAAGTTTTTTTGATGCGCGCTGGATAAAGGACAAATGCCTCCTCTCGTCACATTTAGGTGTCTTTACAGATAAATTAACTTTCAATAGCTACTCGATCCAAATGCATGGGGCAGCTTATTATTATTTCGCGATTACGACGTTGGTCCCATGGAGAAATTTAGCACATTATAATAATTGAAAATATTGACATCTTAAAAATTTTTATTTCAGGGTACAGCATTGCAGAATCACCGAAGAGCTCATGGTCACTTTCCTATTCCTACCACAGAGGCTCCTTCCGTACTGCAAGCACAGGCTTTTACAGTCCAGAGTATAAACCTTAATAATAGTCACTAAACTTTTCTATGAAGCTGAGTATAATATTAATCATTCATTACATACCAATGATGTTATATATAGACGTTGCTGATAATCCGCAGTCTATAGTTTTTAAATTATTTTTGTGCGACACCGTCGAGTTCTTGGTATTTTTTCCATTTATTTATACGTATTTATCTACCCAAATATCATAAACCCTCTCTAATGCGTTCAAAAACCATAGGCAATGACCAGCATTACCAACCAGCAGAAATAAACAGAACTGTAATGAGCTCATAACCTACTGAAAACAGTAGGTTATGAGTTTAAATTTGGAACAGGTGTCAAATTCAAGTGAGTGTGCTATTCTAGTATCTACATTAAAACAGATACCTATCGATACGAAACCCCAATTCAGTATGATTTTAATTATAAATCGCACGACATTTTGATCTCGAGTGACACAAGAATAGTGACTTAGTTCGTTTGCTTAAGATTTAAAAAAAATGACAGATATCCGAAACGCCGCCATCTCGAGCTGTCATTTGTTCGTTAGCTTTTTATTTCCAGTTACGAGTAGAAAATTTTTCTGATAAGTTCTTTATTTCTGTCGAAAATGAGTGATAGTGACTCAGAAATTGACATGAACACTCCGCCAGATATCGTAAATGCAGCGACGAATGCAACTAATAACCTGTTTATTTTTTATTGCATTACACTGGTAACAATGCTGGTCATTTCCCTATGGTTCCTGAACCCATCATAGAGCCCTTATGATATTTGGGTAGATAAAGTAGTGTATGCAACTATACATAATTAGGCATTACAACACTCGTGTGGTGCTATTAAGAAACCACACTTGTGTTGTAATGCCCTTCATTATGCACAGTCGCATAAACTACTATTACTTCATTTATTTTTCTTATTTGTTATTGTCCATAATAAATATTAAAAAAGAAACAAAAGCATATAAAACATCTCTAAATACGTATTTAAATTAACTGTGCGGATAGATTTCGTAGAATTTATCGACATAACTGTCTAGCTAGTGTCTATAATTCACACAGATCACAAAGATAACTTGTTTATTAATAACTTAGCGTGGAAGCAATCTGCTATTTATATAACATCAATCGATACATAATTATAAGTAATCTTTGTATTATATAGCAGTAACATTTTAAATCTAATAAATCCGTCATCAGAAAAGTGAGTTTTAGTACATCTACATTGAGTCGACCTGTTTTTTTGGGGTTGTGCCGAGGCCGCGGTATCTCTTTCCAAAAACGCGCAGCCCCGACGGGAATTAAGTCGACTTGGAAACTAGTTATTATAAGCAAACAGTGTGCCACAATGTCAAATGCTGCAATAATTAATTGTAGAACTGGTGTTCCAAAACTTCTACAATCACACTCATGGGATGTAACAATCTCCGTGTGTGTGTAGTTTTATAACAACTGCTTATTAACAATTTATTGTTGCTAGGTTAAAGTGCCGGCAACCCTACACTCAAACACGTTAACGCATTCTGATCCTCGAGATTTTTTCAGCTTGATACCTGTTCATCACCTTTATTTGCCGTTATTCTTTTAATTGCTCTTATGTAGTGATATTTCTGCGTTGGTTCTAATAATGATTATGGTAGATTGTGGACCCAGGAAAATATTTATTGAGCTATTTAAAAAAATATTTATGTAAAATTTGTAGTTTCTCCATAGGAAAAAGAAACATTAGTTTGTCTATTTGTGCATTTGCTGAAATTTTAATTATTGTGTTGTTGTCGAAGTGCAACGCTTTTTTGTTCTTCGTTTAGATGATTCCCATTTTTTGTTGTTCTTTTATAATCACAGTCGAAATGTCGAATGAAAAGGTATCTCTTTAAAATATTACATGTATTTTATTATATCTATAGCTTATTTTTGGGTTGTTAGGGAATCGGACTGGCTCAAAAAAATATGATTATGTTTAGTCCGTCAGTTAGCGAAAAATATTGGATACGTGTTTTTTGTTTTAACAAATTAATAAAAATTGACGAAGATAAAACGCGTGTGACGACACTTGTTGGTAGAAAATGTACTGACGTGTGACGTCACACGAGTTTTCGAAGCACTGTATCGTCTTCATTTTTTGTTTACGAGAAAAAAGAAAAAATATGTGTTCAATATTTTTTGGAAATCTATCGATCGATCGGACTACTTAATTAGATTTTTTTTGTCCGATCCCCTATTGCACCAGTTTGGTTAAATGGTTTTTGTATATATTTAATTCGCTTAGTGTCTCATAAAAAGTATTAAAAATATGCATGTGTGTTGTTTGTTCCTCTTTGATGAAAAAATATTGATTTGAGGGTTTTGGTTGATGGTTAGGAATTATATAAATTCTGTCTATTCAATGCGAGCAGGTGACAGACAACTTTTTCTAGTGATTTCTTTACTTCGTGTTTTTTTAATTATTAAGTATATATTTATTTTTGTTTATTTTGCTCTGTATTTAAATTTTTGAAATGGCACTCTTATGTCCCCGTTGGTTAAATGGTTTTTGAATATATTTAATTCGCTTAGTGTCTCATTTAAAGCATTAAAAAATGCATGCGTTTTTGTTCCTCTTTGATGAAAAAATATTGATTTGAGGGTTTTCGTTGATGGTTAGAAATTATATACCTAAAAATTCTGTCTATTCGATGCGAGCAGGTGACGGACAACTTTTTCTAGTGATTTCTATACTTCGTGTTTTTTTTTGTTTGAAGGTTGTACTCGTGTTGTAGCTAAGTATTATTTTTATCCTTATGGTTACGTCGTCTTTATGTCCTCCTTAGTTATATCAAATTTTGATTCTCCTATGGTTAAAAAAAAAATAACGTCAACGTCTGTGACGTTCATCATTAATACGTAAATAAAATAGCAATATGTATCGAAACTAACGAATTATAAAGCATTCGTAAATTATTAAGTATATATTTATTTCTATTTATTTTGCTCTGTATTTTAATTTTTGTGATGTGTTTTTATCCGATTATAAAATGCGGCTTATAGAGTGATAACATTAACAGCTTATCCATTATTAATCTATCTATTCTATGCTTGAGTCTATGCTATGTATTTTTGATAGGACAAAAACTACAGATTTTTTTGGAAAAGTTAGGTGTTTGCTTTCTTTGACCTTGTTTCAGCTCTAGAGTATTCAAGATTTATATAAGTTAATTCATGAAATCATGACTCACATAATAGAAATCTGAAGTCATCGGAAAACTTGAGACTAGATATCCCGTATGACATTCCACCCGTTTCGACAAACCACGGAACAGTGGAAGCGGTAGTGTTTAAAACTGGTAAATAATAACCCTCCGTAATGCTGCGGCTCCACTGAGGCGGAGTGGAGCGGTGCGGAGCGGGACTGAGCGGCGATTCACTAATCACAAGCGGAGTTGAGAAGAGATGTGATGATTTCAAGCCAAGTGATTGGTGAATCGCGGCAAAACTCGTCATCGCTCTGCTCCGCTCCGCCTCAGCGGAACCGCAGCCTTAACGCTTTGCCAGTGGGGCAGACAACACTACTTCACTTCTTGAACATCACCAATTCACTATGCATGTTTCTTCACAGTTGTTCATGATAATTATACAAACCTTAGCGGGCGCTAGCTGCCGACGCTGGTTTTCAACTGGCCCTGAGATAATAATAATAATAATATAATAATTTATTTCAATTCAATAAGTTTGTACAAGTTATACAAAGTAGACTTATAAAAGATGTTATAGACAAATAGAACCAGTACAACAAAAATATAAAATGGGTCATTGGCTCTCTTTCCTAAACTAGGCAGAAAATCTGTCTGTATCTTAGAAAAGAGATGGTGACGTAACGTACGTAAAAAACAGTTTAGACTTTTAGTATGTATACCCTTTAGGAATCCTGAACACATTTCTGAAGAAATTGCTTAGGTTTCAGCTCACGCACTCTACACCTGCTTTTGGACTATTCTTTGAGCAAACTATTGACCCAGACCGGGAAATTGCAAAAAACGTAAGAAAATTTGAATTTGGCGGGCTACCTCGTCACACCTCACCTACCTAAATTTTAATAGAGAGATCATAATTGTTCATAAAGTATGTGTTCAATATTTTTTGGAAATCTATCGATCGATCGGACTATTAGGTTTTTTTTTGTCCGATCCCCTATTGCACCAGTTTGGTTAAATGGTTTTTGTATATATTTAATTCGGTTAGTGTCTAATATAAAGTATTAAAAATATGCATGCGTGTTGTTGTTTGTTCCTCTTTGATGAAAAAATATTGATTTGAGGGTTTTAGTTGATGGTTAGGAAATATATAAATTCTGTCTATTCAATGCGAGCAGGTGACAGACAACTTTTTCTAGTGATTTATTTACTTCGTTTTTTTAAATTATTAAGTACTAGTGACCCGCCCCGGCTTCGCACGGGTGGAAAAAGATATTAAAACCTTCCTCTTCAATCACTCTATCTATTAAAAAAAACCGCATCAAAATGCGTTGCGTAGTTTCAAAGATTTAAGCATACAAAGGGACATAGGGACAGAGAAAGCGACTTTGCTTTATACTATGTAGTGATATATTTAATTTTGTTTATTTTGCTCTGTATTTTGAAATGGCACTCTTATGTCCCCGTTGGTTAAATGGTTTTTGAATATATTTAATTCGCTTAGTGTCTCATAAAAAGCATTAAAAAAACGCATGCGTTTTTGTTCCTCTTTGATGAAAAAATATTGATTTGAGGGTTTTGGTTGATGGTTAGAAATTATATACCTAAATTCGATGCGAGCAGGTGACGGACAACTTTTTCTAGTGATTTCTTTACTTCGTGTTTTTTTTTTGTTTGAATTTTGTACTCGTGTTGTAGCTAAGTATTATTTTTATCCTTATGGTTACGTCGTCTTTATGTCCTCCTTAGTTATATCCAATTTTGATTCTCCTATGGTTAAAAAAAATAACGTCAACGTCTGTGACGTTCATCATTAATACGTAAATAAAATAGCAATATGTATCGAAACTAACGAATTATAAAGCATTCGTAAATTATTAAGTATATATTTATTTCTATTTATTTTGCTCTGTATTTTAATTTTTGTTATGTGTTTTTATCCGATTATAAAATGCGGCATAAAGAGTGATAACATTAACAGCAATAACAGCTTATCCATTATTAATTTATCTATGCTATGTATTTTTGATAGGACAAAAACTACAGATTTTTTGGAAAAGTTAGGTGTTTGTTTTCTTTGACCTTGTTTCAGCTCTAGAGTTTTCAAGATTTATATAAGTTAATTCATGAAATCTTGACTCACTTAACAGATATCTGAAGTCATCGGAAATCTTGAAACTAGATATCCCGTATCAAATTCCACCCGTTTCGACAAATCACGGAACAGTGGAAGCGGTAGTGTTTAAAACTGGTAAATAATAAACCTCCGTAATGCTGCGGCTCCACTGAGGCGGAGTGGAGCGGTGCGGAGCGGGACTGAGCGGCGATTCACTAATCACAAGCGGAGTTGAGAAGAGATGTGATGATTTCAAGCCAAGTGATTGGTGAATCGCGGCAAAACTCGTCATCGCTCTGCTCCGCTCCGCCTCAGCGGAACCGCAGCCTTAACGCTTTGCCAGTGGGGCAGACAACACTACTTCACTTCTTGAACATCACTAATTCACTATGCATGTTTCTTCACAGTTGTTCATGATAATTATTATACAAATTTTCTTTCCTGCAAACCTTTTCATGACAATGAGGACGAGTCGAACAACACAAAAACAATCTGTAAAATTGGTTTTCGTATTATTTCATTCGCTTAGTGTCTCATATAAAGCACTAGCTGATGCCCGCGGCTTCACCCGCGGCTTCACCCGCGTGGATGTCGTTCAAATTATATACTAAAACCTTCCTCTTGAATCACTCTATCTATTAAAAAAAACCGCATCAAAATCCGTTGCGTAGTTTTAAAGATTTAAGCATACAGACAAACAGACAAAAATAGCGACTTTGTTTTATACTATGTAAGGATTAAAAAAATGCATGCGTTTTTGTTCCTCTTTGATAAAAAAATATTGATTTGAGGGTTTTGGTTGATGGTTAGAAATTTTATACCATAATCATAATCATCAATTGCATTCATGTAGTTTACAGGTTGTTACAGGTATATAGGTTTCATCATAGATAACAGATGGGTTTCATACATGAACCCTGCTAGGGCACAGCAATATACATAATTTAAAGTGCTCAGTGTTTTTTTTTTTTTATTACAAATGGGCTTGCTCTTGACTTCAATCTTGCCCTAGGGGCAGAGATGATGTCGACGATGGAACGAGCTTACCCAGTAGAAGCCTGTTTACTCGCGACTTTAACAGATTAGGGTTATAATATGAACTCGGAAAAACCGACGCAGGCAGGGAATTCCACTCCTTGGCTGTGCGCATATTATAGGACCCAGCAAAGCGCTTCGTTCGAATGTGTGGAATGTCGACTAGGTATCGGTGATACCCTGCAGTACGTCTAGTCTCCCGATGGAAGAAGGGAGATGGTGGGATCAGCTCGTGGAGCTCTTGCGCACACTCTCCGAAGTACAGTCTGTAGAAGACCGACAGACATGCGACTTTGCGACGGTGGGCCAGGCTATGTAGTTTGATAACCAGCTTATCGTCACCAATTAGCCTCCTGGCTCTGCGCTCTACAGAGTCAAGTGTGGCAAGCTGGTATTTGGCTGAGCCATCCCAAAGGTGACATTATTAGTAACAATATGGTTAGTGAGTTCATGCACAGCGTCATCAGTGGACCTGCCCGATCGAAAACCAAATTGCAGAGGTGACAAGAGGGAATTTGTCTCCAGGAAGTTCATGAGGCGTTTATTAATTAGCCGTTCCAAGACTTTTGACATCGTAGGCAGGATAGAGATAGGCTTGTAATTAGAAATGCAGTCTTTGTCACCTCCTTTATGGATAGGTTTAACAAGGGCTATCTTCATTGCCAGTGGAAAGGTACCAGTAGCAAAAGCCAGATTGCAGATGTGAGTAAAAGGCAGTGTAAGCTGTTTAACGTAACGTTTCAAAATTTTGCCCGATATCTGGTCAACTCCAACTGCTGCACTCTCTCTCAAGTCCATTATGAGATGTTCAACCTCATATTCATCCATAGGAAGTAAGACAAGAGAGTTTGGATATATAGGATTAGAGGCTCGGTAGCTATTCGATAGATGGGCGTTACCAATAATTTGCTCCGCCAAGCTCTGTCCAACACCTGTAAAATATTTATTAGCGTCATCTACACTACTTTTAGGATTATCAGCATTGATCAGAGCTGATGAATGGTCTGACTTTTTGTTAGTATTACACATAGATTTAATAACATCCCATAGTTTTTTACTATTGTTTTTGGACTTGTCTATTTCCTGTCTCTCATAACTTCTCTTCACTTTTTTAAGAAGAGTGTTGCAAAAGTTTCGGTATCTCTTGTACGTCAGTTTAAGTGCCTCATCATGGGGATTCCTTTTTAGCTTTTTGTGCAGCTTGTCTCTATTACGCATGCATCTAGACCATTAGTAATCCAAGGTTTGTTTATTCTTTTTTTGTTAGCCATTTTTACCAGATGCGAGTTGTCTTGGATGGCCTTGTCTAGTAGGGAGATGAGATGTTCGGTAGCAGCGTTGGCGTCAGTGAAGTCAAGTATGGGTTTAAAATTGATATTTTGGACAGTGTTATCCAATTCAGAAAAATTGATACGTCGCAGCGCAAGAGAAGCAAGATTAAGTTTAGTATGTAGGTTAATAGCAATGCCAACGCTTTCGTGATCAGTGACTGAAGATTCAGAAACAAAACAAGTGGCTTCCAATTTTGTTTTAATCATAATATGATCTAGACAAGTAAGGCCATGAGTAGGTATGGTATGAGCTGGAAGTAAACCGTGACTTGCCAAGACGTCGAGGTACTCAAAGGAGCGCTTATCATTAGTGTTAGGAGTTATATCTATATTAATGTCTCCACAAATAATTATGGTTTTGTTCGACAATTTTCTAAGCACTGCGTCCAATGAATTACAGAACGCGCTTGTATTACGCTGACCTGGAGGGCGGTAGATGCCAATAACGCATATATCAGAGCTGAATTTCAAAATGAGACAGCATCAATCATGTTTGGTTCCTCCAATAAAACTTTATAACTGCTTTTATGATAGACTAGCTGACCCACGCAACTTCGTCTGCGTCACATCATCAATCCATCAATCCCATCTAACATAGCAACAGAGCTATCAACGAGGAACAACTTCGAAATAGACCACGATTTCACCTTTCTCGATATATCGACTATCCGACATAAATTAAGCTAAATCGTAACAAACAAAAAATCTTATCTTTCTTCTTTATTATAATAGTTTAGATGGTTTAGATTAGGTTAGGTTATATTAAAGTGTGAATTACTATAGGTATCTCTTACTGTTAAATATACGATAACACTCTGTACTTGTAAACATTATGATGCAGTAAATATTTTGAATTTGAATTTCCCGGAAAGAATCTCCCTAAATTGCGACGCGCGAATTATTTTGCCGCGCGGATATTTTTACATTGCCTTATCTTCTAAGATATTTGTTTAAACTGTTTAGAGTAAAGCGCACAAAATAATATTCTATATTAAATTGTCCTTCTAACAAACACATTTATTTAGATACTAGCTTTTGCCCGCGACTTCGTCCGCGTTATACTAAAAATGTTATCTTTGGTAAGTAGATCTATCATTAATTTTAATTTTAAATGAAAAACTCTTGCGATAATATCATGGCGGTCATGCGGTGACCCTCAAGAAGCTCCCGAGTGATTTCATCCCACTTGGGCTTGGTAGTTACAGTAATAAATAAGTCGGGACGTCCATATTTTCTTACGTAACAAAAAGCGTCTTGAGTACGTAAGTTTTACTCAAAGGAAACATTCCTTTATTTTTGAATAGAAAGCAAACTGCATTCAAAATTTTTCGAAAATTCTCTTCTCCCACACCCGGGAATCGCATAAGATTTCATGTACATTTGATTTTTTACATATTTTTTTACAAAAAAAAAAATCTCGCAGGCAGGTTTTCCTTTCATTTAATTTATCATGTTTGTTAGAGAGATTTCATCCTTATAATTGACCCTAACGATCGATGCAATAAAAGTACAGGGTATAATTTTTTCAGATTTTAGCCGGTTCGATTCCCAGGTGTGGGAGAAGAGAATTTTCGAAAATCTTTGAATGCAGTTTGCTTTCTATTCAAAAATAAAGGAATGTTTCCTTTGAGTAAAATTTTCTATCTGCAGTATTAAGAGTACTTTCCCTCCAGGTGACATTACAAAATTCCACCCTGTATAATCAGAAAGCTCCGAACTGCTAATCTATCGGGAGTTACACGTGTTATTGTGAGTCAACCATAAAAGATAGACATATGCTGTCATAGAATATTTTTTAGATAATTTTATGTAGAACATTTCCGTCATAAATGATTTCTATGTAGCTTTAACCATTAAGGCTGCACACGCGACGGAAGCTTAAAAAATGGAGCAACTTCTCCCGTTTTCACAACATTTCCCTTCACTGCTCTGCTCCTATTGATTGTAGCGTGATGAAAAGTATACTATAACCTCCCCAGGAGTATGAAGAATAATTGTACCAAGTTTCGTTAAAATCCGTCGAGTAGTTTTTGTTTCTATAAGGAACATACAGACAGGAAGACAGACAGACAGACAGAAAGACAGACAGACAGACAGACAGACAAAAATTTTACTGATTGCATTTTTGGCATCAGTATGGATCACTAATTACCCCCTGATAGTTATTTTGAAAATATATATCATGTACAGAATTGACCTCTCTACAGATTTATTATAAGTATAGAATAGAAGATAGATAGATAGAAGATAGATAGATTAATACCATATGGGTTGAATAAGCTTCGCAAAAAATAATTATTTTTAACCTAACAGTTTAATAGTAAAAAAAGGTTACAGTGAGTCAATCTTAAAAGATAGATATATGCTATCGCGGACTTTTTTTTAGAAATTTTAAAGAGGAACAATTCCTTCATACATGATATTTGCGTAACTTAAACCGTTTTCGCAGCGCACGCAGCGGAAGCTCTCAAAAAGGAAATACCTTTTCCCGTTTTTGTAACATTTTTCATTTATGCTCCGCTCCTATTAGCCGTAGCGTGATGTTATATAGCCTATAGCCTTTCTCGATAAATGGACTATTTAACACAAAAAGAATTTTAAAATTCCAACCAGCAGTTCCTGAGTTTACCGCGTTCAAACAAACAAACAAACAAACTCTTCAGCTTTATAATATTAGTATAGATGACAACACCCCCATTTTGAGTTTTATTGGTAGTCGTTGAGGTACAAGAATAACCCTCCAATTCAGGAACAAATTGGGTAGATTTAAGCCAGCACTCCGTAAGAATTAATATGTCCCACTCAACATCCGTACGAGTCAATAATGTATTAAAACTAGGCATATTACATTTAATGCTCCTAATATTTTGAGATAGAATTTTAAGAGAGTGGTTAGACTCTGGTATAATGGACTTAATATCTTCTGCCTCGCATGTAATAGAAGTGGCCATAACTAAGGAATCGAGACTCTGGTGAATAGATTCAATACCAATGTTATCGAATTTTGAAACAGATTGTCTTTTGACGTGATAACGTCTTATAATTCGATGGCCGGCTGCACGAACGAAAAAAGATGACGTCATGAGTCGTTACCTCGCTCTGAGGCGTTACCTCGCTCTGAGGCGTTACCTCGCTCTGAGGCGTTCCATAGCAACGGCGCGGCGTGTTAATTGTCGTTCCATAGCAACGGCGTGTTAATTGTTTGTGTATTATAGCAATGTAAGTGCTGTATTTTCTTATGACGTTGTCACATTCAAGTATCGCCAGTAAACCGACTTTACAGACAACCGATTTTTTTTTATATAACTTTAGGGATATGAGGTGGACAAAAGACACAACATGTTGTGTGCAACAGATTATCGTGAATAGGTTCCAATGATTGTAACTAGTGTTATTATATGTGCGTACAAAAAAAGTAGTTGTTGGTAAGTATTCGTGTATGTTAAGAGTATGGCCAGGAGTAATCAAATTAAATATGAGAAAAAACATGCAAAAAAGTATTTTATTTGAGGATCTGGATACAGTATCCGAAAGTGCAATTTCATTTTCGTTGTTTACCATAACTATGACATAATTATACAATATGCGAGCAAGTGTGACTGCAACTATTTCGAAAGAAAGTTGTGTATATTTACAGTGTGAAGAATTGCTTGTACAATGAACTGGAATTTTTAAGACAACGATGACTTGATAGAGATTCGTTAAGTCATGCTTATTATGAACGATGCACATAAAACATAGTAATAACAAAGATAGCAACAAAAGGTGGCTTGAAGTTAGTCACAGTACCAACTTAAGGATTTCACTTTCTTCTTGTATACGAATTGGGACCGAACCCTCCTCCTTCACGTAAACTTTGCCGTAGGCCGTCCACGTAGCTGCGATTTTTTTGGTTTTAACATATCCCCGTGTCATGTAGTACAAACGTTGTGCTTTAGTGGTAAGGCACTCGGAGATGAAAATAGGTTTGGCCGGTCCAGGCAGTTTCACAAGGGCTGAGTTTAGTTGAGGCTCCTTTGCTTCGCGCTGCGATTTATTGAACTTCTTTGCTGTGAAAACCATTGCTTCCTTCCTAGTTACTGAAGTGAAATCAACCACAATTGCCTCAGATTTAGATCGGTAAATATCTCTGATTTCCAGGTCCTGGATATTAGTTTCTAAACCAACAACAGAGCCAATGTCTTTGATGATATTGGTCAAATCCTTTTTGTGTTCCCTACTTTGTTTTGGGATA
Organism: Diarsia dahlii; assembly: GCA_949775195.1. Taxonomy (NCBI): domain Eukaryota; kingdom Metazoa; phylum Arthropoda; class Insecta; order Lepidoptera; family Noctuidae; genus Diarsia; species Diarsia dahlii. Next base: position 13,659,000 of record OX459189.1, read on the forward strand.
TTTCTTATCACGTAAAATTGAGATCAAAAACTATAAATCGACTTTATATTCTACCAAAACAACAAAAAACAAAATACTGTTAACATTAAATGAACATCGAGAAAATAATCGTCAAACATTATGTTTCAAAAAACTTGACCTAATCTAACTATTTTGCTTTGACATAACAATCGCCACAAATTGGGGTCGTATGCTCACGGCATATTCTCTTGGAACACAATTTACAAGATGTCTTAGTTTTTCGATCCTTCTTCCGTTCACATACCTACTGCACAACGGGAAGCAGATGTGGACGGTCGCAAAGCTGAGGGTGTGCTTGTGAGCGTGGCTTCGTCATTCGAGTCAGCATTGAGCATACAATCAATTTTTGTTTTGATAATTTTTGGCAAATTAGCTACTGTTGACCTCTTTTTTATCTGTGGCATCACAAGGGCCAAAGCCAGTTCTTTCAAAGCGATCCTTCTCTGAGCCATCACAGCTCCACTATTTACTTTATTTGCCTTCACTATCACGTACGCATTGATGCCGCCGACGTTCAAAAGACCATAAAACAAAACTAATGGCCATCTTTTGGTAGCTCGTGCTACTGAGTAGGTAGCACACATCTCATCCACAACATCAACACCACATTTTGTTCTATTATAGTCCATTATCATCTCGGGCTTTTTTTCTTCTCCAGAATCTTTTTTGCCATCATGGTGCATAGTTGATGCCAAGAGCACGACTTTATTTTTCTTTGGAACATATGACACAACAGTACAATCATCTTGAAATCCAAAAAGGGAACTGTGAACTTCCCGGTCTTTGGTAGAGGTAAATACAGGTGGAATTTCAGCTTTATTCTTTCTCAAAGTACCCAATGCTGTCACACCATAATCATTGAGCAAATCACGTAATAGCGGAAAACTAGTGAACCAATTGTCCATCACTATGTTACGATGACTATTCTATAAAGGTTCTACTAAGCGTTTGACGACTTCACTTGGTGAATTACTGTGATCATAAGGCCCATCATTTTTGCCAACATAAATTTCCATAATATTTGTATAGAAGGTTCGTGCGTCAGCCAACACAAATATCTTTACACCATATTTACCGGGTTTGCTGGGTATGTATTGCCGAAACGGACAACGGTCGCGAGTCTTCTCCAACTTTTCATCGATTGTTACATTTTCGCCGACAGCATAATATTTTTTAATATTATTATTGAACTCTTCGAAAATCTCGCGAATGGGTGCTAGCTTATCTGTTTGCCTTCTTTCACCTCGTGTACGAATATTGTCAAACCGTAAACTCCGCAGTAAGAAATGGAACCTCTCTCGTGACATAACGGCTATACAGACGTCGGAACCACTTCCATCTTTTTCCCAGAGATCTTTTGTGTTCAGGTGACCACTTCGCAATCTTCCGCAGAAATAAAGTAATCCAAAAAGAGCTCTAAGTTCAACGATATCTGTACTTTTGCAATCGCGTTCTCTTGAGAATTTAGACTTCAGCTCTTCTATATAAATGTTAGTATACTGGACTATCTTTAGTAAACATGTTTCCGGAAAAATAAGATTCCAGGCTTCTAACATAGACAAACAAGATCTGCCTTCGCCAATCGGTCCCGGCAAATGATATATTATGTTATGGGATCTTGTTCGTACACGTCGCGGCGGCTCACGAACTTGCCAGCGAGTTCTTTTGTCTTTTCCAGTATAACGACCTCGCCTCAAGTACTTCAGCGGTACATCCTCTAAATATTCTTCATCTTCAGTATTCTCAATATGTAAATTCGAAGGAAAACTCTCTTCCGACACTGAAGACCCATCTGAATCACTTGCTTCTTCTTCCACTCTGTTCCGCTTTCATGATCACTATGCTCCTCAAAATCTTCTATTTCTGACACATTTTCTTCTTCACTATCTTCTTGTTCTAGACATTCTTCTATAATTCGATCCGTCAGTAGGGAACTCATCATGAACCAGCTCTAAAACAAAATAAAATAACCAATAACATAAAAAAAAATGTAACAAGAACCGTCACTACCGGGTATTTTTCACCCATACTCACTTTACACGTCCGTTGTCGCCAAGCGCCGCGCGCCGGTGACGCACGCGCGTGTTAACTATTGGCCAGAAGGTACTTAAAGTCGTGAGTTGCCACAATGTTTAGTAATGAAAATATCACGTGATTTAGGTACTCTGTGGTATTTTTTACCCAGTAGCGAGTGCCGCCGGGTTAAAATCACGCCCTCTAGCGGACAAAAAGTCAAGAGTCAAAAACACGACGCTGAAAAAGTATGAAACAAGATTTTCAGGATAGAACAAAAAGAAAAGCCGTAGTCACACGTTACAGGTACCAACCTAAACACTTTAATACCGTGTGACTACGGCTTTTCTTTTTTAAAAATAATCAATAACAAAACAGTTACGAGTAGACAATATTAAAAAATCCTCACTATTTACGTGTTACGAGCAGTCAACAGTTACTTACGTGGTTTCAATTAAAAAAAAAACAATGTTTATTAGAATACATGTGCGGCAAATTATTGTAAAAAGAGGGATAATTTAACATAACATCACGCCTGTAATCCCCGAAGGGTTAGGCAAAGGTGTACGTCTTATAGAACGACCACATTTTGCCAGTTATGTTTTTTAAGTCCCATGTAATAGGGGGCGAGCCTATTGCGATCAACACAAATCCAGACTCCGTGACTGTTACTGATAAATGCCTGATGGAAAAAGCCAACATGCTCAGCAGTCGTGCTTGCGACCAATAGACCAACGAGGCAGTCACGACAGCCGAAAGACATTCACTGCTGGACATAGGCCTCCCCTAAGTGTCGCCACAGTGACCGGTCCCGTGCGTCTTGCATTCAGCGGATCCCAGCAACCTTCACCACGTTATCGGTCCACCTAGTGGGAGGACTTCCAACGCAACGTCTTCCGTTTCGCGGTCGCAACGCCAGCACTTTCCGGCCCCCATCGGCCATCCGTTCTGCGAGCGATGTGCTCTGCCCACTGCCACTTAAGTTTGGCTATTCTTCGGGCTACGTCGGTAAACTTGGTTCTCATGCGGATATCTTCATTTCTGATTCGATCACGCAAGGAAACACCGAGCATAGCCTTCTTCCTTGCCCTTTGGGTGACTTTAAGCCTTCTGATGAGGCCCGTTGTGAGCGATCACGTTTCGGTCTCGTATGTACCTAATCACTGGTATGGTAACACACACTGGCCATAGACTTTCGTCTTGAGACTTCTGTAAGTTGGACGAGAAGACTCAGCTTCCCCGCTACTTCAACGCTGCCCAGCCGAGTCGGATTCGACGATTGAACTCTTTCTCAAAGTTAGACCTACCTAACTGGACCGTTTGTCGCAGGTAGACATAGTCGTCTACAACTTCGAGTGTAGTCTCCGATCTTAATGTTACATGGATGTTAATTGGGCATTCAACATAACTTGATTTTGTCCATGTTCATTTTAAGACCCACTCTTTCGGAAGCACTACTGAGGTCATTGAGCATTGTGCTGAGGTCCTCCATGGTCTCAGCCATGACCACTATATCATCGGCAAATCGAAGGTGAGTGATGTACCTACTGGCCATTGACGTTGATGCCTAGTCCTCTCCAATATAAGTTTTTAAACTGACATGGTAAATATCCCGTTAATAGTATTAATAGTAGTCCTCTCCAGTCCAGAACCTTGAAGATATGCTCCAGTACAGCGGTGAACAGCTTCGGAGATATGACGTCTCCCTGTTTCACACGTACTACTTATTAAATATGGTTTTATCATGATTATTGCCTCAAATATTGTTGATTAACTCAATAGTTCTTATTAATTGTATTACCTACATTAAGGTACGGATGATAGAATGGCTTAAAATTTCAATAGTGAGCTTTTATTGACCATTTTACGTAAAATAAAATAAAAAGATTTACAAAAATACCTTTTTCACTTCTCTCGCTCTAAAATTCGTCTTTATGTCGTGCGTAGGCGACATAAAGTCGCGTTTTATGCTCTAGAGCATAAAGTAAAATCTTCGTCGAAGACCAAGGTAATCGGCACAGGTAATCGGCCCAACAGCCACACGAACAACTTCAACTTCATAGAATAACCTCTTTAATTCGTTTCGTTAGTATTCTAAGAACAAGGGATTACTGCGTTTCATTACGAATACAAAAAAAAGTTGATGGGAATAGGCTTGCCCCAATTACCTATATCGCTTGATGGCAATAGGCTTGCCCCCAATTACATCAGTTGATGGCAATAGGCTTGCCCCCAATTACATCAGTTGATGGCAATAGGCTTGCTCATAATTAGATCGGTTAATGGCAATAGGTTTGCTTCTAATTAGATTGGTTGATGGTAATAGGCTTGCTCCTAATTACATCGGTTGATGGCATTAGGCTTGCCCCCAATTACATCAGTTGATGGCAATAGGCTTACTCCTAATTAAATTGGTTGATGGCAATAGGCTTACTCAAAATGTTTTTATAACTGAGCAGTATGAGTAACGACCCAAGTCAGGTGTTATGTCACGTTTCCTACCGAAAAAAAGAAAAAAGTTAATTGACGGGAACAATAATTATTTTTACAATATTTACAAGTTGCTGTTTCATTTCCTCGCAATCGAAGTGAAAAGTAGAGTGTAAAACTCGTCCATAAAACCCATTTTACTCTCTACTTTATATCCATCCTCGCTCGCAAGCTCGCATCGGATGGATAAACGTCTCGCGCAAAATGGTGCGTTTTATGCACTTGGTGTACAATCTACTATTAAGACACTTTTCGGAAATAAATAGACGTATTTAAAGTGCTAATTAAACATAAAACTATTTTAAAACAATTAAAACTGGTGCCGTAATTTTACTCTGTCAGTTATTTCTTGCGAACTGTATTTGCGTTGACATCTCGTAACTCGCGCGCTAGTGAGGGCAAGTTGATACCTGTTAACTGTGAGTTGTCAGTTGTGGCATAAATTGTTCGAATGTCATTTTTTGTAAATTACGAGTTATCAATAGAAAGATCCTGCGTTTAATTTAAAAATTTTTGATGTATAAAACTCATTTTGTGAAAAAATGTAAGTTACGAGCTGTCAACCTATGACCATCGAAATGCTACTAGATTTGTTATTGTAGATCTTTTTTTAACAAAACCGTGTTGTTGTGGAGCAATAATATTATGAAGTAACGGATAAAAGTAGAACGGGAGCAGTGGTGGCCCAGTGGTTGCGGCCCCGACTTACGAACAGTTGGTCGTGGGTTCAAACCCAGGCAGGCGCATTACTTTGTGTAATTTATTTCATCACCACTGCTCTCAAAACGGTGAAGGAAAACATCGTGAGGAAACCGGCATATCTTAGAACCAAAAAATTCGATGATATGTGACATCTACCAATCCGCACTGGGCCCGCATGGTGGATTATAGCCCATCCCTCTCCTAGAGAGAAGGCCTGAGTCCCTGCAGTGGGAACAATATAGGCTGCTGATGATGATGATGAACGGATAAAAAACACTATGAACAAGCTTTTCAAAGATTTTCGATAAGGTCGACAATATTGATATCGGGCGATAGTTCTCGACGTCATCTGAAGGGCCTGGCTTTAGCACCGGTGTTAACTTTGCTCGCTTCCAAGCTTCAGGAAATATTCCCTGTGACAGGGATCTACTTATTAAAAATAATTTGCAGGGGAACGCATATATTGCTGGCAGTAGGTATTTCTGAGAAATACTGCAGGAAGTGCATCGGGACCAGGGCCTTTTGAAATATCTAAAGTTTCCAGGTGTCTCAGAACCTGCTGAACTGAGAATTGAATATTGTCCACAACATTACAGCACTCAGCAAAATCTGCATTTGAGCAAAAATCATTTGACAAGGAGGAAGGTTCATAGACAGATTTAAAATATACAGAGAAGAGACTGCAGATTTCATTAGGACTGTTCGATGATTGATTTTTAAAACGCATTGTAGAGGGAATTCCTTTAGATGATTTACGATTCGCCACGAATTTCCAAAAGTAATTTACATTTTGTTTAATACTGTCCTCAACCGTGTTGATACACCGATCATAACAACTTTTGCACTCAACATGAAATCGGGATCTGAAAAGAGAAAATTGTTCGTAATCTGATAGATTTCCATATTGTTTCCACTTTATCCAGGCTCTACACTTGTTCCTAAACATATGTATGAGAGCCGATGAGAACCAAACCGGGAACCTCGACGACTTTACTATTGTAAAAATCTTATTTTTAATGTTATCAAAACACATAATATAATGTGTTTTGATAACATTAAAAATAAGATTGTAGAATACGTCCAGAGACTCTTCTACAGAGCAGTCAAGTAAAGAGGAGTCCCAGTTTATTTCCGATAAATCTTGGTTAATAGCGTCATAATTAGCAGCAGTTAGTGGCCTATTTAAAGCCGTTGCAGCCTACATTACCTGTGTCGTCATCAGTATATTTGTGGTCTTCTTTGTCAGTTGTCTCACGTGTTTTTAAAATCGCGCCTACTTTTATAAGCTTTCTTCTCATGTTGTAGTACCTACTAAGAAGTAGGTACACCACGTCCTACTGCCGATTCTCTATTTTTTCCCTTAGTACACCCTGCCCAAACCTCCTAAAAAAATATGATGCCTAAATATATTAATTTGTAGACTGCGTGGTGTTTTTTTACTACGTATATGCACTGATGATTACACCTTCGGCTCCCTTATCGCGCCCGCCTGCGGCTCGCGCCTTCCGGTGTAACCATCAGCATCACACTTATTATCAAAATGTACTATTTACTTTTATGGTAATACTTCAGCTCTAAACATGATAGTACTAAGTCTAGGACATAATGCTACTTTTCTACAAGCCATCCTTTTGTTTTTTTTTTGGTGGGTGGAAAATCATCAAATGACCCCCCCCCCCGCTCTTGGGCAGAGCGAAGGGGAGTGTCAGACCAATACTGACTAAAAACCGAACCCATGTCCCTTCTTTGCCCTTGTGCCGAGGCCACGTCATCTGGTACTAAAATCCGCGGCCCCGACGGGCGTCGGCCCTTGCGGGCCCCTCCTTGCTGACATCTCTTTGAGGCGCGCGTGGAACACGAACGCGCCGCCGACACGGTCTGTTGCCGTCATGACGACGGCCGGACGGCGAGCTAGCCCATTACTCACCGTCCACAGGCCCGCGTCTACGGTGGCCGGAAGCCATCACGTGGCCCCCGACGCCCGGAGCGCCTTCCGCGCCTTCCGCGGCGGCTGGGACGTTGAGAGGTTCGCTCCCTCTCTCGTTCCGCCACCTCCTTCGCTAGCATCACTGCTTCGCAGAAGGAGGCGACGGCGTCCCATTCCTCCTCGCCCCGGACCATGGCTTGCACCAGGGCTGGACGCGAGAGGTCGCCGCCGCCGATCGCCGCTACGAGAACACGGCGGGAAAAGCCATCCTGGGCGGGAAAAGAGATGATGTGGCGTTTTTTACTCTTAAATTTTGTTTAATATACACAGATATTGATGTAACAATATCTTTGATAGATGGCAAATAAAAAAATAATCTTTGAGGGCGGGAAATAGGCTATGATTGTAAATAATTTGATAATTTGCTTCTAATAAACAATAATAATTAGTTTTGTTTATAATTAAATATTGTTGTAATTTAATTAAATCATTTCATTTCATCGGCTACAACCAGCAACGCAAACCGCGCGCCGCTGCAACGTTAAGTCGTACGGTACGCGGGGGCGGGGCCTCGCGTCGTCTTTGCTAAACGTTAAAGTCAAAAGTTGGAAAGAAAACTGTTATAAATAATGTTATAAGTTGATTTACTGACATATTTTTGACTTACCGGTGGTATCAAATGTTTTTTTTTTTTGTTGTGCTTTGCGTGTTGCGTCGTAGTTCACGCAACCTTTCATTACACAACTTGGCATTTTCACTTTTAAAATTTACGGACGCACCCGAAGATAGCCGATCGTGAACTAGTTCACTCCGGTAAACTTCGGTTTAGTCAAGACCTATTTGGGACCAAGTTCGAGGCGTCATTTTATCATTCGGTCCGCCCAGTCCTTACGCAGTAATATATAAGTCAATGATTACATTCATTAAATATATTCTAAAAATATTTTAAAAATACAATACATACACACATATTATAGAGGTACGAAGTAGTCTTATTTCCTTTGTAATCTATGTACACGTACAATTAAGATTTACCTACAGTTACAAGTCTTCAAGTATAGATATAACTGGGACTTTACCAGACATCCTAAATTACCAAAAACTCTACTAAGATATTATTATTTCCATCTTACGTAAGATTCTTCCTTGAAGTAGTTAACTATCTGGTTAGACCAATATTCTATGATATTGTTTGGGAAACTGAAAAACAAATAATCTTAAAATTATATAGATAAAAAGGTGAAGCTGTGGAGCAGCGGTGGCCCAGTGGTGGCGGCCCCGACTTACGAACAGTAATCCTCACTGGGCCCGCGTGGTAGATTTTTTTTTTTTTTTTTTTTTTTTTTTTTTTTTCGTTTCGAACGGACGCGTACGGTGTAATAGTATTGTGTGCGACTCATTAGCTAGCGAGCTTATTGTTATTGACCGCCGGCTGACGTTACAAACCGACCGGCGGCGGTTTGTTTTGGGAGAATGTCGACCATTACCGATATGGATAATGTTAATGATGTGGAGATATTGACTAGTTGTGAAAATAATCACCAAGATCTGGAAGGAGACAATTTACGAGGAAAAACAAGCAGCGAATGTACTGGTAGGATGATTGAGAAGAGAAAAGAAAGAGATGATGATAATAGTGAAGATAATGAATTTATAACAGTGCATAGGAAAAAATCAAAACGTCTGAATAGAAGTGAATCAGTAGAAATAACCAGAAATGCGCGGGTAGATGAAGAACAAAACGGTGTCTCGCGAGCGGAGCACGAATTGTGTTTCACCTCCGTCGATGTTTTACCTAAGCAAATAGCTATAGCCAAATTACTAAGGTCGGAGAATATCACCGGTATTTTAAATATCAAATATAAGACCCCTTTCAAAGTATTAATTCAATTTAAGAATAAGGAAGATGCGAGTAAATTAATGGAATGTCACAAAATTAAAGAAAAAGGTTGGCGTTGTCAACTGACTCAAGAGTTGACCATGACATATGGTTTGGTGAGGGGGTTGATTTGGATTTAAAAGAAAATGAACTTGTTGAAATCTTTGAGTCATCTGCGGAGATCTTATCGGTCAAGAGATTAAAACGAATAAACTCTGATGGGAAATGGGTTGATAGTGAGTCGATAAGAGTGTGTTTCAAAAATAATGTCATGCCTCCTTTTATTTACGCGTACGACTATCGTTTCAAAGTTGAGCCGTATGTGTTTCCAGTGACACAATGTAATGGTTGTTGGCAGTTTGGACATTTCCTTATGTATTGCCCCACAAAAAAAATAATATGTCCTAAATGTGGGGGTGATCACGTTAACTGTGATACACAAGATATTAACTTTGTTCTGAACAAAAATTGTCCGTTTTACGTGAAAGAAAAGTCTATACGAAGTATCATGAGCAAAGAACAAGAAACATGTCGCAGAGCTTTACAGTTATTCTATGAGAAAAAACAAAGAGAAAAGGCCAATAATGAGTATTCTAATGAGCCCATCATTATTTATCACCATTCTCAGTCTAATAATCTACGAAATGACGGTGGGTCATACCGAGACAAACTTGTTATAGGATTAGAATCTACTCAGCAAAACAGAGAAGAAGAGTCGGAAAGAAGTTCAGGTGAAATGTCTACTATTCTTCAAGAAACAAGACCAAAACGCAGAAATATCAAGAAAAAGGATAAACAGGATTCTACTCAACAATCAATGGAAACTGTAAGAGAAAACCTTCAGAATGAAGAACGCTGTGGAAGGGATGGTAACTTGACAAGTCTATTTGAGTTTAAGAAATTTTGGTTCAAAATTAAAAATATAATAATGTCAGAGGGTACTTTTGAGGAAAAAATTATTCTGGCTTTGAAAATGGTTTCTGAGGAACTTAAGAATTTTCTGACTAACATATTATTGAATGGGAGATTATTCGAACGATTAATAAAGTTTGTTAATGGATAGTTCTTCTAAACATATTAAGTTAAATATACTTCAATGGAATGCTCAAAGTTTATGTCCTAAATTGATTCGTTTTGGAGATTTACACTCGAGAGCAATGAATCCGGGTCACTTAAAGAATGTTAAAAATCTCGGAAACTAAAAATGATAGGTTAATGCAATAAATTGTATTTAATAGACAATGTAATACTCCTTAAATGAAAGTAATAAAAATATGAGTCACCATACATTTTATTAACACAAAATTACATAAAGAAAAAAACTGCTGATCTCTCCTTAAAACAAAAATAGGAAACATGAAATTTTTGAACTTTATTACGATTTTCTTGAATTTTAATACTTCGTATTGCCTCCTCGTGCTTCCATTACTGCGTTTACGCGGTTTGGCATGCTGTACACCAAGTTCCTTATACGATTTTGGGGAATATTCTCCCATTCCTCTGTGAGAGCAATTTTGAGCTCACGAAGCGTGATTGGGGGAGGGTTTCGTTGTTTTACGCATTTGCCTAGCTCGTCCCAAGCATGCTCGATCGGGTTGATATCCGGGCTGCGCGCTGGCCACTCCATACGAGTAATGTTCATCTCTTGAAGGTAGTCATTCACAATCCTACCTGTATGTGGTCGGGCATTGTCATGCATAAATATAGCATCCTCACCTAAATTTACCATAAATGGACCAACGTGATCATTGAGGATTTCTTCCACATATCTTTCGCTAGTTAAAGAGCCGTTTTCTATGATCACCAGCTCTGTGCGACTTTCAGAAGAACTTCCGGCCCACACAAGTACAGACCCACCACCGTAGGCTACTTTTTCTTCGATGCATGCTTGCTTGAATCTTTCCCCTGGTCTTCGATACACTCTGTGTCTTCCATCGTGCTTGTAGAGCATAAATTTTGATTCGTCGGAGAACATAACTTTTGACCAATACTCCAATTTACGTGGCTCTGGGCATATCTTAGTCTTGAAATACGATGCCCACGCTCCAGTTTAGGGCCGTTTGCAGGTCTAAGGGGTTTTAAGTTAGATTCAGCAAGCCGACGTCTTACTGTCCATGCACTTGGGTTACTTCCTCCGAGGCGTCGAAACTGATTTGTGAGTTCAGTTCCTGTGAGAAAGCGATTTCGAAGCATGGTGTTCACCAAGTATCGGTCTTCTCGTGCTGTGGTACACCTGGTTCTGCCCGTTCCTGGTCTGCGTAGGTTAGAACCAGTTTCTTCGTAATGTCGGAGAACTCTTTGTACTGTTGACAGCGACACACCGACAGTCCTGGCTGTATCGCGCTGACTCCGGCCGGTTTCCAGCATTGTAAGTATTCTGGTGCATTCTTCAGGCGTAAGCGACATAATTTCAGCTTAAATAATGAATATAGAGCACTATCAACATGGTTTATGTACCCACATAAATGACAGATTACAAACAAAAGCAAAACCAAATGCTGTAATTACGTAGTTCCATCTTCGAAAGTGGCCCTTTTTCAAATTTGATTTTTTTATGATAAAACTTTACAATAACTAAGAAGTTTTAATACCTTTATTTAAGGAGTATTACATTGTCTATTAAATACAATTTATTGCATTAACCTATCATTTTTAGTTTCCGAGATTTTTAACATTCTTTAAGTGACCCGGATTCATTGCTCTCGAGTGTATTAGCACGACAAAGTATTCACATTGCCATTATTAGCGAAACATGGTTTAACATCGATACCACGATAAATATAAGCGGCTACAATATTTATCGATCGGATAGGGACGACTCGTACGGAGGAGTAGCAATATTAGTACATAAATCTATTCACTCTCACATTCATTCTTTTAGTATTAATAATCCTGCGGGGCGAGCACGGGCGTACCCAAGACGTTGGTGACAATACGTTATAAACTATGTCATGTCTTAGAATTTGTCTTAAATGCTAGCACGGGTACCACATGTGATATAATTTAAGACGCGACTTGTCTTTCTTGTTGCTGACTTCATAGTGTGACCTAGTATATTAAAAAAATAAAAATGTCTATGACCATCTGAATAGGCGACCAAATAAAATAATACGTATAAAAGAGCACAGTTCATACAGTTAAACAACTTTTTAATTTTCTTGGGTACTAATTCATTTTTGACTCACGTACGCGGCACGTCTTTCATTTTCTTTTTTTATTTATTATTTGATAACTTGCTACTAACTAAAAGTTCTGTTTTTCTTTTAAAAGTTTGATGTGATTTGTTTTGAAATATATTGTGAAAGTTTTGAAATGTACTTACTTTGATGTGAACGGGTAAACCATCCACCTGATTTAGAGGCTGCAAGTCCACGCGCAGTTCTTCACATAAAATAAACCACCATAGGCTTTGTCAGGCGGAAAATCCGTTGGAACTCCCTGTCTGGCAACTCGAACGGATTAGAGGAGTCCCGAATGTTTCTTCGGAATATTTTCCTACTTTGGACCTCTTGCCTTCAGGCAAGAACATAATTATAATAATTTACTGCCATTTGATGCAGTAGTAAGCAGAAAAATGTACTTATATTTTTAATTTACTTTTATCACCACCTCCGAACGAACGTGATATAAACGAGCATATTCATCTGTCAAAATGTGACATTTGTTACAAAATGGGTGCGCCCATATTAGCAAATAAGACATAGGAGTCCCAACTAGACGTCAAGAAGTTGTATCACATATCAAGAAATTATCTTACGCCGCCGTGCTAGCATTTAAGACAAAACGGTTTTATCGCCCAAACTGTGATAAAATGTGTGACTCATGCCATGTCACTGTAGGCCGTGCTCGCCCTGCTGGTATTGAAGTGCTATGTGTTAAACTTCTTAACTGCAAGGACTTGGAATATGTTCTCTCTGTTTATTGCCCTTCTTCCGTACATACGCAATTGTCTGACTGGGATACACTTTTCAACATTTTCGGTCAAAACATTAATTGCCGGTGACTTCAATGGCCACCACACTAACTGGTCAGTGAAATCTGATACGAGGGGTATGCAAATTATGGACTCGTCACTTGATAATGATTTTATCTCTCTTAATAATGGTATAGCCACTCGAGTAAAGTTAGTCAACGGAAACTTACAACAAACTTCGCCTGACATTACCTTTGCTACCTCAGACATAGCTATCAGATTTATGTGGCAGGTATATAATGAAAACTTAGGAAGTGATCACCTGATAATTAAAATGTCGATTAATATTGTAAATGGTTTTAGATTTATTAAAAAACGGAATTTTAAAAATGCAGATTGGCCCGGATATAATCAAGCTATTGCAAATAATCTTGGTGTATATAGTGACGGTCCAGACCAGATTCAAAATATGTATGAAACTTTCGTTAATCAGATTAATAATGCGGCGGATAAGCATATACCCTTTATAAAATATTCTAATAAACCTAGTGAAAAGTTTACCCCAAAACAGTATTGGAACCCTCAATTATCGAAAATAGTGGCACAGCGTAGACTAGCTTTGTCCACCTTCCGTGGTAACCCTACACCTGATAATTTGACAACTCTAGAGAAATTAACTAAAGAATCTCAAGACCTTATACGTAAAGCGAGATTTCTTAGTTTTCAAAATTTCTGTTACTCCATTGATGAGGTGACTTCAGCTCCTGAGCTTTGGCGTCGTATGAGATGGATGAAGGGTTTTAGACAAAATAAAATGCATTGTTCTCTTGAAATCCAAAGCAAGTTGTTGTATTCGCTCACCCCGGATTACGTCACAAATGACATGCCGACATTTGAATCTAGAAATGTTACCTTAGAGGCCGATTTCTCCATGCACGAACTTAAAAGTTGTTTGAAAAAAAAAAGGACACAGCTCCTGGGGAAGATGGTATAACTTACTCAATGATTTATCATTTACCTGACTCAGCTAAATATTTCCTACTTAGATTGTTTAATAGTATTTTTAAATTTGTTATTATACCTAGTGACTGGCGAAACATACAGGTAATTCCCATCCCGAAAGTAAATTCCACTCCTAATAGTGAACCTAAGTTAAGACCTTATATCCTTACTCTCTTGTTTGTGTAAAATTTTTCATTTATTATTATTTAAACGCCTAGAGTGGTACATTGAAAAGACGAAAGTCCTATCACCCCATACGGTTGGCTTTAGAAAGTCACAATCCTGCTTGGATTCTTTAACTCGTTTAGTCTCATTTGTTCAAATAGGTTTCTCAAAAAATATTCCAACTTTAGCTTGTTTTCTAGATATTGATAGTGCCTACAATAAAGTTTCTATTGATGTAGCAATGAAGATATTAGACAGTCTCCAAATTGGAAAAAAATATTGTACATACCTTTGGTCCTTTTTAAACGAGAGATACCTTAATATTAAATCAGAAACAAACGAGACCACACTGTCTAGATGGACCAATAAAGGCCTGGCACAAGGGGACCCCCTATCCCCATTGCTATTCAATTTAATAACACACAAAATATGTAATCAAACACAAAATATTTTTATATCGCAGTATGCAGACGATTTTGTACTGTTTGTTAGTGATAAGGACATCAAAAGTTGTGAAACACGCATGCAACAAGCGCTTGATGCTATAATTATGTTACTGGATGAATTGGGTTTAGCTTTATCCGCCAGTAAATCTAGTTACTGTCTTTTTAGTAAAGGCCATAGGAGACTTTTCCCTACCCTAAAAGCGAACGGCCAATTGTTGACTAGAGTGGATTGTGTTAAGTATTTGGGGATCTGGTTGGACGGGAATTTACGTTGGGGTAAACATATAAAAGAAACTATAGATAAATGCTCTAAATTTCTTAACATCTTGAAAATGTTAGCGGGTAGTACTTGGGGTGTACATACTAAACATTTACGTAGGTTGTACATTTCTTTAATAAGAAGTAGAATGGACTACGGTAGCTATTTTTATGATTCTGGAGCCAAGACTCACATTAGCAGACTAGATAAGATACAAAATCAAGCGCTGCGAATAGTGGGAGGATTTATTTAAAGTACCCCAATTCCAGTCATGGAGTGTGAGCTAAATATAATGCCATTATTTTTAAGAAGACAATAGCAATACCTAGCTTATAAGTTTATATCAAAAGTGTGTCCTGGTCTAGCAATGCAACTGTCGAAATGGTGTCGACTCTAAGTGATTTTTGTCAAAATAGATACTGGGAGGGACAAAAAATACCATTACTTGTTTCAGCTGCCAATGATATAAGACCACTTCCAGTCTCGTCATCAAATACGCTTAGGATGTTTAGTTTGGAAATCTGGGTATCAGCTATTGACTTGCAGAAGAGTATTAAAACTGATATTGAATGCGTAACGGGTTGCAAGACTTCTTTTGAACCTAATACTCTATTGAATATTGTTATAAAGGAATTCAGCACAATGTATAATGGTTGGCATAAATTCTACACTGATGGGTCGAAGAGTGCACATGGACAGGGGGTCGGTTATTACTATCAGAACTTGAATGTTAAGTATGGTAGTAAAATAAATACTTATGTATCTATCATGACGCTGGAACTAATTGCAATCTTTCAAGCCATAACATATGCAGATCAACAAAAATTAAATAGGATTGTTATCTTTTCAGATAGCAAAAGCGCTTTGCAACACGTGGCTCGATGCACCTCTGGCATCAGAGTTGCATCGATAGCCTACGATATTATAAATATCATAAAAAAATTCAATAAAAATGGCATTGAGTTTAGATTGCAGTGGGTTCCGGCTCATATTGGGGTGAAGGCCAAGGGTAACGAGGAGGCTGATCAAATATCTAAATTAGCAGCATTAGAATGAGACCGATTTTCTGCCGGACTATTCTGATTTGATCCCTAAATTCAAAATTAAATGTTATGAGATTTGGAAAACATATTTTAACGAAAAATCGGAAACAAAAGGAATTTGGTATAAGACCATTCAGCATCAGCCTCCTCGTTACCTTTGGTTTGATGATGGCATGGTAAGTAGAAAATTTGTAAAACTGGCTTTAAGACTTCGATCTGGGCACTATCCATCGGCGAAGTTTGCGTTCTTGATGAAAAAAGTCGAATCACCAAACTGTATTGCTTGTAACAAAATTGAGGACGTACAACATCTGCTGATGGAATGTGTTAGAAATAAGAAAGAGAGAGAAGAATTAGAAAGAGAGCACTCCTTGAACATATTGGACATAGGTTTAATTCAAACAATTTTGTCAAGTCCCAAATCGAATTTAGCAAAACAACTCTGTAGTTTGGCTGTGGTGATACTTAGTTATTTTCATAGTAGTTTTATATTTCTCTGTATTCCATTTAATGTACGATATGTAGTTTAAGATACAATGGGGTTGACGTATCCGTGTGGATAACAACCCCCTAATAAAACAAAAAAGAAAAAAAAAAAAAAGTTGAAGCTATTATGGTTCCCATCGTACAAGCTCTGCTTAGTTTGGGCCTAAATAGAGCAGTGTAGATTGTCCGCAATATTTATTTATGTAGTATGAAACACGCCACACTCACACACACATACAAAACGACATTTTAGAACTCTGCCTCGAATTTTGCGGGCAGCGGGGCGGCGGCGGCGGCGGCGCGGAAGCGGCAGGATCTTATGCGTAAAATCAAATGGATCGGTTCTCGAAAACAGCGGTGCGGGGGCGGGCAACGAGCGGTGCACTCCAGTCAAGCTGCGCCGCCGCCGCTGCCGCCCCGCTGCCCGCAAAATTCGAGGCAGAGGCCTTAGGTAGTGTCTGTGTAATACCCGCACACAGACACGCGTGTACAAAACAAAATGTTGTGTATGTCTGTATAATTAATTATGAAACCTTAAAAATGTAGCCGCAAAACTAACTTTTTATTGATATCATGTTGCAGTTCTTCACGTTCCATTATAAACTCTTTTGCAAAAAAAACGGGCACTTCATATTTTTTTCTCTACTTCAATGAAGAAGGACAAGTAAGAGGTTTTATTAATTTGACGATGTATTGGCATGTTATTTGAAGAATCCTGGCATGATTCTGTACGTTCCAAATTTAAATTTTGAAATTAACAAAAGGAAAATAATGATTATTGTAGATTATTGTAAAATTGCTTTACTAATGGCGCGAATTGCTGAAACGATTTTATTACTGATTACTAAAATTTTAAAACTTTTTGGATATTTTCTGCAAATTAAACAATTTTATCTTTCTTTTTACATTAAATACCACTTTTTGACATGAGTGATAAAGCGATAAGGGCCGGTAAAATTATAGCCCTACTTGAAGAAGGTTGTTCGCAAACTTACGTGTCTCAGCGGCTAAATGTGAGTCGTTCAACTGTCCAGAGGACTTGGCAACGGTATCAAGAGACCGGGTCGGTCAAAAGAAGACCCGATTCGGGAAGAAAACGACGCACATAACCAAGAGATGACCGCTTTTTGGTGAGTCAGGCCTTGCGGAATCGTAAGGCGTCAAGTGTGGACCTGAAGAAGAGCCTTGAAGAAGTAAGAGGAGTAGAAGTTAGCTTGTGGACCGTCAGGAGGAGGCTTTTGGCTGCCAATATCAGGAGTTACCGCCCGGCTCGGGGACCTAAATTACTCCGTGAGCACCGTGTTGCTCGACTTCAGTTTGCTCGAAACTGTGCTTCATGGACTCTGGAGGACTGGAATAAAGTATTGTTTTCTGATGAAGCTAGAATCTCTTTGTGTGGAGAGGACCGACGCCGGCGAGTGCTACGAAGACCACGGGAACGCTATGCGGAAGTGTGTTTCGAAGAAATCACTCCTTATGGCGGAGGCTCCGTTATGTTTTGGGCAGCAATTAATTCGACGGGGCGTACGGAGTTAGTTCTCATAGAAAATGGAACATTAAATGCACACCGGTACATAATGGAAGTCTTAATTCCATATGCACAACCCGCATTGACTGCACTTGGGGAAGATTCCATTTTTATGGACGACAATGCTCGCCCGCACCGTTCTGGCAACGTGGAAGCGTACATGCAAGAAGTTGGGATCCGTCGTTTAGATTGGCCAGCTCGAAGTCCTGACCTCAATCCAATTGAGCATGTCTGGGATGTTCTAAAGAGACGGGTAAGATCAGTGCAACATGCTCCACAAAACATCAGGGAGCTAAAAAGAGTCATTGCAGAAGAGTGGGAACGTATTCCTCAAAACGTCATTAAAAACATCGTGGAAAGCATGCCCAGAAGGATTCAAGCTGTGATTTTGGCAAGAGGAGGTCACACTCGTTATAAGGTTATTACATTTGTAACTTTATTTAATTAAACAAAGTAAAAAAATCTTCTTGTCTTTATTGCCGACCACTTCTTATTGTTTGGCCGTGTACATCGGTTTTAAAGAATTCATAGATTTTTTTTTTAAATTGCCACAGTTCACTTCACGCGTATTAATTTACACGATTATAAGTTTACAGACTACGTCAAACAATTAAAGGACATCATCCATTTTGGTCCAAATGTCAAAGTATAAAGCCAATAAAAAAAGTGCTTTATTCTGAAAGAACTCGTTCGCCTTAGCATTTTTTTATATGACACCAAAGCTGTAGCATCAATATACTTGGTGGTATTCATGTTAAAAAAACCTGATTTTTCATTCATTTTTCCTTTCAATTAATCTGAAAAAAAAATGTCCCAAGTCTCTTAACTTCCGAGATCCGCCAAAAGGGGGGAGAAAGGGGCCAAATGGGGCAACTTTGAAAAAGGTAGGAGGGGAAAAGAGGGCAAAAAGGGGAGGTTTTGCACTTTTTAGCTACTTATACGCTTCACCCACTCAAGACCTACCTACCACCGAGGAAAAGCTATCGTGACCTTATCCTTACGCTCCGGGGGTCGCCGGCTCGCTTCGCTCGCCACCTCCCCTCTTCCTTCCACTCAAGACCTGCCTACCACCGAGAAAAAGCTATCGTGACCTTATCCCTACGCTACGGGGGTCGCTGACCTAATCCCTACGCTACGGGGGTCGCCGGCTCGCTTCTCTCGCCCGCTCTCGTCTTCGCTTTATCTTCCGAGCCTCCTCTGTACCAATCCGTAAACAAAACAGAAAAAAAGGGGTGAAGGTGGGGGGGGGGTAGCTTTGAAAAATGATTTCGACTAACGCATTGCCCCTTTCAATAAATCTGAATAAAAAAATGTTCCAAGTCTTTTAACTTCCGAGATCCGCCTAAAGGGGGGGTGAAGGGGGGCAAGGGGGTCAACATTGAAAAATGGTTTTTACTTCCCCGAGCTTCCTCTATACGAATCCCTAAAAAAAAAACCCGTAAAGTCTCTTTGTTTCCGAGATACGATAGGGAGGGGGGAGAAAGGGGAGGAAAAGGGGGGGTTTGGCACTTTTCCCATACTCACGAGAGTTACTTGTTTACGAATCTGTCAAAATATACCCACCTCCCCATCCACCATCTGGGAGAACAATTCTGTCAATCAGTGAGTCAGTGCTGGTACAGTGCGATCAAATTATCTTGGCAGCTCTGAACATAGGCTTTGCGAAATTTTACGCATGTAAACTTGGGAATAAAACTGTTATTGCCAGATAAACCAATACTTAAACGATCAGAAAATATCTAATTTAAACAGTGAGAAATACAAATAAAATAAATATCATAACACTTTTATACATTCGTTGTAACAAAATGACCTGCACGAAGTTCGGAGCTGCCAAGATAATTTGATCGCACTGTAATTGAGCTTTATATAGTATTTTTAGAACTCAAATAATACCAATTATAGTGATGCTACAGCTTTGGTGTCATATAAAAAAATTCTAAGGCAGACGAGTTCTATCAGAATAAAACACTTTTTTTATTTGGCCGGCACTTTTACTTTTGGACCAAAACTGTATGAAATGTGGATGATGTCCTTTCATTGAATTAACTCAAATCGACCTTAGAACGTAAATTTCCTAAGGTGCCCGTTTTTTTTGCAAAGGAGTGTATCTGCCAGTTTTTGTCGGTAAAAGTCGTTCAGTTTATTCTCTGTCTTATAATATGATGAAATCATTGTGCCATCCATACTTTTCAGAAGGTCATCGATTCTCTGAAAAAATAATAAATACCTTCTCACCTACTTATTTAAACTAAATGTCGAAAAGTTAATGCATCTACTTACCAAGCTTTGATTTCCAAAAAAATGTGGCCGCAGAGTTGGTTGATGCAATACTTGTTGTATCCGAGTCATAATAAGCCCTTGCTTTTTTTGCTGGTGTCTCCTATTTAATAATAGTAGATTGTACACCAAGTGCATAGTAGAGAGTAAAATGGGTTTTATGGACGAGTTGTACTACTCTACTTTTCACTTCGATTGCGAGGAAATGAAACAGCAACTTGCTTGACTTTGATGAAGAGAGTAGGTAATGATTCGTAATAAAGGGCTTGTCCGGGATTACTACCACCATGCTTATTTCTGCAGTCAAGCAGCTTTGCTGCGTTTGGGTTTGTTTTGAGGGTGGTTAGGCCTCGTACACGAAGTCAGCGGAGGAGGCGGGGCGGCGCGGCGGCTCCGGCGCGGGCGGCGGCCGCGGCGCCTTCGTATCGCCCGCTGCCTGCGCCGCGCTGACTTCGTGAACAGTTCCATAAAAATGTATGCATTGGAATAGGTACCTACATTAATAAAATGTATGAATATTATATTCATACATTTTATTAATTATTTCCCCAAAATAAATACAAGGTAGGTAGGTACTTACCTTTAAATTTACTTATAATTTCTTCCCCGTAGCCCGTGGTCAGCAACACAGATATTTATGTCGGATTCCATTCTCAATATTACTATTCACTAACTTTCAAATTCACAATTAACTCGGTTTATTTAAATAAATAGCTGTTAAAGCTACTAAGGCCCAGATTCACAGACCACACTTTACAGCAAAGTAGTCTTCACAAAGTAAGCTTTGTATTACCGAAGTTTACTTTCAAATTATTCAATTTCAGAGACAGTTGCTTGACTTTACTAAGCAAAGTACGGCTCCAAAGTAAAGTATAGTGAAATACGTGTGGCTGTTACGTTACACGCATAAATGTTTTGGAGAACATATGTTTAAATCAAGTTTTATTTCCTTACCTCCTAACTCCCGATCGCGACTCGACTCAATTCGTAAATTGAACCTTGTCGTCGCAATCGAGTTACAAAAAAAAACGTTAGAAAGTCATCCTGGCCTACAGAGGGCAGACCGTGTATAGTTGATCAAGATGTTGGTCGCTGCGTTGGTATCACGATCAAACTCGCTGTTGCAGTTTGGGCAAACTCCCCAGCGAAGTCGATGATTCATGACCACCCGATGAAACTCTCCGGTCCGACGATTACACGAGGAGCAAGCCTGCGAAGTGTACGCCTCGTCGACGATGTCCACGTTAAAGTTTTTCTTTCTTCTCAGGCGTTTGATGAGAGAATCGTGTTTGAACTTGCGTCCACTAAAGTCTGAGGTGTTCATAAATTTACTCCCAGCACCGTACAATACCAGAGTTTTCTCATTCCTTCCACCTGGGCCCCGAGTCTGCTATTCAATAGTGTCAGAATGGTCTATCATTGATCTCATAATTGTTGATTGATGACAAGCCAAAAAGTACCTTAACTCTGTCAACTTAAGGTACTTTTTGGCTTGTCGTCTACTTGTCAAAATCAACAATTATAAGATCAATGACAGACCATTCTGACACTATTGTAATAGCAGACTTGAGGCCCAGGAGTAAAGACTTCATGTATTATTTTTTCTTCGCACTTGGCCGTCCGCATGTACTTGTCTAATCGCAAGCGAGTTAATTTAGAATGTTCTTCGTAAGGCCGTTGTCTAGCGTCGAACCATTTCAATCTAAACGCGGTGTATTCCATTACATGACTGGTGTTCTTCGAGGATATTGGAAATGAAGATGATAGATTCTCTCGGTCTTTTTGTTCAGCTCGCTCAACGGAAGCGCAGAGTTTGTTTCTCACACGTTCGCGTTTCCACTCGAGTGTGTGGGAACGCACATATTTTTTTGTAACCGCACAAACTTCAGGAACAAATTGCGATATTGTAGATTTTCCTACTCTGTCTAATGCTTCCAAAGAGACATGAGTTACCGGGCTTCGTTGTCACTAGTACCATTATTAACAGTTCCATGATGGAACTACTGATTTTTTTATCACTAGTTCCATTTAAAAAAAATCTGAAATGGTGGAACTAATGTTGAATTTGTTATCATTAGTTCCATTATAAACGAATATGAAAATAATGGAACTAATGTTGAATTTGTTATCATTAGTTCCATTACAAACGAATCTGAAAATAATGGAACTAATGTTGAATTTGTTATCATTAGTTCCATTTTAAAAGTATCTGAAAATAATGGAACTAGGTAATGTTGGATTTTATTATCAGTAGTTCCACATTATTATTTTAGGCACTTGTGAAAGGGGATAGAACCGACGATGTGGCATATCAACCTGGCCGCCATTTTGATTTTTTTCGAAATCGCGGCCCATAATGAAAGTGGTATGAATGGATAAAGGACATATAGACGAACAAAAATGTCCAGTAACGTGGTACCTAAAGTGTCACGTTACCGAGATATTCGAAGGTAAAGATCGACAATTGAGTACAAGGACAATCATTAATTATACTTACTGATACTTCATCAGCATGGCGTTATCGTAAATAATATGTAAGACCTGCAATAAATTTGATTCATTTTTATTGACATTTGTATTTATATTATGATGCCAGCCTTCAAGGACATTATTTGTCCTATGGATCTCACCATAATCACACCATAATTTTTGTACATCTGGTTTCATCCAGAATGTGAAGAAATATTTTTTAAATTTATTAAAAGCTTCGTTTTCGGGTATTTCCTGTTGGATATATTTCCAACCTTCTTCGATTTTATTTGGCGGGAGAAACGCTAAATTGCAACAAAAAGAAATTATTCTTTTGTTTTTTCTGCTACTGATATACCCACTTTTCGATGTAAGACCCAGTTTGATTGCTTTTCGAAAAAGGCTGTTAGTAAAATGAAAATGACAACCTTTAACATCTATAGCAACATTAAATGTTAAAAGAGCCTTTATTGTGGCTACTTCACAATCGATCATGACTTTAGTTGGGTTCCACTAGGGTATCTGCGATTTTATTAGAGAGAATATTTAAGTTGTTCAGCAGGGTTTTTGTTGTTTAAAGGAGGGAATGACTTTTTATTTATTTATTTAAACTTCATGCACAAGAGGGGTACATAGGCGGACTTAATGCCACAAAGCATTCTCTACCAGTTAACCTTAGGGTCAAATAAGACAGCACTGTGGTAGAGTACAAAAAAACATTAATTATCATTCATCATTTCAGCCAAAAGACGTCCACTGCTGGACATAGGCCTGCCCCAGGTGTCGCCACATTGACCGGTCCCGTGCGTCTCTCATCCAGTGGGTTCCCGCAACCTTGACCAGGGTGCTTACTCTGGAATATAATTCCGATAGATCGACATTGGTCAAACGTCAGTTGGTTGAGTTAAACGTCAGGGATTGGCTAGTCTCAGTGAGTCCAGCCAATGCCTGACGTTTGACTGACAATTCCAATGTCGATCTATCGGAATTATATTCGAGAGTAAGCACACTGGTCATCGGTCCACCTAACACCGGTAAAAAAAATAATAATAAGGAGAAAACCATTATGTAATATAGATTGATATACATAAATAGGTACATACTAATACATATTATTATAGATAGAATATAATAAACTTATACATATTTATAATACATACAAAACAGTCTAAAACACTGCTGACGTATTAAACTTTTCGTTTAAATACGTCAGCATGATCTTTTTTGATTCTTTTGTTTTTTCTGCTACTGATATACCCACTTTTCGATGTAAGACCCAGTTTGATTTCTTTTCGAAAAAGGCTGTTAGTAAAATGATAATGACAACCTTTTAACATCTATAGCAACATTGAATGTTAAAAGAGTCTTTATTGTGGCTACTTCAAAATCGATCATGACTTTAGTTGGGTTCCACTGGGGTATCTGCGGTTTTATTAGAGAGAATATTTAAGTTTTTCAGCAGAGTTTTTGTTGCTTAAAGGAGGGAACTTTATTTTCTTCTATCTTAGCTTTTTTGACAGCACATTCTGCAGAAATAGCAATATGGTTTCCTTTACATTGGCAGCATGTAGCTTCTGTTGGGGCAATCGTACATTCTTTATAGCTATGATCTTTTCCGCATATGGAACACCTCATGCTATTTTTGCAAAATTTGGCAATATGTCCATACCTCAGACACTGCAGGCACTGCTTTACCGGCGGGATGTACGGCCGAACCTCAAACCGTCAACTGTTCAGGTCCACGCTGTCGGGCAAGGAGACGCACGAAAAGGTGATGCTCACTGTCTTCATTTGGTCAAAAGTGACTTTATTTTTTTTAATAATCCGACGCATAAATCGTTTTACTGAAATTATATTTTTGGCGCTGGATATAGCTGAATAAATTTGGTCATTCGAAAGATCAAGCTTGGTTTTGAAAGTTGTTCATACAATGGTTCAAACCAGTCTGGATACCTTTTGTTTCTTATAGGTTCTCTAGCCTTTTGTTGGGGATTTTCAATATTATTATTAAATGTTTTTCCTTTTTTCCCAATCATAAAAGCATTATTAAATTCAGGACATAAGGTTTCCTTTTCATGTTTAACTGAAATGTCAATAAACCCAAAATGATTGCTTTCCTTTTGGCATTTAAACCACTTATTTGTTAAAGTGTTCACAGTTACAAAAATGTCAAAATCCCCAGAAACAAAAGTGAAACCAGAATACAAATCCAATAGGAAAGTGTCAACAGCGAAAACGTCTTTGTCAGCATCTAACCTCAATAGGATCAGCAAAATTAATAAACATGGAAGCTGAAAGTGAAGTGCCTCTGCATAAATTTTTAAGAGTTCGTATGATGCTGTTTTGGTGATATTGGGCGATCTAGATCTCGGTATCTATATGACCTAAGAATTCGGTATTTGGACACCATTAAACTTGGACTTATAATCTTTAAATCTGTACAAGCGAAAACACGATTGGATGAAAAAACCTCGATAGAAAAAAAATACTAAAACAACTCGGTTTGCACTTATTTAGAGTTGGATTTCTGAAACCTTAAGGAATTTAGTGACGATTTTTATATAATAGATAGGTAACTATATTATCTCAAATCGTGCACATTTTTTTTATTAATTTTCTACGTGGTTTTCTCGTAATTAGCAATCCTGTGATTGGCGCTTACGTTATTTTATTCTAAGCGAGCGCACATTCTTTCTGTCTCACGTTTGGAGCGCGGTAGTAATAGCGCTATCCTTTTCAATTTGTTCAACAGTGACATTCAGTCTGCTGCGGCATCTGTTGCGAGACGAACCTATGTTTGGCGACATTACAGACAGCGGACTATTTTCTACGCAATTATTTTGTTTAGTGGTAGGCAATATTTAGGTACCTATAATAAAGTTTAGGGACAGTATTTACTGTAAAAAGGAGTTGAAAACGTTTTGTGTAAATATATTATATACCTATCTTTTAATGATGATTGTCACCCACCTGATGATGGACTCCGAAGGTAGGTATAGGATCTCGGTGTCGGCACTACATAGAACCATCGTGTTTGGACTCATTTGAAAGGTCTAACGGAGATCTTGTTGACTAATGATATCACCCACCTGATGATGGACTCCGAAGGTAGGTATAGGATCTCGGTGACGGCACTACGTAGAACCATCGTGTTTGGACTCATTTGAAAGGTCTAACGGAGATCTTGTTGACTAATGATGTCACCCACCTGATGATGGACTCCGAAGGTAGGTATAGGATCTCGGTGACGGCACTACGTAGAACCATCGTGTTTGGACTCATTTGAAAGGTCTAACGGAGCTCTTGTTGACTAATGATGTCACCCACCTGATGATGGACTCCGAAGGTAGGTATAGGATCTCGGTGACGGCACTACGTAGAACCATCGTGTTTGGACTCATTTGAAAGGTCTAACGGAGATCTTGTTGACTAATGATGTCACCCTCCTGATGACGGACTCCGAAGGTAGGTATAGGATCTCGGTGACGGCACTACGTAGAACCATCGTGTTTGGACTCATTTGAAAGGTCTAACGGAGATCTTGTTGACTAATGATGTCACCCACCTGATGATGGACTCCGAAGGTAGGTATAGGATCTCGGTGACGGCACTACGTAGAACCATCGTGTTTGGACTCATTTGGAAGTTCGAACGAAGACCTTGGTCACTAATGATGTCACCTATCTGATGATGGACTAGTAGGTAGGTAGTAGGTACCTACCTACTACCTACCTGCTACCTACCTGCTACCTACCTGCTACCTACCTGCTACCTACCTGCTACCTACCTGCTACCTACCTGCTACCTACCACCTACCTACCACCTACCTACCACCTACCTACCACCTACCTACCACCTACCTACCTACCACCTACCTACCACCTACCTACCACCTACCTACCACCTACCTACCACCTACCTACCACCTACCTACCACCTACCTACCACCTACCTACCACCTACCTACCACCTACCTACCACCTACCTACCACCTACCTACCACCTAC
Source organism: Diarsia dahlii (assembly GCA_949775195.1). Taxonomy (NCBI): domain Eukaryota; kingdom Metazoa; phylum Arthropoda; class Insecta; order Lepidoptera; family Noctuidae; genus Diarsia; species Diarsia dahlii. The sequence goes on from OX459189.1 coordinate 13,685,630, forward strand.
CTACCACCTACCTACCACCTACCTACCACCTACCTACCACCTACCTACCACCTACCTACCACCTACCTACCGCCTACTACCGCCTACTACCGCCTACCTACCACCTACCTACCACCTACCTACCACCTACCTACCACCTACCTACCACCTACCTACCACCTACCTACCACCTACCTACCACCTACCTACCACCTACCTACCACCTACCTACCACCTACCTACCACCTACCTACCACCTACCTACCACCTACCTACCACCTACCTACCACCTACCTACCACCTACCTACCAACTACCTACCACCTACCTACCACCTACCTACCACCTACCTACCACCTACCTACCACCTACCTACCACCTACCTACCACCTACCTACCACCTACCTACCACCTACCTACCACCTACCTACCACCTACCTACCACCTACCTACCACCTACCTACCACCTACCACCTACCTACCACCTACCTACCACCTACCTACCACCTACCTACCACCTACCTACCACCTACCTACCACCTACCTACCACCTACCTACCACCTACCTACCACCTACCTACCACCTACCTACCACCTACCTACCACCTACCTACCACCTACCTACCACCTACCTACCACCTACCTACCACCTACCTACCACCTACCTACCACCTACCTACCACCTACCTACCACCTACCTACCACCTACCTACCACCTACCTACCACCTACCTACTACCTACCTACTAGTTACTACCTACCTATTACCTACTACTTAACTACCCGGTTTTATTTATTTATGGAAACATTTGTTTTGAATAGTTATAGTTTATTTTCGACGGAACATTTCTTTTTGTTATTTGTGTAAGTACCTACGAATGTTTGTCTTTTATTTTTTATGGGATTTTTATTGTTTTTGTAATGGTACCTCTACCTATATTGTATATTCTGAATATACTTACATATTAAACTGTTTAATAAATAAACATTGATGATTAATTACATAGAACATTTTATTTCTTACTAACCTTTTAGGTTTATAGATTGAGTACCTACTTACTTACCTACTTTTATCTACGGGAGGAATGATAGATCAGTCTGGATCTTCGATCAATAAGTTTCGAGTCCACGAAAAAAAAAACCTCTAAATTTCGAAACTTGAGTCTCGGCCCTAGTACCTACCTATCTATTATTTTACCTAATTATGTATAGTGTTTAGGTGTGTCATTAGTTTGTACCTAGGTAATAATAGGGTTATGGACGGAGCTTCAAATAAGTATACCGACAATAATTTATTATCCTCGCTTGATTGTCAGCTCCGATCCGTCGTCGTACCGTGAAAATAGGTACTTCCATGAATTTCAACTTTATTTGAATGATTTTTTTACGAATACGTTTTATATATAATTATATAATATGAATCAAGCTGTCGACCAGCTGGGCGGTCGGGGCACCGCAGTTCAAACTCGTACTCGACTCACACTCGATCGCGGCCTGTGCGCGGAGTGCGCCGCGCTGCCGCGCCGGGCGTCATGCCACCGCGTAATATGGAAGAGGGGGCGCGGGCGAGAGGTACGAAATCGCTCGCGTTGGGCTATAATGCGCGCTCTTAAGTGAGTGGATTCAGCACTTTATCGACAAAATCTGTCAGCGGAACTTAGGAGTATACATTGATCAAATTACTAATTTTATAGTAGAATATCAGGATCTTATAACACCACAGTGGGGAACAAAACAACACACAATAATATTGCAGCAGTCCCCATTTGACTTGTTTTGCTTCTTTGGGACATGCTGTATAACTCCAGTAATTTCTGTAGCTGAGACTGGAATGCTGGCTTTGAGTTTAAAATTATCCAAAAACTTTTTATTTATGAGCGCAGCATTGGCAAATGTCGGACGCTCGAAAATAACGCCAACTTTGTGCCGATTTATTCTAATAAGTTACTTAACCCCTTTATTGTATCTCTTGAAGTTGGTGGCTAACGACATTGTTAGGTAGGAAGCTACAGAGGTGTGAACAGAAAGACGGAATGATTCGCACTGATGTATTGACGCGTTGTTCTTACTATGCGGCGCAGCCGCAACTATAACTATAGCTACATACATAACACTTTTCCCCCTTCTGAAAGAAGGAAAACAGAAACTAAAATTATACAAATATGAGGAAACAAACAATAACTAAATAGTACATTGTTACCTTAGGGGTGAAAGGAACTTATTTAGTCGCCGAGACGGGGTTTGGCGCCTGAGCGCAGCGAGGGCGCTAATAGTTCGAGGGACTAAATAAGTCTTTAACCCGAGGTAATCACTGTGCTTTTCATTACGAATACAAGGAAAGTTGATGGGAATAGGCTTGCGCCCAATTACCTAAATCGAAAGAATGAAGAAAGAAAAGGTATTTATTGGTTTCACAAAGAACAAATAAATTGACAAAAAAATAAAAATATGAAACTTATGAGAAACACTTAAAATCGGTTAAATCTAATCGGTGGATGGCAATAGGCTTGCTCCTAATTACATCGGTTATTGGCAATAGGATTGTTCCTAATTAGATTGGTTGATGGCAATAGTCTTGGTCCTAATTACTTCGGTTGGGGGCAATAGGCTTGCCCCCAATTACATCAGTTGATGGCAATACTTTCAACCCGCTCCGCAGGCATGTCATGACCTACTTTCAGAGTATGAGTAATGAAAAATACTTTTTATAATCTACTATGGGCCGATTCCTACGAACACGAACTGCCACAGGCGTGTGGGAGATATCATCATCGGCTGGTGCCGGCTGTGGGGTACTGAATTCTGGACTACGTTCCACTGCCGGGTTGCTTGGCGGCGTGTGCATGCAAGGCGTCTCTGGCATCGTAGGCGTACCAGGTGATGTTAATGTTTCCGTTGTGTTGTCACTGTCAGTACTCACTGCGTCACCGTCAACGTCAGTGGACACAGTTTGTGTACTTTCTGAAGGAGTTGACAAGTTGCTTGTTAAGTTATCATTGTTTCCTAAGTTCTCCTCTTCTTGTGGTAAAGTAACATCCCACAAGTCAGTTGTGCCGTCGTTGATAACAGTTTGTTTACCGTTATACGATCGAAGCTGGTTTTTATGTCGCAAAATGTTCTTTTTTCTTCCTGGTATTTCTATTTTGTACATTACTTTGCCCATTTTACTTATAATGGTTCCTTTTGCCCAACTGTATTTTTTTTTATTTATATATTGTTTGAACCACACTGTGTCTCCATTCGAGTAATTTTTAACCTGTAAGCACTGTTTTTTCTCGATTAACGCGGGTAGCGCCGATGACGAGGGAGAATCAATTACCGGTTTAGCAATAAGATCCAAACGTGACCGTAGCTTACGTCCAAAAACTAACTGAGCTGGAGTAGTCTCGGTTGTGCTGTTTACTGAATTACGGTAGTCAAAAAGATATTTAGATAGCTGATTTTGTAAGTCATTTATTTGACTTGATGCTGCAATGGAGTTAATCCCTTTTTTTATAATTTTTACAAATGACTCCGCTTGACCATTCATTACTCATAGCATGATAAACAGGTGAGAATAAATGTGTTATGCCATTTATCATACAAAATTTTGTGAACTCGTGTGAAGTAAATGAAGTTCCGTTATCAGTTACAATTGTATCAGGTATGCCAAATCTTGACATGAAGTCGGTCAGTTTAGTCAAAACTGCTTGTGTTGTAATACTATTATTCATTATGTAACACTCAACCCACTTAGAATATGCATCCACGACTACCAAGAACATTTTATTGGACATGGGGCCTAAAAAATCCATGTGAATTCTGTGGAAAGCGTGTGGCGGTTGTGGCCATGGCGCGAGCGGAACGCGTGGCGGGGAAGGTCGCAGCTGTGCACAAACTCCACATGCACTTGATAACCTTTCCAGAGCTCCGTCGATGCCCGGAAACCAAAATCGAGCCCTGGCTTCTGCTTTCATTTTGAAAATTCCAAAATGTGAGCTGTGAAATTCATTCACAATTTTACTTTGCAATTTTTTGGGTATAATTACTTTATGTCCTCGCAATAGAATTCCATTTTCTAATGATATTTGCATGCGACATAAAAAATACGGCTTTAATAAATCATCCGTTACTTTACGAGGCCAACCATTCTGGACAAAGCTGCATACCTTTTTTAAAACCGGATCCTTATCAGTTTCTATTTCTAATTGACGCGCAGTCACAGGTAAACTGCCATCGATAACAAAATTCACATATGCAGCTTTCTCCTTCGCACCTATCGCACAAACTTGTTGTAGTTCTACTTCTAACACACTGTTTCTCGGGATCGCACGTGATAAGAAATCAGCTGTATTTTGCTCGCTGCTAATGAACTCAATTTCATAATTATATGCGCTTAAAAATATTGCGTAACGTTGTAGTCGGTTTGCCGATATTTCTGGAATGCCACGGCTTGGCTTAAATATAATAGTCAGAGGTTTATGATCCGTACGTAAGATGAAGGGTATTGGTCTACCGTAAAGATACTGATGGTATTTTTTTACGCCGAAGATAATAGCCGTGGCCTCCTTTTGTATTTGTGAATACTTTTTTTCTGCTATTGTTAATGAGCGCGACGCGTATGAAACCGGTTGTTCCATGCCGTTGCTACCTATTTGGGATAATATTGCACCTAATCCGACTGGTGACGCATCTACTGTTAGTATAATTTTTGCATTGTTATCAAAGTGTGCTAGTATCTTATCTGAAGACATTAATTTTTTGATGCTGCTAAAGGCAGTACTCTGCTCCGATCCCCAGTTCCATTTGATACCTTTTTTTAATAACTCATGTAATGGACTTAGTATTGAAGACGCATTCGGAGTAAAATTCCTGTAATAATTGATCAACCCTAAAAACGATTGTAACTCGCTTACATTTTTAGGCACTGCCGCTTGTAAAATAGCTTCAACTTTATGTGGATTCTTTCTAATGCCATTTTTATCAATGATGTATCCTAGATAGGATATTTCTTTTTGGAAGAATACGCATTTGTCTTTCCTTAAGGTAAATCCAGCGTCTTGCAAACGGTTTAACACTACTTTTAGACGGTTATAGTGCTCAAGTCTATTGGCACCAGTTATGCAAATGTCATCTTGAAACACTAAAACCCCTTCCAAGTTACCCATTATGTTTTCAATAGTCCTTTGAAAAATTGATGGGGCGCTAGCTAAACCAAAGATAAGTCGAGTGTAATTAAATAATCCACGAGAAGTGTTTATGCAAGTTATGCTTTGTGACTCATTGTGTATTTTCAGTTGGTTGTAGGCCATTGATAAATCTAATTTACTAAATTCTTCTCCACCATGCAGTTTGGTGAAAAGCTCTTGTGCAGTGGGAAATGGATATTTATCTATTATCAGTTGCTTATTTATCGTTACCGAGTAGTCGGCGCAAATGCGAACACTACCATCACGTTTGAGTACGGGCACAATCGGCGATGCATATTCTGAATGAGAAACCGGTTTTAGAATTCCTAGCGCGACCAATCTGTCCAATTCTATGTTTACCTTATCTCTTAATGCGAATGGCACTGGACGCGACTTAAAAAACACTGGTTTTGCATCTGGTTTAAGGGGTAACTTAATTTCGAATTTAGTGAAACAACCTAATTCATCAGAAAACACATTCGGATAAGCCTGAACTAGTTCTTGCAGTAAGTGATCTGCAGCGGTAATATTATTACAGTTACCAAGTGTCGATACAATACGTAATTCAAAAGCGCGCATAAAATCACGCCCCAGGAGGGGAGGACCACCATTTCGTATGACGTAGACTGGCAATTTAACTGTACGACCTTTATACGAAATGTTCATAATCATGCACCCCGTTACTATCATTTTAGTACTTGTATAGGTCATCAAGTTTTTTGTTGGTGCTGATAACGGAACTTTTGGGAAAGTACTTTTATATAAGGTTTCAGAAATAACTGAAACAGGGGAACCGCTGTCGATTTCACATTTTATACTATGACCCTCCAAACTCACAGTTTCTGTCATCGGCACTTCAGTGAGGCAATTAATATTCAAGAGTAACTCACCATCATCTCCCTCGTTATCACTACTACCTTGTTCAATGCGCTGCACTTTATTTTTCGTACACATTTTACGCAGGTGTCCTTTACGATTGCACAATTTTCACGTATAGTTCGAAAAACGACAGTCCGACGTTTTGTGATTCTTATAACCACACACCAAACACTTATCAGCCTTTGATGACGTGGCCGAAGTTTTGCTGTTACCGCTTTGTCCTATTTTGCAGACTGAATCCTGGTTTCCATCAACATTTCCTGCTGATCCCAATGCGGCGCCTGCGCGCGCACAGCGTGCAGCTTCTGCTAGATCCACAGCTTTACTCAGCGTCAAATCGCTGATATCTTTGGCAAACAGTTTGTCTCGTTCCTGACCTGGTAACATGCCCATGACAAACTTGTCTAGAAGATAATCCTCTATATTCTTGAACGCGCAGTAAGCAGCAAGGCCTCGTAGCCTAGCGGCCCACTGCGAGTGCGTCTCACCGGGTTGCTGCACTGCCGTATAAAACTTATGCCTTTCCGCGAACCCGCAGCGCTTCGGCACGAAATGGTCATCCAAAATTTTCAGAATATCGCTGTAGTTCTTATTGTCTAAGTCGTCTGGCAAGGCGAGATTACACGCGAGTTGATACGTGTTCTCCGTGAGTGCACTCAACAATACCGCTTTCCTCTTTACTCCTGCTTTGTCATTATCCTCACCGACGCTGTTGGCGATGAACCATTGCTGAAGTCGCCCTTTGTAAATCTTCCAGTCTTGGGTATGATGATCGAAATTGGATATAGATCCCAAAATTGAATTTACACCAAACATATTTCACTAATGTGGGTACTCGTCGCCAATGTTAGGTAGGAAGCTACAGAGGTGTGAACAGAAAGACGGAATGATTCGCACTGATGTATTGACACGTTGTTCTTACTATGCGGCGCAGTCGCAACTATAACTATAGCTACATACATAACAGACATCATATCGCGGTCACCGATCGGGACTTGGTTTTGACTTTCGATGAAAACAATATATTCGTAATTTACACCAGACTCTGGATAAGACTGGGTGTAATCACTTATTCTAAATTCAAGGTACTTATCCGTATCCTTTTCTTTTTCATCTGATGTGGTCGACTGCATGGAGCGCAACGACCCAGTATCAGCATCATCATCGAGGGGCTCCCCAGGGGGATCCGTTCCACTTGTATTCCTCTTCTTAACCCTCCCCATCACAACAAACTACAATTAAGTAGTTATGAAATATGAAAGTGTTAAAATAAAATAAATTTGAAATTTTTTCAAAAAACGCGCCTACTTTTTTTTGACTTTCCCGCGCTTTTTTTTCTGAACGACATTGAAAAAACGACACTTTGACACACACCAATTTTTTTAATCATTTGACAGAATTACCCATAGACTTTTTGTCTAGTGATATGCAACCTCAACACTTTCCCTCACTAGCAAGAAAAGTTTTGTAGTCCCAAGTCGGCTCTAATCTTGACTAGCCTGGGCTTCGGGACTGCCTTGGTAAGTATATCGGCCAACTGTTCAACAGAACTTGTCTTCCTGACATCAATAAGACCCTCTTGCACGGTTTCACGAACGAAAAAGTGTCGTACTCGAATGTGCTTTGTCCGTTTATGAAATTCAGAATTATTGGCAAGGCGTATGGCTGCTTCATTGTCCACTCGTAACGTTGGTATGCCTTCCAAACTCGTAAGCTGACAATAGATTCTTTGGAGCCAGACTAGCTCGCGTGCGCCTTCGCTTGCTGCTACAATCTCTTCTTCAGTTGTTGAGATCGCGACTGATGGTTGACGTTGGCTTAGCCAAGAAACAACTCCTTCAGCAAAAAGACAAGACGTGACTCCTGCCGGCTTAGCATGAACACCGAAGAAACGGGTTTTGTCTACGGAAGAATCGTCAAAATGACAGATTGTAGACAGATTTCTATCGTCCTTAGCATGGCGATGTAGAAAGAAATGTTTCTATTCTTCAGTCGACAAGAGTCTTCTATGTCGACTAATGTCGAGCATGGCGACAGTTTTTTCTTTAGTTTTGACATTTGAGAGTAGAAACATTTCTTCTCAATAAATGTCAAATAGTCTACATCGCATGGGACCTAGACAAAATTCTTTGACTGTTTTAAATACAAATACTGTTAAATATTGTACTTAATTAAGTTTTATAGCACCACATTTTAAATCATTTTTTGTAATCTGACAACCCAGCCCGCGACGCGCGAACTCACGGTGGAAAACGGATTCACGCGCTCTTTAAACACATCTACATTTTGTTTAACATCATCTCAACTAAAGTTAAAAAATATGCCGGGATCCTTCCATCGCCACCGTCTTAGTTTTTATGCTATAAAAAATATAAGAAAGTTAAAAAAGGAACGCTGTACGAGCGTTGAGCGGGGCTTTTGATCTGCCGGAGAACGAATTCCTCGAAAACTATAAGATCACGAAGGAAATGGTGCAGTATTTGTGCCAGGAGTTGAGCGAGGATCTATCTCCTAGCACATCTCAGGGACTACCTGTTCTCGTCAAAGTTAAGTAGGTACAATCTAGGCAAAGTAAGCCTACAACTACTTTTTAATTGGTAATTTAAGGTGTGACCTTGGGTGTAGATTCAATGAAAGACTGGCAACGACTAACTCGTGTATTGTTTCTTCATATACGACAAGTACAAAGAGCCTCTAGGACATACTGCACAATGCTTATATATTACGTACGAAATACAAACTTAGCTTACGCTACACAGGATACACATTTAGTATACGCTATGCCGTTACACTACTCCCCCCCTTTTTAAAAGAAACACTTCTTTGACAAAATAACCCGGGAAAGAAAAAAAAATATTAACAATCACTTAACACAATATTATACAGCTGAAATTGATACAATACATTTATTATTAAGTACACATTCGTTTCACAGTGGTTGGAAATTAGGTAGGTTTTACACAAATACACTCACTTATACCTTGACACACTCACTCACTATTAGACCTTGACTTTAAACATCTTCATTATGGGAAGTTTCAACCGTTTGCTTCCGTCTAAAACTTTTACGAGCCGCTTCGAAAGCGGTCGACTGCAGAGATTGCATCTGCTTGGTCAACCAACTTTTCCATGTACCGATGCATCGACGGAAAAATAGACATAAACACACTATGCCCATGAGTGCCAAAATTGAAGACCAACCAATGAAAGTTATTAAATTTGCGTCGTAACCTTTGACCGCCTGGGGGGCGATAGCGGCTGAGGATTTGACCTCGTCCTTCACTACGTAATTTCCCATTTTTTATTTTTTATTCTCTATATTTTTCAAATGGAGATTCGTTTTTGATCTTTATGCAAGTTAATATGTGAACAATTCTTATAATTAGGTATGATACGTTATATCAGACAGAAATCGGAAATAATATTAACTTATTACAATAAACTTACTTATAAATTGAAACGTACGGGTCTTTTGCTGACTCGGCCGCTGCGCGTTTTATGTAAAGGTGCGGTTTCATTAGCGGGCGCGGGGCGATCCTCGCTAATCGCTGTTCCCGGACCCGGACCTACGTCTATTTCCTTATCATCTAATTTATTGCTATTACTTACCACATTGCTCGAACACGATTCTTTACACAAATATGCGGGTTTGAGTCGATCAATCGATACGTATGCCGTCCGACCCGCAAAATCTACCAAATACGTCTTATCTTTCCTGTTTAGGACTCTAAAGGGACCATCATAGGGTGGTTCCAAAGGTCTCCTAACCTTATCATTTCGTACAAATACGTGTGTGCATTTATCTAAATCTGCATATACGAATAATGTGCGAGCGTCCTTATGTCGCAACGGCTTCGGTTTCAAGTTCGTAATAATGTTACGTAATTTTTCTACATATTGACAATGATCTAAAATTTTAGAGTTCGAGTCGCTACAAAAATCTCCAGGTAAACGTAATGCCGTAGCGTAAGTTAATTCTGCAGCACTAACACCAGTATCATCTCGAATGGCGGCACGTAAACCTAACAAAACTATTGGTAGCTCGTCTACCCAAGTAGTTGAGTTTAGCCTTGCCATTAGAGCTGCTTTTAAAGTACGGTGCCAACGCTCTATTTTCCCGTTCGACTGAGGGTGATACGGTGTAGTTCTCTTCTTATCGATGCCTAAATATCGCATAAGTTCCTTAAAAATACTACTCTCAAATTGTCTGCCCTGGTCGCTTTATATGTAATGTTGAAATTGCTTGAACCTAGCGTAACAGTTGCTGTTAGGCTCATGTTTGCATGGGTAGTCATCTTAAAGTTGGCCATCTTTCGCATAATATTATGGCCACCCTGAAGGATACTCATGATTTGATGGCTTACGGTGATGTTCATAACATGAGCACATGCTTTCAAGGCTTCATAAAGCTTAAGAGCGCTGTTGACGATATACTTTAAGACCTTCTCCTTCGTGTCACTGTCGAGATTGATCCTCGGCCTCTTTGGGTCAGATATCTCCGCGTCGTTGTTATCAGCGTCCACGGTTCGCTTCCTGCTTGCACTCGGGATTTGTTGATCGACATCCATTTTCTGTAAGAAGATGCAAAGCTAATTTTGTTTTAAATGAGTCTGTTTATACATTTTTTAATAAGCAACCTAAGGCTGGTTTTAGTCACGCTGACCATCGGCGCAGCGCTGAGGTTTAGCGCGAGACGTTTTTTAGTATCGTGCTGATCACTGTGGAGTACAGACGTACAGAAATGCATTAATAACGGCTGTTTTTACTACCTATAAAAAAAGAAAGACTAAACTACGACGAAGACTCTCGATTTGTTTCTTCTTTATTTTTTTTTATATAGTGGATCAGATACATTCGAAAATTGTTGTCTCAGGCCTACTTCGTCGATCACTCGACTTGTCTTTATTTACTCAAATCAATATCTACATCACGATTCAGCATACTGTACCTACACGCTGACGGTGCCGCTCGGCTGGACACTATTATAGAACGCTCACTGAAGGCAAACGCACAATATAAATTTTATACTGTGGCAAAGGCGCGCGTGCCGCGGTCAGCGCTGACCACCGCGCGCGCTAATAACTACGCGTTAAGCCGGCTTTTGAATAGTGGGATGTAATATATACATCCCGCGATTGCTGCTCACACTGTAAGATATATATTATAGCAGTGTGAACGGTCACGTACAAAATGTATGACGAGTGATAAAATATTATATCTCAAGATGTAATAATATCCCATGCTACCATAGTCAAAAGCCGGCTTTATTCTAAAACGCTTCGTTCATACGTTTCGGCTGCCAGTGAAGGTCAGCGTGACTATAAAACCAATTTTTTTTTACTGAATCTAAGTATGAGTAATATTTTGCAGGTTCTTTGTTCAATGAAGGTGTTGCTCACAGGACATTACCAAAGAGGTGTTGGCCAAGAGCAAAACATTTCGATTGGCCAAACAACAGTCAGCAAATTTTTAAAACAATTTGTTGTTGCTGTAAATACACGGTCAGTTAATTTCCTTCTTATAATACCCAAGTTTGAGTGGCTTATATTTGTATAAGGTTTGTTAGCTAGTCGGATAGATATCCAACTCCTTTTGTTTCAGACTGAAACCGCGATGGATTGTGTTCCCGAATACTGAGGCAGGAAGGCAGACTGTGGCATCTGGGTACCAACGAAAGTTCAGGCTCCCAGATATATTGGGAGCTGTTGATTGTACCCACGTACAACTTTTTCCACCACCAAAGCCACAACAAGCGCAATACCGCAACAGACATGCTGTTACTTCCATCAATGTGCAGTTGGTAAGAAAATAGAAACCATAATATTCAAGAGAGATCCTGTGATCTATTTTGTTGAGATGAGCATAAAATCAATATTAAAAAAAAATATAATCAGTTCTATTACTTCTAGATCGCAGATGCTGACTGCAGAATATTAAATGTAAATGCCAACTACCCAGGCAGGGTCCATGACCAATTCATTTTCAACAGTTCTATGGTCAAGACTGAACTACGCAGACTATACCAAAATAGAATTGGCCAGTATTATTTACTAGGTAAAGTATTTTATAGTTTATGATATAAAAAAACTACAGCATAATTATGTCATTGGAAATAATAAAAACAAACAGTTAAAAAGTATTTATTTATAATATTAATAAAAAGAAAATAAAATAAACTATTTATATTTCGGGCCCATGTGAATGTGTTTCTCCATTCGTTTTCTTTGTATTCTGAAACAAAAGAAAATTAATTTATCAATAATTTCAGGGGACTCAGGCTATGCTTTAGAGCCTTGGCTCATGACGCCAATAAGAAATGCTCCTCAGGGTACGCCCGAAGATCGGTATACGAAGTGGCATTGCCAAACGCGCAATGTCATTGATCGTACCAATGGCTACCTCAAGGGGACCTTTCGGTGTCTAGGCATAGCATAGACAGAAGCCTCCACTATGCGCCTGAGAAGGCTCGTGTATGCATGCTGCACACTTTATAACATAATGCAACATTATCGGTATGTTTTTTAGTCATCGTTTTTTAAATTAGTTATACAAAAACACACAGCCAAAACAAAACAACAGTGACAGTGAGTGTCTAACAGTGGTGAAATTTGTTTTAGGGTGCCTATGCAGGAAACGGCTCCTTCAGTCGCTACACCGGGAGACGACATCAATGCTCCTAGAGGCAGTCTGCTTCAAGTAGCAGTGAACAGAAGGGAAAATATTTTATGGGATTATTTTATGTAAATAAAAACTACCTTTCGAAACGGTGTGTTCTCTGTTCCCTATCTGCCAGAGAATTTCTGTTTCTCAAGCTATTGCCTATATCCTGAAACAAATAAGAATAATTTTATTTAGGAAAAAGTAAAACAAAAGGTGTACATGTATTAATAACAATAAGAGAGAACAATCAAAATGCTACACAAAAACACTTAAACTGGCTTAAGTATAGTTAGATATGAGGTGAAACATAATTAAACCACAACTTCAAGGGGTTTTTCTGTGCCTGTGTAATTATTATTATTATTATTTAGCCCGTTGAACTGGCTGAGAGATTTAGTCTTGGTTACTCAATTGTTTGGTTACAAAATGTCTCTCAGCTCAGTGTGCCTCTTGGCAAAGGCCTCCTCCAGTAGCTTCCACTGTTTCCTGTCTTGGGCAACTCTCCTCCATTTGGGTCCCGCAGTAAGCTTCAGCTCGTCCTCCCAACGCATTAGTTGTCGTCCTCGACGTCTCTTGCCGTCTCTTGGATACCAATTCGTTATGATTTGGCTCCATTTTTCTTGTGTAGATCTCAACATGTGGCCGGTCCATCTCCATTTTTGAAGGTCTATTTTTTCCAGGATATCGGTTAATTTAGTTTTTCCTCGTAATTGCATGTTGCTAACTCTATCTTGCCTTCTTGATCCTGTCATGCTTCGTTCCATACCTCTCTGGCACTTTGCTAGCTTGTCTCTATGGTGTTTTGTGAGGGACCATGTTTCGCAGCCGTAGGTGATGCATGGGAGAATGCAAGCATTGAAAACCTTTCTTTTCGTTGCCATATTGTGTTGTTTTGATTTTACAATTTCCTTGAGAGACCAGTATCTTTTCCACCCATTAGCAATCCTCTTGTTTATTTCCTTGGTTGTTTGGTCTTTGGGGGAGATGATCTGGCCCAAGTAGCAATACTCGTCGACATATTCTATTTGTTGTCTTTGGATTTCAATAGGTTCCATTTTTGAGTTGGTCATCAATTTCGTTTTTGCTAAGTTCATTTTTAAACCCACTTTAGAGCTTTCAGAATTCAGAGTTTGTATCATCTTTTCGAGTGCCACTGGACTTTCTTCTAGTATAACCAGATCATCCGCAAATCTTAAGTGGGTTAGTTTTCTTCCGTCTATGTTGAGGCCTAGATGTTCCCAGTAGAGATTGCGAAAGATGTTTTCCAAAACTGCTGAAAACAGCTTTGGGGACATTGGATCTCCTTGTCTGACTCCTCGCTTGATCCGGAACTCTTTTCCCAAAGCTTCTAATTGGATTCTTGCCTTACTGTTTGTATATATGATTTTAATAATGTTAATATATGTTGCAGGTATACCCTGCCTTTCTAAGCTCTCCCATATTGCGTTGTGACTAATGCAATCAAAAGCTTTCGCATAATCTATAAAAGCCATATATAGTGTTTTGTTGAACTCGTTATACTTCTCAATTATCTGTTTGAGTGTGTGGATGTGATCTATCGTTGAAAAGTTACGTCTGAAACCAGCTTGTTCGATAGGTTGGCTTTCATCTAATTTTGTGCTTACCCTGCTCAATACAATCTTTGCGAATATTTTGAACACATTCGACATAAGGCTTATTGGCCGGTAGTTACCGATGTCGTCCTTTGCGCCTTTCTTGTGTAGTAGGATTATGTATGAAGTTTCCCATTGTGATGGTATATATCCACTTTTCAAAATTTGGTTGAACATCTTAGTAAGTATTGGTACTAATTCATCAATAGTCCCCCTCAACATCTCGTTTACAATTTTATCTGGTCCAGGTGCCTTCTCCATTTTTTGGCTTTTTATTGCCTTTTCCACTTCACTCATCAGGATATCAGGTTCCCACTCTGACAGGCTGTCTGCTGTTTTGCTCTTCAATGGTTGTGAAAGAGGGTGCCTACATGCATCTTTGTTTGAATACAGTTCTTTGTAGAATTCCGTGGCCAGTTCGTGTATACCTTTCCTGTTTGTGACGGTATCTTCTTTTTTCCTTAGTTTGGGCACCCACTCTTTTCCTGTTTCCTTAAGTACTTTCAGAGCTTTTCTTACACCACCTGTTCTCATTATTTGTCTCTCTAACACTTCTAGTCTTTTATTTTTGCGATCTCTTCCAATATATTTACTAATTTGTTTGCTGATTTCTGAAATTATTTTAATGTTTTCTTTGTTTTTTCCCTGAGCCAGTAAAGATTTTCTGCGGTTTATGAGTTGGATGGTCTCGTCGCTAAGTGGGTATTTGCTTTTGATTTTGTTGATATTTTTAGTGGTAGTAAGCTGTTTTTCTAACTTTCCATAATTTGCTTTGATATCGCATTCATTTTCATATGTCAGCTCTTGTAGATTATCTGTCAACAACTGGCCAATTTCCTTGAAACACTCCATGGTGGTTTGAGTTGGATTATAAGTGGTAATGTTCTTCCTTGCTCTTTTTGGTGGTGCTGGCAGAATTGTACCTCTGACCATACGATGATCTGTGTTAAAATTGAGTTTAGAGATCACGCTTGTATTTGAAAATGCCTTGGGAAAATTGCTTATTATATAATCTATTTCGTTTTTGGATTTGCCATCTGGTGAAATCCAGGTCCATTTATTCTTTGGGTCTTTTTTGAATATGCTGTTCATAAGAATTAAGTTGTGTTCTAGCAAAAATTCCACAAGCTTTTGACCGTTGGAGCTTCTTTTACCATGTCCGTGTTTACCCAATACATACTCTTCCATGTTTTGTTTTTCTCCGATTTGAGCATTAAAATCACCCATTAGTATAATATAGTTGTTGGTATAATCTCTGATGACCTTAGCCAGTTCGGCATAGAATATCTCTGTCTCTGATTCTGCAGCTTGCTCGGTTGGTGCATATGCTTGTATAATAGTCCAAGTCTTTGTATAGTTGGGTATGTTGATATTTAGCACTGCTATCCTTTCAGAGATACCAAGGATGTTTTGTATTTGCTTCTTCAGAGTTGTCTTTATGAGGAATCCTACTCCTCTACGGCCTCCTTTTTCACCTTTGTTGAACAATATGTAATCTTGGTATTCGTAAATTGTCTCACCTTCTCTTCTCATTTCGCTGATTCCGAGTATGTCCCACTTTATGTCTTGAATGGCAATATTCAGTTCTGCAAGGGTATCTTCGGTTCTTAAAGTTCTAGTGTTCAATGTTGCTATATTGATTCTGTTTATTCGTCTACTGAATTTAACTGGAGGGTTATGGTCTGAACTTCCCGCGGCGACCAACCGTGGTGGGAAGGTTTTTTGTGTATTATGTTGTATTAGATTATGTTTTTTCTGTATTTGTTTTGTTTTTCCGGTACAAGTTGTTTTTGTTTTTGTAGGTTGTTTATTTGTGTTTGTTAGTTTTTTGAACTTTCTGAGGTTTCTGAGGTTGAAATAGAAGTAGTTCTGTTCCTTCCCATGTACTGTAATTTATTTGGTTTCAATATTTCCTTTTGTCCATTATTGCTTGTTCTGTTTTGTTGGTTTTCGGGCTTGTTATGAGTGTTTGGTTTTTTCGGCGTTGGTAAGTTGGGGGATACAGTCTTATCTCTCTTCCTTTTTTCGCGCAGATTGTCCTTCTGCTTTTTAATTACAAGTTGGTCTCCTCTCATAAAAGCTAAGTTCCCCTTTTTCCATTCTTCCTCAATTTTTGGCTGCATTTTCTTCCGAACTTCGAGAACATCCTTGGGAAAGTCTTCCTTGACATAGATGCCTGTTGGTAAGTTTGATTTAGATTTTAATATAAGATGTTTCTTCCACATAGTAGAGAAAGTAACAACTACTGGGCGATTTTTGTTGGTTTGAGCCCCTATTCTGTAGATGTTATTTATTTCGTGGCTGTCTATATGTACTTCTGCTTTCTCTATTATTCCCTTTATGTGGTCTACAAGTTCTGCCTCTCTTTTTCCATTTTCATCAACACCAAAAAATATCAGGTTACTTTTTCGCTTGTCTATTTCCAAGGTAGTGATTTTATCTTCCAGTTTTGTTATTTTAGATTTTAAGTTTTTGTTTTCCTCCATTAAAGTTTTCATCTTTTCATCAATTGCTTCCATAACGTTTTGAGTAACCGCTGATGTTAATATAAGGGTTTGTTGATTGAGCTTTTCATCTAGTTTTGCGTAAAGTTTTGAAAACAATAATTCTATTTGTTCGTTCATTTTTTGACAGCACTATATTTTTATTGGGTAATTTGAAATTATTAATGGAAACCCTATTTTTCAATAAAATGATTATTTTTGTTGCAACACTGGCGTAACTGTCTTTCTGTTATGTTGGTATACGATGACCCATTTATTGATTTGCGGCGAACTTCACACTTCACTAGTTTTTAGGTTATGTCAATCATATGTTTTCACTGCACTTTTTTGAACCTATCTTGGTTTCTGGCGCAAATTCTCCACTGTTTTATGAGTTTTGTTGCTTCACCAATTACGATCCACCAAAATGTCTCGACTTATCCGAGCTTAAAGCACTTGTTTTCGATTTTTAATCACGGAGCTCACTAACGTACGTATTGACAGGTTGACAACCGGAACCGGAAAAATTAATGTAATTAAGTACTGCTAAATAATTTGATATTACTTACTTCATTAAATTTTAAACTATAGAAATACAACCAATATGTTGCCTGTATCAACTGAGTTATTTTGTTGTATTGCACTAAAACTTTCTTATAAATAATACAATAATATGGTCTAAAGACACTTACTACACACATCAACACGGTCTAGGGATATTTTAAAAAAAGCGAATTACTATCAATATGTTAATTATTTATATGACATGTATATATTTAAAATATACGTTATTTAATATTCTACCATTTTTTAATAATGGTTAAGGTACTGATTAAAATTTCAGGATTTTATGGAAAAAAAAATGAAGCATAGACGGAAACCGTATATGAATTAACTTTTAATTTGTGAGTAAAAACTGAAAAAAATAGAAAAATCATTTAATTTGTGTTTATAAACTTGAAGTTAGTAGTCTGAGAAAGCGCCCATGATGTCCATAACACATCGGCAACGATTCGGCGGCATGCTCAGAACAAGGTTGTCAATGTCTTGCTGCGGAATATTGTCCCATGTCCTTCTGAGGTGCGCAAAAAGTTGATCTTCTGTAGCCAAATTTTCAGGAACTTCCTTCAGAGCTCTTCTTTGCAGCATATCCCACGCATGCTCAATGGGATTTAGATCTGGCGATTGAGCAGGCCAGTCTAAGACCCTAACATTATGTGTATGTAACCAAGCTGCTACCGTTCTCGCCGTGTGTGCCCGGGCATTGTCGTGCATGAGCAGGAAATCTTGCCCCATTTGTGTTCTGTGGGGCAAGATTACAGGCCCCAGCACCTGTTGGACGTATCGTTCTGCCGTCATATTGCCCCGCACCCAAACGAGATCCGTCCGTCCTCCAAGACGAATTCCTGCCCAAACCATAATTGTTCCTCCTTGGTATGGGTGAACTTCCTGAGGGTTCTGGAGACGGCTCCATCGTCCAGGAACTCGCCAAACACGCGTCCTTCGTGAATCTGGATGGAAGCCGAACCTGGATTCATCCGTGAACAGCACATTGGACCATTGCTCACGGCCCCAGTCCACGTGGTTCCGAACCCATTCTAATCGTCGTCCACGATTGCCTCTCCGTAAAGGTGGGACCCGGAGTGGTCTACGAGAGCGTAGATTGCTTTCATGCAGTCGCCTTCTTACAGTTTGGTCACTCACAAGCACTTGGTGTTCCAGTCGCAGCCTTTGGACCAATTGAGTCGCCGTTGCATTTGGTTGAGCTCGCGCAGTAATTTGCAAAAATCGGTCTTGTCTGGGGGTAGTGATGCGACTTGGCCCCCGGTGCCTCTCCGCTACTTCACCTGTGGCACGATAGCGTGTCCACAATCTTGAAATTACATTTTGATGGGTCCCTATGGCCTCAGCAACATTACGCTGAACAGATCCAGCTTCCAGCATTCCCACAGCTCGTAACATCTCCGCCCTCGTCAAATGTCGGCGTTGCATGGCTACAATACCTCAATTTTAACTTTATCTTTCGTTTAAAAATGAAAAAAAAAACTGTAACTAAACGTAATTCGTATTGTTTTTTAAATTTCGCACAAATGAAAATTCCCTCTCCTTTAAATCAAGATATTTTTATGCCACCGAAACAAAAGAATTTTCAAAAATTTGAATTTGGAATTAGTCTGAGATAAATTACAAACAAATCGGTGTATTAAAGATTCCAATGCGGCCACTCGGCCAGTACTTTTCGAGTTATTTAATTGAGTATGAAATATCCCTAGACCGTGTCACAGATATTATAATACTTCGTACAGATACCCAATCCCATACAAAGAAATGACACCTTAAGTCATATTATTGCTCGTTTTATATTCTTTCCTCCATTATTTCAACAGATTGCAGCACCAGCGTCGCACTAATTGCCACAGACTGGAGTTTTACAACGCCATCTAGGAGTTCACGTTACGTGTTATGTAGTTCCTGAACTTTCGGGTTCAGTAAAATGAGAAAAATATGTAATTATTTCGCTTAGAAATGTTAAAAGATGTGTTATATTTCTATAAACAGTAATACATATGCTTTTTAATGGTTAAATTTAATTAAAATTATATAGCAGTTACGATTATTGTATGTGGCAAATTGAGTAAAACGCCATCTATTGCAAGCAGCTCGAGAGAAAATGATTTACAGATGGCTTACTTTTGACAACTTTATCAATCTATGGGTACGAATTGAAGTAAAAGTCCTCCTTTATCCTTTTTTGTTGAAATAACGTGATAAATGAGTGTAAATAGATAAATAAGCGTTAAACATGGAACTTTTGATTTTTGCAAATCTTATTTCGGCCGAAATCTACCGTATAACGCATTTAAGCGATTGTTAATTTAATTACTGCTACCTATGCTGCCATCTATTGTGTTTTTTTCAAGATTAATTATAATTTGTTCGAGTTGTGACCCCATGACCGTGTTGATGTGTGTATTAAAACATTCCTTGTCTGGGCATCGGAGACAAGAAACTGGTTGCTAACACTGTTTGGCCGCTGTCGTTGTCTAGCAGTAGGCCGCAGTGTGTCTGGTGGTGAGGAAGGTGGCTGGGGTGAAGTGGGTGAAGGCAACAATATTGGTGGTGTGATGTGTGTTGGAGTGGTTGGGTTTTCTACAATAAACTGAAATAATAAAAATAAAGTTACGTTCACATGATATAATAATATGTTAATACTAACATTATAGCATGTAGGTAATAGATACTGCTATAACCTCCCCTAGCTGCGTCTCTACTTGACCTGTCATACTATGGCACTCTCTGTACCTATAACACCCAATATTTTAGACGTGGTCTCAGAGAGTGTGAGAATTGTGGCTGTGTTCCCAGTCATGCCACTGGCTGCAATGGCGCGGGCACCATCAGCCCGTGCCTTTTTTTTAGATCCCTCCAAGTCTGAAAAACAATAATAATTAGTCACACAAATATAATGGTTTAAAGCTAAGGAACATGTTCTTTATGATCTTGTTGTACTAATTAGAATACCGTCCGCCATTGCCCCACAGTCTTACTGGGTCCGTATTCGCCCAACATCATCTGAATTCGGACCCATTCTTCGTCTTGGGCTTGTTTGCCAAGTGGCCCACTATATTGACTGGCCTGTTGGTCTAGTGGTTAGTGACCCTAACTGCTATGCCGGAGGTCGTGGGTTCGATTCCCACCCAGGACAAATGTTTGTGTGATGAGCACGATCATTTGTTCTGTGTCTGGGTGTAATTTATCTATAATATGTATGTACACACATCAAAAGTGTCTAGGGATCAACATATATTTTTGCAATAACTTTTCTCCTGATTGATATTAATTAAAATTTTCTTTAAGGATTCATCAAATAAAGTGTTTTCGTTTGTCACAGTAACGATAAACCAAGTCACCTTTGCATTAATAAAGAAATTTGCCATTTTCCTAATAAAGGGATTTTTGACATTTGAACCACTAACATTAAAGTTCGAAAAAAAGACTGAAATAACAGTTTTCTTTAAAATTTTATTGGGTAACTTAAACAATTAATAATCCGTGTTTCTACCGCGAACACTAACAACACAAGAACATCGGTTTGGCATACTCAAAATGAGTTCATCCAAATCACGCTGTGGAATGGCCGCCCATGTTCGTTGCAACAACAAAAAAAGGTCTTCTTGCCACTGGATACCCTCCATATTCGGCAGAGCTCTTCTCTGTAGCATATCCCATGCATTCTCAATCGGGTTCAAGTCTGGCGACTGAGCAGGCCAGGGCAGGACATTGATGTTAGCTGCGGCGAGAGTCTGTCTTACAACTCTTGCGCGTGTGCGGTCGTGCATTATCATGCATTAACTGAAATAAGGGACCGATTTGCACTTGTAGAGGAACGATGACGTCTGATACAATCGTCTCAGCATAAATTTGAGCGTTGAGGTTGCCTCTGATCCAAATCAACTCAGTTCTTCCGCCGATCCAAATACCCGCCCATAACATGATGGTTCCACCACTATAAGGATGGACTTCCTGGCAGGATTTTAATCGCTGTTGGCGTCCAGGGGTTCTCCAGTGTCGTATACGTCTTGTATCCGGTCTCATACCAAAACGAGACTCATCAGAAAAGCACACGAAACGCCATTGTTCTTCTGCCCAATTTCTGTGTTCAAGAGCCCATTGATATCGAATCCTGCGATTGTGCATTGCTATAGGTGGTACCCGTAGCGGTCTTCGGGAATGAAGGTTCACTTCATGCAAGCGGTTTCTGACTGTTTGGTCGCTAATTAAGTTCCCTGAAGAGTGATGAAGCCTCACGGCTAACATCATGGCGGTTATTGTTGGAGCTCTTCGAGTTAAGATTTGAATGTATCGGTCTTGTCTCCGTGTGGTGCAGCGATACCGTCCTCCATGGCGCTCAGCCACGGTACCAGTGCTTCGGTAACGTGTCCAAAGTCGACTGATAACACTCTGACTTGTATTCAGAGCTAAAGCCACAGTACGTTGCCGGGAACCAGCTTCTATCATTCCCACGGCTCTGAGCATTTCTTCCCTGCTTAAATGACGTCGCCGCTCCATAATAACGTTGGTTTTAATCAGAAAAATGTGTCATTTCAGTCTTTTTTTCGAACTTTAATGTTAGTGGTTCAAATGTCAAAAATCCCTTTATTAGGAAAATGGCAAATTTCTTTATTAATGCAAAGGTGACTTGGTTTATCGTTACTGTGACAAACGAAAACACTTTATTTGATGAATCCTTAAAGAAAATTTTAATTTTTTTTTTTTTTTTATTTATTCAGGGACAATAAACAGCTACAATATACAGTGTTGAAACAGACAAAAAATAAATTAAAAAAATAACAATATTGCAGCCCACTACATTATCCGCATATTAACAAATGAAAATATGATAATGAGTGTCACTAGATAGGCAAAAAAAAAAACAATAACAATAATTACATCACATTAATAACAATAACAATTTAAAAAGTAAAATAAATTAAATATTAATTACATCATGCAAATAAATTAAATTAAAAGTTCAAAATGATTCAGTTCAATTGCTTGGCAGTTGTGTAACTTGTTGTTAATTAATATCAATCAGGAGAAAAGTTATTGCAAAAATATATGTTGATCCCTAGACACTTTTGATGTGTGTATTTAGAAATATATAAGTATGTTTATCGGTTGTCTAGTACCCATAACACAAGCTCTGCTTAGCTTGGGACTAGATGGCGTTGTGTGATAGTTGTGGAATATTATTATTATTTATTATATTCGCCGTTGGCGAAATGTGTGTGGACGGACATGTAGTCCACCAACATCTCAATTTGGCGGGTGGTACTTCGCACGCTGTAAATAAATTGTTGTTGATGACTGTATACTCCGAAGTTCGAAATACCGAAGTACGGTATACAGAAAGTTTGTGAGTCCGAATTACGTTAGTCAGAATGAACGCTATGACGAAGTATGGTATTCAGAATGTTCGTTACTCCGATGTACGTTACTCCGAAAGTTTGCTACTTCGAAGTACTGTACTCAGAATGTTCGTCACTCCGATGTACGTTACTTCGAAAGTTTGCTACTACGAAGTACTGTATTCAGAATGTACACTATCGCGAAGTACGGAACTCCGAAAGTTTGCTATGACCAATTACTCAATAATAATTGAGAATTACTGACTTGTAAAACCTATTTGCACAATAATCATCATTTATACTTGACTAATTCGAAATACTCTCTAATGAGGAATATTCTCAATTATTATTGAGTAATTGGTCATAGCAAACTTTCGGAGTTCCGTACTTCGCGATAATGTACATTCTGCATACAGTACTTCGTAGTAGCAAACTTTCGAAGTAACGTACATCGGAGTGACGAACATTCTGAGTACAGTACTTCGTAGTAGCAAACTTTCGGAGTAACGTACATCGGAGTAACGAACATTCTGAATACCGTACTTCGACATAGCGTACATTCTGACTAACGTAATTCGGACTCACGAACTTTCTGTATACCGTACTTCGGTATTTCGAACTTCGGAGTAACGAAATACAGTCGTTGTTGATATGAGATTATGGTAAAACGCGTTCTATTAAGTAAGTACGGTGAAGATTTTGCAAACAATGCCACTGTAAGGGTAAACCCTTACAGTTAATGTGGAATGTTAATAAAATGAATGTTAATGTTCAAAAAGGTATTTTAATACGAAAATGCACTAAAATAATATAATAATAAAAAATGTTATAAAAAATTGTTTAAAATGTTAAATGTTGCGCGAGCTCGATATTACATCGAAGACTGACGTTCTTGAGTACGTGACTATATTACATTTTATAAATTAACAAAATTTGCAGTATTCTAACTAGGCCAAAGTAAAGTACAATGTGCGGTTGCTTAACCGTACATCTTGGCGGGGCAAAAAGTAATCATTAAGATAACTTATTAAAGAATATTCTATCAATATAAATTAGTTCATGGAGAAAAAAAAATATAAATAAAATGATTAAAATGTAAATAAAGTTAAATGTTAAAAGAATGAGGTGTCGCGTAGGTGGATGCTGTAGCTCTTGGTGGCTTCTGTGGCGGTAATCTGGTTGGCGCGTCGGCGGCGCTGACGGCGAACTTGCCACAGCGTTTGCAGTACACGTAGGCTCCTCCCACGACGAATATTGATATGATCAGAAGTCCCATCGTAGAGTACGAAATGATGTATTGATGGACATCGTGTTGCGACATTTCAGTCTGTTTGGTCTGATCTTCCAATTCTTTCAACGAATTATGAAGTTTTTCATTATCGTTTTTCACAAAATGCGTGTTATGTTGGCTTGTTGATAAGTCAAGCTGTACCGATGTTAAATTGTTGATGTCATCCAGGTCTATCAGCGGTATTTCCGGGTTGACATAAATTTTGTTTGTGTATAATATGTTTCTTCGTTGTTTCTAATTATGCATCCTTCTTTGGCTTCTAAAATTCCCGTTGACCGTATTGCCTTCGTGGTCATACGACCTTCACAGATTCAAGTACAGAGCGACTTTTAGCGCCTGGCTCAGCATTGTTGTTATCGTTGGCATCAGTGCTGTAATAAGAAACAGTAAATGTTATTGAAAGAAAATGAGAATGAGAATGAATTGATTATGAAAATGTTATTGTTGCCTTGTGGCATTGCAGTTGACAATCCGTGCAGCAGACATAGAGCCAGGTATTTGGTTTTTGTAATGGTGTCCATTTGTTGTTGCAGGACTCGGATGTGTAGATACATTTTGATAATGTAATGTTTGTTATTGCGCCGATTTAGCATGGAATTTGATGATTTCGCATGTTGCGTGTTGGTTTGTTTAGTGAGCATACATATGTCCTTGGTTCTATTTTAATACAATGTTCCAGGTCATTGTCTGTTAGCTGCATGTACGTCTCTTTTCTCACATTTACTGCAACATATTCTGAGTTTGTTTTCATTGTAATTGGCTGGTTGTTATTTTTGATCATCGGAATGGGAACTGTTTTATATATAGTGAATGGAGTGTCACCCGTCAGTGGTAATGTTATTTCGATGATGAAATAATTTTCAAACAATCTAGATTTTACTTCTAGTAGTTTGTAAATATCAGCTAATTGGTTTTGAATGTTGTCAACGGGTAGCGATCATTGTTGTGGCAATTGTCCAGAGATAATGTTAAGCTCCTGAAAGAGTTGGTTCTGCGGTAAAAGTCTGGTGTCTACATGACCATGGTGAATGTTAATAGCTGTGTCTAAAAGCATCTGTTGTATGTGGCGGAGTTTGGACAGAATTATTGAACTTGTCAGAGCCATGATGTTAAAGTAGTTCAATGCTTCGTCCAATTTCTTTAGATTAGTTTAGATAATTATCTGTAGCATTAAGGTGTTCCTCTAATAGATTGAACTGAGTGTTCATCGCTTCTTCGTTTCTCTTTAAAATGTTATTGTGTGCCTCAATGATTGAGGTTTGACCTTTGATCAGATTTAATAGATGGTCTCTGTTATTATGTAATGTTTCTATGTCTTTTTTATATTGTGTTGCGAACCTTTCATCTAGCACGCCGAATAGGCTGTTTGCAAGGTAACCTACTCCATCGACGAGGCCTCGGGTAACGCGCCCCCTTGTCTGCCCATGATGAGTTTCCAACATGTAGTTGTTATGATCAAGTTCATTGAGTTCCTGTTAGAATTCAGTCATGATGGTTTTGCACAATGTTTGGTATGCAAATTGCTCACACCTTTCTCCTAGATGTTTCACAACTCTATGTATATTTTCCATGCCTTGCCAGTAAGTTGTCATAGGGGAGGAGCGAGATAACCCCAACACAAGTGTTATTAACTACTTACTGGGGCTGTTTCAATCACATTTGTTATGTAAATCTAATGCCGGCCATACACGGTACAAGTATACTTGCGCAAATCAAGACTTGCGCAAGTATACTGTAACGTGTGTGGCTCAAGAAACAATTTATTATTAATTATAGAATTACATGGTAGTCAAGGATGTACGCGTTCGCCGGCCAGGTGGAGCGACGACCTGCGAAATCGTAGAAACCCAATTGCATAAAAAGCCATATGTCTCCAGCTTCCTCCGGGTAACAAGCTCCTATCGATTGAAATACTTTAAATGCACAGTCTACAGCTGTTACTAATTTGTTGAAACTATACAATGTGTCATTTATTACCACATATGCTACTTTTACCTCAGTAACGGTAGGGCCAACAAAAAATACGTAGGGTTAAACTGTGCGGCCTAGCCTCTGCAGGTTCTCCTTTTTTTGAATGATCTTGTTGGTAACGTCGGCTTCAGAAGCAGCTTGCGATGGTACTCCCTTACTTCTCCTAAAATTGTTTGTCCGAAAATCATTATCCATAACACGTTTGCCATAAACTTCATTAACCATAATGTTCAAATTGCCGAAATTTTGTTTAACATAATTATCTTTAGTTCTAAAAGTATTCTGTCATAATATCGATTACTATAATAATTGAATCTCCTAATTTTACATGACCTAAATTAATATGTCCTAACTATTGCTTTACCTAATGTGTATTGTTCGTTTATAATAAATTTTATAGTCCTAAAAAAAATTCGAAGTGTCTAGTCGTCCGATTAGCGGATGAATAAAATTAATTAGTCGTCCGATTAGCTGGATGAATAACCAAAATTATAGGCTGTTGCTAGTCGTCCGCTAAGTGGATGAATCACCGTCTCGCGACAGTATCCTTTATGGGCGGCATGGACACCGGGCCGTAGGCCGACGAAGGAGGCCGGCGGAGGCCCGGCACTTCGGGGACAGAAGATATTAGTGTTATTTAATATGCGAGCGAAGCGAGCGCGCGTCATGGAGTACATGCGTTGCATGTATGAGTGACGCGACCAAAAGCTTTGTTATACTTTGTTCTAATAATATTATTATGATAAATAAACATTATTTTTTTTAATTTAGGACTTAAAACTTTTATGGAAAACGATTTTATGTCTTTCGTATATTATTGATTGTAATATTTATGACAAATGGATTTAGGACATATTATATTGGCATGTATTTAAACCGCTATCTGTATATTCCCTTTTTTCGAACAAAGTATTTTAAAGTTACACCAAAAATACTGACTTGCACAAAAATTATCTGAAATTATGCACACTAAAGAAATCAAATTTAGTATCCTTTTTAATGGCATTTGCAGAACTCTTTTACTGAACGAATAACTATTATCAAAATAGTTTATCTAATAATTCTTTAGTCTAACAAACATTTTAAAACTTTTTTAAGGAAAACCTACACCTGATTTACTTTTAGGAACATCGTTTATTCTAACTGACAACACCGCGCGCCATTTTCTCGTTCTCTCTGTCACTCATACATGCAACGCATGTACTCCGTGACGCGCGCTCGCTTCGCTCGCATATTAAATAACACTAATATCTTCTGTCCCTAAAGTGCCGGGCCTCCGCCGGCCTCCTTCGTCGGCGTACGGCTCGGTGCCCATGCCGCCCATAAAGGACACTGTCGCGAGACGGTCGTATTAGATATCAGTTTTAGAAATTCCGTAGTAAGATTGTACAATTTAGAGTGCAAGTTAGTATTTTTGCTAAGCAATTAGTATTTTTGTTTTACAAATCATATAACCGATGTACTAACTACATTTTTGGTGTGAATTCGATAAAAAAGGTCATCTCGTTTTGTGTGATTTTTTAGACTTTTTTGTAGGACATGTTTAGTTAATCAATTGGTTTTTTTGGTATGCATTCAGTTAATTAGTGGAGTTACCTAGTGTGCTGAAAAATTAAACAGATGTGCATTTAAATATAACCCTATTATATTTAGCGATTTCAATTTTATGGCATGTGAAATTATGTGATATTTAGTTCGGGTAAGTTATCATTCGGACAAATGATGATTAGGACAAAAAAAATATTTTTTTTTATGGCATTTTAAATTATGGATAAAAAATATAGGTGACACAATAGAGAACCGCTTGCGATATATAGCCGTCGCATACCTCTGCTCTGGATGGTTTCCACGCTGGCTTTCCTTTCATTTTCCGTGCAGGTGAAATGTTGATGACATAAGCCAGCAACATCAAAGCAACATTGCTAGATGTCTCTGGTTCATCTTCTGTATTCAAAGAAAAAAAAGATTCTAATTTTTGAGACTTAATTTTATGAACTAAAATAAAAACAAAAAAACTAAGTATGGACGTAATTTTTTCAATACACTAACTGAGCGGCTCGGTACTGAGAGGAAGGGGGAAGTCACAAATCTGTGCGATTTCTAGAATGGGCGGGGCCTCTGAGACTCCACTCCATAGTTAAAGGTTAATAATAAGAACTAATATTTGAGCAAAATTTCTTACCGTTAATCAGTGCAACTATATTTGCTATTTTTGTCTCTAATTTTTCGTAATTTTAATGAAGCATATTTTATATTTTCTTCTTTTTTGAGGGTGATGGAGGAAAATAATTTGTTTTTCACTTCTCTCGCTCTAAAATTCGTCTTTATGTCGTGCGTAGACGACATAAAGTCGCGTTTTATGCTCTAGAGCAGGGATGGCGAACCAATGGCCATATATACTATACCGAGCTCCGGCATTAAACAATAAGGGATCGGACTGACTCAAAAAAATTGAATTCTGTTTAGTCCGTCAGTTAGATTAACGAAAAATATTCGATACGTGTTTTTTGTTTTATCAAATCAATAAAAATTGACGAAGATAATGCGCGTCAAAGATCACAGAGTGGGGCTTTAAACGTCACTTGAAGGTACAAAATGTACTATCATATGACGTCACACGAGTTTTCGAAGCACTGTATCGTCTTTATTTCTTGTTTACGTGAAACAAGAAAAAATATGTGGTCGATATTTTTTGGAAATCTATCTGACGGACTAATTAGTTTTTTTTTGTCCGATCCCCTATTGTGTTAAAAAACAAAGAATATTCGATGTCGAAGCGTTATAAGGATCTACGTTGTTATCGTGACAGTACGCAAACCACTTCTTAAGGCAAGTATCGTACTGCTTGACAGTGCTATCTGACAAAGATGCTAGCATTATGACTATAGACGGTTGTGGAATTCCTCTTCGGAGAAGAGATGCCCGGACAACCTCCCGACAACCAGTGTAATTTGCCGGTGAATTGCACGTTTGCTATAATTAGAAATAATTAAATCATCTTCCGACCTTAAAAATAAAGGTTTTGATACGAGGAGTCTTTTAAAAAGAGGGTACCAGGGTTGTGTTGGCCATTTTGGCACGACGACAATACCAGTGGCTCTGTCGTTAATAATTTTACGCAAAGTCTTTAAAATAACAGAAATTGGTTGAAACGCGGTCCATGAAATAGTGAACGCGTTAATTACATAAGCGTCAGGGTCCCTATGCCAAGAAACTTAGGTATCGCACTTATGATTTATTCTGCTCGCGAACAAGTCAATAGAAGGGACACCGAAATGTTGCGTTATTTTATTAAAAGCAGTTTGAGAAATGTCCCACTCTATGTCGGGGTGTAATCTTTTTGATTCAGCGTCCGCAACTATGTTATCAGAAGAACGTATATAATCGGCATGAACCATAATTTTACGCGCTTCGCACCATTGCCACAATTGTTTCGTAATATCGGTCAAATGGGGAAATTGTATGCCACCCATTCTATTAATATACGATATTGCCGTTGTATTGTCAATACGTAACAATATATGACAGTTTTTCAAATCTTGTGCAAAAACTTTAAGCCCGAGAAAAGCTGCAAGTATTTCCAAATAATTAATATGACGCGTTTGCTCATGTTGACTCCAAGGTCCATTGGCAGTATCGTCACCACAGGCGGCACCCCACCCCGTTGTTGAGGCATCACTAAATATCTCTAAGGAATATGTGTCAACCTTAATTTTACATACCGATTTCTTTATCGCATTAAGCCGCCAGTCAAAGATGGGGGACAACTCAATTGGTAAGTTCAAAAACTTATCGTAGTTTTCATCATCTTTGAGGTTTAAATATTTACACCTCTCAAAGTCTTTGGTATAAAGCCAACCGTAGTCCACGGCCTGTCCACGGCCGATGAAACGAGCAAAATCTCTTATTTTTCATTACTCATACTCTGAAAGTAGGTCATAACGTGCCTGCGGAGCGGGTTGAAAGTACTACTTTTCAGCCCTAGGGAGAATCGCTTTCTTTGTAATTGGGAGCAAGCCTATTGCCACCAACTAATGTAATTAGGAGCAAGCTTATTTGCAAGCCTATTAAGATCAACCGATGTAATTAGGAGCAAGCCTTTGTGCTCTTCTATTCTTTTTATGTATTTTCCTTTTTTTGTATTTTGTGTGTACATAAATAAATAAATAAGCCTATTGCCATCAATTGGTGTACTTAGGAGCAAGCCTATTGCCATCAACCGATTTGGGTAATTGGAAGCAAGCCTATTGCCATCAACCAATGTAATTAGGAGCAAGCTTATTGCCACCAACCGATGTGATTAGGTGCAAGCCTATTAAGATCAACCAATGTAATTAGGAGCAAGCCATCAACTGATGTAATTGGGGGTAAGCCTATTGCCATCAACCGATGTAATTAGGAGCAAGCCTATTGCCATCAACCAATCTAATTAGGAGCAAGCCTATTGCAATCAACTGATGTAATTAGGAGCAAGCCTATTGCCATCAATTGGTGTAATTAGGAGCAAACCTATTGCCATCAACCGATTTGGGTAATTGGGAGCAATCCTATTGCCATCAACCAATGTAATTAGGAGCAAGCCCATTGCCATCAACTGATGTAATTGGGGGCAAGCCTACTGCCATCAACCGACGTAATTAAGAGCAAAGCCTATTGCCATCAACCGATGTAATTAGGAGCAAAGCCTATTGCCATCCACCGATTAGGTGATTGGGGTCAAGCCTATTCCCATCAACTTTCCTTGTATTCGTAACGAAAAGCACAGTGTTTACCTCGGGTTAAAGACTTATTTAGTCCCTCGAACTATTAGCGCCCTCGCTGCGCTCAAGCGCCGAACTACGTGCGACTCGGGACTAAATAAGTTCCTTTCACCCCTAAGGTAACAATGTACTATTACATCGTTTAAGCTTCCTAATCTATATAAATAAAAAGAGAAGTCCTGACTGACTGACTGACTCATCAACGCCCAGCCCAAACCCTTTATAATATAGACAAGGAATAAGGAAGGATTTTTCGAAATTCAACCCCTAAGGGATTTAAATAGGGGATGAAAGTTTGTATGGAAAATCGGCATTTTAACGCGGGCGAAGCCGCTGGCAAAAGCTAGTCTTTAATAATTCTGTTTCAATTTTCTTTCCTTTATCATCTGGTAGTCTTACTTCAAATCTATTTGAGTCTATAATATTTCCTAAGAAGTTGCAACAATTAGTAGGTATAACAGAACTTTTTTCTGTGTTGATGATGAATCCTAACGATTCTAATAATTGTTTTGTGTCATTCACATTTTGCAAACAGTCGGTATACGATTGACTAAGCAAAAACAAATCATCCAGATAAAATGTAGACAAATATCCCAAAGACCTCAGTAATTTGGCGACTGGTTTAAGAATTTTCGTAAAAATATATGGGGCAGTGTTTACGCCGAACGGTAACACGTTAAACTCGTACAGATTGCCATTAAATTGAAAACGTAAATATTTCTTTGAGTTGGGATGAATGCTTATTAAAAAATAGGCATCTTTTAAATCAATTGTTGACATAAAACAGTTGTTTGATAAAAGTTTTAACGCTGTTCTTAAATCTTCAAGTTTAAAATGTTGGGTTGGTATGAATTTATTCAATTGTTTTAGATTTAATGTGAAACGTTGTTTACCGTCGGCTTAGGAACATGAAATATCCTGGATAATATATGTACCCGCGCATGGTTGACATAAGGACACTGCCCCAGAAATAATAACATCTTGTATTGATGCTTTAAAGGCCTTGTATTCGGATTGTGAATATAGGCTCTGATGGAACAGTAATTGTTTGAATAACTGGGTATGTATGACAGGATTAGTTGTCAATAAACACCACTGTTCATAGAAAAACGAAAAACGACCCGCGGGGCTTACCGGCTCTAACGTCGGTGACCTGCTTGCGGATGACGTGACAATGTCCTGGAAGCGTTGTTGTGCGTCGTCCTCGTCTGCTGCCTCTGACTCTGCGTTGATGGCGCCGCCCGCGCATATCTCGCGCCCCCCGGTGGCGGTGGTGGGAACTGTCGGCGACGCGCCTGGGGGGCTCGGTAGTTTAACCCTTTAGTTCGCAGGTGAAAAAATGTTGCAATTTCATTCTTTTTTTCTTTTTGAGGGGTTTAATTATAGTCTAAATGGCTTTATAAAAATATTTAAAAAAATATAACTTATATACTTTTTGAGAAAACATATGTTGTTGAGGTACAACGTTGCGAAACACTCTAAAGAGTAAATGGCAGAATATATGTTGTACACTACCAACATTGCGGCTTGAGTGGACAGTATAATGCATGTGATGTTAAGAAAAGCATACTATCGATTACCTCCAATGCAGTTGGAAGTGACTGTATCAGCCGTAATATGTTAGTTCCTGTGCTGGATGTTATCCTTCCCGTCATTTGTCACATCCTCAATTTCTCTGCATCTAGTGGTGTCTTTCCATGCTCATGGAAAGATGCTCAAATAATTCCTTTACCTAAAAAGTCAAATCCCACATCCTTTTCTGAATACCGTCCAATATCCGTCTTGCCATTCCTATCCAAAGTCCTTGAACGGTTAATTCACAGTCAAATTAGTACTTTCCTCTCTAAAAATAATCTCCTCAACCCCTTCCAGTCTGGCTTCCGTCCTGGTCATAGCACTACCACAGCGCTTCTGAACATTACGGATGATATAAGGTCAGCTATGGAAAAAGGTAATCTAACGGTTCTAGCTTTGCTAGATTTCAGTAATGCCTTTAATACTGTTGACTTTGATGTTTTGCTTGGCATTCTACGCTCTCTTAACATATCTCCATCGGTAATTGACTGGTTTCGTACTTATCTGTTCGGCCGCCGGCAACGTATTTGCATTGGAGAAATCTTGTCTTCCTGGAGTAATACTTCTGCCGGTGTACCTCAGGGTGGCGTTCTATCCCCTTTACTTTTCGCAGTTTTTATTAACTCAATCTCCAACGAACTAATTTCTTCCTACCATCTTTATGCAGATGATTTACAAATTTACTCGCGAGCTCCTCTTGGAAATCTGTCTGAGGCTATCCTAACGGTTAATAGTGATCTGGCCCGTATATGCGAGTGGAGCAAGAGGTATGGACTTGTGGTCAACCCCATAAAGACGCAGGTTGTGGTGGTAGGCAGTTCTAGGACGGTCTCAAGGATCGACTGGACGACTCTCCCCCAAGTTTCTTTTGACAACTCAGTTGTTCCTTTCAGTGAAAAAGTTAAAAACTTGGGGATATTCATAGATAAGAACTTCTCTTGGACTGCACAGCTACAGGAAGTTAGCCGCAGGCTATTTGCATCTGCTGCATCTTTGAAGAGATTGCGTAATTTTCTACCGACTGCCACCAAGATTGCGCTTGCACAATCGCTTCTTCTTCCCATCCTTGACTATGCTGACGCCAGCTATCTTGACCTTACACAAGACCAACTCGATAAACTTGAGCGGCTTCAAAATGTGTGTATAAGGTTCATATTTGGTTTGCGCAAATATGACCATGTTTCTGAATATCGTGTCAAGCTCAAGTGGTTACCAATTCGCCTTCGCCGGAATGCTCATATCCTTTCCCTTTTGTATAATGTGCTCTTTTCCCCATCCACCCCTCTTTATCTCAAGAAACGTTTCCAGTTTCTTTGCGACTCCCACGCGAAATTTTTAAGGTCATCTGATAACTTGAAGCTCAAAATGCCTATGCATTCCACAACTTTCCTCGACAAATCCTTTACTGTCCAGGCCGCTCGTTTGTGGAATGCATTGCCCGTTCAAATTAAACGCGCGCAGTCGTTACCTATGTTTAAAAGGCTCGTAAAGGAACATTACTTGTCGTTGTGATCTTGTTCTCATAACTGTTAAATTAAACATCTTTAGTCTTCATTAATTTTCGTTGCTTAAATATTTAGTATGTATGTATTTATGTATCTATTATTTAGGATATGTATGTATCTATTTTAGTTTAATATTGTATAAGTTGGTATTTACTATTTGCACCAACAACAGCCCCATTTTATTTCGTATTAAATCACTGTCCATCCTAAGGTTGCCTGGAAGAGATCGCGGAAAGCGATAAGGCCGCCCATTGTATGTTTTGTAGTGTATATTATGTTTTCTTTTGTTATGTATTTTTGTGGTATACAATAAAGTATATATAAATAAATAAATAAATAAATATAATTTACAATCAAATTAAAAATAATGTGTGAAGAAACAAAGTTTACTGTTCAAAACAACACACAAAATCATCTTTCTTTGAAATATAATTATCGTCATTTAGACGTTGACATCGTAATGATAGTAACAATTTTTATTTTCCAACAACCACGATCTAAGGTTACACTTATTGCAATTTACACTGCATGGTATACTGGTTTTCTGCCCCTTTTGGTAGACTGCCCCGTTGGTCTCACGGTTGCAAAGCGCGACTGCTGAGCGTGGGGTCTTTGGTTCGATTCCTGGGTCGGGCCAAAATAACTATTGGGTTTTCATTAGAAACCAAGTAGTAGGCCGGAGTTTGGAAGTTGGTGGTTTGGTTGGCCTGATCGCGCCTGATCTATCGCCTGTCATGTCGGATTGCCGTCCCATCGGACTATGAGAGGAAAAAGAAACAAAGAGTGCACCTGTACCTACCACACACTTAACTAAACTAACTATAATATCTCCCGCGCCGATTGTCAATCTCCGCTAAGATTGGCCGCCATGACCGAAAATGGACTTCAGGAGGACTATTATTATACTGGTTAATCCCGTGAAGTCTTGCATAGAGCTATGACAACTTCAGCTCCAAGACCTAAGCTACACTCGAGAGCAATGAATCCGGGTCACTTAAAGAATGTTAAAAATCTCGGAAACTAAAAATGATAGGTTAATGCAATAAATTGTATTTAATAGACAATGTAATACTCCTTAAATGAAGGTATTAAAACTTCTTAGTTATTGTAAAGTTATATCATAAAAAAATCAAATTTGAAAAAGGGCCACTTTCGAAGATGGAACTACGTAATTACAGCATTTGGTTTAGCTTTTGTTTGTAATCTGTCATTTATGTGGGTACATAAACCATGTTGATAGTGCTCTATATTCATTATTCAAGCTGAAATTATGTCGCTTACGCCTGAAGAATGCACCAGAATACTTACAATGCTGGAAACCGGCCGGAGTCAGCGCGATACAGCCAGGACTGTCGGTGTGTCGCTGTCAACAGAACAAAGAGTTCTCCGACATTACGAAGAAACTGGTTCTAACCTACACAGACCAGGAACGGGCAGAACCAGGTGTACCACAGCACGAGAAGACCGATACTTGGTGAACACCATGCTTCGAAATCGCTTTCTCACAGGAACTGAACTCACAAATCAGTTTCGACGCCTCGGAGGAAGTAGCCCAAGTGCATGGACAGTAAGACGTCGGCTTGCTGAATCTAACTTAAACCCCCTTAGACCTGCAAACGGCCCTAAACTGGAGCGTGGGCATCGTATTTCAAGACTAAGATATGCCCAGAGCCACGTAAATTGGAGTATTGAAGATTGGTCAAAAGTTATGTTCTCCGACGAATCAAAATTTATGCTCTACAAGCACGATGGAAGACACGGAGTGTATCGAAGACCAGGGGAAAGATTCAAGCAAGCATGCATCGAAGAAAAAGTAGCCTACGGTGGTGGGTCTGTACTTGTGTGGGCCGGAATTTCTTCTGAAAGTCGCACAGAGCTGGTGATCATAGAAAACGGCTCTTTAACTAGCGAAAGATATGTGGTGTTCCGTATGGTGTCGGACGCAAAGAATAGCACCATCCCATATCTTCCCGTGGGTGTCGTAAGAGGCGACTAAGGGATGTACCAGAGAATGGGCAGCAGCGTTCTCTGTGCTTTTTGTATCGACCGTACTGCGATCGCCAACCCGCCTGCCAAGCGTGGCGATTATGGCAAACCCCCCCTAAGCAAAAATTACACCTAGGGGAGGCCTATGTCCAGCAGTGGACGTCTTTCGGCTGAAATGATGATGATGATGTGGAAAAAATCCTCAATGATCACGTTGGTCCATTTATGGTCAATTTAGGTGAGGATGCTATATTTATGCATGACAATGCCCGACCTCATACAGGTAGGATTGTGAATGACTACCTTCAAGAGATGAACATTACTCGTATGGAGTGGCCAGCGCGCAGCCCGGATATCAACCCGATCGAGCATGCTTGGGACGAGCTAGGCAGATGCGTAAAACAACGAAACCCTCCCCCAATCACGCTTCGTGAGCTCAAAATTGCTCTCACAGAGGAATGGGAGAATATTCCCCAAAATCGTATAAGGAACTTGGTGTACAGCATGCCAAACCGCGTAAACGCAGTAATGGAAGCACGAGGAGGCAATACGAAGTATTAAAATTCAAGAAAATCGTAATAAAGTTCAAAAATTTCATGTTTCCTATTTTTGTTTTAAGGAGAGATCATCAGTTTTTTTCTTTATGTAATTTTGTGTTAATAAAATGTATGGTGACTCATATTTTTTTTACTTTCATTTAAGGAGTATTACATTGTCTATTAAATACAATTTATTGCATTAACCTATCATTTTTAGTTTCCGAGATTTTTAACATTCTTTAAGTGACCCGGATTCATTGCTCTCGAGTGTATTTACGTAGTCCGTAAAACAGAGGTTTCTGGATGTATCTTCACCAGCATATGGGAAGCAGTATTTATTAATCCAGAGACTCCTGCTCGTATAAATAACTTATATCCCCATTTCTTTTGCTTCTTGGTTAGATACTGGCGCTTACTTACTGCCCGCGTAACATGGCGATTCTATCTCTATTCTACCAAGGATAAATAAAGCTTTTCAATAATTCAAATCGACATCTTTCTAAAATCTGTCATTTTGTCGAATCTTTCCGCCAACAAAACCCGTTTCTACGGTAGGAGAAAAAACGCTGGAAGTATTCAAGAGGGTGTTTCAGGCCTACATCAAAAGGCAGATTACATTGTGATAATTCTACTATTGCTGTGTAGTGAAATTTGCCTTTTTTGAATTTGAAGTTTAGGGGTTTTCGACCAAACTTCTTCACCCGTTTTGTCAGATGCTTATGTACTGTGGTTACCTTTCTCTTTGAATGAGTTGTACTTGCTGGTGAATTAGTCAAAAGGGAGAGGATTGATGATACTAAATTTAGCATGAAAGGAAGTTACTCTTGCGGTCGATTTTCATTGTAAGAACCAACATAAAATATATGCAGTACTTGACAAGCAAGAGAGCAGCGTTGTTTCTGTACGACATACAGAAAGTTCGGTAATTTTCTGAGAGCTCCGCAGTGTTGGTCACAAACAACATAAGATTTCACAGCCTCATAGGTTGAATATTCATGGTTCAAATGAGATGATTTTTACATTAATCAATAAAGGCGATATTTCTTCAGAAATGTTTCATGATTAATACCCATTAACTAAATGCAAATGTCCAAAATCGAAAATTATTAACCTTAGATCCGCGCATGACAGTTCACCTCCATGACATCTTGGTAAAAAAAGAGAGAAAAAATTTGCGCGAATTGACAGTTATATTATTTTTAGGTTGCAAATCATTTTTGCTACATTTTGATTAAAAAAAAAACAAAAACTTATCAGCAGAAAATAAACCAGATTTTTTTGTTTACTATGTCGTTCAGGTTCAACACTGCGAATTAAAGGGTTAAAGGCCGGTTGACTGTTTTAGCCGGTCTATTTGCGATGGACTGCATTGTAGACGACCTTATGTCAGCCCCAGATTTTATAATCGTTTTTGCTGATCTTAATGTTTCTAATAAACTATTACCAAAGAGCATTTCGTCTATTTTTGTTGTGTCCAACTGGTCTTTTAGCTCCTTCTTGACAGTTGAAAGAATGAACGTACGTCGTGAGATCGAGTCCGTGTACTGTATGTCACTGAGAATTCGACCAGTATCCATCAACAGCTTGAGAAGCTCAGGGTTTTTATGACCTGATGAAAGCAGCGCAGTAATGGCCTCGCTGATGGAGGACAAGGCACAGGATGTTAGTGCCTGTTTACCTTCTATACCCTTGTCTCGCTTTGCTTGGGTTTCTAATAGAGATACTCGAATCTCAGGATTGAGGGTAGGCGCTTTTATTAACTTGCAGTTCACCGGTACCCAATAACGGTCTTTTAATTCCTTACGGTTCTCTTTAGACAGGCCGGAGGTCACAATGTCGTTTAGTCTAATTGCCAAATCCTTTTGAATTTCTCTGCCATATGTGTGGTGGAGACCACACCTAATATTTCCACCACACATATGGCAGAGAAATTCAAAAGGATTTGGCCTCACCTAATATTTCCATCAAATCTGGGTCTAATTCGGGAACGTCTTGTTCAGGGCAGGGGCCACCGGTTCAATCGTCTCCGCTGGAGGCACGGTGGTAGACTCAGTAGGCGCGGGAAGTAGTTGCGCGGGTGGCAGTACGGCGGCAGTATGTCTACTTGTGCCGTAATGTTGTCGGCGCGCGGCGGTAGGCGACTGTGTGATGACCGGGACCTCCTCCTCATCACTACATTCCACTGGAGCTGGTTGCCAGTACGAGCATCCAGGTTGTGGATTTGTATCGCCGTGATAAGTAGCACAATCGTCATCGATTGTGCTACTTATCACGTTTAATTAGTTTATGTGCAACATTTTGGCCAAAACTATCGTGTCTGTCCTGTAGCTGTGGCTTTCACTGTGACCACTTCGATATACAATCTCCCACATTACTTATTACTTCATTTACGTTATTTTTTCATCATCTTTAGTCCGTTTTTTTTCGGCGAGGTGATAATGAGCAGATGTCCGGATTAGGTGGAGTTGGTTGTACAGAATATGAAAAAGGGAGATCAAAGTCAGATTGTGTAGATTGCTGAGATTGAGGGCGAGGATGATTTGGTGAACTTAAAGTTGACTGAAACTCATCCTGAAAGAGAATTATTAATATTTATTTTTGTAACTAGCTTTCTTTGTGTGCCACTGCTGAGCAAAGGCCTCCCCTTTCTCTTTCCATACCTCTCTATCATGTGCGATCTCTGGCTATGTAAATCCCGCAAACATGAGTATTGGTACGGTACAACGGCAATATTGATATACCTAATGCTTCCGACCTACCTAAATACTTGTAGGTTTCTGTTGACGAGAGGGATCTAAGTTGTATGGAATCCGAGAGTTGAGTTCCCACAGATTCCATAATCTCCCTTTGCTTCACATGCATGACTGCACATTTGTCCACACCAAATTCCATTCTGATGCTACTACTAAATGTTTATATTATCAGTAGCTTCATCAGTAGCAAAATCATCCACGTAAAGCAGGTGAGATATGACCTGAACAGGTGTTCAGGTCATATCTCACCTGCTTTTAGGAGAGGTCTCCTCAACCGATAGTCTAGACCTGTACCCTCCAGCAATGCGCAAAGAGGATTCAAAGCTAGACAAAACCACAATGGACTCAGATTATCATCCTGGAATATACCACGCTCGATCCTTATCGGTTCACTGTTCCGCTCAATCGGTCGACATGCTGGATAGCGAAGGACCGTTCTCCAGTTCCCCATACATGGCATCAGAAAGGTACGCAGAGTTGCATCTACTTTGTACAACTCGTACCCTCATGAGCCATGTATGAGGCACCGAGTCATAGGCCTTCTTTTTTCCTTCTATTTATCCAACATATAGACAGATCTCTTTGGGAGCGGCGAACCTGTTAGCTAATGGTAATATCAATGAGGAGCTGCTCCTTAGTACCACGGTACCCGTTCCTACATCCATTCTGAGAGACAGATATGATAGTTACTTTCAATATGCTGGTTGATTTTAACTCTTAAAATGGATGTATGAACTTTATAGACCGTTGGTAAACATGTGATTGGTCTATAATTTTGGATTTCGCAGTACTATCTGATTTATGGAGCAGGTAGGTAATCCCTGTCGTCAAGAACTGAGGCAGCGACCCTGACTCTAAGGCTGATTGAAACTGGGACGCCAAGCGAGCGTGCGATTTTTGGAACAACTTGATCCAGAAGTTGTGCAGTTCGTCTGATCCTGAGTCCTGGAGATTTCCAGTTAGGCAGCGGACTGTTGTCGTCGGTTTGCTTTGCACATTGACAGCCGAACCACATTGTTATTGTTAATTGTTTTTAAGTTTTTTTAACATGTCAAAATATCACATAGGAGTTCTATCTAGACTTATTATACACTAGCTGTTGCCAGCGGCTTCGCCCGTTACAACTTGAAAATTATCCCACGGGAAGATAACATCGGGATAAAAACTGTTCTATGTGTTAATCCAGGTTATAAACTATCTGTGTACCAAATTATATCCAAATCTGTTCAGTAGTATGCCTGCATTGTTGTTTCTCATATTTTGGACGGCGAGCTGGTTATCGACGCTGATATTATGCAATTCTTACAGTTTTATTTGGTGGCATTTGTAATAAGATAAGGATAAGATGTTTGTGGTTTCATTTAAGACATTTATTCGAATCTCGAATAACTATTTTACATCATGGTCCAATTCCTTTTTTTTCCTATGAAAAAGGTTTCAGATAAGTTTTTAATTTGGGATCATTCTCTATTGTTGTTGGAAGTCATCATTCATTTTGATTATGGTCTCATATCTGTAGTAGATCGTTTGCAAAGACGCCCGTGACACTGAAAATATTTAATGTTAGTAGTATGAGTGAATTGTTTGTATTAGACGCAAATACTTCAATAGCTTTAGAAAATATATGGAAAACGTAATGATGTGCCTATAAACAATGAGGGTTGCCCTCGATTTCCCTGGGATCTCATCATCAGATCCTAACGTGATAATAATGGGACCACCTCGGCAGTATACCCTTTCGAATACAAAAAGAATTTTGAATTAAGGTCTACAATAGACAGGGATATCGGACATACATAAAAATAAATACATATACACGAAAAGAGAATCTCGTTTTTGGAAGTCGGTTAAAAATGGACAAATACAAAAAGAGTCATTCAATTTATAAATTTTCGTAAACCTTCGAAAAGAATATTCTCGAGAACGTAACAGCAAAGTTCTCGCAAGGACAATGTTCTCGGGAATTTACCATCACTAGAGGCATGTGATGAGAAGGGATGAATCGCATGTGACAAAAAAAAGTGGTGAATATGGTGTGGATGGATGGAGAGGGTGGAGGAATAAATAGGAATCTATGGGTTGAAAAGTTCGTAGGCTGACACATAGACGGCGCTACTAAAATAAAATCCATTTAATTTTTAGTTAGCCCTAACATTCAAAAGACACATGTATAAATTTGGCAGCTATCGTATTATTAGTTTGTGAATTATAGCGTATTTTGCGTACTTTGAGTGAAGTGACTTGCAAATGGATTAAAAGGAACTTCGTTTGTTAAGGCGCTAACAGCATCGAAATTAGCGCCACCCACATTTTATTTTTTTACTCTAAAATCATCATCATCATCACGTGAAAAAAAATGTTTGTACAAAAGATAAAAATTAAAAATCATAAACTTGGTTATTTGCATTTTTCACATACATTTTGAGGTTATGTGAAAAAAGTGAAAATCCATAGTTATACATCTTTTTATTACCTACAATTTTGCAAATAAAGTTGTTTCCATAGGACTTTTAGTTGTGCCGGAAATCGAGATAAACCGTGTTTCACCCTTCAACCACCGCCCCCCCCCCCCCCCATTTCCCGATCTCAGATCGACCGTAATTTATTTTTCCATTAATTTTTGTCATTTTCTCACTTTTTCCATTGGGTTTCATTCTACTATTATTTTTTTCCTTTTTACATTTTTTGAAGGCTGGTCTACAGGGCCAATTAGAACAAACTCCTTTACAACAAAACATCTGAAATTAAACGGTCCACGAGAACACTATCTGCCAATGCCATACTCAGAGATATTTGATAATTACTTGAGCCGTCACTTAGTAAAGATTTGACATAAAAAAACCTTTAAAACGTCTCTGAGTGACAGTTACTGCCGCACTCAGAGAGCTTTAATGATTACTAGGCCATCACTTAGTAAATTTTTTAACAGTTTTGTCACAATAAGTGATGGCTTAAGTAATGATAAAATATCTCTGAGTACCGCAGTTAGTGTATTTAAAGTTAGTTGCTCTTTGATAAATGTTACTACAGTATCCAAAAATGTATGGATGATTTTATAATAAACTAGCTGACCCACGCAACT
Source organism: Diarsia dahlii (assembly GCA_949775195.1). NCBI lineage: Eukaryota > Metazoa > Arthropoda > Insecta > Lepidoptera > Noctuidae > Diarsia > Diarsia dahlii. The sequence continues at coordinate 13,727,781 of OX459189.1, forward strand.
TCGTCTGCGTCACATAAATATAGCTTTATAACCTTTCTCGATATATCGACTATCCGACATAAATTAAGCTAAATCGTAACAAACAAAAAATCTTATCTTTCTTCTTTATTATAATAGTTTAGATGGTTTAGATTAGCTTAGATTATATTAAAGTGTGAATTACTATAGGTATCTCTTACTGTTAAATACATATACGATAACACTCTGTACTTGTAAACATTATGATGCAGTAAATATTTTGAATTTGAATTTCCCGGAAAGAATCTCCCTACATTGCGACGCTCGAATTATTTTGCCGCGCGGATATTTTTACATTGCGATATCTTCTAAGATATTTGTTTAAACTGTTTAGAGATGATGTGACTGTTTAGAGAACAATTCCTTCATACATGATATTTGCCTAACTTAAACCGTTTTCGCAGCGCACGCAGCGGAAGCTCTCAAAAAGGAAATACCTTTTCCCGTTTTTGTAACATTTTTCATTTATGCTCCGCTCCTATTAGCCGTAGCGTGATGTTATATAGCCTTCCTCGATAAATGGACTATCCAACACAAAAAGAATTTTAAAATTCCAACCAGCAGTTCCCGAGTTTACCGCGTTCAAACAAACTCTTCAGCTTTATAATATTAGTATAGATTTTATTCGTGAAAGTTCCTAATCTACGTGATTAAAGTTATTAGTTTTAAACTATTTTGCTGCGCCCTGACAGACTCATGTACTCTATTATTTATACTGAAAACGGAATATTTACCATGTTACGTACGTGTTGTTTGTTTATGTTGTGTTTTTCTGTTTGATATGTTTGTTTGTGTTAGTGACCATGTCAGTTTAAAAACTTACTCATTAGTTTTAAGCCTAGCGTGTAACTATCATTGTTTATATTGTGTATTAGATAAATAATTGTTAAATTATGCAATTGCGCTCTAGTCCTGTGAAATATTAAAATTATTAAAAATAATCTTACCACAGAATCACACCCCTCGCCTACGCACTAAAACAAAATAATATTTGTGTTATGCTATATTATAGACCAAGTCGATTTTGAGAATATACTTTGGAAGACGTAGTAAATAACGCATGCTTATTAGGTAGCTTTCAAGTTGTTTGGAGTAGATTTTATTAATTAATTATTAATCTTAACATATTAAGGTCCTTGGTGAGGTAGGGGTACAAAAGTAGGTACACTGAGGCATGTGAACCTTGCCATAGTGTATACTAAGACCCCGGTCGCGTTTAAAATAGCGAGTCTGAGAGAAGTGGGTAAATCTCATCAGCTGAATATAAAGTGATGTGGCAAGTGGTCTGGCATCGCTACAGCGAGGACACGAGGTACAAGAGTACCTAACTAAACTTACCAAAAAAAAACTTAACCACACTGGCCTTGGAAACTTGTTACATAAAACGTTTTATAGCGTCGAACTTTCTATGAAATTACAGTTTACCTTACATTAGTAGGTATCGAGCTGAATTTTGAATTAATCGGTCCTGTCAGCGACTGGAGATCACGATACCCGTGATAATTATAGTCTGCGGCGGCTTATAAACTTTTGCGTTATTAGCCATAGCTCTCTTTTCGGGTTAAATGACGTCGTCGTTTCACGTCAATGTCATTTTGTTACGGAGTAGATTTTGTAATGATTTTGTTAAAACGCCAATATGCATTTTTTTGAAATTCTAATTGAGTGTTGATTTTCTCTTTAATAATGAAGGAAGTAAACTATTTATTATTTTATCTTCATAAATACAGTATAACTATAAAACAAGCTCATTTATTCAAATTCAAATCGTTTATTGCAATCCATAATGTACATACAGGTGGTATAAAATCATTTCAGACACAATTATGGACCCTGTCGGGCACAGCAATTTTCTATATAAAATAATTAGAGAGAGGAAGATATTATTATTTATTTTTTTTTTTTATTATTAAAGCAGTCTATCTATTCTTTTATTATTTATTTAGTTATTATCGCAATATATTACAATCGACGTCTTCTTGGTTCGTCGGGCGCATCCACATTACTACTCGGTCACATTAACTTGACGCTTGGCGTTGTCACAATGATGTCCAAAAACAACAGAAAACTAGCCAAATTATCGACACGCGCATTCCAGTGATGCGTCAAGTTAATGTGACCGTGTAGTAGTCTAGTCTAGGTAAGGCTGCTCCATCGCCGAAGCCAAATAGCTTGGCTAATGGTTTAAGTTTATGTCTTGTGCCGCGACTGGCTTGACATGGAAGGTTGTTGTGAATCTTGAATATCAACAGCCGCAGGCATAACTGGTATAGGCTAATTGTCACTATGAAGTACTGATGTTTTAATTGACTGTAAATTTGGGTAACTGACCATGTGGTTTTCCTTGTATTCGCGACCGTTTACTTGCGTTTATTGCCATAGTACAGATTGTTTATCAACACATCACAAAAAACCTGAGGCCAATCGAAACAAAACGATTGCAATTTATTATTGAGGATAGGTGGCTTAAACAGTATTAGCTATCAGAGTTCGTGTGGCATGACTAGTGTTGACCAGAATCGAAATTCAACTAAGTTTCTGAGATATAAACCGTCATAAAAGAAAACATCGCAATGACGGGAAGAACACGTATGCGTATCTCTCGGCTTTGTTAAGAGCGTTTTGTGTTTGCATCGTTATTCGCTACTGCATCGGCTACAACTAACCTCAAACATAATAAAATGTAAAAAAAAACATCTATCATACTTTTAACCATAGGTGAGCAAGGTTTTTACGTACTTATATACTTATGTAGAAGGCTCTTCCTTTCAAACCACAAAGTACGTATACGTTTTCCACTAGGTATTGGATTACCTTTCCTCAAATTGTTAACTTTATAAAATGACGTTCATCTGGGGGGTAACCGTGACTTTTACCTATCATAGAAAACTTAAAAGCTTGGAGTTATTAATACTCACATGTGCTTGACAACCTTTTGCTCGACACTGTAATTAAACGAATTGACTCAAGTTGTATTAGAATAAAAGCGTGTCTGAGGCGGGTCTCAAGTTTACTTCGCGCGCTCTAGCAACCTGTTTCTAAATGGCTTGTGTTTAAACGCCTACCAGAAAAGAACCTATTTTACTACCAAAAAAAAATCGAAATGCTGGCCAAAATGGATTAATGCTCACCAAATTGTGTTTCCTAAAGTATTGTAGGAATGAACCTATTTTCCTTTTTATTCTATACCATAAAGATTTATAAACGCCTTTAAAGTTAACTGCAGCCCAAATATTTTATATTATGGCTAAATAGATGTCACCAATATTGTATTTCACGACTTTCAATTTAGTCAGTTTTACTTAGGCGACGTGACGCACCGTTCTTGAGAAAAACAAATTAATTATTGTAACATAAATTCTGTAGGCCCAGTCGACGGAGCCCCGTTAGCGGTGCTCCTTCTTCTGGATGGTTTAAAAAAAAAGTCCCGCACTCGTTTCGCTCGCTTTTTGTCCAGGATTTGGTGAGCATTAATCCATTTTGGTAGGCAAAAAGAATATAAATACAACACGTACAATTATTCTGATGAGTGTCTAATTTAGGCACCTCAGTATAGGGTGGGTTTATTTTATTTGAAGTTAAAATATTTTATTTGGTACTTTACTGTAATTTAGTCTAGGGTCTAAAAATCTTTTTTGGTGAGCATTTAAATTGTAGCCTTTCTAAATTGTTGGTTTTAATGCTTGTTTCTTTCCGTATTGTTTTTGTGTCTATCAGCATACATAAAAAGTAATGTGTTTCGACCTATCTACTCTTATTATTTACCTCCGCTGTACATTGTGGTCCTTCGCACTGTTGAAAAAAAATACAATAAAATGAAAAAAAGTAATCCTGAGGCAGTTTAAAACAAATGTGGCGTAAAAAGGCAGCTAATTAAATATTTTCACATCACCTGCTCCCGAATGTAGAATTAAATGTCATGCAAAACCTATTGGATTTTTGAAAGAAGCTCGAGTTGTCATCATCATCATTTCAGCCAAAAGACGTCCACTGCTGGACATAGGCCTCTCCCAGGTGTCGCCACATTGACCGATTCCGTGAGTCTCTCATCCAGCGGGTCCCCGCAACTTGATCAATCCACCTAGTGGGAGACCTTTCAACGCAATGTCTTCCGGTTCGCGGTCGCCATTCCCGAACTTTTCGGCCGAATCGGCCATCCGTTCTGCGAGCAATGTGCCCTGCCCATTGCCGCTTAAGTCTGGCGATTCTTCGGGCGACGTCGGTAACCTTGGTTCTCATGCGGATGTCCTCATTTCTGATTCGATCACGCAAGGAAACTCCGAACATAGTCCTCTCCATTGCTCGAGTTGTAGTAGAGATTAAAGAAGTAAAGTTTAGTCCTAGATACCTGATTGTCTTAAATATTTTTATTAATTACCAATGATATACAGCCATCCCCTGTGCACTAAAAATACAAAGCATATTGGAGGTAATAGTACATTATGGTACAAGTGTGTAACGTTGGTGATTACCGCTGAGGCGCCATTGAGACCCGAGCCGTCAGGTGAGGGTCTTAAGGAAGCCGAGGACGGTAATCATCAATACACACGTGTATCATACGACGTTTTTCAACACACTCGTGAAGAAAATAATACAAAAAAGTCATCTTCAACAGTTAAAACGAGTTCTTATTTTTTTTCACAATAGCGGGAAAAATCAATCGGTTTTTCTATGCGCGCGCATCTACAGTTCTACCAACTTATCTGTGCATGCGGGAAAACAAGGAACTAAAATGTACTAACTTTGACGTAGCGATGCATTTTTTCTTGACCAGTGGCGCCACCATGAAATTCACACTTAAAATGGTCATACTGTAACAATGGCGATCGACCATAGACTAAATGAATGAGCGCGATAGAGTTTTAGCCACGTATAAAATGAGTAAAAAGTTTTCTTTATTTTAGAAAAAATAAAAGTTATACATATTATTTGAGTGAAAGTTTCATTACAAGTTGAAATTATCTATTTAAATTCAAATTTGCATGAAATGAGCAAGCACTAAGTACATTAATTTATTTTTACTATTGAACACGATCTTTTTTGTATCGAAACTTTTTTATGAACGTAGCAACTCAACCAATAAAATTAAAAAAAAAACCTTATAACTCACTAGTGAATAATAGCAATGAAAAAGTCACAGTTTGATTATAGGTGTCATTGTGTGCCTAATTGCGGTGAAATTATAGCCACTTTATGAGCAAGTGTGTTGAAATAGTACATTATGGTACGAGTGTGTAATGTTGGTGATTACCGCCGAGGCGCCATTGAGACCCGAGCCGTCAGGTGAGGGTCTTAAGATAGCCGAGGATGGTAATCATTAATACACACGTGTATCATACGACGTTTTTCAACACACTTGTGAAGAAAATAATACTAAAAAGTCATCTTCAACAGTTATAGCGAGTTCTGATTTTTTTTTCACAATAGCGGGAAAAAATTATCGGTTTTCCTATGCGCGCGCATCTCTACAGTTCGACCAACTTATCTGTGCAGGCGGGAAAACACGGAACTAAAATAAATGTACTAAGTTTGACGTAGCGATGCATTTTTCTTGACCAGTGGCGCCACCATGAAATTCAAACTTAAAATGGTCACAAACAAACAATGGTAACAATGGCCATCGACCATAGACTAAAAGAATGAGGTTCATTTATTAAAAAAAAAGTTATAATTATAATACATATTACAAAAGTTATATTATTTGAGTGAAAGTTTCATTTATTAAAAACGTACAAGTTAAAGTTATTTATTTAAATTCAAAGTTGCATGAAATAAGCAAGCACTAGGTACATTAATTTATTTTTACTATTGAACACGATCCAATTTATGTCATTCTGGATGGCTGTAATTATTTTTGTACAGCATACTATATTAATTAAATAAGCTGCAATGAGCTGCTCCTGTTTAATAAAATTTTGGTAAGCACTCAGAGGGTGAGCAAAAAAAATCATATTGAGCTGCATATAACTACCGAAATGCTGTAATTTTGCGACCAATTTCGATGTAGAGCTCGCCGGCCGCTGACGCGGCACCGCTCGCTTCGCTCGCTCGGCTCGCGCGTAGCTGGTCACAGTTCTAACCTAACCTAACTGACCACTTTTAACGTACATTGTCGATTTTCGTAATCCAATTAGTTATTTTGCTCACCATGTTTTAAATATGCATACCGATCAAACAAACTGCTTATAGAATGTTTTCTCGGCTGATCGATCATGAAATCTTGCTGACCAAGTAGTTATTTTGCCGACCAAGTAGTTATTTTGCGAACTGAATGTTTATTATGCAAACTCATGTTATTTTAAGCTGCCTTTTTATGATTTAATTTTTGACCATTGTCAAAATTATTTGCGAAACAAGATTGTTGCCTGATTTTTTTAATTGCAAACAAAATCTTTGTATGCCGACCAAATTATTTAAATGCTGTTTTTTTTTACTTTTGTACTAAATGTTTTTGTTGGCGTTGTATTCACTTAACGGATCTTCCTATATTCGTTTATATTATACATCGCTATTTTCGTTCGTACACTTTAGTTTTTAATACATATTTTTATTCGTATCTGCCCATGGCATCACTTAAGGCCCTACTAGTATTAGAGCAGCACCTTGTTGAGAACACCACTATACGAGCTGACTAGTTGTATTGATATGACTTTGCCTTGCATACTTACATTCGCAAAACATTTAACGCCTAGACACTGCAAACAAAAAAAAGGAGAACTCAGTCATAATATTGGATTAAAGACGCTCGATAGATACTCCTCATCTCGAATATCGTGTCCCTTTTTCTCGTAACCGTTGCAGTAAAACCAGCTAAATCTGCGAATCCAAACGGGATATTCTGGTCAAACTCAATTCCCTTTACCTACTTATCGCGATAACTTGCTCTATTTCTATTCATAAATATGTTATTAAATAATTTTTAGGCGATTGAAAGACCAGTCTTACCAAAAGGAATCGTATTACCCAGTATTAACTGGGTTGTGAAGGTCAGATACGCAGTCGCTCCATGTTAGATGACGTGGTACTGACAACAAGAGCGACCACAGATAATAATCATTATATATTATATATATTATTATTCCCTTTATTTATTTTTTAACAAATTAAGATACATTTTTAAATATTATTCCAAAAAATAAATATATATATGTCGCCGCAAGAATGTCTTTCGGCTAAGATAATTATTCAATCTCATTGATAACCAGCTTAAATTGATGAACCTGCCATCTCGTGAGATGCTGGCACAATTATTACAAAGGTCAATAGTGCGACAGTGCCATCTATTGACTTTTCTGCTAAAACCACCACTTAAATAGATGGAATGTAATTAAATGTTCCACAACTCGAATAGTAATTTATTAAACAGAAGTCTCTAACTAGAACTATAGTTAAAATTAAGATAAGCTAATGTTTTATGAATATTGGGATTTTAATGATTGCCACACTTGGAATGAGGCTGTCTATGAGACGTCATCGCACAATGTTGTGATGATGGCGGCGAATACGATTTTAATGGTCAATAACTCAATTTATAATCTGAAACTACAACTAAATCAGTTTCTTTATGTAATTATAAACTTAAAAAGTCATAAGATCATTTTGTAGAGCAATTCAATAATAGAAAACCCATTGTCTGTTTTAAATCCTAAATCAACCGGAAATGCTTTGTAACATTTTGTTGTAAAGAAATGAACCTATTAACTAGACATTAACGCCATTGCATTAATAATGGTATTGTTTTATTGTAAAATAATTAATAGAATCAATTGTGAAGTATTTTAGTAATGATTGTTAGTTTTAACTAATTAGGTCATTAATTACTATACTGGTTTTGTGGTACTTCCGCTGGGGACTACAGACGCATGCGACGAAAAGTTGAGACGCAAGAACAAGTTAAGTCGCGCTTAGCGAATAATTGCAATTCAAGTAAATGAAAGTGGTTTTTGATGTGATTAATGTTAATAGTGCAAATGATAATTGTAACATGATTTAAAACAGTGTTTAAGGAGTTTCTTTGCCTATTCTTCTCCTAAAAGACCAACCATGTATTCGAATGGGCGATTCAAACCGCAAAGTTTATATGTGCCTGTAAATGGAGCAATGTAAATAAACGTTTGGTGTTTGAGTCAAGTAATGTGTGTGATTTCAACTACCCATTTACCTATCAGCCACGAAAAGGAATCTAAGGCGACGACAATATGGCGGAGCCCAGGAACAGCGTCCCTCCAGAGGGTTTCCCGCCGCGTCATCAGAAGTGGGATCGCCCCCGCGATCCCCTTCAGCCCGCACTGCTGGACATCCAGAACAAGGAACTGCTTCTGTGACCATGGCCGACGGCGTGTCAAAGGAATTTTTCGCCGAAATGGTCACCATGATGCGTTCTATGAGTGAATGGCTTACTACCCCGCAACAACAGCCAAGAGTTAAGAACACACTGAAATATTTCTCCCGTCTTACGATCTGGATGGAAACATTTGCGTACGTGAATGGTGTGATCATCCAATCAAAATGACAAACATACAGGACAACACAGAATGACCGAAGCAGCAGAACAAATAAACATGGACACTCTGAAAGCATAATTATCAATAAATGACCTGCGAGATGAATCATCAAACCCGGGAAGTATAATTGTTTTATTAAATTTAGTAACATAAAAACTGTAGATACCTATTTACAGTTAACAATATTTTACATCACACACTGGCAAGGTTGATGCCTCCTTAAATTGACACCTGTGGAAATGAAATATTAAGAAATCTTATCACTTCTTTTAATTAGGTCATTACCCGTTCAATGTTATTATTAAAATATGAACCAGTAATGTGTCACAAACAGATCTCATGAATCAAATGATAGTTACTTGCATTCATTAATTAAATAACTAAGTATCAACTAGTATTAAATCTTGTTGTGTCATTCAATAGAAATAATTCTTATTAGAAATGCCTCATACTCGTCATTCCAGTGAGAAATTGCAATTAAGTGCAAGCTTTAGTGCTTTGTACAAACTTCTAAACATTTGTATTGGACAACATGTTTTAAGATCATTAAAATAAACAAAGTTGTCCGTCACGGGACACCCGGCAGATGTGAATCTTTGTATTGTAATGACACATGATAAAATTAAATATTACAATAATTATTTCTTTAATGAATATCTATCAATCAAATTTGCATCTGACCTTACTTCATCACTAATTGATTAGCTTAAACTTTAATTAATAAATAAATAGATTAAAAATTGATCCACAATAAACTTAATTTTATTGGAAAAACACAATTATAGCGTCATACTATTTCCTATTATGGCATAGGAGTCAGATTCAATGCCAGGGTGCACATGTTTCACATAAATGATGCTTTGTTATGTAACTGATTCATAAAACAATTAACAATACATCAACGTTGTTCAACAAATTGTGACTATGAAATTCAGTGCGATATTTCAATAGAAAGCAAAGCTTTAAATAAGTTAAATTGTGAATGTTTCCATAGTACAATACCACAACCAATAGTGTTTTTAAAGTACTTTTAATCAGATTAACTTACCCATCTTAGTTTGATTACCTGAATCTAAGTATGATAACTATTTCAAAACAATTGATTACCATAATTATTTTCATTACTAATTCAAGCATTTAGTCAGACAGCTTCGTGGGTCTAGTGGTCATGAACCATACAATTAAAGCTTGTGGGCCTGGATTTGATTCCCAGGTCTAGCAAAGTGTTATTGGGTATTCCCATAAGGAATTCCTCAGTAGCAGTCCAAACTATAAATATGAATGGCAAACAGTCTTGCCTTTTAACAAGAGGCTTAGACGTTACGCTGGCAAAGTGTTGATGTACACCTCTGCCTAACCCTTCCGGGATAGCAGGTGTGATGTTTACATAACATCTTTTCTTGTTCTATTATTTACCTGCATGACTTCTCACATTCCAGATTCGAGCAATTATCTTATCGTAGAGGAAATGATAACCTGATGCTTCAAGTACTACAGCCTGGTGAACAAAAATGACCGTGTCGCCGGCTATGAACCTAACAAATGCGAAACAACATGAAGACAGCCAACCCGGAATGACTGTTTCAGTGTTCACACACCATAAGTTTACATAAAAGGTGAGGAGTTTTCAAACTACTTACACTACACCGCTGATACCAAAAATGTTGTGTCAAAAGGCTCAATACAATAGCCAAGTCAACCTACACGATGCTCATGTGTGATGAGTATCAGTATCAGTTTCATTATTTTAATGTTATTGCAATCCTGCCAGTTGTAAGCAACAACTATTAACAATAACAAAGTTTTAGTACATACAGTAATTAATGAAGTAAAAAATAATAATACTCACAAAAAGCTATTAGTATCCGTGGAGGAAACAACTAGCTCAATAAGTAATACTTACAATGAATCACAAATAATCTATCAGCAGCCGTGGAGGCAACTGGTAAAGAACAAACACATCAAATTATCTATCAGAAGCCGTGGAGGTGACTGATAATGAACCTACAAAACAAATTATCTATCAGAAGCCATGGAGGCGACTGATAATGAACACACACAACAAATGATCTATCAGAAGCCGTGGAGGTGACTGATAATGAACCAACAAAACAAATGAACTATCAGCTGCCGTGGAGGCAACTGATAAAATAATACTCTCATGTTATCCTGCTGGGTCCACGGCGTACTAAACGCCCAGAGCCTGGTTCCTTATATCCTGTCAAATCAAAGACTTCGTGCCTGTCACGGAGCAATGGTCCTAAACTCCTTATCCCTTAATCCTGTCAAATCAAAGACTTTGTGTCTATCACAGAGCGGTGTTCCTGATTCTATCCTTTTATCCTGTCAAATCCAAGACTTTGTGTCTATCACAGAGCATTACCTTCCCGTGAGAATGAACAAATAAAAACATACTACTCACACTACATTTACCAAATACAAATCACAATGGCTAAAGCTATCAATAATTTTATTTAAAACGAATTTAGTAGAGAGTAGACCTATTACAAGGTTTCAAAGTCAAGTCATAGTAAGGTTAACAATTTAATGAGTATTGTTGTTGCTTGTACAACAATAATATTATCTGTTTGCTGAAAAAGCAAACAGCTGATCAAACAATATCAATAGATTCTATTAATGTTGTTAAATAATTTTGCCAACAATATTCTATTTAGGTAGTAGCTAATCAAACAATATTCTATTCAGCTAGTAGCTGATCAAACAATATCAACAAACTCAATTCAATTAATGTTGTTGAATAATTTTGCCAACAATATTCTATTCAGCTAGTAGCTGATTAAACAATATCAATAAACTCAATTCTATCAATGTTGTTGAATAATATCGCCAACAATATTCCATTCAGCTAGTAGCTGATCAAACAATATCAACAAACTCAATTCAATTAATGTTGTTGAATAATTTTGCCAACAATATTCTATTCAGCTAGTAGCTGATTAAACAATATCAATAAACTCAATTCTATCAATGTTGTTGAATAATATCGCCAACAATATTCTATTCAGCTAGTAGCTGATCAAACAATATCAACAGACTCAATTCAATTAATGTTGTTGAATAATTTTACTAACAATATTCTATTCAGCTAAGTAGTAGCTGATCAAACAGTATCAATAAACTCAATTAAATTAATGTTGTTGAATAAGTTTGCCAACAATATTCTATTCAGCTAGTAGCTGATCAAACAATATCAATCAACTCAATTCAATTAATGTAATTGAATCATTCAGGCAACAATTGCTTATTAAGCATCCATAAACTCAAATAAAAATTGCAAACAGCTATATGTCTGTATCTGTGCATGTATGCCTAGCAAGGTGATAAAAAAAAAGCATTGAATGTCAGATCTATGACAAGGTTTCTATATTGAATGAACCTTTTTGTTACAAAATCCTACTATTCAATGAACATTGTAGGATAATAAAAGCAACAATAATCTGCCGACAAAATATTATCTCCACTATTTCAGATAACAACCACGAGACTACACATACGACAACGGATGGACGAGCGGACGGCAACGTCAGGTGCAGAGCGCGCACCGCCGATCAGAATGGCCGTGTCGCCGCAAGAATGTCTTTCGGCTAAGATAATTATTCAATCTCATTGATAACCAGCTTAAATTGATGAACCTGCCATCTCGTGAGATGCTGGCACAATTATTACAAAGGTCAATAGTGCGACAGTGCCATCTATTGACTTTTCTGCTAAAACCACCACTTAAATAGATGGAATGTAATTAAATGTTCCACAACTCGAATAGTAATTTATTAAACAGAAGTCTCTAACTATAACTATAGTTAAAATTAAGATAAGCTAATGTTTTATGAATATTGGGATTTTAATGATTGCCACACTTGGAATGAGGCTGTCTATGAGACGTCATCGCACAATGTTGTGATGATGGCGGCGAATACGATTTTAATGGTCAATAACTCAATTTATAATCTGAAACTACAACTAAATCAGTTTCTTTATGTAATTATAAACTTAAAAAGTCATAAGATCATTTTGTAGAGCAATTCAATAATAGAAAACCCATTGTCTGTTTTAAATCCTAAATCAACCGGAAATGCTTTGTAACATTTTGTTGTAAAGAAATGAACCTATTAACTAGACATTAACGCCATTGCATTAATAATGGTATTGTTTTATTGTAAAATAATTAATAGAATCAATTGTGAAGTATTTTAGTATTGATTGTTAGTTTTAACTAATTAGGTCATTAATTACTATACTGGTTTTGTGGTACTTCCGCTGGGGACTACAGACGCATGCGACGAAAAGTTGAGACGCAAGAACAAGTTAAGTCGCGCTTAGCGAATAATTGCAATTCAAGTAAATGAAAGTGGTTTTTGATGTGATTAATGTTAATAGTGCAAATGATAATTGTAACATGATTTAAAACAGTGTTTAAGGAGTTTCTTTGCCTATTCTTCTCCTAAAAGACCAACCATGTATTCGAATGGGCGATTCAAACCGCAAAGTTTATATGTGCCTGTAAATGGAGCAATGTAAATAAACGTTTGGTGTTTGAGTCAAGTAATGTGTGTGATTTCAACTACCCATTTACCTATCAGCCACGAAAAGGAATCTAAGGCGACGACAATATGGCGGAGCCCAGGAACAGCGTCCCTCCAGAGGGTTTCCCGCCGCGTCATATAATATAATAATAATTATTAGATATTTGGATATCCGGATAATTGAGGTTCGGTTCTGAATAAAAAAATAACATTTATAAATAAACTAGTATTTGCGTGGCTGCGCGCAGCTCGCGGGGCGTGAAGAGGGGGAGAGGGGGAGCTTTGAAAAATGATTTCGACTAACGCATTGCTCCTTTCAATGAATTAGAAAAAAAAAAAACTTCCAAGTCGCTTAACTTCCGAGACCCGCCTAAAGGGGGGGAGAAGGGGGGCAAGGGGGTCAAATTTGAAAAATGGATTTTACTTCCCCGAGCCTCCTTTATACGAATCCGTAAAAACAGAACACGAGTTTAAAAAAATGGGTGAAGAGGGGGGGGGGGGAGCTTTGAAAAATGATTTCGACTAACGCATTGCCCTTTTCAATGAATCTGAAAAAAAATGTTCCAAGTCTCTTAACTTCCGAGATCCGCCTAAAGGGGGGAGAAAGGGGGCAAATGGGGCAACTTTGAAAAAGGTAAGAGAGGAAAAAGTGGTAACAAGGGGAGGTTTTGCAGTGTTTAGCTACTCATGAGAGTTACTTATACACTTCACCCACTTAACCATCGTTACGCTACGGAGGTCGCCGGGTCGTTTCGCTCGCCACCTCCCCCCTCTTCGTTCCACTCAAGGCCTGCCTACCACCGATGAAAAGCTATCGTGACCTCATACCTTATTTTTTTATTATTCCCTTATTTCCTTTTAGAAGGTACATAATATATATTTGTGAAAAAAACGAAATCAAAATTTGAACTGTCTTAACAGAACTAATCCTCTTCAATCTCGAAATCAAGGGACCTTTTTGCTCCTTTTTAAATTTTTGTAGTAATTTTTACAGTCATCTGGGATCAAATGCATCATAGACTTGATGTCATCCAGCTTTGCCTGAGCTATCTCTTTCCCATTTGGCCATAGTGGACCCAGATTCTTTTTGTCAATTTTCCAGTTTTTTTTTATGTCGAGCTCTCGAAACTCTTCGTCAAAACCGCTTCTCATAAAAATTTTGTAGTGGTGATCCTTTTTTAAGAGAATTTCTTTCATCGCCAGCCAGTTAGCTTTAGTTTTATTTACATACATCTTTCTATTAGTAATATACTTCTCAATATCACTGCAGCTTAATAGCCTTAGAGCCCACGACAGCCAGACCTTCGTTATTTTATAAAAGCTGAAAGTTGGTCTGTGCATGACCCCTATAAAGGTAAGAACGACCAGCGAATATAGAGTTTGGGCTGTGGTGCCTTTGGCAGTTAGCGGGTAGTAAAGGTGCATAAAATAGTACTATATTTTCGTTAAAGTATAATGCTCAATTTTTTTATATTGTCTTCGGCATAACTTAAGAAACCTCGTCTTCCATTGCCGGACATTTCTGTCGGTTCCAACCCCCAGCCAGACACCCCTAAACTTTAATAAATTATGATTGTTCACGTATGATGTTGAGGCTATGCTGATTGCTATAACAAAAACCGCAGGCGTTCTATTCTTTGGGGAACCTACCATACACGTCATTACTCAAAATTAGCTCATCATCTTCGGACAGCCAATGTAGCACCAATGGGAGCAGTCTACGATTACTTAGTACTAGATTCTCGAATTTTTACGAGGAACGTTAGCTGTTCGCTTTTCCTTTATTACTAACCACATTCGAATCTCAGCCTTGCTCTGTATAGCTTCATTTTAAAACTTTAATTATTGAACCGTTTTCTATTTTACCAAGTTACTAACTTTTTATTGCAATAAACCATTTTATATTGGAGAAACTATGAAGGCTCGTTTTGAAATTCAAAATGGTACCAAAGTGGTACCATTTTTATTATATCTTCTGCTATTTTAACATCTTCTTCTGAAGATTTATTCCATCCAGCTTGAAATCTTGCCCCTCTTGTCTATTGGTACATCACCACTGCGCATCTTTTTTAGACTTACAGTAATCTTTTGTGGTGTTATTTGTAAGGTGTGTATAAACATATCTCGACAAACATTCACGCCCGCCAATGTATACGTCCGAATAAACTCTTTTGGTTTTCTTTTTTTCAGTTTGGGTATTGTATGTTCGTTTCTTTTTATTTTCCGTTATGCATGAAGTAATGTATAATAACTGAGCTGAATATGAACCCAAGTGCACGAATTTGTTAAATTCTTGTTCTCTAATATCTTTAGAAATTAATTCTGCGCAGTTCTTTTTGCAACAGCATTTATAGTCCAAGAACTGTTTTGACATAATTACTTTCTGCTTTCTAGTAGTATATGGTAAATTACTATATTTTCTTTGTTTAGTTTCTTCTCTAGTATGACTTCCTTTGCGTTTTGGTCCCTTTTGAAAGATTATCAAGAAAATGTGTAATATTGCTCGGCTTTTCTCATAAAATACAGACACTATCTAAAATGAAGACTGACCAAATAGTGGTTCAAGATAACCAAATAATAATTAAAATTATAAAATTGATAAAAACATCTAAAGTTGGTACTAAACAACCGATTTTACATCTACCTTTCTTTGAAGACCGACCGGGTTTGTTCTGCAAAGACACTCATTTCATTATTTAGGTAAGACGAAAGATTTAATAGAATCTAATAACCTGTGTAATAGTGCTCGCAAGCCTTACAAATCGGTTTCCTCGCAGACGCTCAGTAGATGGGTTAAGGCTATGCTAAAAAAGAGAGGAATTTGACGTCTCTGTTTTTCGATGTCAACCTTAGGAGGGACATCTTTAGATTTATTAACACTTTGTACAGGATTATTTACAGATACAGGTTTATTTACAGTGTCAATTGGTTTCATTTTTGGAGGTATCAGAGGTGGGAATTGTGTATTGTCATTGTTTGTTTTGTTAATGTAGCACTTGCAGTTATCTTATTTTTCTTTTCTAAAATTTTATTTAACTTAATTGGACATAATCTAGAATCTAGATTATGTCCAATTAAGTTAAATAAAATTTTAATATCTAGATTCTAGATATTGCAAGATGAGGCCCGCTACAATTGCAACATCACATCTCTGTTGGTATATCACATTCGTTATACTAACATATAAATGCTCACCTCCACAAATGGAACATCTTTGTTTATCGTTACATATCATAGCAGAGTGGTTGAATTTAAAGCAACGGAAACATTGCTTTAATGGGGGCACATATTCAAAAACTCGGTATGAAAACAAATCGTATTGTACATTTTCTGAAAGAATATTGATAGAAAGGTCATGCTTACTGTTTGTAGTGGTACCAACTCGTCCTTGTCCTATATTCTTTGTAAATCTTATAGCTATTATTTCGTAAATTGAAGTAAGTTTAGTATAATATATATAAATAATATATATACTATTTTCGAGCCGTTTGGGGTTGAAACTTTAGGGCCGTGGGGTCCTAGTGCACACAGCCTTTTTAAGGATATTTCCAAACGCCTTGTTGACGCTTCCTGCGACCCAAGGGCTGGCTTTTTCTTTGGCCAGAGGCTAAGTGTTGCCATACAACGCGGTAACGCTGCCAGTCTCTTGGGTACTTTACCTGCTGACAGCGTTGGGGAGGAGTTTTTCGATGCCCTTTTATAGTTAGTTTGTTTTTAGTTTAGTTTATATAATATTTAGTCTTACTTTAATTATTTCGTTTATTGGATTCTACCTGAACTAGGAATAAACCTATATATATAGTTCTTTGTTGGAAATGTTAGCTTGTACAAATCTGAATAGGCCTGTTTTTTCAATTTGCGCAGCCGGAATAAAAGCTTTCAATCCATGTTTGTCTAGAAAAGCGCTGTTGTTAATGAAGTTATTGGCCGTATTATATTGTTTGAATATTACTGCTGTTTTATTTGCGTTTATACGTTGTATAGCCGTCACCCCTTTTATTTCACTCGAAAAAATGTGGTTGAGTGAGATAAATAGTTCTTGTTGTTGGTATTTTCGACAAATACTTTAAAATCAAAATGATTAGCAGTTTCTGGGTAAAGTCTCATATGTTGTGGTTTAATATACGGAGAATAGTCAAGCTCACCGCCGCCGCCATCCATATCCATGTCTGTTCCTCCGCCTTCGGCGTCAGGCCGAGGCCGTTTATGTGAGGTGGGCGGGTTATCCCCCCCCATTTAAAAAGGAAAATGAAAAATTTCTGATGCGTTCTTTTTTAAAGTTCCCGCCAGAATCGCGTTAAACACACATCCAGTCAAAAAAAAGTTGATGTGGCACTCGGAGACTGCCGCGGTAAAGCTATTGCATAGCATTTTTTATCAACTTATGCAAATAATTATTTATTTATTTTATTTATGCAGTATTTTTTAAAAAGAATTTAAATTATATAAGTAAATCAAAAGTAACGTTCATAGACTAAGCTAGTAAGAAACTCTATGACAGAAAATTTAAAAGAAAAAGTATTGACAGCTTGTCAGCCTGACGTAAGTGTCATAACATTGAAAAATATGAAAATTATTTATTTTCATATTTTTTATTTTAGATATTTTATAAGAAATCGAATCGTTTTCTAAGACCGATTCGCAGAATAATAATGCAAAAACCAATAAAACGTATGATAGATGCGTAATAATAATAAAATGAATGTATACAGAGTACTCACTCATTATCTTTCACTATTTTTTCGTGACTTTCTTCATTAATAAATGCACTTTGTTTATTCATATTTAAAACACTTTGTACACAAATCGTATAATTTGTGTACAAAGTGAAGGCGAAGAAGGAGACAGCAGAGAGACAAAACAGAAAAACTTTACACCTTTACACGTGAGGTTATAAATTATTTAATTTGACAACCTCAGTTGACAACCTTGTTATTTTCCGTAACCATAGCAACCTGGTTGATTACTTAATATTTTCGTTACAAAATTTCTGGATTCGCTCTCCACGCTCAAGGCCTTCTATCGCGAGCTATGCAATAACTTAAAAGTATCGGGAATATATGATTTGTTTATGGTTCCAAATTCAATTTTTTTTTTTTTGTTTTTGTTAGATTGGTACAACTGTTTTAAATTTTGGCGTGGAGTTTGAGTTGCATCTGTTATTTATATTAAATACAATGGCGTTTTTAGTTATAACTCTGGTCTGGTTCTTCTAACCAACCTAACAGACAGATGTGTTGCTGGGGAGTTTGTTCCGCCACTTCTTCTTTCCAACTAAAACATAGGAAGTGTCGAAGGGTGGGCGTTTTGGGGGACTGTCTCTTGTAAATAAGTAAAGTTTTTGACGTTCGAAAAGTGCTGATTTGTCAACCTAGTTTGAATAAATGATATATGATTTTATCATATTATCTAGTGTGTTTAGCGAATTGCATAATGGACAAAAACATCGAATAAAGAGTATCTCTTAAATTTTGCATCGCCAATGGAATTTCGTGTTCGGAGTCACTGAAAATGTTACAGAAGGCTTACGGTGAATCGACTTTATCAAAAACACGTGCTTATGAGTGGTACAAAGCGTTCAAAAGCGGTCGAGATGTGATGGAAAATTTTCCTCGCTCTGGTAGGCCAACAACGTCTGCAACTGAAGTTAGCATCGCAAAAGTGAAGGAAATAGTGACTGAAAATCCTCATTCAACTTTAAGAAAGATAGCCGCCGAACTTTCTGTATCTCACGAGTCGATCCGTACCATTTTAACTAATAATTTGGGTATGAAACACGTTACCGCTCGGCTAGTCCCAAAATACCTGAATTTTCTCCAAGCTTAAAAAAAACAACGCCAAAGAAGAATTCGCGACGAAAACTGAACTCAGTTCCGGAAACAACGTTTAAAAAATGTTTTGCTGATTGGATTATTCGTTGGCGTAAGTGTATCGTTTCTGAAGGAGCTTGGCAGCGCGGGGTGGTGATTTGTACGATTAAACGGTAGGTTACTGATAGTACTGGCGCCAATTCATTAGTTTAAAGCCTGGCCCTTGTCAAAGATAAGTAGTCAATAAAGTTCAACAATGGTTTTCCTAACAAATACAGAAATGTATTCAAGATTCAGAGCAGTATTATTTATTAAAAATGGTATAAAATAAACCGGCGGGGCGATCGATAAATTATTAAGACACCCAAACACAGCAGCAACCCAACCCTTTTTGGGTAAGAATACGTTCTCCTGCGATTATCACTTCATTTAGCGGTGCCGAAAATCCGTGACGCGCTCTTCATCTTCAAGTTATTTTTTTAAGGTATTTTAAGAATCAGTCATTTCCAGAATTAGTCCTTTTAAGAATTGGCCATTTTAAGAATTAGGCATTTTTAGAATGCTAGTCATTTTAAGAATTAGGCATTTATCGACTAAGCCTAGATTTTTAGTATATCGCGTTTAGGCAGACAGACGCGGCCCGGTGGACTTGGCTTAAATAATTTCAGACTTACACTTGAGGTAGCGACCACACCCATGGCCTGAAAAATCACAAGTTAATAAAGTACATAATTATTTAAATGAGCATCGAAGTGGTTCGGTTCCTTGTCTGACACAACGCCAATGTCGGCACATAATTCCGACTTCGCACGATGATATGATGCAAAATGAAGCGTCATTTGGGTTCTTTTAATGAATAGCTTTTATGATTTCGTCATTTTCGTCAGTTTGTCTATCCAAATTGCATTGATGACAATTTGAGAGGTGTGTAATGAGCACAGAAAAACAATCTCATACTCTTTCGGATAAAATTTTGAACATCGGTTCGTCTATGACGGAGTTATGAGCTTGTTATCACGCTTGTACCCATACTTATAGCGACACTTATGTGTGTTTGGGGCGATGATTGGCCTCTCCGAATGGTCTGGCTGCAAACAAAACGTCTTGAAATAGTCCCCTGAATATCATATCTATATCTATAAATGCGAAAGGTCACTCACTGACTCATCACGAAATCTCAAAAACCGCTGGACGTACAAAGATGATTTTTGGCAGGGAGGTAGTTTATGGTTAGTAGACGTCCGCTAAGAACGGATTTTGTGACAGGGCCGGATTAGGGTGGTCTAAGGGCCCTCGCAAGTTTGTATGAAAGTCCTTCATTTTTTGTGCTACAATCTTGATTTTTGGCAAAGACGTAGTTTATAGTCAGTCGACGTCTGCTATGAAATAATTTTGCGACAGGGCCGGATTAGGGTGGTCTAAGGGCCCTCACAAGTTTGTATGAAAGTATTTAATTTTTCGTGCTACAATCTTGATTTATGGCAGAGACGTAGTTTATAGTCAGTAGGCGTCTGCTATGGAATAATTTTGCGACAGGGCTGGATTGGGGTGGACTATGAGCCCTCGCAAGTTTGTATGAAAGTCCTTCATTTTTTGTGCTACAATCTAGATTTTTGGCAGAGACGTAGTTTATAGTCAGTCGACGTCTGCTATGAAATAATTTTGCGACAGGGCCGGATTAGGGTGGTCTAAGGGCCCTCACAAGTTTGTATGAAAGTCCTTAATTTTTCGTGCTACAATCTTGATTTTTGGCAGAGACGTAGTTTATTGTCAGTAAGCGTCTGTTATGAATTAATTTTGCGGCAGGGCCGGATTGGAGTGGTCTATGAGCCCTCGCAAGTTTGTATGAAAGTCCTTAATTTTTTGTGCTACAATCTTGATTTTTGGCAGAGACGTAGTTTATAGTTAGTAGACGTCTGCTATGAACGGATTTTGCGACAGGGTCGGATAAGGGACGTCTAAAGGATATCACAAGTTTGTCAGAAAGTCTTTCATATTTTGTGCAACAATCTTGATTTTTTTCAGGGACGGAGTTTATGGTGAGTAGAGGTTTCCTAAGAACAGATTTTGCATTAATGATCGGATTAGGGAGCTCTAAAGGCTCTTGCGAGTTTGTATGTAAGTTTGATTTTTGTACTACCGTCCTGAAATTTAGCAAGTGTATTATCTAACATTATTTTTGTGACGATCTGGACTAAGGGCTCCCGCAAGTATATAAATGAAATCCTTGGCGTTCTGAAGCCGAAAATTGGTAGAGAGATAGAATATAGTTAAAACATAATAATATTATGTATTTGTATGTGTAGGAACAGATTTTATGACAGGGCCAGTTTAAGGGAATATAATCGCTTCGATTGGCATTTGTCATTCGCTTTGGCATAGTACATCCAGAGGCAGTCCCACACATACATACACGTCATAATTTCCTCGCGAACGAAGTCGCGGGCAACGGCTAGTAAGTATATAAATCAAGACTGAGAATGTTAGTCGAGTCAGTATTACTTTTACCGTCCTTTAGCACCTGGTACCTGACAACTGGTCTCTCTGCAAAGCTAGTAGGTATGCATACACACAAAGTACATTCTAACCCTACGTTATTTCACACGTTTTATTTCTGAGAAAATAAGTAATGTCTGGCGGCTGTGGGATCTTGGTCCATAAGAAGTTCAGACGAAAAGGAGTTATCATTTGAAAAGGATTGGAATAGTAAAGTCTTACAAAGTACCAGAAGGTCAGAAACATCATGGAGGTTTTGTATATTTTTAATAGGAATCTCATATTCAAATCTATATACATGGTGGCGCCTTACACCATATACTTGCGTGGAAATATAAAGTTTTGCGTTTATCCCTGACGCAGGGAGCTGGTTGATTGATTAGTGGACTGTATTGTTGCGGGGGTTGAAAAGTGGCGTAAATAAGTAGGTCTGAACTTGCAAATGCGACACGAATTAGGACGACGAACTTGTGAGCTTGGACAAAGGAATCTGGCAGGAAACATGCAGCACCACTGACCTGTAAATTCGCCGTCTCCAAGATCTCCTCCGCGTGGGTCGGCAGAGAGGTCGAGTCCTTGCTGGATTCAGGGCGGCACACGAGGGGGGCGCGCACAGATGCCTTTCACCACATGAACACGCACTTTCCGTAGTGTTTTAGACAATAGTTCGTAATTAGGCACTCGCGGCAATTCGCCACCGTAAGTTAAGAATAAATTAATAAGGGAGCATGTTCTTAGCAACGCTACTCTCGTTCAAGTGTTCGAGAATCTTCACACAGTCACCGTCGGCGGTGACAAGGACAGCGATAGTCCAGGTGTGCATGTGGGAAAAGGATGGGATATGGTAGGATAGTGACACATTTTGCAAGTCATTTTTACTTCTACCCTACAATGAAAATTATGAATGAATACGAGATCCAACATCCCCCCAGCCTTGAAGAAACCCTTCAAAAAAAAAAGGTTTGAAAAGCAAGAAAGTCGCTATATTCAGCAACTTCTACTATAACTAATACAACTAGAGCGGATAAATGTAATGAAATTTCTAAACTAAACTTATCTAACGTAAGCTAATTAATACATATGAGCGAATATAATATGTATATATAAATATATTGAGTCGGAAGCGGGCATAACCGCACTACTGGTCGTTTATAACTACCGGTCTTAGTTTTTACTTCCGCTACGCGAACAACACCATCCTTACCAGGGTATACATTGGTAACAATTCCTAATGGCCACTGCAAGGGTGGAGCGTTATCTACATTTAACAACACTACGGTACCGACTGTGATCGGGTTACACGGAGTATTCCATTTCTCGCGTTGTTGCAAATTATGTAAATATTCCGACTTAAATCGTTTCCAATATGATTGAACTATCGAATCCATTAAGGAGAATCGAGACAACAGATCTGTTCGTTCCTCGGATAAGTCGGCTGCAGGTAAACATTCTAGCGAAAAAGTAGATAAAAAATGCGCGGGAGTAAGTGCTAATGGTTCTGATGGGTCAGAGCTCAAAACATAAAGAGGACGGCTATTTAGCACTGCCTCAATTTGAATAAGAATGGTCGACATCTCCTCAAAGGTGAGAACTTGATTGCCGATTGAACGAAACAAAAGCGACTTGGTGCTCTTAACGTTCGCTTCCCATATCCCTCCGAAGTGACTAGCTGTAGGAGGGTTCATTCGCCACGTGATACGGTTCTTCGCGAGTTCATGACTAAAACTTTAATAGTAATCAGCGGTTTGTAAAAACTCATGAAGTTCATTAAAATATTTTTTTGAAGCGACAAAATTAGTCCCGTTATCGCTATATAAGAAATTACAAGGACCTCTTCGCGATATGAATCGTTTAAATGCGTCGATAAACGAAGCTGAAGTTAAGTTTACGCCAGTAATTCAACCAGTCAAGTTTAGTGGACCGGTGAATTTGAACAGATGAAGATTTGAGTTAAAAATTAAAGCCTTTACTTACGAAAGTTAGACAGGAGCCTGAACGACACTGTAAAATAATGTTATTACAATATTAACGTTATTTACAAATATTATGACGGATGGTCATACAAAGTAAAACAAGTCTTACAAGTGCTTCACATCCACGTCCAATGCACTGAAATTAATTCAAAGTAAAGTAATTTTTGTTAGTCAGGATTTTTTCGCAGTTTATGTCAACCATTACGTTCCCGATATTAACGCAAGTTATAATTTTGATAATTTTTACGCAACAAAATGAACTAACATTTTTATTTGGAATCAATATTACTAAAAAACCGTGCCGATGAAATTATATGAAAATATTTATTTCAGACACAGGTCCCTTTATTAAGTTAGTAGGTAGGTACTTATAGCTATGTTAGTAAAATTTAAAACAATTTATTATTTTGGACATGACAGAGCGACCAATGTCTTAAGATTTGGCTGTCCACTCTGCCCGACACCACGTTCAGAAGCGTGTTGGAGAAGTAGTCTTCTGACCTGAGACCACATGTTCTTGTTTCTGCGACAAATAAATATTTTTTCTCTGTTCTTTCACCGTGACCCATGTACTTAAATTTTTACACCTGTTGCAAGACGGTTCCATTTAGTGTGATCAGAGGAACATGGTAAGTCTTAGACCCGGCCTTGAAATTTCGCAGCTCGCTCTTCTGAACACTGTACTTGAGCCTATGGGCCATTGCATTTCTTTCACATGTAATCAAAAGTGACCTCACGGAACTGATTGAGGGGCCAGCAGCACCATGTCATCAGCATAGCTAATATTATTCGTAAAAACACCATTCACTGAACAACCGACCCCAGCACTGCTGAGCTACTCAATCAGTCCATTCACATATAAATTAAATAGAGTAGTTGAAGTTAAGCCTCACTCCACACTCCTAACTGTACTCATTAGCTGACAAAGTAAGTTAAATCCAGACCATCGTGCTTCGATGACTTCTCTCTGGTCATTTCAACCTCCGCATAAGTTTAACTGTAGACGTGCCCTAAATTGAGCCCAAAATTAGAAGGAGTCGCTTACTTTACCCATGCAGACGTTCATCATTCCATCGCACTGAAATATAATAATAATTACAGTTTAATTTTAACAATAAAAATAAATAGAACACAATATAATGTTCCATAAAAAAGTAACGGTTTTCGAGTAAGTATCGGGAGCATCTCTACTTTACATCCTACATGTATATGTTACAGTCAAAATACTTTTTATGTTAAAACGCGTATCTATATAATATATAAAAATGTTTTTTTTTTTACCGAACCGGTTCTTTGATGGTTCATCCTTGTTTCGCCGAACAACTTTTGATGTAATGTTACTAATTCGAACAACTATTCGTAAAAAATAGTATATTAGACAATAACCGTATAAACTAAGTTGCATTTTTACAATTCTACTTTTATTACTTTGACGTCGCTGAGAGAAAAAAAAAATACATTTATGTGATGAGGGCAACTAGTACAACATATAACCATATAGCCTATATTGCTACAAGGGTTGGGCAAACCTTGACAAACTCTTGATGATAACACTTGCGGAATGTCTCGCATTGCGAGCCTAAACGCGTTAATATAAGAAGAAAAGACTTTGAACATTTGCCTAAGATCATTGTTTGGAGAGCTTAGCCCAATCAATTCTATGTTGTAGACGCCTGAAATGGCCGCTTGGGAATGTATCACACCGCCCCTCAATTGAAACATTCCACCCTCGGTCAAGGTAATTGGGTCACCGCCAATTGAAGTATATCGGAGATTGCTAATATTGGAGGAGACAGCGATGTCAACGTTTCCCAAGAGGCTGTTGAAGCCAGGTGCAGGAGCGATGTCTTCGTTTGCGCGAGCAATACTGAAATGGTGGATGCAGGTCCGAATGACCATTGATCCAATTAGACCAGCGGGAAACTGTAATACATTCCCAGGCACATGTTGGCGCGCGGAATCACGTAAAACGTTTCCCATTGTTTCTGTTGAAAGGAAGGACATGATAACGTTGTTTTCTTCATGCGTTGGTC
This sequence comes from Diarsia dahlii, assembly GCA_949775195.1. Lineage (NCBI taxonomy): Eukaryota > Metazoa > Arthropoda > Insecta > Lepidoptera > Noctuidae > Diarsia > Diarsia dahlii. The sequence continues at coordinate 13,753,159 of OX459189.1, forward strand.
CGACAAGCGGAATACTGAGACCAGTTGTCCCGGGGGGCTCGAACATTTGAAAACCATGGAGGCTGCGCTGTTCATCTATTCTGGGCATAATTTCGTTCTCAATGGTATTCGACATCCTTGAATATGCCGTACGGGTATATCCCAATCTGTACCAAATAGAGCCCAAATCGAGCGAAAGTCTGGACGAATTCAGCGCTCATGGGTAATACAAACGTTTTCGCAGGGGAAAATATATGTCCCATTTTTGCGTATGTCTGTTCAAGCGTATCCACAGCCTCTTGAATTACATCAGGATCATCGAGTTTTCCAAGTTTTCCAATCCATTCAGCGTCGTCTCCTACGCCTTTTTGAAACAGAGGCGTGAATAGGGAACCAAAATGTGTTTTCTTTAAGGCGCGTAGTGCTATTCGTTGCATGGCAATATTCGCAATAGTGTTTATAGCTAGAGTGCTCTTTTCACCAGAAGCCTCACTAGTAAGAAACACTAGATCGGCGCCGTCCATCCTAACACCAATCTTAAGTTTATCCTCCGGGTAATCTATACCATCTTCTATTGCACGATCAATATCAAAAATTATTATCTCTCCAGGGGAAATGGTTTTTGCACCCGGGAGCGCACGATAAGTGCACACAGATTCACCGATATGCTCCCTCTTCAGGTAGTCATGAAGATGAAGGAAATGTTCAAGATCGTCATCCGTAACGTAAATAATTGGTTCACGGCCATTATCCCAATATGACTCGTCAATGATACCTTTTCCGAAAGCATAATGTAACATCTCGCTTTGAGTCACTTGCTGCGGTCCATATTTTCTGCCCGCCCCCGCATGCGCGAGTGCACTTAACATTGGAACTCTGAAATTCCATCCTGCGCAATGAGCGTCGAAAGAAGATAGATCAGTTCCCAAAGCAAGCAACCGGTAGCAAAGTGTGATGGATCTACATCTCTGACAACTAAAGAGGAATTATTTCCTCGAGTTGAGACAAAGTCCACAATATGCGAAATTACAGCAATCTGAGCACAAAGGTTTCCGAATGGAATGACGTAAATAGCACGAGTGGGCTTATAGGGAACGTCTCTAAAACCTACACTTCCCGGATTGGCTATGGAATTCGGAGCTTCCAAATGTTTTCTTGTGAAAGTCTTCGGTCCAAGAAGTGCGCCTACAGCAGCCTTCTTGCTAATGCGAACTGTTTTCTTTTTCCCATTGATGAAAACGTCGGCCTTCAATCCTTTCACTCCTGCACTGGTGGATTTCCAGCTTGCAATGCATGTAGGGATCCAACTTCCATTTATGGGTGGGAGAAAGCCTTTCTCGATGGCTTGCTTATCCAATGATAGGATTATATTCTTTATTTCCTCTCCGATTCCTAACTCATCTTTTGGAAGTGGTTCGGCACTTCTAGGAGAGCTGAAATAGTTTAAAGCGCGCCCATATCCAGAGACGGACATGAGTCGATGAACCTCTTAATAAGCGCATCAATTTAATCAGGCAGTCATCGCATGTTCCCTCACTGATCCACAACGCTACATGAATGATCAATGCGCTGAGGGACGTGGTATTACCATCCATGGCGAAACGAGCGATAAGCGAAATAGCATAGAACAGGCATCTGAGACCTAATCGTTTACGTTTTTTTTTTTTTTTTTTTACGTTTCCTCATCCTTTCACACATGGACAAGAGTAAATATTGTCCTATCGTTGTGAATTGAGATTCGTTTTCTTGCGAATGAAATATCGGTGGCAACTCAAAACTGAGAAAACTCTTGTTGTTTAGAACATGTTCAATTTCCTCGATACTTTCCACGAAATTGGGAATCCATCTATCTTTTGCTGATCTCTTCTCGTGTATGTCCTTGACCAGGCCACCAACAAGACGTGATTCATGGATATATTGCATCACCGCTGTACGATTGAACGCATCAATATATGGCATGGGCATGGTTACATATCCATCATCTTGGAAAGCGGTCTGTGTCACGCTTATGTCTTTCAGAAAGGTAATTCTCACTTCTCTTTCAACCGTGTGATCCTTCAGTGGTACTGGTACTGTCGTGGAGCGTATGGTATAGCAGGGTCCGCAGGAGCGTAACGTTGATTGTCACCTTCGCACCAACCAACACCGTTACCTGTAGTGATTATACCATTCAGATAATTAATATGCGCTTGGGGATCGGCGTTTACTCTATTCAAGGGTAAGCCTATCATACCCGGTGCAAATGTGAGTATGTGAGCGCTGATTCCAGCGTCAACGATCGCTTGTTCCACAACGCGTGCACCGCGTGGCGTGACGTTATTCCAACGATGCACGTTGGAATGCGCGAATATAAGTTTACATAAACTTGCACATAGTGCTCTAAGCGGGTGGTCTGCAGGAGATATATCATCAAAGTTTATTTCAAACTCTATTAGGCCGGAAACGATACATGAAATGAAGAAGGCGTTAATTGCCTCACTCATATCAGGTGTATAATCTATAGAAAACATAGATGAACCGGAAGTCGCTCTTGTGATAGACAGAGAAGCAGTCTTTTGTAAGGTGCCAATATCAATAGGCCCTAACATCACATCAGGTTTCTGTAATTCAAGAATTAGACCTGCAGAAAAACGCATCCTTCTAGGAAAATGTTCAAACATCGTCGTGACAAGAAAGGGGTTCATCACGACTTCGAAAAGCATATTGTTTGCAAGGATTGGTAATTTGACGTCATCGGGTATTCCTCTGCGAGTCCGTAGTTCCTCTGCCTCAATGCTTGTTGCCAGAACTCTCATCTCGTGTTGCGATATCTCAAAGAATTCGCGCATGGCGTCCTGCATGGGGATGCCATTAAAAATGAATCCATCAGAATAATTATGATTGTTTTGTCGTCTCGCAGGATTTAAAACCTGTGGACGGCATTGTTAATAATATCCGGATTAAGCCCTGAATCCAAAAGTTCCGTATAAGGGAAACCCAAAAGTTCGGGCTCGCATCGCTGTTCTCCCAATAACCGGAAGGTTGTAGGCTCTTTTAGAAATATCATGACTCTCGCCAAAACATTCTCTAACGCATGGTGAGTCTCAGTTATGAGGCTGTCAATATTCATGACTTTCGAGGCATATATGGGCTTACGTATTATATATGGTACACGTTCTACTCCTATACACACTACGACAAAACGTGGAGTTAACGAGTCATTTATCGTTGGCGCCCATGATTTTGGTCCATATCCATTGACACCATACTCTTTTTCTTCAACGCATATGTTTGTGCTACGCGCTAGAACGGTGCGTAGTGATCCTAGCAGATCGAAAAGGTGCTCGAGAGTTACTTTCTTTTGAGGTTCATCTTCATGCACTTCTGGCTCTTCCGTTTTCTCTTGAGTTGCCCGAACGCCCGCCATTCGTAGAAACGTTGAGTGGGAGCGCTGCACGACGGCTAAATGAAACATGACTATTTAAGAATTGCAAAAAACTGACAACCCACGGAACGTCATTTTACTCTCTCAAATTAAAAATAAAACCGTTTAAAAACCACACTTTACATCTATTCTGGTAATTTGTAGTTATATAAACAAGCATTTTTTTCAACTTATTGTACAAATTTAATATTAATATCTTGCTCCGCCGCCATTATGTCGATACGCGGAAGAGACGCGACGCCCAAGCGACCGACACGGCGAGTCGCGCGATACTAGTCGCAGACGCATAGGATACCAGTTGCGCAGTGTGCGAGCCTGCATTCAAATGTATGTGAGATACTTGGTGGAGACTAGTGTCCGATTCTCGCAGCAGGATACTTGGGTCGCCTGTGCGTATCGTAGAAGGGCTTAGTTAGGGCTATATTATCGCTTTATCACTCATATCAAAAAATGGTATTTAATGTAAAAAGACAAATTTAATTGTTTAATTTGCAGAAAACATCCAACTAGTTCCCAACAAACATTATGGCTGCAAATAGAGCTTACTTTAGAACCTAAAGCGTTATGAAGGTAGTGTTGTAGCTGCAATTATAGTTTGTGACGACAAAAGAGTGTTAGTAATAAAAAATAACGCTTATAGTGACAAAGCAAGTTTATAAGAGCAATGTATGGAGGTTAAACGAGTAGAGCAGCGATTATTATCTCTACAATACAGACCAAAGCTGCTGAGTCCGAGATCCATAAGAAATTAACATTCACTATTAACTTCTAAAGTTCTAAGCGAGCTACCACAAACTCTTTCGGAGCGCTGAGAGTTGCACAAAAAGAGCAAATAACGCTACTAGCTCTAGAATGGTGTTTATTAAATCTTTTACAACATCAAACCCCTAAAGGGGTACAAAACTCCCTTGTATAGTTTAGGGCTGAATAGTAGAGATATTTCACCCTATTAATAGAACTTATAGTGTCAAGTATGGCCTCCATATTATTTAAGGTTGAATTATTGGGTTTGTTACCACTTTAGTACCTCCCCCTAATTGGTAAGCATAAAATGGCGTCGCAACATAGTCTTACTTGAAGATGAGGGTTCCGTATGTAATGGAAGTGATATCGCAACTGCAAGTTTTGATATTTCCGAAGAGGACCGCTGTTATTACTCATTGAGTAATAAAAATAAATGGCCGAGTTGAGTGCTAAAATTTTTACTCATTGTTACTGGAAACTGAAGCGGAATTTTCATTGCGAAGGTAAGTAAACTGTGAATATGTGTAAATATTATTGGCAAATAATTGATTGTTTGCTTCACATGGAACAAAACATTTTTGTACTAAATGTGTAACAAAACTTTGCCTATTGACTTAAAAGTGTCATGACGTGTACTAGTCGACTCGTGGGTAGGCTAGGTACTGGTTTTGAGAAATGACTACGGATCCCCAAATTCATGCGCCCACCATTTTAAGAATTAAAAACAGTTAAACGTACGAAACGAATACTTAACACAATGAAGGTATTTATTTTTCTAGCGTCCTAATACCAGGGTCATGACACTTTTAAGTCATTATGCAAAGTTTTGTTACATATTTAGCACAAAAATGTTTTGCTCGATGTGAAGCAAAAAAATGTTTTTTGTTAAATACACAACAAAGAGTGGGCCCATCAATTATTTGCCAATAATATATACACATATTCACAGTTTACTTACATTCGCAATGAAAATTCCCCTTCAGTTTCCACTAACAATGAGTTAAAATCAACTCCGCCATTTATTTTTGTAAACGCACAATGTTTGTTTTTTTTGTTAAGAGATCGAATCAACATTATAGAAACATCATACCGCTTATAATAGCCGGCTATGAAAAAAAGTAAAAAATTATATCCATAGACGCTAAAATTTCCTATTGTAGATCTATACTGCAGCTCAAGGTGTTACAATTTACCTTATTGCCACCCTCTAACCGCTCAAATAGTAAGATATACTAGATATACATCATAGATCTAGTATACCCCTTACGGAGGTTATATTCATACATTTGCTCCCTATATAGCGCTCAAAGTGTCAGTAAGCAGCATGTAGCTCCACCATACCGCTTGAGGAGTCACTAGCCACTAACATACCACTCTTACAGCGTTTTATGTCTCAGTTAGCGCTACTGTACCTCCACAATTGCTCTACTATATCTCTTAATGTCATTCTGTAACTCCACTACATCGCCATAGTGGAACCTAAGACCATAAGAATTTGTGCCCATTCCAGGGGTATAGTAAAGTTATAGCTCGCTATAACTCCCATGTGATAGCACTTATTGATGACCTTAGGATCTGTTTAGCTCTTTTATATATCTATTCTATCTCTTATATTAGCGCCTAATGTTAGTTGGGTTCGCACCGAAACGGGCGGGAGGAAATGCCCGGATGCTTCCATTGCGAGGATCGGCCGAAGAACAAGGTGGAGCACACCGTGGAGGTCTGCTCCGCTTGAGCGGAGCGCCGCCGTATCCTCGTAGCGGCGATGGGCGGCGGCGACCTCTCGTGTCCGGCCCTGGGTTCAAGCCATGGTCCGGACCGTGACGGAATGGGAAACCACCACCTCCTTCTGCAAAGCAATCATGCTAGCAAAGGAGGTGGCAGATCGTGAGAGGAAGAGAAACCGCCGTGGGAGACGCTCCGGGCGTCGGCGACCACGTGATGGCTTCCAGCCACCGTAGGCGCAGGTCTGTCGACGGTGAGTAATGGGCTAGCTCACTGTCCGTCCGTCTTTTGACGATAGCCCTTTCGACGTAGCATTTGAGTTACACGCTCGCCTTTTTAAATTCACAGTTTACATAGATAACTTAGCTAACTTAACTTGAATAGGAGTGCAAAACAACGACGATTCAGTCTTGTTATGAAAATTTAGCTTTCGGGATCACTTTGAATATCTATTTAACTATTTTATAATGTAAACAACAGGGTATGTTGTTTCAAGTCCGAAAATAAATATTTGTCGAACTTCCGACACATTGAACAAAATAATTATAGGACGCTAACTTCTTCAAATTGATCACAGCGACGCCTGCCGGGCCTATGTAGGTTGTTAGAAAGAGATACCGCGGCTCCGGAACACAAATGGAACACTGACACTCACTTCCTCTTCTTCCATAGCGGGAGGAGTCATTTGATGATTTCCCACCCACCAAATAAAAAGCGTAATTCTATATTCGGGACTCCCAATTTAGAACCTTCTCCTGTTTTGAACTCGATTTTAAATTCAATAACTCAATCGCATTAGGTTCGCTACATCAGTTATTTCAATTACACCATCCATATTGTTGTTATACTGTGCTCTGTTTGTTGTCTTAAACTGTAGCCCTGTTCAGTTAAAATAACGTAACAGTCTTATACAAATTATCTTTACTTACCGCAGATTTGCATAAGGGACCATAACACTGTGAACAAGGCAATCGGAATAAATGTTTTGTTTTCAAAAAGTCAACTCTAGTAGAGTCCTAGGCAAATAACTTGAAACAAAATGGCGTCGTTCTGCGCAGGTTCCCTGTTTGATTTGTATGGGACGTCTAAAATTCGACTACTGCGCATGTTCAACTTATATGCCGCGTGGTATACTCATTTTCGCCTTGGAAAAATGGAACAGCTTCAATAAGACGAAACGTAAGTTTTTAATTTATGTTTGTTTATAATCCGTTTGTATTAATTAACATAAAACACGTAAACGCAAACAATGAAGTAATCAACAAACGAACTCTAAATACCGTGATACATACCTAATTATTATTACAGTATGTTAGAGCAAGTATATAAAATATAATAAAATTAAATGTACTATTTTCTAAATCCAAATGTTTTAATTCACATATGCCTTGCATGGCCCACTTTCAAATGTGCACAGTTCGGGTTGGTAATTTTTTTTTTCTGTATTCGCACGGTTTGTGCATTTAGCCATGTCAAGTTATATTTAAATTTTAGTGCAGGAGACAAAGGTTGGGAAACTGGAATTTATGAAACATAGAAGGTGTCTCAAAAGAAAGTTTATATTTATTTAGCTTACTGCGTGAACGCAACGAGTCCAAGGGGCGAAGGTTGTGGATGTCAATTGGTAGCTTGGCTCTTGGGAATTCAGTCGCTATGGAACGTTTTTTGAGAGCAGACCGTGCGTTGTGCGTACGAGAGTTTTACAAAAACGTGATTCCGCGACTGAAGCGTGTAGAAGATTCTTCAGTGTTCGAGTTTATTCCATTTAAATAATGCGCCAAGCATTCCTCTTATTCGAAAATGGGTCAAAAAGTTTGAAGAGACCGGTACAACGCTGGAAAAACCAAAATCCGGGCGACCAAGGTCATCAAGAACGGTAGAAAACGTGGAGAGCGTTAATCAGGCTAAATTACTGAATCCACCTGCCCAGCCGTGATAAGTAATTTTTCACTTCAGTAGCTCAAACATGTATTTTTTACTGCCTGAAATCTTACAGTAATAGTTATTTGTGCAACACGAGAGCAAAGTTTTTTGCATCTCGTACCTTTGAATCCCTCGCCACACTCAGGATTCAACTTTAGAATCACTCGCTACGCTCGTGATTCAATCCTTGAATCCTTCGCAGCACTCGCAGCAAAAAACGACTTTGCTCTCTTGTTGCACAAATAACTATTACTGTTCGATTAAATGAGTGCCGCAAACGCGAGGGTCTACATTTGGAAGAAATAAATTCCCAAATTGTGTACTTTAATAATTAATAAACATTTTTTCGATACACTGCTTACATTTTTTTAATCGATCTTCTAAATATAAACTTTCTTTTGAGACAACGGAATTTTTGATATAGGATCAGTAAGATTACTAACTACAATTACAGTATATTAATAATGAATGATGAGATACAATAAATTAGCGAAAAAATATATCACTATTTAATATTATTATTGACTAGCTTTTGCCCGCGACTTCGTCCGCGTTATACTAAAAATGTTATCTTTGGTAAGTAGATTTAATTTTAAATGAAAAACTTTTGCGATAATATCATTGCGGTCATGCGGTGCTTGACCCTCAAGAAGCTCCCGAGTGATTTCATCCCACTTGGGCTTGGTAGTTACAGTAATAAATAAGTCGGGACGTCCATATTTTCTTACGTAACAAAAAGCGTCTTGAGTACGTAAATTTTACTCAAAGGAAACATTCCTTTATTTTTGAATAGAAAGCAAACTGCATTCAAAATTTTTCGAAAATTCTCTTCTCCCACACCCGGGAATCGAACCGACTAAAATCTGAAAAAAATATACCCTGTACTTTTATTGCATCGATCGTTAGGGTCAATTATAAGGATGAAATCTCTCTAACAAACATAATAAATAAATGAAAAGAAAACCAGGAAATCATAAATTAATTTAATTATTTACAAAAAATGGTAAACTATCTAATTAGTTGCTCGAAATTGGCTCCATTCTCTTGGATACACAAATTTATTATTTTAACGAATTCATTTTTATTAACCTTTAATAAAGTGTGGTGGTGAATATTATAAATCTTGACGGCACGGTTAGCGCAGTGGCTCAAGCAATGGACTGCCGCGCTGCGTGTCGCGGGTTCGATCCCCGCACGGAACAAATATTTGTAAGACCTACAGATAGTTGTTCCGGGTCTGGGTATTTGTGTATGTGAGTTTAAATGTTTGTGAACGCACCCACGATACAGGAGAAATTCCTAGTGTGGGGCAACGTTTATTTAAAAAAAAAAATCGTATTCTGAACTTCAACACTCAACTCGTTGTCATTCGCATAAGATTTCATGTAAATTTGATTTTTTATTTTTTTTTTATTTTTTTATTAAAATCTCCCTTACAACTATCATACATACAGGCCGTATACAGGCCGTTTTACATATCTCCACAAAAAAAATCTAATGGGGCGATCTCGCAGGCAGGTTTTCCTTTCATTTAATTTATCATGTTTGTTAGAGAGATTTCATCCTTATAATTGACCCTAACGATCGATGCAATAAAAGTACAATAAAAGTACAGGGTATATTTTTTTTAGATTTTAGCCGGTTCGATTCCCGGGTGTGGGAGAAGAGAATTTTCGAAAATCTTTGAATGCAGTTTGCTTTCTATTAGAAAATAAAGGAATGTTTCCTTTGAGTAAAATTTTCTATCTGCAGTATTAAGAGTACTTTCCCTCCAGGTGGCATTACGAAATTCCACCCTGTATAATCAGAAAGCTCCGAACTGCTAAGCTATCGGGAGTTACACGTGTTATTGTGAGTCAACCATAAAAGATAGACATATGCTGTTGTGGGATATTTTTTAGATAATTTTATGTAGAAAATTTTCGTCATAAATGATTTCTATGCAGCTTTAACCATTAAGGCTGCACACGCGACGGAAGCTTAAAAATGGAGCAACTTCTCCCGTTTTCCCAACATTTCCCTTCACTGCTCTGCTCCTATTGATTGTAGCGTGATGAAAAGTATACTATAACCTCCCCAGGAGTATAAAGAATAATTGTACCAAGTTTCGTTAAAATTCGTCGAGTAGTTTTTGTTTCTATAAGGAACATACAGACAGGAAGACAGACAGACAAAAATTTTACTGATTGTTGTTTTGGCATCAGTATCGATCACTAATTACCCCCTGATAGTTATTTTGAAAATATATATCATGTTCAGAATTGACCTCTCTACAGATTTATTATAAGCATAGATATAGAAGAAGATAATGACTGAAGCTGTACATTTATATACAGGTAAACTACACTCGAGAGCAATGAATCCGGGTCACTTAAAGAATGTTAAAAATCTCGGAAACTAAAAATGATAGGTTAATGCAATAAATTGTATTTAATAGACAATGTAATACTCCTTAAATGAAAGTAAAAAAAATATGAGTCACCATACATTATATTAACACAAAATTACATAAAGAAAAAAACTGCTGATCTCTCCTTAAAACAAAAATAGGAAACATGAAATTTTTGAACTTTATTACGATTTTCTTGAATTTACTTCGTATTGCCTCCTCGTGCTTCCATTACTGCGTTTACGCGGTTTGGCATGCTGTACACCAAGTTCCTTAGACGATTTTGGGGAATATTCTCCCATTCCTCTGTGAGAGCAATTTTGAGCTCACGAAGCGTGATTGGGGGAGGGTTTCGTTGTTTTACGCATCTGCCTAGCTCGTCCGAAGCATGCTCAATCGGGTTGATATCCGGGCTGCGCGCTGGCCACTCCATACGAGTAATGTTCATCTCTTGAAGGTAGTCATTCACAATCCTACCTGTATGAGGTCAGGCATTGTCATGCATATATATAGCATCCTCACCTAAATTGACCATAAATGGACCAACGTGATCATTGAGGATTTCTTCCACATATCTTTCGCTAGTTAAAGAGCCGTTTTCTATGATCACCAGCTCTGTGCGACTTTCAGAAGAAATTCCGGGCCACACAAGTACAGACCCACCACCGTAGGCTACTTTTTCTTCGATGCATGCTTGCTTGAATCTTTCCCCTGGTCTTCGATACACTCTGTGTCTTCCATCGTGCTTGTAGAGCATAAATTTTGATTCGTCGGAGAACATAACTTTTGACCAATCTTCAATACTCCAATTTACGTGGCTCTGGGCATATCTTAGTCTTGAAACACGATGCCCACGCTCCAGTTTAGGGCCGTTTGCAGGTCTAAGGGGTTTTAAGTTAGATTCAGCAAGCCGACATCTTACTGTCCATGCACTTGGGTTACTTCCTCCGAGGCGTCGAAACTGATTTGTGAGTTCAGTTCCTGTGAGAAAGCGATTTCGAAGCATGGTGTTCACCAAGTATCGGTCTTCACGTGCTGTGGTACACCTGGTTCTGCCCGTTCCTGGTCTGCGTAGGTTAGAACCAGTTTCTTCGTAACGTCGGAGAACTCTTTGTACTGTTGACAGCGACACACCGACAGTCCTGGCTGTATCGCGCTGACTCCGGCCGGTTTCCAGCATTGTAAGTATTCTGGTGCATTCTTCAGGCGTAAGCGACATAATTTCAGCTTGAATAATGAATATAGAGCACTATCAACATGGTTTATGTACCCACATAAATGACAGATTACAAACAAAAGCAAAACCAAATGCTGTAATTACGTAGTTCCATCTTCGAAAGTGGCCCTTTTTCAAATTTGATTTTTTTATGATATAACTTTACAATAACTAAGAAGTTTTAATACCTTCATTTAAGGAGTATTACATTGTCTATTAAATACAATTTATTGCATTAACCTATCATTTTTAGTTTCCGAGATTTTTAACATTCTTTAAGTGACCCGGATTCATTGCTCTCGAGTGTATTTGTACAAAATAAAGAAATAACTGAAGTAAGAAAAGGAATATGGAGAGACAATAGATCACTGAGAAAAAAAGAACAGTCATATAGAGGACAGGAGAAAAGAACGTCAGCAAATATTTGTCATCTGGAGCATTCAAAGTTGGTACTAGGCAATTCTATACACCTTTGGCTATTAAGACTATTGAGCCGCTGTTTCCTGATATGAGTTTCACGGATCTAGACAACCGAGACTAATGGATTAACGAGGATTAACTTTCCGAGGCACGGAGCAAATTCCGTGTGCAATGAAAGGTCAGACACAGACTGAGCTTGGAAAGAGCTGTTGAACATGACACGTGCGGCTGTAATTATTTACCCACGAGCTCTTCGAAAGTTAGTTGTATTCAGAGAAAAAATAATAGGTCTTTACCTATGTAATTGCAGATTCTACAACCGGCATTTTCAGATTTAATTATCTGTGGATTGGCGCGTAATTCGAAATTCAAGTAAATTTTATTCGAAAGACGTGTTAATATAATTTCAAATTTAGTCATTTGTTTTTTGATAGTTTTTTGTTTTTGTGACTTTTTGGTAGTTTTTGGCGCCATGGATAAACTACAAATTCGTACAATTTTCGAATATCAGTTCATACGTGGAAATACCGCTGCGCAAACAACACGAAACATTAACGACGTGTACGGACTTAACACTGCTTGCATAAACACGGTCCATTAATGGTTCAATCGTTTTCAATCTGGAAATTTTGAGTCGAAGAACGAGCCTCGCGGTTGGCCGGTTAACATTGTCGACAACGACGAATTGAAGGCGATAGTGGAAGCGGATCCAACTCAATCTAAGGCTGAGCTTACTGCAGGCCTTGGAGTTAGAGTCAAAACAACATTGAGGCACTTGCGTCAAATTGGAAAGATAAAAAAGCTAGATAAGTGCGTGCCACGCGAACTAAGCGACCAACAGCGAGATTTACGCGTCGAAGCATGGATAGCACTACTGAATCGGCATAGAAACGATGAAATTCTTATCAAATTGTTGTTACCTGCGATGAAAAGTGGATCCTGTACGACAACCGTAAGCGTTCGTCTCAGTGGATGGACCCGGGTACATCACCTAATCAGTGCGCTACAAAAAAGATTACTCATAGGAAGATGATGGTGACTGTCTGGTGGACTAGTGCCGGACGTGTGCACCACAGCTTCTTACCGAATGTCACAACAGTGACGGCAGATGTCTATTGCAAAGAATTGCAAACAATGATGGAGAAGCTCGCAATTCAACAACCAAGACTAGTCAATCGTTCTTCCCCATTGCTTCTCCACGACAACACGCGAGCTCACACTTCACGAAAGACCATCGCAAAGCTACAAGAGTTACAGCTGGAAGCTCTCCGTCACCCACCGTACTCACCGGACCTTGCCCCAACAGATTTCTACTTTTTTCAAAATTTAGACATTTTTTTAAGTGGTAAAAAATTCGACACCCGAGAGGCAGTACAAAACGCTTTCGCTGACTTCATCGCCTCCCGTCCGGCAGACTTCTACAGTAAAGGGATAAACAAACTGCCATCAAAATGGCAAAATTGTATAGATCATTTGGGCCAGTACTTTGATTCGCTGAAATAAAAAAAATACCAAATTTTTTATTTTTTAAAATCCTCATACAAATCGGCAATTTCATAGGTAAAGACCTAATATTTAGTTACTTATAGATTTCTTATCAACACGCCTTACCTCCACTGTAGAGAGATCGCCAATGGTCTGAAATCATATGAATGAATTTATCTAAATCGACGTCACATTTCTAGTCCTGAGTTGTAAAGGTACAAAAAATCGCAGAGCTTAAAAAACTGGCCAAGGTCAAATCGGACTTGCACATGAAGGGTTCCGTACCATTGTAGTAGTAGATATGAGAGATTTTCTATGTTATCTTAGAACCATAGACTTTTTATAGGTGTTCCTGTAATCTAATGTGTTAAACTTATTTTCTGTATTCTTTTCAAAATTTTAGGCTCAGTCATTTCAGAGTTAAGGGGGGGGGGGGGAATGGTCAATTATCATCTATTTTCTTAAATATCTTTAAAAGTGTTTATCTTAAATGATAAAACAAATACATTTGAGATCCTCAAAATAATGGTAAAGTTTTCAAAACTTAAAAAAAAACTGTTACGCTCCCCAAAAGTGACCCCCATATTCAAAATTCCTATACATTAACGTTAAACGTCCGTGTTTCGGTCGTAGAAATACGTATGTGTACCAAATTGCCTGTGACAGATGGACAGACGCACGAGTGATCATAAAGGGTTCCGTAGTCAACTAGAAACCCTTATAGTTTCGCCATGTCTGTCCGTCCGTCCGTCCGTCTGTCTGTCCTCGCTTAATCTCTGTGACCGTTAGCACTAGAAAGCTAAAATTTGGTACCAATATGTGTATCAATCACGCCAACAAAGTGGTAAAATAAAAATTGGAAAAAAAGTTTTATTAGGGTAGCCCCCCTATATGTAAAGTGGGAAGTGATTTTTTCACAGGTTCACAAAGGCGCCTTTGTGAACCTGTTCAGGGTGCATTTTTAAGGGGTGTATAAGAAATTATCATAAATTTAAGAACTTTGTTCCTTTCCTTGGTTACTTTTATTTAACTCTAAAAATGAGAAATATATTTAGAAACTGAGGTGTTATGCCACTCCCACCTATTCCTTGCTATTCTGTCTAACAGCATCTCCATGTTGTTATGAAAAAATCTCACTTTCCTTCTCAACAACTTGGAGGGGTATAATGAATCTATCAAAATGGGACTGGCTGAGTCCACTATGGCAGGAAGAGGAGGTAATGTTTTGGGAATAGGAGGAAGACTTACCCGTTGGCCCGTATGCCTGCACACCATGCTAAGATCGTCCTCAGGGTCGAGATATGTAGGAGGCGCCTCTTGATATTCAACATTTTCATCGATCCTCAGGGGGCCTAACACAGACTGGTGTGAAGGGTTCCAATTCAACCATTGTTCCTCCGTAACTCTGAGGAAGTGGAATGGTTTCTTCTTGGGGAGCGAGGCGGCATCGCTTTTCATTTTTGATTGAAACCTGGCACTTGTTTTATCATAGTTATGCCTACAATATGTGGCTACACACACTATGGCTTGAAGTAAAAGCAACTTATTTGGGGCATTGTAAACCATTGACACTAGTAAAGGTCCCTCGTGGACAAAGTTCCCCCTACAATGACCCGACCTGAAGGAAACTCTCTCGCTACCTAGATACACCTTATACTGAGTCTTTGACGAATTTTCTCTTGTCACTATTTTGACTTTACATGGGTACGGGGAGAAGTCTATTCCTGAGATGTTGGTAGTCATAGACACCTTTTCACCTAGTAGGCACTTTAGAAAGAGGATGTGGGGCTCAGATGATGTTGTCGAAGGATCTTTCAATATTGAAGCCAGCGACTTCCCCTCAATCATTGTTGAATTCATGCAATCTACGGAATCTGAGACCTTGTAATTGAATTGACGGATCTTTTGACATATGTGTTGAGCTATCAACTTCAAGCCTTGTACATTCGCAACAGACCCGATAGATGGTAGCCTCTGAGCCTTGAAGTTGACATGTATCAAAGCATGTTTCATCTCTGCCACGTCGTCGCTCAAACCCATCAAAGTAGGTAAGCACCTCACTTTTGGATCGAGTTGAGTCTTAATAATTCTTAATTGTGAGGCCCAGGTCATATGAGGAGAAGTTAGCTCACCCATTTGGTGCTTTAGATTATCAAGCACTGATTTATCTAAATACTCTCTTTGTATACTTGAATCTGGCAAGAAGGCTTGGATAATGGCTTCATTCCTCATGTTGGAGGGGAGCTCCGCTATCGGCTTCTGGGTTCTTATAAAGGTCCTTTCTAACTCAACCCTGCCGAATTGGAAAGACATGCTCTTCCAGTTAATCTTATAATAATCCTTTACACTTTGATCATGATTTTTTTTTTTTTTTTTTTCTAAAGATTAGGGTACGCTTAATACTACTCTGTCTTCGCGCTAGTTGCGCCTACCGCGTTTCCGGCGAGGGTTTTCCTCATCGTCTTCCGACTCAGAGTCGTCATGAGCTCGCCTCCGAGTGACGGGGTAGCCGAGCTCTATCAGTTTCTTTTTCGTGTCTTCTGACAGATCTCCTAGTTCTGGCGTGGCTGTCTTTCTAATGTAGCGATCAATGAGGGCTGTGTGACTGGAGGCATGGGTTTGGGAGACGTGAAAGTTCTCCCCTAGCGCCTTGTGAGCCTTGGCGTATGCTATGGACGCGTAATACAAATCGGGATAATGAGCATGATGCAATTCTTGTAGAGAGTTTACATTTCTGACTCGACTGTATGCTAGATTTGCGTCTGCTGCTTTCGCCGCCTCCCATCTTCCTGCACAACACCTCGATAACTTCCTTAGACTCTTCGGAGGGATCACCCGCCTCCCTAATCCACCAATCTATAAGCCCATAGGAAGCTAAGACTCTTCCATGCAGGTGGGAATCCTCTGGGCCTAGGAGATGTCTGGGCACACCATAGTTGTCTACTGCATCCTTCTTGACCGCGAGGGGATACTTACATGCCATATTGGACATGGCTGTTATCAGTGGGTTTGGATCTTTCACATTCCTCGAGTTTCTCTCAATTGATCTTATGTTGTTGGTGCTTGTATTCTTCAGCATCGAGATGGCTTTCTCCTTTGCTCTCAGTATTTCTTTGACTGCTGTCATTAATTGGCTCTTTCCTGCTTTGTGCGTTTGATCCATAGCTGAATTTTCTGATGGGGACTGTTTATACTATGAGAAATATATATAACGAAAAATCTTTGTTTTTTTTATGTTTTTTGGATCTTCTGAACACCTATGAGTTGTGGTGTTGTGGTTGTGGTGGTTGTGTGTTGTGGTGGTGTGTGCCTTTTGGACCCAAAGGTATCGATTTGGGTAATCGAGTTGTCTTATATGACACGGAAAATAGCGTTAGTTGCCTAGGCATGTCATGAAGGAGTGGCTGGAGTTGCAATGGTGCCCCCAATAGATTTTTTGTTTGTCAAGTATCTTCGTTGCTGTAAGTCGTATTTTCGTCATCTGCTGTATACATTTTTGTACTTACTACTGCTGTCGCGTTGAAGCCTATGGCCTGAAATGTGAATGAAATATTGTAATTCTTGGAAAAAAATGTGTCCTCTCACGTTTCGACGCAGACATGCAGTCGTACATATAATTACATGAAAGCGCGGATTGTGCGCACTCCTAGATGTCTATCTAGGACCCGCGCGCGCAATCCGCGCTTTCACATTTTTCCGAGTGGTAGTGACGCGTAGCTTTAGAGGGAGAATTGATTGAAACTGATCAAAGAAGACTCTTTAGTTCGACGTTACTGACTTACGACTATTTTATGGAACTTCGAAGTTTAATGTTCCGTGTACATATACATATAACAGAAAAAATAAAGACAGAGAACATTACAACATTGGAGCTGAAGCGGTAGATATCAATATTGTACCGTTGGTTTATGCCCTCTAAGTAAGTAAAAAGCAAACAACGAAGAATTACTTATTTTTCAGTCTTATTAAAAACAACTTTAATAAATAAAAGGACTTAATTTTTCTAAACAAAGACTTATTGGTATTTCTTTATTTACAAATTGGTTCAGAACGTGGGTTATTCCCAAAGTACTCCATTCTTTTGTTCTAAAAAGATAAGAATCTCATACATTCAGAGGTATTCCACATTGGGCACCCGCTTTAACGGCACCTGAGGTATTCCACATACGGCACATGTCAATATTTTTCGCAGGTGCCATTAGTGGAATAGTTTATTATTTATAATAATAATAATAAATTTTAAATTTTATTCCACATACGGCACCTACGGATCAGTAGGTACTACTAGTGTTGGGGGGTGGTTTGTCTGAACGGACCGCTGTCAATTCTTTCTGGTCCGTTCAGACGTAGACAAAAATGTGTACTAAAAAAAAACAAATTAATAAACAATAATAAGTTTAAAGCGGCAGTCCCATTCATTGGAGTAATTCATCAACTCGTCCCACATGCCCACGGCCCATTTGGGACGAGTTGATTGGACTTTTACGCGAACAGATTTCTGCGCGCCAAGACACTTGCTCGAATGGATTTTTGCGCGCCAGGACACTTCTTATCTTGCGCGGATAGATTTTTGCAAGAAAGGACACTCTTGCGCGAATGGACACTTGCGCGACTGAAATAGCATGGATTGCAGCAATGGATTTTTTGTTTTGGATTTTCCATCATGTGTGTCGTTTTCATGGTTTTTGGGGTCCCTGATAACTAATGAGGTCACTCATACCAGTCATCTCAAAGGTATTCGAAAAGTACATTTACAAACAGTTAGCTAATTTCATTGAAAAGAATAACATATTATGTGAAGAACAAAAAGGATTTAGGCAGCATAGAACCATCGATATGGCAATTTATGACTTTTTGTTTCCGGTTATTAGAAATATGGATAAACGATTACCCATATGTGCCATATTTTGTGATATGACGCAGGCGTTCGATTATGTCCATTATAATACATTGTTAAATAAGTTAGAAGCCTACGGCATAAGAGGCAACATACTCGAACTAATGAAATCGTACCTAGAAAACAGAACACAGATAACCGAAATTAGTCGCATCAATGTAATTAATAAACATGAAGAGATATCACGGTCACGAGAACGCACAATTACATTCGGTGTTCCACAGGGAAGCGTTGTGGGCCCGTTTGGATTTATATTATATGTTAATGATATGCCCACGTCCATTGAACATCCCTTAACTATGTTTGCTGATGATAGTACCATTACGATCCCGTGTAAGAACGTAAATACATATGAAACGGACATAAATAATTCTCTTGACAATTTGATTAAATGGCTAGATAAAAATAATTTGAATATAAATTTAAGTAAGACTAAGATAATTCACTTTAGACAACGTATGCCTCGTGTACCGAACCTTCACATACACTACAAAAATTACGACATTGATGAAGTAACTGATACTAAGTTTTTAGGATTACAAATTGACTGCTGTTTAAACTGGAAAGCACATATCGACGTGTTGTGTAAAAAATTGAGTTCGTCTGCATTTGCTTTACATAGATTATCCTCCATAGTAGATACAAAAACACTTCTTGCGGCTTACTACGGTATAGCTGAATCTCACTTACGCTACGGTGTCATTTTCTGGGCGAACTCCACCGACAAAGAGACAGCATTTAAGGCTCAAAAAAGATGTCTCCGGTCAATGTTTAAGCTAAAAACCACCGACAGTTGCAAGCCTTATTTCAAACAGTACAACATATTGACACTTCCTTGTATTTATATTCTTGAAGTAGCGATGTTTGTGAAGAACAATCCAAATCGTTTTGAACGTTTGGCCGACGTATACCCAAGAAACAGACGTGACAATTCAAAATTAAATAATGTACCGTGTCAAACCACTATGATGCGCAAAAGTATTTATTGCATGGCCTCAGTTGTTTATAATAAATTGCCAAGTGCTTGGAAAGACTTGAAAACGGTGCAATTCAAAAGTACACTCCGTAAATTATTAATAGATAAAGCATATTACAGTGTAACTGAGTTTTTAACGGACAAGTTTTGTCAAACTACCTCGTAATTTTTAATTAATTAATTTTTTTGTTTATTTGTAGGTATTATGTGTATTGTCTATGACCTGAAATTTTAATGTACGTTTGTTTATTTATCTTTGGACTGCGATTTTGTATTTCTTGTTACTGACAATTTAATTTTTTTCTTTTAAGGTATAATGTAATAATTAAGTTGACATTTTTAATGAATATTTGACATAACTAATTTGGTTCCAATGAATTTTAAATTTTAACAATGTTATATAATGAAAATGTTTGCATGCCGAATGGTGAAATATGGCAGAACTGTGTTAACAACCTACTACCTACTTATGTATAACCCATATTTGCAAATAAATGATATTCTATTCTATTCTATTCTATAATGCAAATCCAAGATGGTGCAACGAAATTTTAAGGTTTTTCCATCATGGGTATTGTTTTCATGGTTTTAATATCACAGTCAGTTTCCTTAATCACAAATGTGTTGTAAAATCAGCCTTGACTTACAATAGAATTTAAAAACAAATACGTTTCAGGTTTATTTACGATTATTTCTCTTCTTGGTTAACTTTGTAACCTTAATGTTTTTGGGGTTCCGTACCCAAATGGTAAAAACGGGACCTTATTACTGAGACTTCGCTGTCTGTCCGTCCGTCTGTCCGTCTGTCTGTCATCAGGCTATATCTCATGAACCGTAATAGCTACATAGTTGAAATTTTCACAGATGATGTATTTTTGTTGCCGCTATAACAACAAATAGGTACTAAAAACAGAACAGGCTCCCATACAACACACGTGATTTTTGTCTAATGTTGAATAGATGATGGTTCGGAACCCTTCGTGCGCGAGTCTGACTCGCACTTGGCCGTTTTTTTTTTATTACGACACCCAATCAATAATTGGCTCTTCTGTTGTAAAATCAGTCTTGAGTTATACCTCATTTCATATGTTATAGTACTATAAACATTAAAAATATTAAATACTTAAAACTATATTACTTAGATATAGGTTTAACGGTTATCGTTACATTAGTGTTTAGTGAAAAAAAAATATCTTTTAAATCTTGAGATTCCTGTGTGAATAATCGATGATACGTAGAATTAGATGCATGTTCATGCAAAATATTTGCTGTTAAATTCAATATCTTAAGGTTTAGGCTCATTAGCTTTGAATTTTAGGAAAAAATGATTTTTTTTTGCTATCAAACAGCAAGTTTATTTTTAGGGTTCCGTACCTCAAAAGGAAAAAACGGAACCCTTATAGGATCACTTTGTTGTCCGTCTGTCCGTCCGTCCGTCTGTCAAGACCCTTTTTCTCAGGAACGCGTGGAGGTATGAAGCTGAAATTTATATCAATTACTCAGGTCTACTGTCCCTTGAAGCTGTGAAAAAATCAAACTTCTAAGCCAACGCAATCAAAAGATACAGCCGTTTATGCCGCAAATTTTCGACACTTGCAAGGGAATCAAAACCTACAGGGTGCTTCCCGTGAACTCAGAATCTTGAAATTTGGTACGAAGCAACGTCTTATAGCATAGATAAAGGAAAAATTACGAAAACCATAAATTTTTAGTTACATCACATAATAAAAATATTCTAAGTAATTTTAAACTTTGTTTGTACGGAACCCTCGGTGCGCGAGTCCGACTCGCACTTGGCCGGTTTTTTTTTATCTTTATCACAATATTTATACTTCAAATGAATAACTATGCAAAGTACATACATTACAAAAATACGTCTGTATATTCCAAATTGAAAGTTCCAGCACCATATTTTCGACGAAAATACTGAGATTTCGTGTCGAAAAGTGGTATGTCTTGTCAGGCTTTTATCCTCGTACGAATGAAACTACGTCTTGCCTCTGTCAACCACCGAGAATGTGCCAGTGTCCCTGGGTCTTTGTTAGCCAAGTTTGATTAGACTTTAGCGGTATGAAGAACAGGGTGTAAAGCTCTTCAGAAAAGGGAGGATCCTCCGACCAGACGGTTGTTATGTCTGGTGGGCCACTGCCCCACAGTTGTTGTCGGGTTCTTGTGTATACTCTTAAGTCGCTGATAAACTTGCTAGCGCGATGTTGAAATCCGACGTATTTCGCAGCTTAGTTCCTCATACTTGTCATAGATGGCACTGTAGTACTTTTTGTTCTATGTTGTTAAGTACTTTTTTTGGATGCGAATCGCACGGGACTGGTCAGGGCGACACTTGGGGTAGGCTTATGTCCAGCAATGGACGTCTTTCGGCTGAAATAATGAAACCAGCAAAAATTGCAGAGCACATCTGTGCTCCTGAGACCCAGGAACACTGGCACATTCTCGGGGGTAAGTAATATATATGATATAATTACAAAATCTCTAATATTTACAAGATAAACTGAATCTATAATTTTATTTGATATAAGGTGACCCTTTTTTTCGGATGGGAAATCATCAAATGATTTTTCCCGCTGTGGGCGGAGTGGGAGGGAGTGTCAGACTTTTACTGACTAAAACCCATCCATGTTCCTTCTTCTTCTTATCTCTTGCGAACAGTCCCGCAGCCACGGCAGCCCCTTCGGCCCTTGCTGACATCTCTTTGAGGCGCGCGTGGAACACGAGCGCGCCGTCGACACGGCCTGTCGTCATAAGACGAAGGGACGGCGAGCTAGCCCATAGCTCACCGTCCACAGGCCATAATGATGACCCTAATATTGTCTTGTCTGCCCTACCCCTAACGTGTTATTTAAAATCGCGTAGGCCCGGAGAGGCGAAGCTCGCATGGGAATGCCGGAGCCCCGCAGCGTGACTGAAACCACAGAATCCATTATAATATCTCCCGCCTTAACCTTCTAACCTATAACCCATCCGAGTCGGATTGCTTTGAATCGGGGCGTTAACCATAAAGATGGTATCAATCTACACTATTATTATAAAGAGGAAAAAAAATATTTTTGTGTGTGTGTGTATGTTTGTAACGAATAAACTTAAAAACTACTGGACCGAATTGAAATTCTTTCAGCAATGGATAGCTACATTATCCGCGAGTAACATAGGCTTATATTTTATCCCCGTACTCCCAAGTCCCACAGGAACGGGGAACTACGCGGGTGAAACCGCGTGACGTCCGCTAATCTATACTAATATTATAAAGCTGAAGAGTTTGTTTGTTTGTTTGTTTGTTTGAACGCGGTAAACTCAGGAACTGCTGGTTGGATTTGGAAAATTCTTTTTGTGTTGGATAGTCCATTTATCGAGGAAGGCTATAGGCTATATAACATCACGCTACGGCTAATAGGAGCGGAGCATAAATGAAAAATGTTTCAAAAACGGGAAAAGGTATTTCCTTTTTGAGAGCTTCCGCTGCGTGCGCTGCGAAAACGGTTTAAGTTACGCAAATATCATGTATGAAGAAATTGTTCCTCTTTAAAAGTTCTAAAAGAAAGTCCGCGACAGCATATATCTATCTTTTAAGATTGACTCACTGTAACCCTTTTTTACTATTAAACTGTTAGGTTAAAAAGAATTATTTTTTGCGTAGCTTCTTTAACCCATATGGTATTAATCTATATCTAAATAAATGTGTATGTTAGAAGAGAAATTTAATATAGAATATTTGTGCCCTTTACTCTATACAGTTTAAACAAAAATCTTAGAAGATATCGCAATGTAAAAATATCCGCGCGGCAAAATAATTCGCGCGTCGCAATGTGGGGAGATTCTTTCCGGGAAATTCAAATTCAAAATATTTACTGCATCATAATGTTTACAAGTACAGAGTGTTATCGTATATTTAACAGTAAGAGATACCTATAGTAATTCACACTTTAATATAATCTAAGCTAATCTAAACCATCTAAATTATTATAATAAAGAGGAAAGATACGATTTTTTGTTTGTTACGATTTAGCTTAATTTATGTCGGATAGTCGATATATCGAGAAAGGTTATAAGCTATATTTATGTGACGCAGACGAAGTTGCGTGGGTCAGCTGCAGGCTAGTATTATATATTTTAAACAATAGGCCTAATGATTTTCGATTAAATAAACGTTATATCCAATAACGTTACACGAATTAAGTTTTAGAGCTTAAATTTTTTTTTTCACGCCAATGTGATGACCGTAGTTCCAAGTGAATTGAGTGGAATGAAAGAAAAACGGGCAGCAAGAAATAAATGAATTTACTATACGAATTTTCCAAACAAACACTTACAACTATATATACACTAACACCTTAATAACTAAAAACGGAAGGGAATAAAGGTAAAAAGCATAACACAAACAAAAAGAAAAAAGACAACAAAAGCGCAAAAATGACGGAATACAAAAAATAAAATCCAAATTGTCTGGGATCGAGCTCGAGGTCACGAGATTTCAACCCGACGCTGTACCGCGAGACCAGCCGGCTTGTTACGTACCGTGGCGAGTATGTCGAAAAAATAAAATCAAAGCATTTATTTGAGCCAGTTACGCCTACTTTTGAATTGTCGAAACATGATGAAAATTAAATGAAGCTACAGTCCCAGTCACAAGACATAAAAACTGTGAAAGTACTGTAGTTGCCCATGTACACGTAGGTACACGAAAAAAAAATATATAGGTATATCTAATAGGTGATAAAAAAAAATATTTTTACAAAATCTTGGTTACCTACATCATTCATGTTGAGATAGTATATTATGTGACAACAATGTAGCAAGACGTGCATGTAAAAGTGTCCATAGTAAAACAAAAAATACAATTCAACTAAGACATGACCAGTCACGACTGACAGCGCCCGTTCACGAACATGATGCATGGATCAGCACCATTCAACTCAACCATTTTGAAGGGAACTAAATGATCCGACACACGCGACAACATCAGCGTGACATTTGAGTGAGCATGACATACTCTCAACCGCCAGGGCACATTGGTCAAGAAAAGACGTAGGTTTCCAGTGAATAGTACATAGTACTGACACAATACGGGCCATGCGATTATGTAATACTAATGAGATTGAATCTGTAGAAAGCAAAGATAGTTGTACAATCTTAAGCAGCTCCAACAATACCATATAATGCTAACAATTTATGCGTCCCTGTCCTCGTGGAGCAGGATCAGCACTGAGCCAAGTATTTTTATCAGCGATATAATCGCTCAACTTGTAATATGCTTGCTTACATAGTGTGCGTTTACTCCACCCTAACAAATAAATCAAAATTTTGCCACAATTGACAATGTATTGAAAGTAGAAGGTCGTAAGTCGAACTCTTGCTATTGCCTAT
Source organism: Diarsia dahlii (assembly GCA_949775195.1). Lineage (NCBI taxonomy): Eukaryota > Metazoa > Arthropoda > Insecta > Lepidoptera > Noctuidae > Diarsia > Diarsia dahlii. The sequence continues at coordinate 13,777,716 of OX459189.1, forward strand.
GAACTTTTGGTCGACACTGTACATATGGCTAAATATTGTTAATGGCTATTTTATTAAAAACGCAGCTTTTCCATAAAGTGACCAAGAGAAATAAAGCCACTTTTGTACTCTTCCACTATATTTTTTAATATTTGGTTTCTACGTTCTGCATATTTTTGTGATTTGGACTTTTCCATTTTTCCGCGGATTTCAGCGTAATTCTTGCTATTTTCTCGAAGAACCCTTAAAATATTTGCCAGATTTTTGAAAGAAAGAAAGAAAAAATGTTTATTGACGTCGGTACATCAAGCACACACACAATAATATTAAAAAAAAAAAATACAAAAATGGAAAAACATAGTAGGTACCTATGTGCTGTGTGCCTCACGGCTGCGCCAAAAAGGTTACTACGTATTTTTATTTATGGCTTTCGTAATTACTGAGTAGTTATGACTCAGGATAATTGTTGGTCTTGTGAGCCTGGCCGTAACAACACCATTTGTTTGACCAGAATCTTTGGTCAATCCACTGTGTTATCATGTAATCATTAAAACGTGTTACGTTTGTATCATGTGGACTCTCACTCATAATATTATGTATAAAGCCATGCTTCGTTTAAAGCATCTGGTGGCAAGTGTGGTAGCACAGTAGGTACACAAAGCAATGTGTTTTCTATAAACGCTGTTTTCGTTGAGCCCAAGTTCCTTTCCTTTTTTTTAAAAGCTTTTTTGAAGTGAAAGTAACATCCGTTCACTGTCACGTTGGGAAAAACAGACAGAATACCTTTTACAGCCGCTTCCTTTTAAAGTCGCTTGTAAAAAAATCCACATGCATTTCAGGTATTGTAATAAATAAAATTTGAAATATTGTTCTGTAAGTAGCCTTTCTTTTGACCAAAAGCATAGCAAATGCCAATGGTTTAACGACACCATCGATTTCACCATGGACTGTGTAAATCTGGCGAAAAGGTTTCGGCGCACTTTTGAATGTTGTTCCGTGTCTGGGTATTTGTGTATGTGAGTTTATGTGTTTGTGAACGCTCCCACGATACAAGAGAAATTCCTAGTGCAATGTTTAAAAAAAAAATTAAAAAAAATGTACCGTCACAGTACAAATGGCGTGTTCTGGCCAGTTCTTCTCTGCCTCTTTTCGTAGCGAATAGTAGAATTCGTGATTTATCAGTGACTAGTAGAATTCGTGATTTATCAGCCGACAGGAAGTCTAGATATTGTTTGGGTACCTGAAAATAAATTACACAAATGTTATTTGTATTACATCTGAAGGTCGCGGGCAGCCGACAACATTCGTCATGGGGGCGGCCTAGGTTCAGCAGTGGCCGCTTCCAGGCTGCAGTCCAGGCTTCTGCTTTGGATCCAAATGTGTTATATAACAAGAACTTATGAGGTTTTCTCTCTTAAGGCGTACGCTAAAACACGAGCGCATGGTGCAGGTCCCAGACAAGTGCGGGTTACGGCAAAGTAGTTACCCATACTGAAAACCTTTTAATATTAACAAATACTTAGATACTCACTTGTACGTCTCCCGGAGATATTGCACATAACCGGTCAACTCCACATTATCTATTTCTTTTATTATAAAGGCCAGATTTAATATTTTTTAAATTTGGACAATCACCAGCAAAGTTGTGTCCTTGGTCGAGTATTTTGTTAACTGTGCTTTTATATAAAGTTGGCAGAGGAGCATCAATGGCTGCAGCTTCTTGCCGAAGTTCACATAAGGCCTTCTTTATTTCGGTCTCAGAACTGGTCATGGCTGCCCCACACGTCGTCACCCTCCCGGCTAACTGTCCTAACTAGCAATTGATGTTTTTCCAGGGCAACCGTTTTTCGATCGGGCGTTACAGTCAAATTACTGTAGTTGCATTAGTTGTGGCTTTATCAATGAATTAAAAAGTTTTTTATATAGCTCTTGGCTTATTCTATAAGTTAGTAGTCGCCTTAGAGCCCTAAGGTATATATTTATTTATTTATTTATATTAATTTGAAGCAGATACGTCTCTCTGTGAGAACTTTGTTTCACAACTTGTGTCTGTTACGACGCGGTTATTTGGTATAAAATATAAATAAAAGTCTATTTATATGATATTTATTTATTAAAAGTAATAATAAATTTTGTTTGTAAGCTTAAAAAGTTACAAGTTACGTAGGAGTTACAAAAAATAATGTTTTAACATTTTTGGCAATTTAGCTGAGTACTAAATATGTTTAAAACTATAAGAACCCTTAATGACATGAATTGAAAGTTAACCTTATTTCAAATAAATTGTATATAATTTATATTTCAAGCCTATACTTGTGCTTATAACTATTAATGCACTTAATGCTTAGTATACATTTTGTTTCTAAGAACTATAGGTCTTAGAATTTGTAGTTACTTACTTTAATATCACAATCACAGTCTTAGCAAAAATATTAGTCTTTAATCGGACTTACTTCACCAAGGATTAAAGCATTAGTTAACAGTCTTATTTATTGAACATAGGAACTAGAAATCAAGTCAATGATTATTTTATAGGTAAACAACGTCTTAATAGTAACATAAGAGCTAAATTCTCTAAACAACCAGCTAGTAAAATCAACAGTAATTAGTGAGAAAGTGATGTATAAAATCCTACATGCTCCGGCAACTTAATGACTGGGGTATCTCCTGTTGTTAGAGACAACAAGTCATTATATTTTTCTATTGAAATTTTGGGCGGTGTCGGATTAAGAAGTCCTATTTCCTCTCTTAAGAATACAGAGACCTGTCTCCTAAGAGAGAACGTGGAATCTGTTCACCGTGGCTATTCTTAAAAAAAATATTTTCGGGCTCAGTTTTCTTGACAGAAAATTCCATCATTTCAGTCCAGTTCACACGCCACGCACACAGAGCGGTATTGAAAGTAGCGTCTTCTAGACCTTTCTTGTTCCCTACTGATCTATTGTAATGTTCTTAACGTTCGACAACATTTCATCCTTCAAATAGTTCTCTTTCAGCACCGTAAAACCCCTTATAAAATAGTAACAAAGCGTAGAAAAGACTTAGTTTGCACACCTCCACAGGTTCGTACAACATTTGCAAGTAGATTTGGTTACCGCTTGGGCCCGACACTGTACAATAAAGAAGAAGGGGCAAAACGTCCCTACCCTTGTAACACTTTCTACTATATATCAAATGAAAGAGCGTTAAAAGTACATCATTTTATTGTATGACAGTAAATGTGTGAATAATGGGAGAAAAAAGTTATTCGCCGATAAAGATAGAAATTTTTTTTTTTTTTTTCATCGAACTTACTTGAGTGGGGTGTCTATTGATAGGTATTTTAAAATTAAACTGAGGTTTCTACAACCATTTTTTCTCAAAGTCAGTCGTTTGAAAGATAGACACTTCCAAAGTGCTAAAAGGTGTCCCCCAACCCCTCTAACTTTTAAAATAAGGAAGTGAAAAATCTAATAAAAATATATGCTCTAGATCGCAATAAAAACTTCCAACCAAAATTAGTTTGAACGAGATATAGTTAGCAGTTTTTGAGATAGAGAACATTCAAAAAACCGAAAATATAACTTTTTCATACAAACACTATGAAAAACAAACTTATCACAAAATGTGTATATCTGTTGCCGCTTTAACAACAAATAATACAAATTAAAGGGCAGACCCTACGACGATGGTACGGAACATTTTTTTTATAACCCAAATTTTAGTCAGACTTGTACTGACTAAAAACCACCCATGTTCCTTCTTAGCCCTTTATGTCGAGGCCGCTCTATCTCTTTCGAACAACCCGCAGCCCCGAGCGCGGCGGCGAGCTAGCCCATTACTCACCGTCCTCAGGTCCGCGTCTATGATTGTTGGAAGCCATCACGTGGCCCCCGACGCCCGGAGCGTCTCCCGCGGCGGCTGCGACGAGAGGTTCTCTTCCTCTCACGTTCTACCACCTCCTTCGCTAGTATCACTGCTTCGCAGAAGTAGGCAACGGCTTCCCATTCCCTCTCGCCCCGGACCATGGCTTGCACCAGAGCTTGGACGCGAGAGGTCACCGCCGCCAATCGCCGATCACGGCGGGGCTCCGCCCAAGCGGGGCAGACCTCCACGTTGTGCTCCACCGTATCCTCCGGCTGATCCTCGCAATAGTAGCATTCAGGTGTTTCCACCCGCCTGATTCGGTGCAGGTACCTCCCGAAACAACCGTGTCCGCTGAAGAGGGCGCCCGTGGTGCCTCTTCAGCCACTCCTCAATGAGCGGACTTACCGCCGCTATCGTGGCGTGCCCTATGGTACGGAACCTTTCATGTACGAGACCGCCTAGGCAAAGTTTTAATCCAATTAATTTTTTTCCAATTATTCACAAGGTTACTGTGTGAATAATTGGGGAAAAAAGTTATTCACCGATAAAGAATTGAATTTATTCTTTATTTTTTTACTAACGACCCGCCCCGGCTACGCACGGGTGCAATGTGCTACATATAAACCTTCCTCTTGAATCACTCTGTCTATTGCTGAAAACTGCCCCAAGCTAACTACACTCTGTGTTAGGATTGAACAAAATATAAGTTTTTTTTTTATATGTGCCACGATAAAATGCGGCCTCTCAGCAACACGGATCCGTCGATTCTGATTTCTTAGTCAGTCATTCTTGGACTTTAATTTAGACATACTTCTATGGTGTATACACCATAGAAGTATTCCATTTCCTCAATTCAATTCTTCAATTATTCACACGGTTCAGTAACCGTGTGAATAATTGAAAAAAAAAAATGAATTGGGTAAAAAAAACTTGCCAAGTGTGAGTCGGACTCGCACATGAAAGGACTACGATGATACAGAAGTATCATCGTAGTAGGGAAGTCCCCTTTAATTTGTATTATTTGTTGTTAAAGCGGCAACATAAATACATATTTTGTGATAAGTTTGTTTTTCATAGTGTTTGTATGAATGACAAAGTTATATTTGCGGTTTTTTAAATGAGCTATATCTCAAAAACTGCTGACTATATCTCGTTCAAACTAATTTCGGTTGTGAGTTTTTATTGCGATCTACAGTATATATTTTTATTAGATTTTTCACCTACTTAGTTTAAAAGTTAGAGGGGGTGGGGGCACATTTTTGCACTTTGGAAGTGTCTATCTTTCAAACGATTGACTTTGAGAAGAAATGGTTTTAGTAACCTCAGTGTCATTTTAAAAGACCTATCAATAGACACCACACTCAAGCAGGTTCTACGAAAAAAAAAAAATATATTTTCTTTCTTTATCGGTGAATAACTTTTTTCCCCCATTATTCACACATTTACTGTCACACAATAAAATGATGTATTTTTAACGCTCTTTCATTTGATATATAGGAGAAAGTGTTACAAGGAAAGGGACGGGGTCTATACAAAAATACCCATTCTTCTTTAACAAAATCTGCATGATCTACGGATTATCATACTTCAAGTGTAAAAGGATTCTACGTTCATTTCTTCAAAATAAAAACTATGATGAAACAGAAAAGTATCTCATTAAGTTACAGTGACTGTGATCAACTATTATCTCACTTGACTTCAATCAAACCATGATCAAACCAAACACACATTCTCTTTTTCAATCCATCACTCACATACATCTACACTCACACATACCACTTCACGCACACACACACAACCCAAACATATTCTATTAATAATAACATTATTGTGGTATTAAAAAAAAATTTACTAGTTTATTGTAACTTTTTGTAAGGGTCAGGGACTGTTATTCCTTAATTTTAATACAGGTTATTCTATAACCTAGCTAGGAATAGCAGAACTTCACTCACTAGATTGTGTCTGACTTGGTACAAACTTATATGTCTAACTTTGTGTACGCCTCTGTACTACAATCTGCTTTTTGTGAAATAAATTTATTATTTACTAGCTGACCCACGCAACTTCGTCTGCGTCACATAAATATAGCTTATAACCTTTCTCGATATATCGACTATCCGACATAAATTAAGCTAACTCGTAACAAACAAAAAATCTTATCTTTCTTCTTTATTATAATAGTTTAGATGGTTTAGATTAGCTTAGATTATATTAAAGTGTAAATTACTATAGGTATCTCTTACTGTTAAATACATATACGATGACACTCTGTACTTGTAAACATTATGATGCAGTAAATATTTTGAATTTGAATTTCCCGGAAAGAATCTTCCTACATTGCAACGCTCGAATTATTTTGCCGCGCGGATATTTTTACATTGCGATATCTTCTAAGATATTTGTTTAAACTGTTTAGAGTAAAGGGCACAAATATTCTATATTAAATTTTCCTTCTAACAAACACATTTATTTAGATATAGATTAATACCATATGGGTTAAATAAGCTTCGCAAAAAATAATTATTTTTAACTTACCAGTTTAATAGTAAAAAAAGGTTACAGTGAGTCAATCTTAAAAGATGACTTGTCGCGGACTTTTTTTTAGAAATTTAAAAGAGCAACAATTCCTTCATACATGATATTTGCGTAACTTAAACCGTTTTCGCAGCGCACGCAGCGGAAGCTCTCAAAAAGGAAATACCTTTTCCCGTTTTTGTAACATTTTTCATTTATGCTCCGCTCCTATTAGCCGTAGCGTGATATTATATAGCCTATAGCCTTCCTCGATAAATGGACTATCCAACACAAAAAGAATTTTAAAATTCCAACCAGCAGTTCCTGAGTTTACCGCGTTCAAACAAACAAACAAACAAACTCTTCAGCTTTATAATATTAACTAGTATTTGCGTGGCTGCGCGAGCTGCGCGCAGCTCGCGGGTTGTGAAGAGGGGCAGGGAGGAAGCTTTGAAAAATACCTACACCTACCTCCACCTACCTACTACCTACCTACACCTACCTACCTACACCTACCTACCTACACCTACCTACCTACACCTACCTACCTACACCTACCTACCTACACCTACCTACCTACACCTACCTACCTACACCTACCTACCTACACCTACCTACCTACACCTACCTACCTACACCTACCTACCTACACCTACCTACCTACACCTACCTACCTACACCTACCTACCTACACCTACCTACCTACACCTACCTACCTACACCTACCTACCTACACCTACCTACCTACACCTACCTACCTACACCTACCTACCTACACCTACCTACCTACACCTACCTACCTACACCTACCTACCTACACCTACCTACCTACACCTACCTACCTACACCTACCTACCTACACCTACCTACCTACACCTACCTACCTACACCTACCTACCTACACCTACCCACTACCTACCTATCACCTAACTACCTCCTACTACCACTAAAAAAACATTACCCTAAAGATTGCTTGTCGTCGCCCCTGAGTTACGCTTCACCCACTCAACCTTCGTTACGCTAAGGAGGTCGCCGGCTCGCTTCGCTCGCCACCTCCCCCCTTCGCTCCACTCGGTCTCGCAGGTTTGCTCCACTCAGGACCTACCTACCACCGGAAAGCTATCATGACATTATCCCTACGCTACGGGGGTCGCCGGCTCGCTTCGCTCGCCCGCTCCCCCCTTCGCTTTACCGGTAGCACCATTTTACTCCCCCTAGCCTCCTCTATACGAATCCGTCAACAAAACAGAAAAAAGGGGTGAAGAGGGGGGGGGGGTCAAAGGGGGGAGAGGGGGAAGATATGAAAAATGATTTCGACTAACGCTATGCCCCTTTCAATGAATCTGAAAAAAAAAATGTTCCAAGTCTCTTAACTTCTGAGATCCGCCTAAAAGGGGGGAGAAGGGGGGCAAGGGGGTCAAATTCAAAAAAGGGTTTTTACTTCCCCCGGCCTCCTCTATACGAATCCCTAAAAAAAATCACGTAAATTCTCTTTATTTCCGAGATCCGCCTAAAGAAGGGGAGAAGGGGGAAAAGGGGGGCCACTTTGAAAAATGATTTTTACTTTACCGAGCCCCCTCTATACGAATCCCAAAAAAAAAACACGTAAAGTCTCTTTGTTTCTGAGATACTATAGGGAGGGGGGAGAAGGGGGGGGAAAAGGGGGGGTTTGGGACTTTTCCCATACTCACGAGAGTTATTTGTTTACGAATCTGTCAAAATATACCCACCTCCCCATCCACCATCTGGGAGAACAATTCTGTCAGTCAGTCAGTGGTAATCGAGCTTTATATATTATAACTAGTATTTGCGTGGCTGCGCGAGCTGCGCGCAGCTCGCGGGGCGTGAAAAGGGGGAGAGGGGGAGCTTTGAAAAATGATTTCGACTAACGCATTGCACCTCTCAATGAATCTGAAAAAAAAAATGTTACAATGCAGCTCGCGGTACTACCTACCTACACCTACCTAAACCTACCTACACCTACCAACTACCTACCTACACCTACCTACCTACACCTACCTACCTACACCTACCTACACCTACATACCTACACCTACCTACCTACCTACCTACACCTACCTACCTACACCTACCTACCTACACCTACCTACCTACACCTACCTACACCTACCTACCTACCTACACCTACCTACCTACACCTACCTACCTACACCTACCTACCTACACCTACCTACCTACACCTACCTACCTACACCTACCTAACTACACCTACCTACCTACACCTACCTACCTACACCTACCTACACCTACCTACACCTACCTACACCTACCTACACCTACCTACACCTACCTACACCTACCTACACCTACCTACACCTACCTACACCTACCTACACCTACCTACACATACCTACTACCTACCACCTACCTACTACCTACCTACTACCTCCTACTACCACTAAAAAAACATTACCCTAAAGTTTGATTGTCGTCGCCCCTGAGTTACGCTTCACCCACTCAACCTTCGTTACGCTAAGGAGGTCGCCGGCTCGCTTCGCTCGCCACCTCCCCCCTTCGCTCCACTCGGTCTCGCAGGTTCGCTCACTCAGGACCTACCTACCACCGGAAAGCTATCATGACATTATCCCTACGCTACGGGGGTCGCCGGCTCGCTTCGCTCGCCCGCTTCCCCCTTCGCTTTACCGCTGTACCACCACCGGACAGGTTTCGACGCCTACTATAATATTTGTTCAAACACCTAATGGCTATCTCTAACCGTTATGAAGTTACAGCCCTCTTAATTTTAGGGGAGGTTGGGGAGAGGAGGGTATACAAATTTCAACGCCCCTCAATAGTTTTAGGTAAGAAACAAAAATTTTTTCAGTAGTAAAAAAAGAGGTGAAGAGGGGGGGGGGTTGAAAGGGGGAGGGTGGGGGGAGTTTCTAAAAATGATTTCGACTAACGCAATGCCCCTCTATATGAATCTGAAAAAAAATTCGTTCCAAGTCTCTTAACTGTCGAGATCCGAAAGGGGGGGGGGGGGTGAAGGGGGGCAAGGGGGTCAAATTTTAAAAATGATTTTTACTTCCCCAAGCCTCCTCTAAACGAATCCCTAAAAATAAACACGTAAAATCTCTTTATTTCCGAGATCCACCTAAAGGGGGGGAGAAGGGGGGCAAGGGGGTCAAATTCAAAAAATGGTTTTTATTTTCCCGAGCCTCCTCTATACGAATCAGTAAAATAAAAAAAATACGGGTCTCTTAGTTTCCGAGATACGATAGGGAGGGGGAGGAGGGGGGGAAAAAAGGGGGGTTTGGCACTTTTCCCATACTCACCAGAGTTACTTGTTTACGAATCTGTCAAAATATACCCACCTCCCCATCCACCATCTGGGAGAACAATTATGTCAGTGAGTCAGTGAGTCAGTCAGTGGTAATTTAGCTTTATATAGTATAACTAGTATTTGCGTGGCTGCGCGAGCTGCGCGCAGCTCGCGGGTCGTGAAGAGGGGGAGAGGGGGAGCTTTGAAAAATAATTTCGGCTACCGCATTGCCCCTTTCAATGAATCTGATATACCTACCTATATACACCTACCACCTACCTACTACCTACCTACACCTACCTACTACCAACCTACTACCTACCTACACCTACCTACTACCAACCACCTACCTACAACCTACCTACTACCCCTACACCTACCTACTACCTACCTATCACCTACCTACTACCTCCTACTACCACTAAAAAAACATTACCCTAAAGTTTGCTTGTCGTTGCCCCTGAGTAACGCTTCACCCACTCAACCTTCGTTACGCTAAGGAGGTCGCCGGCTCGCTTCGCTCGCCACCTCCCCCCTTCGCTCCACTCGGTCTCGCAGGTTCGCTCCACTCAGGACCTACCTACCACCGGAAAACTATCATGACATTTTCCCTACGCTACGGGGGTCGCCGGCTCGCTTCGCTCGCCCGCTCCCCCCTTCGCTTTACCGGTACCACCACAGGATAGGCTCCTTTCGATGAATCTGAAAAAAAAAATCTTCCAAGTCTCTTAACTTCCGAGATCTGCCAAAGGGGGGGTGAAGGGGGGCAAATTTTAAGAATGGATTTTACTTTCCCGAGCCTCCTCTATACGAATCCGTAAACAAAACAGAACACGAATTAAAAAAAGGGGTGAAGTGGGGGGGAGGGGTGGTGAAAGGGGGAGAGGGGGGAGTTTCTAAAAATGATTTCGACTAACGCAATGCCCCTCTATATGAATCTGAAAAAAAATTCGTTCCAAGTCTCTTAACTTCCGAGATCCGAAAGGGGGGGGTGAAGGGGGGCAAGGGGGTCAAATTTTAAAAATGGTTTTTACTTCCCCAAGCCTCTTCTATACGAATCCCTAAAAATAAACACGTAAAATCTCTTTATTTCCGAGATCCACCTAAAGGGGGGGTAAAGGGGGGCAAGGGGGTCAAATTTGAAAAATGGTTTTTACTTCCCCGAGCCCCCTCTATACGAATCCCTAAAAAAAAACACGTAAAGTCTCTTCGTTTCCGAGATACGATAGGGAGGGGGAGAAGGGGGGGGAAAAGGGGGGGTTTGGGACTTTTCCCATACTCACGAGAGTTATTTGTTTACGAATCTGTCAAAATATACCCACCTCCCCATCCACCATCTGGGAGAACAATTCTGTCAGTCAGTCAGTGGTAATCGAGCTTTATATATTATAACTAGTATTTGCGTGGCTGCGCGAGCTGCGCGCAGCTCGCGGGGCGTGAAGAGGGGAAGAGGGGGAGCTTTGAAAAATGATTTCGACTAACGCATTGCCCCTTTCAATGAATCTGAAAATAAAATGTTCCAAGTCTCTTAACTTCCGAGATCCGCCTAAAGGGGGGGAGAAGGGGGCAAGGGGGTCAATTTTGAAAAATGGTTTTTACTTTCCCGAGCCTCCTCTATACGAATCCGTAAACAAAACAGAACACGAGTTTAAAAAAAAGGGGTGAAGAGGGGGGGGGGGGGCAGTGAAGGGGGGAGAGGGGTAGCTTTGAAAAATGATTTCGACTAACGCATTGCCCCTTTCAATGAATCTGAAAAAAAAAATGTTCCAAGTCTCTTAACTTCCGAGATCCACCTAAAGGGGGGAGTGAAGGGGGGCAAGGGGTTCAAATTTGAAAAACGGATTTTACTTCCCCGAGCCTCCTCTATATGAATCTCACGTATACCACCACCTACCTACACCTACCTACCACCAACCTACACCTACCTACTACCTACCTATCACCTACCTACTACCTACCTACTACCTCCTACTACCACTAAAAAAACATTACCCTAAAGTTTGCTTGGAGTTACGCTTCACCCACTCAACCTTCGTTACGCTAAGGAGGTCGCCGGCTCGCTTCGCTCGCCACCTCCCCCCTTCGCTCCACTCGGTCTCGCAGTTTCGCTCCACTCAGGACCTACCTACCACCGGAAAGCTATCATGACATTATCCCTACGCTACGGGGGTCGTCGGCTCGCTTCGCTCGCCCGCTCCCCCCTTCGCTTTACCGCTGTGCCACCACCGGACAGGTTTCGACGCCTACTATAATATTTGTTCAAACACCTAATGGCTATCTCTAACCGTTATGAGGTTACAGCCCTTTTAATTTTAGGGGAGGTTGGGGAGGGGAGGGTATACAAATTTCAACGCCCCTCAAATAGATTTAGGTAAGAATCAAAATTTTTTTCAGGAGTAAAAAAAGAGTTGAAGAGGGGGGGGGGTGAAGGGGGGGAGAGGGGGGAGTTTCTAAAAATGATTTCGACTAACGCAATGCCCCTCTATATGAATCTGAAAAAAAATTCGTTCCAAGTCTCTTAACTTTCGAGATCCGCCTAAAGGGGGGGTGAAGGGGGGCAAGGGGGTCAAATTTAAAAAATGGTTTTTTTTTCCCCGAGCCTCCTCTATACGAATCCCTAAAAAAACACACGTAAAATCTCTTTATTTCCGAGATCCGCCTAAAGGGGGGAAGAAGGGGGAAAAGGGGGGCCACTTTGTAAAATGGTTTTTACTTTACCGAGCCTCCTCTATACGAATCCGTAAAAAAAAAAAATACGGGTCTCTTAGTTTCGGAGATACTATAGGGAGGGGGAGGAGGGGGGGTAAAAAGGGGGGGTTTGGCACTTTTCCCATACTCACGAGAGGTACTTGTTTACGAATCTGTCAAAATATACCCACCTCCCCATCCACCATCTGGGAGAACAATTCTGTCAGTGAGTCAGTGAGTGAGTGGTAATTTAGCTTTATATAGTATAACTAGTATTTGCGTGGCTGCGCGAGCTGCGCGCAGCTCGCGGGTCGTGAAGAGGGGCAGAGGGGGAGCTTTGAAAAATACCTACACCTACCTACACCTACCTACACCTACCTACACCTACCTACACCTACCTACGCCTACCTACACCTACCTACACCTACCTACACCTACCTACACCTACCTACACCTACCTACACCTACCTACACCTACCTATACCTACCTACACCTACCTACTACCTACCACCTACCTACTACCCCTAACAAAAACATTACCCTAAATTTTGCTTGCCGTCACGTATAACAGCACCTACCTACACCTACTTACCACCTACCTACACCTACCTACTACCTACCTACACCTACCTACCACCTACCTACACACTACCTACCTACACCTACCTACCTACTACCTACCACCTACCTACACCTACCTACTACCTACCTACACCTACCTACTACCTACCTACACCTACCTACCACCTACCTACACACTACCTACCTACACCTACCTACCTACTACCTACCACCTACCTACACCTACCTACTACCTACCCACACCTACCTACTACCTACCACCTACCTAGTACCCCTAACAAAAACATTACCCTAAATTTTGCTTGCCGTCGCCCCTGAGTTACGCTTCACCCACTCAACCTTCGTTACGCTAACACTGCTTGCCGTCACGTATAACACCACCTACCTACACCTACTTACCACCTACCTACACCTACCTACTACCTACACCTACCTACTACCTACCTACTACCTACCTACACCTACCTACACCTACCTACTACCTACCTACCTACACCTACCTACTACCTACCTACACCTACCTACTACCTACCACCTACCTACTACCTACCTACACCTACCTACTACCTACCTACTACCTACCTACCACCTACCTACTACCTACCTACACCTACCTACACCTACCTACACCTACCTACTACCTACCTACACCTACCTACACATACCTACTACCTACCACCTATCTACTACCTACCTACTACCTCCTACTACCACTAAAAAACATTACACTAAAGTTTGCTTGTCGTCGCCCCTGAGTTACGCTTCACCCACTCAACCTTCGTTACGCTACGGAGGTCGCCGGCTCGCTTCGCTCGCCACCTCCCCCCTTCGCTCCACTCGGTCTCGCAGGTTCGCTCCACTCAGGACCTACCTACCACCGGAAAGCTATCATGACATTATCCCTACGCTACGGGGGTCGCCGGCTCGCTTCGCTCGCCCGCTCCCCCCTTCGCTTTACCGCTGTACCACCACCGGACAGGTTTCGACGCCTACTATAATATTTGTTCAAACACCTAATGGCTATCTCTAACCGTTATGAAGTTACAGCCCTTTTAATTTTAGGGGAGGTTGGGGAGGGGAGGGTATACAAATTTCAACGCCCCTCAAATAGATTTAGGTAAGAATCAAAAAAAATTTCAGGAGTAAAAAAAGAGGGGAAGAGGGGGAGGGTGAAGGGGGGGAGAGGGGGGAGTTTCTGAAAATGATTTCGACTAACGCAATGCCCCTCTATATGAATCTGAAAAAAAAATCGTTCCAAGTCTCTTAACTTTCGAGATCCGCCTAAAAGGGGGGAGAAGGGGGGCAAGGGGAGCCACTTTGAAAAATGATTTTCCTACTAAAATACATTACCCTAAAGTTTGCTTGTCGTTGACCTACCTACCACCGGAAAGCTTACATGACATTATCCCTACGCTACGGGGGTCGCCGGCTCGCTTCGCTTTACCGGTACCACCACAGGATAGACTCCTTTCAATGAATCTGAAAAAAAAATGTTTAACTTCCGAGATCCGCCTAAAGGGGGGGAGAAGAGGGGAAAGGGGGTCAATTTTGAAAAATGGTTTTTACTTTCCCGAGCCTCCTCTATACGAATCCGTAAACAAAACAGAAAAAAAGGGGTGAAGAGGGGGGGGTAAAGGGGGGGGGGGAAGAGCTTTGAATAATGATTTCGACTAACTCATTGCCCCTTTCAATGAATCTGAAAAAAAAATGTTCCAAGTCTCTTAACTTCCTAGATCCGAAAGGGGGGGGTGAAGGGGGGCAAGGGGGTCAAATTTGAAACATGGTTTAAACTTCCCCAAGCCTCTTCTATACGAATCCCTAAAAAAAAACACGTAAAATCTCTTTATTTCCGAGATCCGCCTAAAGGGGGGGAGAAGGGGGAAAAGGGGGGCTACTTTGAAAAGTGATTTTTACTTTACCGAGCCCCCTCTATACGAATCCCTAAAAAAAAACACGTAAAGTCTCTTTGTTTCCGAGATACGATAGGGAGGGGGGAGAAGGGGAGGGAAAAGGGGGGGTTTGGGACTTTTCCCATACTCACGAGAGTTACTTGTTTACGAATCTGTCAAAATATACCCACCTCCCCATCCACCATCTGGGAGAACAATTCTGTCAGTGAGTGAGTGAGTCAGTCAGTGGTAATTTAGCTTTATATAGTATAACTAGTATTTGCGTGGCTGCGCGAGCTGCGCGCAGCTCGCGGGGCGTGAAAAGGGGGAGAGGGGGAGCTTTGAAAAATGATTTCGACTAACGCATTGCACCTCTCAATGAATCTGAAAAAAAAAATGTTACAATGCAGCTCGCGGTACTACCTACCTACACCTACCTAAACCTACCTACACCTACCAACTACCTACCTACACCTACCTACCTACACCTACCTACCTACACCTACCTACACCTACATACCTACACCTACCTACCTACCTACCTACACCTACCTACCTACACCTACCTACCTACACCTACCTACCTACACCTACCTACCTACACCTACCTACCTACACCTACCTACACCTACCTACCTACCTACACCTACCTACCTACACCTACCTACCTACACCTACCTACCTACACCTACCTACCTACACCTACCTACCTACACCTACCTACCTACACCTACCTAACTACACCTACCTACCTACACCTACCTACCTACACCTACCTACACCTACCTACACCTACCTACACCTACCTACACCTAGCGCGGGTCGTGAAGCCCGGATAGGGGTAGCTTTGAAAAATCATTTCGACTAACGCATTCAAAACGCAAAACGCAAAATCTGGGAAGATACCCTAAAAATGGGGATTTTTTTTGCAACAGGCAACATTACTTAACGTAATACACAACCGGGACAACACAATCCGGTCAGAAGGTGCCGGCTGTCCCATTTATCTTGTCAACAATTGGT
The DNA here is from genome assembly GCA_949775195.1 of Diarsia dahlii. NCBI lineage: Eukaryota > Metazoa > Arthropoda > Insecta > Lepidoptera > Noctuidae > Diarsia > Diarsia dahlii. The sequence continues at coordinate 13,793,521 of OX459189.1, forward strand.
ATTTTTCATCATTTTTCCAAGATGGCCACCACACTGTGCGCCATCTTGTTTTTCTGAAAAGTCATAATTTTCCTGAAATTTCAGGGATATAGGCCACCAACTGGTGTACTTGGTGTTGCCAACTTTTGAGTTTAGTAGAACAAACTAATTCGCCAAAGTCGGGTCTAACCCAAAAATTGAAGCGCCAATGGCTCTCGGGGTTGCCAGCTGAAAGTGATGAAAATGGTCAAATGTCATTCGGGGGACCCCATTCTTGGTGTTTATGTAAAATTTCCATTCAAAATGTCTTTATTTCTACTTTTCATGTTTACGGGGAAAATCTGGGAAATTTCCCTCAAAATGGGTAAAATTTTTGCACCAGGCCACACTCCTTGACGAATCACATAACCGGTCTTTACAACACAATCCGGTCGGGACATGCCAGCTGTCCCAATTATCGTGTCGAAAATTGGGATTTTTCGACTTTTTTACAAGATGGCCGCCATAGCATCCGCCATCTTGTTTTTCTGAAAAGTCATAATTTTCCTTAAATGTCAAGAATATAGGCCACCGATTGGTGTACTTAGTGTTGCCAACTTTTGAGTTTAGTAGAACAAACTAATTCGCCAAAGTCGGGTCTGACCCAAAAATTTAAGCGCCAATGGCTCTCGGGGTTGCCAGCTGAAAGTGATGAAAATGGTCAAATGTCATTTGGGGGACCCCAATGTTGCCGGCTAGACAAAGTCTCTATTTAAAATGTCATTATTTCTACTTTTCATGTTTTCGGGGAAAATCTGGGAAATTTCCCTAAAAATGGGGAAAATTTTTGCACCAGGCCACACTCCTTGACGAATTACATAACCGGTCCATACAACACAATCCGGTCAGGGGATGCCAGCTGTCCCAAATATCGTGTCGAAAATTGGGATTTTTCGGCCATTTTACAAGATGGCCGCCATGGAATCCGCCATCTTGTTTTTCTGAAAAGTCATAATTTTCCTGAAATGTCAAGAATATAGGCCACCGATTGGTGTACTTGGTGTTGCCAACTTTCGAGTTTGGTAGAACAAACTAATTCGCCAAAGTCAAAAAGTCCCAAAAATTAAAAAGTTCAATATTTTTTGGGTTTGCCAATTAAAACAAATCAAAATGGTCAAATGTCATTTGGGGGACCCCAATGTTGCCGGCTAGTCAAAGTTTCTATTTAAAATGTCATTATTTCTACTTTTCATGTTTTCGGGGAAAATCTTGTAAACTACCCTAAAAATAGGGAAAATTTTTACACCAGGCAACACTCTTCAACAAAACACACAACCGCTCCCTACAACTCGAACCCGTCCGATGTTGCCAACTACCCGAAAAATGGATTTGAAAAAAATCAAAATTTCCAACTTTTTACAAAATGGCCGCCGCAGCGTCCTCCATCTTGGATTTTCACAATGTCATAATTTTTCCCAATTGTCATTGAAATTACCAACAAATTGGCAGACTTTTCGTTGGCGGTTTTAGAATTTGGTAGAAGAAAACAATTCGTCAAAGTCGAGTGAAAAAAGTCGACAATTTCAAAGCGTCCTGGCGCGGCCGCCATCTTGTTTTTTTTTTTTTTTTTTACTTTTTTTTAAATGCTTTTAGATTTCGTATAGGACCTCTGAGTCGAAATTCATCCAAGTCTTTCCCCCACCGAAATCGGAAATGGACTCGCCCACCATCTTGGATTTGAACTTTCCCTATAATTTTCCTCTACTCGATTGGTCAGATTACACATTTTTGCAAAACATACCCCTAACCCATCTCTCACCCATTCCGAGAAACGACATGTCAATCAGTGAGTGAGTCAGTGGCTTTGTAGTTTTATATAACTATAACTAGTATTTGCGTGGCTGCGCGAGCTGCGCGCAGCTCGCGGTTCTGTCGTGCTTTTGAGGAGTTTAAGTTACCCTTGTAAAATTTTGAGAATCCCTAGGAATCCTTAAATGAATTGGAAAATCCATTAGAGTCCAAGATTTTGTAAATTGTATAAAATCTTTTAAATATTTTGAGAACCCTAAGTACATAAATGGTCTTTTATGTAAATCAACTGAACGATTTTTTATTCCTTCAGTTGATGTACTTAAAAGTCGGTACAAATAAACTATAATTATAATGTTATTCCATAAAAGTGATTAGGTAAATAATGAAATAAGTTCCAATTTTATACTCTAATCGTATGCAATGTATAGTATAAATATAGTATAGTATAAATAAACCTTAAACGTGATATCAAAAAGAACCCTAGTCTTCCACTTTTCAAACTCTAGTGAAATGCCTAATAGATCCCAGAAGAGACCCGAAAGGTTTCTACTTCATCGAACTCTTAAACGTAGTAAGTCCAGAGAAAGCCTTAATGATAGGCACTTACCTATTTCAAATGCTTTAGTTCTTACCCACCGCCCACTTGGGTGAATCGTGGAAAGTTTTCTTACAACGGTTTACCAAGGTGGACCTCAGGGAGGGGGGACTGTGGGTATTTTTTAGTAGTGATGACCAGCATAGACCGGACCAGCTATTTGGACCTCTCAAGAAAGCTTAGCAATATTAAATTTATGATGATTCGGTTATCTTATATTTTAACAGTTATGTCAATGGCTGTGTTGTTGATTGAGTAAAATGTATCATGTGAATGTAAGAATAGTTATTAAAACCTATGACTAATGCCCGGTTTCTGAGGCACTTTATCTGTGGTTTATCTATTCATATGCATACATTTGAATAGATAAACCACAGATAAACCATAGATAAAATGCCTCAGAAACCGGGCATTAGTTTTTCGAAAAACACATTTGATTCCTCATCGTTTTCACAGGCGATAGTAAACAAAAAAAAAAGACAAATGCAATGGTGTACGCCCATGTACATGGGTATTGCTTGATCACGATAATAAGAGTGATGAGTGTTAAACATACCTACCTATTATTAAACTGCTTTATTATTGAAAAATTAAATAAAACTATGTTTTACTTGTTACGATATAAATATAATTTGAAACAGTTCCATGTTATTTTAACAAAAAGTATATTTAGAAAACATTATTATAAGGCATCTTCTCCGGTACCTACATTTGTACATTAATTTCTTAATTATTGATAAAAAGTCTTTTTTGCCCGTGGTCCCGGTCCCTGGAAGGGACCACAAGTATTTTTTTGTACGTGGTTTCTTCTAGAAATATATACCTACTGCCGAATTAAATTGTACTCCATGACGCGCGCTCGCTTTGCTCGCATATTAAATAACAATTATATCTTCTGTCCCCGAAGTGCCGGGCATCCGCCGGCCTCCTTCGTCGACCTACGGCCCGGTGCATAAAGGATACTGTCGCGAGACGGTCGTATTATAGGAACACGAAGAAAAAAAAAGGGACCACGGAATTTTCCAGTATTAAAGGGACCACGAAGAAAAAAAGCTCCGTGGTCCCTTCCAGGGACTAACTACTAAGGAGTTAGGCTCTGGATTCTGATCAGAGTTGGCTTACTGCCGAGAACATGCTTCGGTTAGTGATGAAGTCAATAGAACCGAGTGATTGCGAATTCGTCGTTGAAGTGAGTTGTCATACCGATGTTGGGGGGTCAGTAAAGTGTGGTCGGTGTGGGTGTAATTGCTGGGATGTCTTGCGTTGTCTGTGGCGCGAAAATCAGGATGGGAATCGATGTCAAGTTGTGGAATGTGGATGCTATCTGACTTCTGGTGAATCGGTCGGGACGGATGATATGCCCGTTAACATGGCTATTGTAAGTGGCATGAAAGTTGAGCGCTGACTTGAGACCCCGTGACTGCGCGGTAACGATAATCGCTATCGCGCAGTCCACATGGGTCTCAAGTCAGCGCTCACCATCCACGCTGATATCATTTGTTGTCTTATCGGTAATAAATCGCACTGGCAAAGGTGTAGGTAGAGTCATCGGTTCATTCATTTAATAGGTTATTTTATTTATTCTGACTTGTGGTGGATCTGTAGGGACGTTTGGTAAGTCCGTTAGCATGTTGTGTTAAAGTTGTTGTCTTATCAGTAATGAGTCCTAGTGTGCAAAGGTGTGGGTGGAGTCATTGTATTGATTGAATAAGATAAATGGCATGGAGCTATGATACGAGTTATGTGGCAGATACCAAATGTCTTAGTTACTTTGTACTAAAAAGTAAAAAATAAAAAAGCCGTGGACTGCTGTGTTGCACGGGTTTAAATATCAGATACCAAATGTCTCAGTTACTTTTAACTGTAGATTTCTGTTATATTCCGAAGACCAAAATTTCAAATGATTTCAGTCTAACCACTTGGGAGATCTCTGATGCCTTACTGTTGAAATAAACATGTTAAAATGTCAGTAAGTCAACAAAGTTCTTTGAGGACCTGTACATTTGCTAAAATTTTCTAAGGATTTATGTTATATCTCGAAAACAAAACTTTCGAATGATGTCATTCTAACCACTTAGGAGATTTCTGATGCCATACTGTTAAAATAAACGTGTTATAATGACAGTATGTCAACAGAGTTCTTTGAGGACCTGTACATTTGCTAACATTTTCTAAGGATTTATGTTATATCTCGAAAACAAACATTTCAAATGATGTCAATCTAACCACTTAGGAAATCTCTGATGCCATACTGTTAAAATAAACGTGATATAATGACAGTATGTCAACATAGTTTTTTGAGGACCTGTACATTTGCTAAAGATTTGTTTTATCCCGAAAACAAATTTTTTATATGATTTCAGTCTATCTACTTGGGAGATCTCTGATGCCTTAATGTGAAAATAAACGTGTTATAATGACACTAAGTCAACAGAGTAATTTGAGGACGTGTAACTGTACATTTGCTGAAAATTTATGTTATATCCCTAAAACAAAAATTTCAAATGATGTCAGTCTAACCACTTAGATCTCTGATGCCTTAGCCTTACTGTTAAAATAAACGTGTTATAATGACAGTAAGTCAACAGTAAAGCTGCATGGCTCTCAGGGTTGCCAGCTGAAAGTGATGAAAACGATCAAATGTCATTCAACGAACCCAAATGTTGCCAGCTAGTCAAAGTCTTCATTCTAAAAGTCTTTACTTCTATTTTCATGTTTTCGGGCAAAATCTGGGAAAATACCCTAAAAATGGGGTTTTTATTGCAACAGGCAACATTACTTAACGAAATACACAACCGGGACAACACAATCTGGTCAGAAGGTGCCGGCTGTCCCATTTATCGTGTCGAAAATTGGGTTTTTTCATCATTTTTCCAAGATGGCCGCCACACTGTCCGCCATCTTATTTTTCTAAAAAGTAATAATTTTCCTAAAATCTCAAGGTTATAGGCCACCAACTGGTGTACTTGGTGTTGCCAACTTTTGAGTTTAGTAGAACAAACTAATTCGCCAAAGTCGGTTCTGATCCGAAAATTCAAGCCCCAATGACTCTCGGGGTTGCCAGCTGAAAAGAATGAAAATGATAAAATGTCATTTGGGGGACCCCAATGTTGTCAGCTAGTCAAAGTTTTCTTTCGAATTGTTGTTATTTCTAATTTTCATGTTTTCAGGGAAAATCTGGGAAATTTCCTCAAAACGGGGGAAAAATTTTAAACCAGGCCGCACTCCTTGACGAATCACATAACCGGTCCATACAACACAATCCGGTCGGGGCATGCCGGCTGTCCCATTTATCGTGTCGAAAATTGGGATTTTTCGGCTTTTTTACAAGATGGCCGCCATAGCTTCCGCCATCTTGTTTTTCTGAAAAGTCATAATTTTCCTTAAATGTCAAGAATATAGGCCACCGACCGGTGTACGTGGTGTTGCCAACTTTTGAGTTTGGTAGAACAAACTAATTCGCCAAAGTCAAAAAGTCCCAAAAATTAAAAAGTTCAATATTTTTTGGGGTTGCCAATTAAAACGAACCAAAATGGTCAAATGTCATTTGGGGGACCTCAATGTTGCCGGCTAGTCAAAGTCTCTATTTAAAATGTCATTATTTCTACTTTTCATGTTTTTGGGCAAAATCTGGGAAAAAACCCTAAAAATGGTGGTTTTTTTTGCAACAGGCATCATTACTTAACGAAATACACAACAGTTAAAACACAATCCGTTCAGAAGGTGGGGGCGCTGCCCCATTTATCTTGTCAAAAATTGGGATTTTTCATAATTTTTGCAAGATGGCCACCACACTGTCCGCCATCTTGTTTTTCTAAAAAGTCACAATTTTCCTGAAATATCGAGGATACAGGCTACCGACTGGTGTACTTGGTGTTGCCAAGTTTTAAGTTTGGTAGAACAAAAGAATTCGCCAAAGTCGTTTATGATCCGAAAATTCAAGCCCCCATGACTCTCAGGGTTGCTAGCTGAAAGGAATGAAAATGGTCAAATGTCATTTGAGGCACCCCATTCTTAGTGTTCCTGTAAAAAAATTCCATTCAAAATGTCGTTATTTCCACTATTCATGTTTTTGGGAAAAATCTGGGAAAATACCCTAAAAATGAGGAAAAATTTTGCGTAAGGTAACACTACACAACAAAGTACACAATCGCTTCATACAACACAATCCGGTCGGGACATGCCGGCTGTCCCATTCATCGTGTCGAAAATAAGGATTTTTCGTCATTTTTACAAGATGGCCGCCACCCTGTCCGCCATCTTTTTTTCTGAAAAGTCATAATTTTCCTAAAATCTCAGGGATATAGGCCACCAACTGGTGTACTTAATGTTGCCATCTTTTGAGTTTAGTAGAACAAACTAATTCGCCAAAGTCGGGTCTGGCCTAAAAATTCAAGCACCAATGGCTCTCGGGGTTGCCAGCTGAAAGTGATGAAAATGGTCAAATGTCATTCGGGAAACCGCATTCTTGGTGTTTATGTAAAATTTCCATTCAAAATGTCGTTATTTCTACTTTTCATGTTTTCGGGGAAAATCTGGGAAATTTCCCTAAAAATGGGGAAAATTTTTGCATCAGGCCACACTCCTTGACAAATTACATAACCGGTCCATACAACACAATCCGGTCGGGGGATGCCAGCTGTCCCAATTATCGTGTCGAAAATTGGGATTTTTCGGCCTTTTTACAAGATGGCCGCCATGAAATCCGCCATCTTGTTTTTCTGAAAAGTCATAATTTTCCTGAAATGTCAAGAATATAGGCCACCGATTGGTGTACTTGGTGTTGCCAACTTTCTAGTTTGGTAGAACAAACTAATTCGCCAAAGTCAAAAAGTCCCAAAAATTAAAAAGTTCAATATTTTTTGGGGTTGCCAATTAAAACGAACCAAAACGGTCAAATGTCATTTGGGGGACCCCAATGTTGCCGGCTAGTCAAAGTCTCTATTTAAAATGTCATTATTTCTACTTTTCATGTTTTTGGGGAAAATCTGGGAAAATACCCTAAAAATTGGGATTTTTTTTGCACCAGGCAATACTCGTCAACAAAACACACAACCGTTCGCTACAACTCGAACCCGTCCGATGTTGCCAAGTACCCGAAAAATGGATTTGAAAAAAATCGAAAAATCCAACTTTTTACAAAATGGCCGCCGCAGCGTCCTCCATCTTGGATTTTAACAATGTCATAATTTTTCCCAATTGCCATTGAAGTTACCAACAAATTGGCAGACTTTTCGTTGGCGGTTTTAGAATTTGGTAGAAGAAAACAATTTGTCAAAGGCGAGTGAAAAAAGTCGACAATTTCAAAACGTCATAGCGCGGCCGCCATCTTGTTTTTTTTTTTTTTTACTTTTTTTTTTTAATGCTTTTAGATTTCGTATAGGACCTCTGAGTCGAAATTCATCCAAGTCTTTCCCCCACCGAAACCGGAAATGGACTCGCCCACCATCTCGGATTTGAACTTTCCCTATAATTTTTCTCTACTCGATTGGTCAGATAGCACATTTTTGCAAAACATACCCCTAACCCATCTCTCACCCATTCCGAGAAACGACATGTCAATGAGTCAGTCAGTCAGTCAGTGGTCTTGTAGTTTTATATAACTATAATATAGATTTATTACTATTTAGTTCAAGCATCGGCCCTTATCATCTTTACGGATAGAAAGCATCCTTAGGTCGGCTGAAAGTTTTTTAAAATCGAAGAAAACAGTGAATGTGAGAACATTCATTACGTACGGTTTATTTCTCCGTGCCAATCTAAAAATTGGAGGCAATTGACTCGGTTCAAAAATATCCCCACATATTTTCAAAGCATGGCCGATGGTGCTGTGTACGGAGTCTCCTTCGCTTTGTCCATGACATGGCACGGAGAACCGTAAAGTGATTTCCTGGATATTTGTGGTATTGTTTATGACATACAGTAAGGTCGATGCCACAATGGAATTTTTGTCTTGTCCACTGCATCCATCAGCAAATAGATAAACAATCTTAACGTCTCTTACGTCACTCTTCTTGAGAAAGTCATACAGTGAAGTCGAAATTTCTGACGACCCTCTTTTGCTTGCTCCTTCATGCCATGTATAACACGAACAGGCTCCAGAAGTCATATCGTAAATTGTGAAATTGTACGCTGAAAGACGACGTTTATAAAAAACAGCATTTTCATTGCAAGGCAAGCTTATGACTTGTTGGAGGTCAAATGTAGCACATTGTATTGTGGCTGGGTTCTGCTGTGATGCTATTTTACATTTATTTCTTTGTGATCTAAACAAAGTCTTCTCTTGTTGATGCTTCGTATACTTTTCGTAAATCTTTAATTTCTCTTCCTCAGACCCTTTTAAATATGTCATGCATAAACTACACTGATCTTTTTTTGGGCGGTGGAACGATAAGTTTTTGGATTTCAAAACCCTTCTGTTTGACGAAAAACTGGGCATTACGGAACAATTTTTATTCTCTTCTTTAAACATGTGGTAGTTCTTGGGTAGTGTCAGATCACAATGTAGGTATTCTCTAGAGGAATTTTGCCTGCAGTAATGAGATTCAACCTTCGGGAATCTCTCAATATGCTGTTCGATCATTTTTCGAATTATTGAATCATTTTCAATTAAGGATTCTCTACGCCCTCCTCGTTTATCTTTTTCGACGGTACCGGTGACTGTAACTTTTTAAATGATGTTCTAACGGTACGAAAACTTATTCCTAAAGTGTTTAAGAAAAACATTTGGCAAACTTGGAGAGACTGATTCTGAAGAGGAAAAAAATATTGAAGAGTGGCTTGCCTTCTAGATTCCGGTCCAGCAGTTTGACGTTTAACAGGTTCTTTTTTCACATGCCTCACAATAAATTCACGCTGTGACTGAAGATTTCCTTGGTCCCAATAACTTTGGAATATATTTTCACGAATCTCATCTGAGAAATGATAACAACTGCGTTTACAGTTGAAAATTTGACAAGAAGGGCCAATTTTCTTTTCTGGTACAATCCTTTTAAGAACTTGAGTAGTATACTGTTTGCCCGTATTTTTCTTGAACTGATTCAATTTTCTTACATCCGTTTTTTTTGTTTTCGTTCTTTCAATCTCTCGTGGCGACCCCTCAACTTCAAAATGTTCGGGAAAACCTGAGTATTGCTAGAAATAACACACTCAGTGCCATCTATTGGTTGTAATATACTAGGCGATAATAACAGACGATGGTCATCACAATTCACATCATTGAAGTGATCCCAGCACAATAGAATTCTGCATCTAAAACAGGAACTATTAGCCTCTTTATTGCACCCAGCAGCTTCGCAGAGTTGGTTTTGCGTTTGTGTTTCTGATGGCAAGTCGTAGATTTCGAATTCTTCTATAATATCCATTGATTTTAGGCGTCCTTTGCGAGATTTGTCACTAATACTAGTATAGCCACGCTGGAATTCTAAATACCAGCGTTCGACAGTCTGCAGACATGGGGTTTCATCACTGAACAGAGATGTTAGCTCTTCGAAACACTGAAGCCGTGTCAGGCCTCTTCAAAAGTTGTAGAAAATTATTGCACGAACATTTTCCTTAGAAAGATTCATTTTCGTACGTAACCCAACCTGACACATTCCAATCGCCACTGTGACTAAACAATAGCATTAATCCTAATACTTTCAACTGTTTTGAGTTTCAAAATTTAAACACATTCGAATATAGAACAGTTCCAAATTCAAAATTGCTGGGAAATATGGAAACGACAGAACTTAAAAAGCATGCGTAGTATAAAACGTGAAGTAGATACGGGGTCAAGAGCAACCAATTCACTGATCGTTTTATTAGCCATGTTAACGCCATTTACTTGCCTGATGTATCTCCCAAATCCTCCCACATCCACTCAAAGACTCATGGTAAGAAACCAAGTTGCTGGACCGTAATTTTGAGTCATACGATTTACATCGTTTCTTGGTTTCTTCCAGAGCTGTTCGGTGTTCCTCAGTCGGCCAAATATTGCGGTCAAATCACCTTCCAGCTCATCATTGTTAAGCATTTGGAGATACTGTTCTGCCGTAATTTTATCTCTCTGATTAGCACAATTCATTTTATAAAAGATTCCGGAGTTTAATTGGCGGATATTAGCATCATTCAATAAGAAAAATAGATACTGTTGGTTTAGTCTAAATTGAGGATGTTTTGACATAAGCCGGGCTAATTTAATAAATTCACTAGAAGTTACTTTCTGCTGCCTATTATGAAATTGGCCGTATCTTCCTTCTACATATAAATGTGGAAAACATTTAACATCGAGGTCTTTATCTCGGGCATCAATCGGTGCTGTGTTTACTTTGAGCATTTGGCATCTCCGTTCATTCAAATGATAATATATATGGTGTAATGTTCATAATCAGTTTTCTTTTCTCTTGTGATTTGGGTCAACAGTGCTGCTGTACCATCTTCTAAACTACCTTCAGCATTATCTGATGTATTTGTAACGTTAAGTTGAATATTTTCATGTATGTTTATGATTGATATGAGCATAATGTTCGATTACATTTTTTAATTATTGTAATACTTTATACACTTTATTAACGCCAACAATGTCTTGCCATATAATATTTGCTTTGTTTGGCGTACTTCGGACTATAATATAAAATTCTGGGTTTTCAATTATTGCGTCTTCAGGTTTTGGGAGTTTTTTTAGGGTTTCTTCCACCGGAAGCGGTAAATGAAAAGACCTGCCCTTTACTTTTTTAACCATCTGACGATTGGGTAGACGTATATTAGCCACAGGATTCATTGTGACAACCACCTGAAACGCTTTAGCGCGTTGGATTAAAATGTTTTCATAGTCGTTCAGCTGAGTTATTTCTGGAGGAACAGTGCTTACGTGCATGTCATTGAGAATACAGACAGCAGGCATTCGGTTAGCACGAATCTTAGCAAGGCATGTGTGGCATATGTACGGACTGTGAGTTATTAGGCTAGAATTATAGTAGTTCAAGAGCTGATTCCAAACATCTGTTGATATGGGCTTTCTTAATCGTTCTACGGAACTAATATCCCTAGAATAACAAAGTTTATTTCACGACATACAATCCAGTTTCGGCGTGTATACACTTTTTTTTGGAAAATAATTTAAAAGCAAACTTATTACTTTTTATTATTTCACGATTTCATTATCAGGTGTAAGCTCTACAACAGCACTTCCTACCGTCGTCGCCGCGTCGTGTCGTGCGTCGTTTGCTTTCCTAGCTCCATAAGCTTATCCATATTACCACTCATCAAAGAATCGCCAATATCAAGCAATAACTTACAGTCGCTCTGTATTTGATAAATCTCTCTGATAATAGTCCGAAGATGTGGGAAATGCGATTTAACGTTATTAATAAAGTTGATATTTTCTTGTTTCTACAGACATCGAGTAAATTTGCGTAGTAGTTAGAGGCTCAATATTCGAAAATGTTTTTCAATTTTAGTAAGATTCCATCATTTAATACCATGTAAGTAGGTTTTTCTTTATCTTCATAAACCTTATAGGCTTGTTCAGAATAAAATGGCTCCTGATTACTACGATGTTCTGATTTACCAAGAAATGCTACAAATTTGTCTTTAATATCCGTGCTTTCAGGACATATTTTTAATTTCTCTAATGCCGCCATTATTTTTTCTTTTAATTTATTTGCAGTCTTATTATTCAATCATCTTCTAAAGTTCTTTGCCTATTATGGAGAGTCCACTTAACTGTTTTTTCTGATTCTAATCTATCTTTAAATTTAGTTGTAAGAAGTGTAGTGTAGTGTGTTGTTGGAGTGATTGTTTCTGTGTTTCCCTTAAACTTTAGTTTGTCAGTCGATTTCTTTCGCGCTAAGTTTTGTCTATTTACTTCCTGATGTGAAGCACGGTAGCGAGATACTGCGGCCTGATTGACTTCTGAATGTAAAGCAAGGTAGCGAGATACAGTAGCTTGATTTACTTTAGGATGTGAAGCACTGTAACGTGCTACAGCTTCCCGGTTTACTTCAGGGTGTGAAGCACTGTACTGTGCTACAGATGCCCGGTTGGCGCCTGGATGTAAAGAATTATAAAGTTCTATGGTTTCTCGACGTTTTTTAGGGTGTTTTTGTCGGTAACGAGCCGCAGCTTCTCGAAGTTGTTCAGATCGTGACAGTTCGGATACCTTAGGTCTTCCTTTTTTAGTTTCAGTCCGTCTACCGCCTTTTCCCTTATGCTTCATGTTCAATTCACTTTGCATAGAGTCAAAAACGTCAACATCTAGGTCTGCATAAAAATATTTTTTAATAATAAAATAACATAAGATCAGTGCTCAAAATACCTTAAAATACAGAGATTCGAGTGTTAATTACACTGGATAATGTTTTGTGTACCATATGAATAAGCCACTACTAACTTATATGAAAAATTATAATGTCACTGGAACTTTGAAAAGTGAATAAGCGGAAATAAAAACCAGGTGGAGCATTGTATACACTACAACAAGATCTGTGAATAATAACAAAAGTGACAAGCAGGCTCAGGTCACTTAATATATTTATTTTTAAGCCCGTTAAATTTCCTGACGGCTCAGACCTGCATATCAAAATATATCAAGATAATTTTCATATTCGCGGTTGCTAAGGCCGCCATCGGTTGGCCTAGCGATGACTTGCGTCGCTAGGTCTCCTCCACTGCAGCGTCCAATTGCAAGACCATCCTGTGCCGCACGTACGTAACGACGCATGCGTCTTGTTACCAAAACAAGCAGCCATCATATTTATTAAATCAACTAAAATCTATCGTCGGCGGTCCTTAGATAACGGCCGCAAGTGGATTGGCATTGAAATCGAGTCCAACGTGCGTAAACATTTAGTGTCCACTAAGGAAAAATTATTTATTGATTGGGCGACTTGCCGGTTCAATGACGACGTTGATGTAGTCCGTTGTCTACATTGTCAACAGTTCGGTCACGTTAAAAAATACTGCGTTAACAAGTCACCTACCTGTGCTAATTGCTCCGAAGCACATGAAACAAACGACTGCCCGCATAAGGACAATTTAAATTTTATACCTACTTGCGTGGCGTGTAAGCGTTTTAAAAAACCATTTGACCATCGTTGCGGGTCACCAGAGTGTACTACCTACAAACTTAAGCTCGAACAGTTAATCCTCAACACAAACTACTAAAATAATGGATAGTTTAAATATAGGACAATTAAATCTCCACAACGATAGGGTAGCGACTTCTGAACTAGACAAATTAATTATCGATTACAGCTTAGACATAGTACTTGTTCAAGAGCAATATCAAAACGCGCGCTTACGTCATAAAGTAGTTCAGCTGGATTCAAAGTCACGAGCCGGAATTTACGTAGCGCGTTCTTCTAAGTTTACAGTAACGTCTTTGCGTAACCTCATGACGCCGCACTGTGCCGTTGCGGAAGTCTCCTCGGCTTCCTATAAAGTTTACGTTGTGAGCTGCTACTTTCAATATTCAGACCCTGTTGGTCCTCACATACATAACCTCCGTCATGTCTTGCGGTCACTCTCTGGCTGTAAAGTTATCGTTGGCGCGGATGTTAACGCGTCCTCGTCTCTGTGGTATGGCAAGGTTCGGTCTACGAATTCCGACCGACGTTCCGCTGTCGAAGATTTCATTGCTGAAATGAACCTATCGATTCATAATACCCCAGATGCACCACCTACTTTTTGCAGCCAAATGGGCGAATCTTGTATTGACGTCACACTTTCTAGTGCAGACGTTCGCTTGGATAGGTGGCGTGTCCTACCGGATGCGTCATGTAGCGATCATCGGCTTATCGTGTACGAATTTGTTCCGATGTTTACTCAAGGTCCGTCACATTCACATATCATTGGTAACTTTAGGTATAAAAGTAAAGGCGCGAATTGGGAATTCTTTAGCTTGCTTTTTGCGTCTAGCACCAAAGACTTCACTCGAGACGGGCTATCAGCTGAAGAAAGTGCTGAAATTATGTCAGACGCCTTCACTTACTGTGCTGACATCGCCATTGGTCGCGGATCTATGACCAATATCCGCAGATGTGATTGGTGGTGTGATTACTTAATTGAACAACGTAAAAGTTATCGCCGAGCGCGTAGACATTTAAATAAACTTAAAAAGCGAAAAGTCACCGGAGACCCCCTAACCTCTGCTTTGAATGTGTTTAGAGTTGCCAAGTCCCGCTACAGAGCATCGGTAGAAAAATCTAAAGGTAATTTACTGCGGAAAATAGTAGAAAAATTAGATAAAGAAGGTCCGTGGTCTCCTTTGTATCACGAGTTCAAAGCAAATCGATCAGTGGATCTTGCGTTCGTCGAAAACATTAAAGTAAACAACAAACACACCACCGGTATTGAGGAGACAACCGAAGTTCTATTAAATACGTTGATACCTGATGATTTGCCTGATAATGACAATGACTACCACAAGCAGATCAGGGCGTGGGCGGCTGTGCCACCTGAATCACCATCGTCAGACCTTCCATCCATTGACGAATTCATTAAAGTTGTCAGGAAACTCCCGCTCAACAAATCGTCAGGTGAAGATAAAATATCTAATCGGATGATAATAGAAGCATGTAAAACAGCGGCCGACGCAATTTTAAGTGTTTACAACCGTTGTATTGCAGAAGGCGTTTTTCCTCGTATATGGCGACGCGGCTTTATACGAATAATTCCGAAAAGTGGCGACAAGCCTCCGGACGATCCTAAGTCTTACCGCCCTATAACACTGTTACCATCTTTGGGGAAACTCCTGGAGCGTCTTATCGTTCCACGTTTACTGCCAGACGGACCGAAATTTCACAACAACCAATTCGGTTTTACCGTGGGAAAATCTACCGTAGATGCGGCACTTTCTGTCAGGAAAATTGTCAATACATCCGAACATAAATACGTAGTTGGGATCTTTCTAGATATTTCTGGGGCTTTTGATAACGCGTGGTGGCCGATGCTACTCCTTAAACTAAAAATTCGTGGTTGCCCTAAAAACATATACAATCTTGTTTACTCGTACTTCTTAAATGGTTCCGCGAAACTCAAACTCGGACATCATTCTATGTCAAAGTCCCTTACCATGGGATGCCCTCAGGGTTCGGTTATGGGTCCGTATGTATGGAACGTAGGCTTCGATGACTTCCTCGCGATTCCACTTCCATACGGCTGTTCATTAACCGGTTACGCGGACGACGGCCTGCTGCTCATTCAGTCAAGTACTCGGGCTGGACTCGAAAATTTGGCTGACACTTGCCTAAAATTAATATCCCAGTGGGGTGATCGTAACCGTCTGACCTTTGCACCGCATAAAACTTATCAACTTCTTTTAAAAGGTAATCTTAAATCATGGCCTAGTATTAAATTTAATAACGTTCCCGTGAAAAAGAAGGAGTCCGTATGCTACCTTGGGTTTGTCTTAGAGAGGAATTTTTCATTCATTGAACACATAAAAACCGTCGGTGAAAAAGCTAAAAAGAACTTTTATGCTTTAACGAGAATATCCAAATCTACGTGGGGTTTATCATTTTTAACTTTAAAGACGATCTATGGGGCTACTTACTTGGGGTGTATGTGCTACGGGGCACCAGTTTGGGCCGATAGGGCCACCATAGGAGCTGTACGACGTAAATTACTTCAAAGTCAGCGGTTGGCTTTGATTTTCTTGTGTAAAGCATATAGGACGGTTAGTACTGAAGCCTTACCGGTACTGGCAGGGGTACTTCCAGTTGATCTTGAAGTACAGCGCCGTGCTTCAATGTACTACTGCGCACGAGAGACCACGGACGCAGATTTTTTAACGCAACGTGACCGTGCTAAAATAGCTAGATTACTTAAACCACAGACTGACGTCTGGGAGGAACTTTTGTCTGAATGGCAATGTAGGTGGGATAATTCCATCAAAGGCCGACACCTCCACCAGTTCTTTCCATCCGTTCGTGAGCGGCTGGCCAGGACATGGCTGGAGGTGGATCACTGTGTCGCCCAATTTCTCACAGGTCATGGTAACTTTAAGAGTAAATTATTTTCCTTCAAGCTTGTTGCCTCGCCTTTTTGTCAATGTTCTACATCTGACTGCGAATTTGAACAAACTGCACATCACATTTTATGGGAGTGTAGTCTTTGGCAGAATGAACGTAATATTATGTTAAATAGTGTACAGGTTACATCCGGAGTTATTTACTATACGGACCTTGTAGAAACTAGAACAAATTTCCGTGCGTTCAAGCATTTTTGTCATACCTATTATTGGAATCAAATATAACAGCTCACAACTTAGGACCCAGTAATATTAATGACAATAATATCCGTGGTGCTAGGCAACTGGGCTTATCCCAGTTGTATACGTCCCTGTGTGCCTATTGGCCTTGTTCTGTTCTGTCTCCTGCTGATATGGAGGGAAGTGGAAATTATGTTTTTTCCTACTCCTCCGCTATTCTTTTCTGATTAATTTCGTTGCGGGATCCAAGACAGTTAAATCGCTTCTCTGGGACTTCGTCGAGCTTCATTGTCTCGGCGCTTTTCTTGTGGTCGCCACTGTTGATTCTGGCTAACAGGAGTTACAGTGGTTTGGGAATAGTGTGGCGGGCTTGTCCCAAAAAAAAAAAAAAAAAAAGCCATCATATTTCGACTTCTGACTTTTTATGTTTTTAGTGTTACTTTATTGTGTTTTTAAATTTGTTTTAAGTTATTATTTTTAGTGAATGTATTTAACTGTTGTGAATGCAGTCCGTAACCCAATCTTGTGATGGCACGTCGAACGCGACCCATACATGTACACAGTGCCACAAGTCATTCAAATCTTTGAAAGGCCTCAACATACACACTACAAAACACACAGGAAATGTATTAGCCAAAACAGTTCACCTTTAGACATCCATCCCATTATTCCGAGTGCGCCTACTTATGTAGCCAGCGATCCAACTCCTTTCCACACATATCTTAGCCATTTGAAAAATAGTATCCCCATAGTTAATAGAATCCCTCGAGGAGCTCGAATAACCGTTGCTACACATTTATCACAATTAATCCAGAAATGTTACATAAGCAATTGTACTCAAGACTGGCAGAACCTATTTTTATTTTCATACAGCACACTACATATATTAAAAACTGATGAACCGAATTTATCCTTGACACAAAAGATTAAGAATAACTGTGCTGTAAGCTCCTCGCCTTCTCCCGCACCTCCAATCAAACATGATGCCCCTCGTAATCGCAACAAACTCATCGAAAACAAAATCTGTGACGGAGATCTCAAAGGTGCCGCTCGCCTTTTGTTCTCCAACGACGTGCTATCACCAGATACCCCTGACACCCTTCAGGCCTTACAGTCAAAACATCCTCCAGCTCCAGTAAACCCTTATTTTCTCGACCCTCCAACAGCAGGGCAAGCATGCCTTCAAATTCAAAACAAAGATGTTACGGATGCCTTTTTATCTTTTAAACCAGGTTCGGCTGCAGGTTTGGATGGAATCTCACCCCAACATTTGAAAGACTTAACATCGCATTCTGTGGGTGTTGCAGGCGAGCAACTTGTAAATTCGATCACTAAATTAATTAACTATATGTATTCCGGTAATGTCAATCCAGAAATTGTTCCCATTCTTTTCGGCGCGAACCTCATTGCCCTCACCAAAAAGGACGGAGGGGTGAGACCAAATTGCTGTTGGATCAACACTACGACGTCTGGCCTCCAAAATTGCTGTTCGACATATTTTACCAAAATTAAATTCGGAATTTGAGCCCGTACAGTTAGGCTTCGGTGTAAAAGGAGGGTGTGAGGCATCCGTCCATGCCCTACGCTCTTTCCTAACTTACGGACAGCCTGACGTGTTGCTCAAAATTGATGTCAAAAATGCATTCAATTCGGTAAATAGGGATACCCTGCTAACGGAAATAAAACAACATATACCGGAAATATACAATTATCTTCTTCTCAGTTACGCTGACCCAACAAAATTGTTATATCGTTATAATGAACTTTCCTCGGAAGTAGGTTGTCAACAAAGTGATCCCCTTGGGCCTGCAATTTTTAGTTTGGCCATAAATCCGATAATCAAAAATTTAAATTCTAAATTCAACGTTTGGTATTTGGACGACGGAACCCTAGGAGGTGATGTGGATACTGTGTTTTCGGACCTTTTTTTAATCAAAAATAAATTTGAAGCCATTGGTTTGGAACTTAATTTTAGCAAATGCGAACTTTTTATAAATAACTGCAACTTAAATTTAAATGACGTAAACCAAAAATTTAATATTTTGGCTCCAAATATTAAAATAGTTAACAGTAATTCCCTTTACCTTTTAGGTTCACCAATTTTTGATGAATCTATTTCTGAATATTTTAATAATTCAATGACTAAATTTCAAAATTCTGCTGACCGTCTCCTTGAAATTAGTTCACATTATGCACTTTGCATTTTAAAATTCTGTCTTTTCGTCCCAAAATTTACGTATGTGCTCCGTTGCTGCTCCTTTTGGAATCACCAAGATCTTTTGACACAGGTAGACGACTTAATCAAAATTAGCTTAGAATCGATTCTTAATATGCAGCTGAACGAGCAATCTTGGACCCAAGCATCCCTACCCATCCGTTATGGTGGTTTAGGGATTCGCAAAATTTCCAGTGTCGCTTTACCAGCCTTTTTATCTTCTGTCCATAGTTCAACAAATCTCATAAGTAAAATTTTAAGGGCATCCCCTTCAAACTTTGAGATTGCTGGCTTGGAAGAAGCTAGAAACGCTTTCTTAATTGCATGCCCAGGTCAAAATTTTCCAGTTTCTTCAAATTCACAGAGGAGCTGGGACGACATAATCTGCAAATTGACTCACGACAATCTCTTGAGCTGTAGTACAGGTTCTGCGCGTGCTAGGCTTATGGCCGTGGGTGCGCATGAGGCCGGCTACTGGCTTCATGCGTACCCTTCGTCAAATACTGGAACATTTCTTGAGCCTGACACGCTCCGAATCGCAACCTGTCTACGGCTTGGGGTTCCGGTCTGCGCTCCTCATAAATGTCCCTGTGGCAGTGATGTCGACAGGCTAGGACATCACGGACTGTCATGCCAAAAAAGTGCAGGCCGCTTCTCGAGACATGCCGCACTTAACGACATCATACGCCGGTCCCTTGCCACCGTCAACGTGCCAAGTCTACTTGAGCCGACTGGTATTGCAACAGACGATGGCAAGAGACCGGATGGTATGAGTTTGATGGGCCGGGTGCTGGTATGGGATGCAACCTGTTCAGACACGCTGGCCCCTTCCCATCTACTTGGAACCAGCATCAGAGCTGGTGCGGCTTGTGAAGCGGCTGAAAAAGGTAAATTATCAAAATACAGGGGTCTAGGCTCCGAATATGATTTTGTCCCATTCGGTGTCGAGACACTTGGTCCGTGGGGTCCTACCGCTATAAGGCTTTTTAAGGAAATTACGAAAAGGTTGGTCGACGTCACAGGAGACCGAAGAGCTGGCAGCTACCTCGGACAAAGAATTAGTCTAGCTATTCAAAGGGGGAACGCTGCCAGTATCTTCGGAACCTTGCCTAAAGGGACTCCTTTTAATAATATATTTTAGTTACTATGGTTTTTAGTTTTAGGTTCTTTGTTCTAGTATATATTGTTTTCTACAGTATTTTAATAGGAAATAAAATAAACAGTACGTTTAAGTCATGTAATGTACATAATAATATAGCAACATCAGAACAACATGTAACATCAGAATGTTACAGAATTTAATGTTATGGTATCAAAGGGGGAAGAAGATGGAGAGGCATCTCGTATAGGAATGAGTACATCGTAGTGGCCGCTTCAGTAACTACCTGTAAAACTACCTCTGCTAGCTACCACAATCGAGAGTTTTTGTTCAGGAAATGTTGGGCGTCTCATCAAAATGAAGCTACTCACGAAAAACTAGCTTGATAGTAATCAAATTAAAAAAATGTACCGTGGCACCCAGACTATTAATGCGCCTTCTATCAAATTATGAGCTCCATCAGGTACACAGGCGTTGCAATATGGTTTCCGGTTTTTAATTATATTGTCCTAAAACAATAAATATGTGGGTAAAATGTAGCACAAAAAGTTGTAAAATAAATGTTTCTTTTTACCTAGAAGAAGATATCCTATAGACAAAGAAATCACTCACCGAATTTAATGTTACTGATCCAGTACATTTTGATTTTGAGGTTTTGGTAATTTTCACAACGCCAGAGACTAGTACGTTTTTTGTAAAGAACATGCTTAAAGAATCTGTAGCCCTACCATAATAATACTTTTCCACGCCGACTTTTAAAATTTAAACTCTGAACACACAACCAAACAGTGTGTAAACTCTCGATTCCACGTCGACTTTTAAAATTTAAACTCTGAACACACAACCAAACAGTGTGTAAACTCTCGATTAATGCACGAACCGCCCTGCGTTACCACATTGAATACACGAACCTCGGGTAGAACACGCGCGCACAACAGCAATCAATGTTTATAATATTATACTACACAAACACCATTTGATTTTTTTTTTCTGTTGGGATTGTATATGATTGACATCATTATGATATGACTGACGTATGGTCTTTTTTTTTTCGCCTTTCGGGCAGTCTTTCAACCACACTGCCTAGTCTTTCGTATGTATTTTTTTTTACGTAATTGGTTTAGAAATCATGTCTTTCGTTTTTTTTAAATCATGTTCTAGCCATTTCAAGTTTGTCTTTAATCATGTTTTTATATGATTCCGTTTTTTTTAATTTTTTTGTATGTTAATGCCAAGCGTCATTTCCTTTTTATGTCATCACCATTGTATGACCATTATATAAACATTCATCAATGCTACAATTAAATATATACATACAAACTTAATAATAATAAAACAGTAATAACTTTGTTATACGAGTGTATGTATACATAGGAACAAAAACCAGAACCATTTAAATCTCATTTTCAACACACTTGCTCATAAAGTGGTTATAATTTCACCGCAATTAGACACATAATGACACCTATAATCAAACTGTGACTTTTTCATTAATGTTATTCACTAGTGAGTTATAGGGGTTTTCTTTTTAATTTTATTGGTTGAGTTGCTATGTTCTTAAAAAAGTTTCCTTATAAAAAAGATCGTGCTCAATAGTAAAAATAAATTAATGTACCTATTGCATGCTCATTTCATTCATTTCATTTCATGCAATTTTGAATATAAATAGATAATAGCAACTTGTACGTTTTGAATACATGAAACTTTCACTCAAATACTTCTACTTTTGTAATCAATATAACTTTTTTTTAAATAAAGATACCTCATTCTTTAAGTCTATGGCCCATCACCATTGTTACAGTATGACCATTTAAGGTGTGAATTTCATGATGGCGCCACTGGTCAAAAAAAATGCATCGCTACGTCAAACTTAGTAACATTTATTTTAGTTCCGTGTTTTCCCGCCTGCACAGATAAGTTGGTCGAACTGTAGATGCGCACGCATAGGAAAACCGATTATTTTTTCCCGCTATTGTGAAAAAAAAATCAGAACTCGTTTTAACTGTTGAAGATGACTTTTTATTATTATTGTCTTCACAAGTGTGTTAAAAACCGTCATAAGATACACGTGTTTATTGATGATTACCGTCCTCGGCTCTCTTAAGACCCTCACCTGACGGCTCGGGTCTCAATGGCGCCTCAGCGGTAATCACCAACATTACACACTTGTACCATAATGTACTATTACAGTCTCTAATATGTATCTATACAAATATAATTATTAAGTTGAAGCGTTCCTAAGCAACTCCTGTATGCACAGCGAGACTCTATCAGGTGTTTTATAATTTTTTAATAGCTCATCCGACAACACAAGGCGCTGAATGTTGAAATGAACACTCAAAGAAGATATGATGTAGCGATTGAACTTGGCCTGATTGCCGTATTCACAATACGATGAGTTGACCATTTTGAGACGATTAAGATGATAATTTAATCTACAATGACCAAAGTGCATACGACAAATAATGGAATAGATTTTTTTACATATATAAATTATTTTTACAAAACCAAGGCACAGAGTTAATTTCAACATCAAGACTATCAAACCAAGAACCTTTATTTTCGATATGTGTGCAGTGGTATGAATATTTTCCCCATGCCTCATACATGCGCCGTCTTAAAAGACTAACTACGTCTGTGTATACATAGCATATACACTCATATCAGTGCTAGGTATTAAATCTTCCAACTCAACAATTTTTTTGACTAGAAAATCTGCCTTTTCAATTCCTCTAACACCAATATGTGATGGTACCCACACAAAACGAACTTCAATATTTGACTGGACTAATTCAACCCACAGTTGTTTAATCAAATGGCCAATGTAATTTTTTGAGAACTCTCATACTGTATCTCAACTTCTCATATACCCATTTACTATGTCCAGAATTGCTTTTTTTGATATGTTTCAACGCACTAAAAATACTAGCATTTCTGTCAATTTTCCTACCAAAACCTTTCCTGTCTGAATTAAAAAAATAATTCAAGACAAATTCAGACAGAATTTGTCTTGAATTATTTTTTTAGTCTTGGCTATAGTTTTTTTATGTTCTTCAGATCTAGTTTGCCATTTTCCAGTTGGAATCTTGTATGACAAGTGAAGGATTGACTCGAATAACCGTATTTTCGCATGGAGAACGGATAGCGCCAATAATAGCGATTCTGGGTTCACATTTTTTTTCTTTGATAGGTAATTAAAACTTTTCGAAGTCAGC